>CM053597.1:172245365-172266153 GCA_028646575.1 Pseudocheirus occidentalis | reverse complement strand
ATGTGAGCTTGAGTGTAGGGACTGTCTCCCCCAACCCCCCTTTTTTTTGGAGGGAGGACAGCAGGGCAGTTAGGATTAAGTGACTTGCCCAAGGTCACACAGCTAGTAAGTGTGTCAGGTATCTGAGGCCGGATTTGAACTCAGGTCCTCCTGACTTCAGGGCCAGTGCTGTATTCCCTAGGCCAACTAGCTGCCCTTGCAGGGACTGTCATGCTTTTCTATTCATGTTCCCATCTCTTAACATAACGCTTTGCACATAGTAAGCACCTAATAAGATCCTTTTTACTGATTTCTTTTAGTGTCACAAAACTTGAACTTTCTGGACCTGAATTCAAGTCAGGCACAGCATTAGAGCTGGAACAACTTTGGACATGATGGAGTCCAAGCCCTCATTTGACACATAAAGAAACTGAGTGACAGAGATGTTATGAGATTTGCCCAGGATCACAGTCAATATGTGTCACAGGTGGAATTTGAATCCAGGTTTTCCTAGTTCTGAGATCAACCCTCTAGCCACTATACCAGCTGTCTCAAAAACAATAGTACAGCCCACATCACCTAGAGCCACTGGTTGCTTTGATAAAAAGCACCTTTTAGCAAACAAGACTCAGTATTTTAAATACAGTGTCTTATTCTAACACAAGAAAATATCCAGGTGATCAGAGAGCTCTCCTGCAAAGCCTCTACTGTACACATGAAAAAAAGGGGTGGGGAGAGGCCTGGAGAAGGTTCATTTTGCTGCAGCTATAGTAAATTACTAATGTCCCATTCACAGGGCTATTCATGTGGCAAGACACGAAGAAGCCCTTTTAAATCATCCCAGAAATTTAATATCTTAGCATTTGTGGTCACCTTGCCTTGCTTAGGCAACAAAATCCTCTGAGATCTGGATCTTTGATCATTTTCAAAATCAGCAAGGATCCAGATCTCAGAAGACTTTTGTTGTCATTATGGAAATTAGGGTACCCTACCCCCCACATTTTAAGTATAAAGTATTGAGTATAAAGAAATTAAACATAAAAAACCCATCCATGAGAAACATCCAGGAGGTTCATTGGCTAAATAACATTTTATCCCTATTGATTTTCTAGCTGGCAACAAGGACGTCTCAGGAGTAGCTGGGAAATGGGAATCAGGTAATTAATCAGATGTTAGCAAGCACATCTATACCTGTGAGCTTGCAAGGATTTTTCTGGAGCCCAATTTGTAGGAAGCCTTAAATAAGAAAGCAACACTTTGACTCTGATGTTGTAGACACACAGAAGATAGGATCCCCCAAATTCAAAGAGCATAGAAGATCCTTCCATAAGGATGGATGGAGAGAGAGTTCTTGACCAAATAAGGAGTTGACATGACTTTATAAATAAAATGGATAATTTTGGTTATTGAAATTAAAAAGTTTTTGCATAATCAAAATCAATGCCATTAGAATTAGAAGAAGATTAATTAACTGGGAAAAATCTTTTATTGCAAATTTCTCTGGTATACAAGGCAGTTTTCAAAAGAAGAAATGCAAGCTTTTAAAGACCATGAAAATTGTGCCAAATCACTTCATACAAAGAAGAAACAAAATTGTCACTTTACTAGATCGTATAAGGACCCCTAGAGATTCAACTAAAATTAATTGAAATAATTAATGCCAATAAAATAGGTTGTAAAATAAATCTTAAAAAATCTTCAGCCTTTCTGTATATTGAACAAAACCCAGGAGGAAGAAATAGAACAGAAATTCCATTCAAAGTAACTAGAAGGAAGCATGCCCCAAAATAAGAGAAATCCAAATTAAAACAACTCTGTGATTTTACTTCACGTTCATTGGATTGGTGACCCAATCAATGACCCAAACAAATGACTCAAGGACCCAAACCATTTTTGGGGGGTGGGGGTGGGAAGAACTGAGAAGACAGATGCAGTAATGTGTGGCTTCAACCTCTAGGTGGTGCAGTGAACAGAATATTGCACCTGGAATCAGAAAGATCTGTGTTCAAGTCCACCCTTAGATACTTCCCAGCTGGGTGATCTTGGATAAGTCACTTAAACTCTGCTCCAGTTTCCTCCTCTGCAAAATATGTACAAATAAAGTCCCTACCTTGTTGTGAGGGCCAAACAAGATAACATTTATAAAGTACTATCTATATAAATGCTAGTCATTGTCATTACTGTTGCTGCTGCTGCTACTACTACTGTTAACTGTGAATTGTACTTTTCTGGAAAACAGTTCAGAACTACACACGAAAATCACTAAACTGATCCAGGTAAGCTACTATTAGACATATAGCCTAAGCTGGGTAGGTATTGAAAGTGATGCGCCAAAATGAAATAAAACAACCAATAAACAAAATAGGCAGAAAAAGATAAATCAGCAAGTCATTAAGCATTTAATAAGCACCTACTGTTTACCAAACAGGGGGAATATGATAAAAGGCAGAAAATTCCCCCCAAACTAGTCCCTGCTCTCAAGGAACCAACAATTCTAATAGACGGAGATAAAATGCAAGCAACCATGTAAAGCAAGATGTATATTGGATAAACATCAATGAAATATTTTTTTAAAATACATGGAAGAAAACAGAAATAAGTTCAGAGTAGGGTGCAGATGAGCGGGGAATTTTTGGTACTAGCATGGGACATTTAATATACACTTCGAGAAATTATTAAAAGTTCACAGATTCATAGACAATATTTTTCTGGTCTTAAGCATCTTGACAAGATTATAATTTAGATATAGTTTGTGATCATTCCATCCTGGCTTCTTCCTTCTTGCCATCTTCTTGTCTGTTCCACTGAACCTCCAGAGATCATTCCCTAGGGGGCTTAACCTACTCAGCTTTGGAACTGCTGGCTCCTGGGGCTTGTCCTACCCTGCTGCGTGAATGTAAGTGCAAACTCACTTACTTTGATGGCTCATTATAGCTAGCCATGCTTCACATTGCATCTGGGTCATTACTGCTAATAAAATCAATGGCCATTGCTGTTGGGAGGATGTCAATCAATAACTCTGTGGTTCCACTTGCCATTCCATAACTCCCTAAATAGTCCTTGGCCTCCATTCCCCTACACGTGTTATTTCCTCTTGTTGGAAGCTGTCCTTAAGGACAGGAACTTTCTCACTTTTTGGATTCTCAGTGTTCAGCACAGTGCTTTGCACACAGTTAACAACAAATAAATACTCATTGATAGATTAATTGATTGATTAACCAACACAATTTGCCATGCTGTTAAAATCATAGGTATCTAAAGGTATTTATCATTATCTGCAAAATCCTCTCCTAGATACTAAAGATGCCTAGGATGACGAGATGATAATGATGATGGACCAGGTGTCAAAAGCTAAATCATGACAAAAAACCAAATAATAGGAATGATCAGAAAGTGGCTCAGTACTGACACTAATGATCAGGAAATAGTGAGAGTTAAAGATTTTTCAATCTAAGGATACTAAATGATGAGAACTGAATAAGGATATTACCCTATCCTGTCTTTGTGTAGGTAACCTCCAATGCCTGGAACAGGCTTCCCTGGAACAGACTTGACCTCTGTGCATTGACAGCCTTCTCTAACATCCATTCACAAATCTTTTGTATGAGATAATTTGTTCCATTTTACCTCTCCCTACCCAACTGTATTTTTTAGGATCAACCCAACAAAATCAATTCAACTCCAACCCTTCAATCTATATATTCTTTCAAAGTACCCTAGTAATGATATCATTATTTTATTTTGCTTTTTTTTGGAGGGGGAGGGCAGGGCAATTGAGGTTAAGTGACTTGCCCAAGGTCACGTGACTATAGTAAGTGTTAAGTGTCTGAGGTCACATTTGAACTCAGGTCCTTCTGACTCCAGGGTCAATGCTATATTTACTGTGCCACCTAGCGGTCCCATTGATAACATTCTTAAGAGTTAGGATCAACCCATCATAATCAATTCAACCCCAAGCCTTCAGTCAACGTACTTTCAAAGTACCCTAGTAATGGTAACATTCTTAAGAGTTACAAATCACATTTTCCCATATAAGAAGTAAAAAGTTTACTCTTATTAAAGACCTTATAATTAGTCTTTCATGCTTACCTTCTTATGTTTCTCCTGATTCTTATAAGCTAAATTTTCAGTTCAGTTCTGTTCTTTTCCTCAAGAATACTTTAATTCATTATTTTTTCTTGCAGGATTATACTCAGCTTTGCTAAGTAGGTTGCTCTTGGTTACAAATCCAGCTGCTTTGCTCTTTGAAATGTTATATTCCAAGCCCTTCAGTCATTTAATGTAGAAGATGCTAAATCTTGTGTTGTCCTGATTGTAGCTCCACAATATTTAATTTTTTCTCTTCCTGCTTGCTTGCAATACTTTCTCCTTGATCTAGGGATTTTGAAACGGTGATAATGTTGCTGTGAGTTTTCAATTTAGGATCTCTTTCCAGTGGTGATCAGTGAATTTTAAAATGTTCTGTTTTACTCTCTAGATCTAGAACTTCAGGTCAGTTTTCCTTAATTTCTTGAAGTATAGTGTCTAGACTCTTTTTAAAAATTGTAACTCTTGGGGTGGCTAGGTGGCACAATAAATAGAGCATGAGCCCTGGAATCAGGAGGATCTGAGTTCAAATCTGGCCTCAGTCACTTAACATTTACTAGCGGTGTGACCTTGGTCACTTAACCCCAATTGCCTTGTTTTTCTCCCCTCCAAAAAAAAAACCCACAAAAATATTGTAAATCTCAGGTGGTCTGACAATTCTTATATTATCTCTCATTGATCTGTTTTCTAGGTCATTTATTTTTCTAATGAGAATATTTAGTGATCTCTCCTATTTTGTCATTCTTTTGATTTGATTTTATTATTTCTTGATGTTTTATTGAGTGATCAACTTCCACTTGCCCAATTCTAATTTTTAAGAGTTATTTTCTTCCCCAAGATTTTGGGTTTCTTTTTTCCAATTGGTTGACTTTCTTTTTGTATTTCTAAAAAGATTTTCTTGTATTATTTTAATTTCTTTGCCCAATTTTTCTTCAGCCTTTCTTATTTGATTTTAAAAGTCCTTTGAAAGCTCTTCCAAGAACTTTTTTGGGGCTTGTGACCATTTTATATTTTTTCTTTGAAGTTTTACAAGTTGCTGTTTTGACTTTATTGTTTTCTGAGTTTAACCCTTGATCTTTTCTATCAGCATAGTAACTATCTGTGGCTGGATTTCTTTCTCTGTCCGTTTTTAACAATCCATCCTTGGGCTGTTAACTTTATGTTACAGTCAGGCTCTGCTCCTGGGGTGTGGGGGATAAGCCTCAGGCTTCAGGTTTTTCAAGCTTGTTGTGTTCTGAGCTCTATGTGGGGGGCCTTTGACTTCTTTGTTCTTCTAATGTTCCATGATCCAAGGCCAGGGGTGGTCACTGCTCCTTCAACTCACATCTTGGTCTATGGGTGCCCTCAGGCACTCCCTTCCACCATTGGGCCACGACCAGGGCCCCAGCACCCTTGCTCCCACAAACACTCTTGCTGCTTGTGGTCCCTAAGGCTACTGCAAGTGTCAGGTCACCCCTTTGCCCTGGAACTGAAACCAGGGACTGCAGTCTCCTGCCTGAGACCACAGCCAGCAGGGCTCCGCCCCTCTGGGGCCACACTCAGAGTGCATACTCACTCTCCCTCACCTGCAGCCACAGCCTGGTCCCTATCTGGTCAGTGCACCTGGCCCCTCACCCCAACACTGTCCAGCGCCAGAGGAGCTCAACCTCTCCCCACCCCATCCTCCCATGTGGTCTGTGAGGCCAACAGTCTGATACAGAGGCTGCTACCTAGCCTACCCAACTGCACCTAGGGATTGTTGGTTATGGACTTGATGCTGCTCCTTGAGGCATTTACAATTCAATCAGGCCAAACCACCCCCAGGAAGGTCAGAGCTTTCCCTAACATCCTCCCAATTATGTCTTAGGCTGGACCACTGCTTTACCCTGAATTTGGACTATTTCTGCTGCTCTAAAATCTACTTTAAGCCACCATTTTAAGTTATTTATGAGGAAATTCCCCCCAATAATGACATTCTTAAGAATAATGCCTTGGCATGTGCAGTAGCCCTTCCCTCCTCAGCAGCCACAGATATTTAAGATTAAGGAGAATAAAGTTGTCACTGTCAAAGTCTTTTGCACTATCAGAAACATGAGTGGTTCCAGGACTGCAGATTTGGAGTTGGAAGGCATCTCAGAGGTCACCAAGTCCAACCTCCTTATTTTACAGATGAGGAGACTGAGGCTTGCTGCAGGTCACGCAGCTAGGGAGTGTCTTAAGAAAGGTCTTCCTAACCCCAATTCCATGCCCTCCACTCATTTTATAGAGGAAGCAATTGAAGTAGGGACATGGAAAGTGACTTGCTGAAGGTCACATCAGCAGGAAGTGGCAAAGTTGGAGCTTGAACATAAGTCTGCTGACTCCCAAGTCCAGGCTTCCTTCCATGGCACCATGCTGCCTCATAGGAGTCAAAGCTCCTGGTTCTGGCCTAGGCTCTCCTGCTAATTTGCTTGGTCCTATCAGGGGAAATCCCACTAAAGAAGTAGCATAATTATTTGCCTTGCCCTGCATCCACAGGGCCTTTCTATTTGCTTCTGCAGCTGAGCCATCCTATAGACATCAACTCCCCCAATTAGAATGTGTCTTAATGTCATGAGTGGATTTACGTTTTTGTCCGTATCCCCAGCCTTTAAAATCATGCTTGGTGTAGAGGTAAACCCTTCATAGATGCCTTTTATTTATTCACTTCACTTAACCCATCATTTTACAGAGGAAATTGAACCCAAAAAGAGGGCAAGTGATTCACCCAAGGTCACCCATGTGGCAGAGCCAGGATCTGAACCATCTTCAGACTTCAAAACTAGCTTTCTTTCCACTGCACCATCAACTCAATAAATGCTGTTTGGAGTTAAGTGAAGGGCAAGAGCAAGGCATGTCAAGAGCTTGGTTTCACTGGAGCACATCATTCATGAAGGAGAATGTTATGAAATAATATTGCAAAGGTAGATTGAAGCCTGATTGTGGCAGTCATCTTGCAAGTTACTCTACAGAGTTCATACTTACTTTGGTTGGCAATGAGGAGCCACCAAATGCCCAAGGAGAAACATTTGGTTCAAAATAATATTAATTTATTTTTTTCTATAACGTCTTAAAAATTGTTTTGGCAGTGAAAGAATCACACAGTGTTAGAGTTGCAAGGGAATGGAGATGCCATTCAGTCTGAATTCAAATCCAGAGCAACAATTGTCTCTACCATATTCCAGTGTGTGTCTGAACACCCCCGGTGACGAAGAGCTCACCATTTCACAAAGTATTCTACTTCCCTGCTGGACAGCTCTAGCAGTTAAAAAAGTAAGACCTATAAATTCTTCATGATCCCTGATTCGTTTTTCTTTTTTTTCCTGAAGAATTAAAATGAGTCAGAATCATGTAACAGGAATCATGGAAACCTTAGAGGATCACAGAGCTCATTTAATTTAGCCTTTACTAATCCCTTGCCTCCACTGGAACAGGTTTAAGTAATTTCACCTCTTTTTCACATACCAGTCAATATCAAATGAGTCATCTTCCATCATTCTTCACGCCTAGTTATGTTATACCTGTAAAACTGGTGAGTAACATTTTCATAATTGAGAGTGTTTCCTTGACATATGGAATGACGTGTTCACAGAATTTTGTGTCTGTAAGAGACTGGCAGAGACCATCTGGTTCAGCCTCCCTATGCTGACAATATAATGAAATGATGACATATCACAGATGTTTGTCTACGCTTCCCTTCAAGATCAGCAAAGAGAGAAACTCAAACAGCCTCCCCCGGCCACTGCAGGATTTTATTACACTGACCTTCAAGAAGACCTTCTTTGGGCCCAGTGGGTATTTCTCTTATTGAAATCTAAGCCCATCATAAAACACTAGTAACATAGGAGTTATGGTCCATCTATGGAAACTGACCCATTTGCTGTTGGTATTTTAGGTGGTGGGACACTTTGGAGGAGATTATTAGGGATGCAAATGAGAAGCTACCAGCCTCTCTGATAAGCTCAGTAAATATAAAAGGGAAGGTCATTAAAAATAACTTTTGAAGAGCTTAAGTTTTAAATTCAACTAAACATTTTAAGTAACAAAAATTGTTGAAGTCTATACAATCCACTAAGTGAAAGTCAGTGTGTCAGGCTGGGGATATGAAGAAAAAACCTGTCCCTGCCCTCAAACTTTTATTCTGGGGGGAATCTTAGCTTTGATAAGTTGGGGGAACTTAAAGGGGGGAAATCAGTGTTTGCTTGTCCTTTCATCTGAAGTCACAGTTCAAAATACTAAGGATTTTGGGAATAGTCATCAACAAACATTTATTAAAACTTTTCTAGGTACTGTGCTAAGTTTTGAGGACACAGAGAACAAATACAAATATCCCATTCCCTACTTTGGGGGACCCTACTAAATGGCCCATCCCTTGAACTATTGGGATCCTTCCCTGCCACCTTAGGGTTTTCTAATATTAAGACTGGAACTTTATACTCCCTTTTCATCAATAGTGTAAAAGATACTATTGGTACCCCTCTATTCCTGCCTTGAAAGACTGACTTGATAACAGGCCTTGGCATACTCAACCTCTTGATTAAAGGCTGGGAAAGATGGGAGCACCTGGACTCAATTTTTGCCCCTATGTAAGTTCCCCATATGGCTAAATCTCTGGAACCATCCTTTACCTAACAATTACCTTGTTATTTTCCTTCCTCTACCCAATCCATTTTTGATTGTGGGGAGGTGCAGAATAAATCTTATTTTCTTCCTCTGAAGACCTTTCTATGTGTGTCTTGGGAATTGTCCTTTAGTGACAATTTGGTGACCACCTGACTATTGGTGTTGCATTGGCATGCCTACATTAGAAGCAAATCTGGAAGGGGAAGGGCAAGGATCTTTCATTCTAACAGGGGAGACAACATGTATGAATGGATTTTTGTATTTGAAGAAGAGAAATTGGCCCAATTCTGTTATAGATTGGTGAACTTGTCTACAAATGGGTTAGTTTCTGCATATAGGCAAAGATTTGCATTCATAGTTAGGATACTTTTTTATCTTTCAACCTAATCATAGCCATGTTATAACAGCCTTGAACTGTGGGTGGCAAAGAAACCATACAAATCATTCAGGAAGTGAAGGCTTAGGGAGCTAAAAGTTTTACATTTCAGTACTCTGAAAACAACTAGGAAGTTCAGTGGACTGGTCCCAGAATTTGGAGTCAGGAGAATCTGAGTTCAAATGCAGCC
Organism: Pseudocheirus occidentalis; assembly: GCA_028646575.1. Lineage (NCBI taxonomy): Eukaryota > Metazoa > Chordata > Mammalia > Diprotodontia > Pseudocheiridae > Pseudocheirus > Pseudocheirus occidentalis. The sequence goes on along the minus strand of CM053597.1, from coordinate 172,256,902 downwards.
TCAGACACTCAGACACATTCGTAATTCTGGACAATAATTTAATCTCTCTGTGCTTCAGTTTCCTCATCTGTAAAATGGAGGTAATAGTAGCAGCTATCTAACAGAGTTGTGGTGAGGATCAAATGAGTTAGTCAGTGTTCTCCAAACCTTAGAATATATAATGTTAGATATTGCTGTTGTCTCTTCATCGCAAATACTCCCTCCAATGAAGAAAATCATTGATTGCCCGTCCTGCGGTACTCCTACAATTCTGCTATGAAGCTTTAGGTTCAAATCAGGAGGAAGTGCCAAGTAGATCAAGAGTAGCTAGACTAGAGGTAATGATGAAAGATGGAGGCTTGCCCGTCTTGCCCCTATTAAATGTAAGCCAAATGTGAGTGATGGTGGTCTCATTCTTTGTATTTCCAGCACCCAGCATGATGCCTGGTACTTAGAAGTGCTTAATAAATACTGGATGATTGACTAATTGATTGTGCTATCCTAACATATCAGAATTTCATGTAGAAAAAGAATGAAGTCAAAATGAGGAGAGAAGAGCTGAAGGAACCAAGGGCAGGTGGGGGAAGGTACCAAGGATGGGACAATATTTAAATAAAAGCCGTAGTTTATTTTTATCTTGTGTACTCTATGCATTCTATACTATCTCCTTTGGGCCTCACAAAAACTCTGAGAAACTTAGCACAGAGATTAACTTCCCCATTTCCTCAGTAAGGAGAACTCCAGGGGAGGAAATTTCCTTTATCAATATGGTCATCTAACAACTATTTTGCAACTTATAGCTCTAGGGAGCTGTTCAGGGCTTTGAGAGATTAAATGAATTGCCCTGGGTTGCACAGCTGTCTTAAAAAGAAGCAAATGGCTCAGAGGGGTTATAACTTGATCAATGTTGCACAACTTGAGCTAGAACTCTTAACAAACCCTATCAACTCCAAATTCAGTTTTCCTGCCATAAAAGAGGAGGCTGATCAGCTGAGTCAAAATGTTCTAACAATTAGAGGTATTTCAAAATGAAATAGTCTGACCTGGAAGGTAGTAGTCCCACCCCCCTCAAATGGGAGTCTTCAGGTCAAAGCTAAACAACCACTTGTCCTGTATGATGGAGAAGGGATGACTGCTTAGGTAGGGATTAGACTCAATGGTCTCTGAGATTCCTCCCAGCTCTGACATTCCATGATTCTGTTGGTTTGAATAAGGCATTTAGTCTCAGAGTCTTCATTTTCCCACCTGAAACTGGACATAATAAAACCTGTCCTACCTACTATACTGGGTTGATAGGACAATGAAGAGACAATGTATGCAAAGTGGTTTCTAATTCTAGGAACCTCCTCAGGAAAACTTATAGGAGGACATAGATACAGAAACAGAGTGTGGATAATTCAGCAAAGTTTTCTCAAGATTATTACCAGAGAGATTACCAAAGTTAGTGAGATGGCAGAGCTATTGGGGCAGGGTATTGGAGTGACCCTCAGTGTTACTTTATCATCAGCCTCATGTCTTTCCCCTGAAACCTTGGGATCTGCCTCAGATTTTCCTGGCTCTTATGGGTGAGAACCGGTCTTATTCTGCCCAGAACCAAGCCTCCACCTCACTTCCTAGACACTTCTGCTCCACATTCCTTCCCTTTATGAGATGTCTTACCCACTTAGAATGTAAGATCCTTAGGATGAGGGGCTACCTTGTTTGTTTGTATTTGTATTTTCAGTACTTAGCATAGAAACTAGTAGAAGGTTAATTACTCTATAAATGTACTCTCCCCCCTCTCTCTGTCTTTCCCTTTCCCTTTCCCTTTTTATTTTTGCTTTTTGGAGGGCGGAAGGCAGGGCAGTTGGGGTTCAGTGACTTGCCCGAGGTGTTCAGGTCAGCCTGACTCCAGTCCATGCTCTATTCACTGTGCCACCTAGCCACCCCTCTCCCTTTCCTTCCACATCTCTGTCTGTATCTTTCTCCTTCCCTCCCTCTCTTTCTCTGTCTATGTCTCTCTTCCCTTCTCCTCCTCCTTCCCTCTCTCTTTCTCATCTAGGTTCAAATCCTGCCTCAGAGACTTATGTGTAACCATGGATAAGTCACTTGACTTTTCTAGGCTTCAGTTTTCTCATTTGTAAAATGAGAAGTTAGATCTAATATCCTTTTATGATTTCTTTCAGCTTTAAATTTGTGATTCCATTAAGTTATTTAATAAATGTGAAAGTACTTTCCTAACTCTAACCACTACACAAATACAATATGTTATTACTACAAACCCACATTACTAGAAGAGATTTCCATCCTAACCATATCTGATCTGGCTAGTCAGGTCCATGTTGCTAAAAATGAGCTCATATTAAATTAACTTGAAATGAAACTTCAAGTTTTTAAAAATGAAAAATAGCAACTGAGACTTAAAGCCTACCCTTCTTCCAAAAAAGGATTTTAAAATCTTCAAAATCATTGGTTAGACAATATGGAGATGTTATGTAGAGTTGACAAGGCATGGTAGATAGTTGATTCCCAAAGTCAGTAAGATCTGGGTTCAAGTTCTAACTCTGGCAAGTCACTTACCCCTTTCCCCTTTCCTCTCCCTACCACCCCACCCTGTGCTCCCAAGTAACTATAAGTTGTAGAACATATTAAGTTTTCTCATGAAATTAAAGGTCTCTAGACAGCCCCACTTGTTGACAAAGCAACCAGTTGATCAGTTGGGGAAAAGAATAAACCATTTGAATTTTAACCCACATTTCCATGATGCTTTTGCTCTATTGCATTAAGGACAAAACCTCCATCCTGAAGGAAAGCAGATTTTAGAAATGTGATCAATTGGTCATTTACAGCCTAACCTCCTTTATTCACCCCCTGAGCTCTCTCTCAGTGAAATTCAAGCCCTCCATCTGTTGGACAGAATTCTGGATTGTTGACTCTGTCCATGTGAATAGATAATCCCTTTCTCTTGTGCCTCTTTTAAAGAGATGATAAATCTTTGTACGGCTGAGTTATTTTATGACTTCATTTCCCATATGTAGAATTGTGAATCCAAGGATTTTATATATAGATGTATATGAATATGTGTATGTATGTGTGTGGTAGGTAAACACTGACATCTCTTTAATAATTTAATTAAGTTGGCTCCCATATGGTACAGTTACACAGCATGAGGGTGTTGAATACATCCCAGGCTCCTTTTTTTGAAGGCTATCTTCAGAAAACAGAACTGATAGCCTGGGGTTTAAGTTGGCAGGCATTATAAAACCAAGGTATCACTCAACAAGCTTTTATCAAGCACCCACTATGTTTCAGGCTAAGTGCCGGGATTCCAAAAACAAGCTAGAAGTAATCCCTAACCCAGACCCTAATTCATTTCTAACCTTAACCCTAATCCTAAATTTGCTTATAACCCTAACCCTAGCCCTCAAGGCTCTCACGTTCACTTAGAGCAGTTGTTACCAAAATTTTTCTTTGTTCTGAAATTACCTTTCAACAATAACAATAATAAAAATAGGTTGTAATTTAATTTAATGTGCTACTCTTGATATTCCACAATTATTTCCTACTTAAGGTGCCACTGAAAAAATTTTAGTGTGAAACCCTTGGATCAGGTGTTTGAGAATGACTAGATAGGAAGTACTCTATTAGGGGAAACAACCCATGGATGGCAGGAAAGAAGGAAACAATCATGTATGTACTATGTGCCAAGCACTGTGCCCAGTGCCTTGCAGATATTATCTCTTCTGATTTTCACAACCACCCTGGAAGGTAGGCAGGTATTATTCCCATTTAAAAATTGAGGAAACTGAGGTAGACAGAGATTGTGATTTATCCAGGGTCACATACCTTGTAAGTGTCTGAGGCCAAATTTGAGCTCAAGTTATTCTGACTCCAGACCTGTATTCTATCCCCTGGATCACCTAGCTGCTTCATATGTCTTTCTGAATTCAAGCTCAGTATGCTATATTTCATATGGATTATAAATTTAATGCTGGGATGCATGGGAATTTCAGGAAGGACCAGCATCTCTGGTGGGAAGGATTGTCAAGCCCATTTCAGGGCAGCTCATCCACATTTGGTGTCCACCTTCACCTAACTCTCACCTGTGGCTCCAAGAAGCAGAAGCCATGCTTTAGTAAAACCAGCTCAGCAGAGGGACTAAACCAGGTTGAGGGTAACTTACAGGCCTCAAACCCATCATGAGTTAGGAGGATGTCTTAAGTCAAGCATGTTAAGACTTACCCCAGTGGAAAAGGTGGAAGGAAACAATTTGTTCCAGGGGCCATGAAGGCTGTCAAAGCTGGCCCTGTGGAGTGCTTAGAGCATGGTCAGACACTGAAGAAGCCAAGGTCATCCACTGCATCCCAGGTCGTGGCTGGTCATCTTGACTTGTCAGACTTGACTCCAGTCTTGCCACTGGACTTTAAAGGAAGAAGAGTGAGGCTGAAGACTTTATGCAATTCTGCTTCACCTAAATCCAATTCAAGCAGAAGTCATGACATCGTCCTGTGATGTCATAGGTATTCTTCAAAAATGAAGGATGAACAACAATAACAAATTCAGAGCTGGAAAAGGCTTTACGGGCTTTCTAGTCTAACTCCCTTATTTTATAGAGGAGGAAATAGAAGCCCAGGGAGGTTGTACTTTGGGTAAAGTCATATGGGTAGGAAGCATCAGAAGTGGGATATAAGTCAAGGTCCTCAAACTTCAGAGTCACTGTTCTTTCCCTTGCAGTGGGCTACCTCCTTTGCTGGAAAAGACAAGGCCATAATAACAACATGTATAGAATTTTAAGGTTTAAAGTCACTTTATGTATATCATCTAATACAGCGGTTCTCAACCTTCCTAATGCCGTGATCCTTTAATACTCATATGTGGGCATATCTGCATGTGGGTCGACCTGCCTGGAGATGGATAGAGGAGCAGTGTCTTGGTTCCTAAGACCACTAGAAATATGTGTTTTCGGATGGTCTTAGGCAACCCCTGTGAAAGGGTAGTTCGACCCCCAAAGGGGTCATGACTCACAGGTTGAGAACTGCTGATCTAATGTGACAGTAATATGATTTATGATCAAAGCAGAAATTTCTCAGAATTGTGGAATTCCATCATTGGAAGGAGCCTCGTTGTCTATCTATAGGATACAATCCACAGGAATTTTCTGCACAGTTCTAAAAAATTGCTTATCCACACTTTCCTTTAGGACACCTGGTGAAGGTGACCCCAGTCTCTCCCTGTGTACCTTGCTTCTTTCAACAAATTTATCCAATCCCTCATAACATTGTATAAAATCCAGATTAGAGAAGTATGTCATCTCTATCTTCATCTGGATCATGGGTTAAAATGTGGAAGGTTACAGAACCAAGTAGCCATTCCAAGATCATCCCAGTAGAGACCTTCCAGGTTGAGATCAATTAATTAAAATATTTTAGTCTATTCATCCCACTGGTTCCAATTTTGTATGATCTCATTATCACCTAGTTCAGTTGTACTAGTCTGCTATACCATACAGAAGGATCCCTAAAACCACATATTGACTTAGGAAACCAGGTATTAACCTTATCTATATTTTATTATTATTTTCATTTATTTTGTTAAATTTTTCCATCTATATTTTAATCTGGTTCAGGGGATTGTTGGGTTGTATGGGACCTACAGACACATTTTTGATACATCTGATCTAGGCTATATGTCTTTACATTATTGATATGGTATAGTACTCTATTGTGGTTGAGCCACTCATGCTGGTCTCAGTCTTCAAGTGCTCAAGATCGGGCTCTAAGTCTCTCTATTAACTTCAAAGCTCTGGACATTTGAAAGCTTCCTTTTTGTTGGTACATTTTCATTTTATATAGTTGATTATGATATGAAATATCCATGGTGGTCACTTGTATTATTTTTTTTCATCTTTGTTTATGTAAATTCATGATGGATTTATGATCCCTATACCAATCCATATTTTACTCACTAAACAGATCCTATAGACTTGCCTCAGGCACATACAGACATTTACTGCCCAGGTTGCTGCAACTAGTAAAAACCAGAGACAGGATTCAAACCTAGTTCTTTTTGGTTCTAAGCCTAGCACTCCAGGCACTAGGCCATACTGATACTCCTTGAGGGAAGGGACTGCCTCTTGCCTTGCTTTGTATGCCCAGCACCACTTAGCACAGTGCCTGACATATAGTAAGTGCATATAGTAGGTGCTAAATAAATGCTTAAGAGGCACTGACTTGCCCAGAGTCACACAGATCTGTACCTAGGTCCTCTGACTCATGAGTGAGTGCTCTGTCTACCATATCATGTTGGAAGGAGGAGAGTATAAGTGCTCTGCTATAGGAAATATACTATTGTCAGACAACCCCAAAGTAACACACTTTAGCCTCTTAGAGCAGAAGACACCATATTGAGTAGAAGGAAAGGAATCAGAAAACAAAGTTCTTAGGGCCAGATCTGCCAGTGCCATGTGTTGTCTCCCTCCTTAGAATGTGAGCTCCTTGAGCATGAGAACTGTCTGACTTTTCCATTTGTATCCCCAGAGCATAGCACGGTGCTTGGCACCTGTTGTTGTCTGCTCGCACCCAACTGTTCTCAACTACATGGATCATAGCATAACAGGCCCTTCTATCCTCCATTATCTCTCTAAGTTCACATAGTAAACACTTAATAAATGCTTCATTCCCTCCTCAGTTCACTCATTAACTGTTCATATACAAATCTTTTCAATTTTCTAATTTCCTTCATCTGTAAAAAAAAAACTATTAGACAAAGTGAGCTCTACAATCCATTTCATTGTTTGCATTTTAAAATTCTGGACTTCTGCCTTTTTCCTACCAAATAATCTAAATGTCACAACCTCTCCTGACCTGACCCCTGGTTCATCAAAACACACACACACACACACACACACACACACACTTTTCATATCCCTCTCTTTTTGAAACTCTGCTGGATATATGTGTTAAACAAAGAGCAGAGTTTTTTTTAACCTTATCCTCTATAGCTATGAATAGCAGAGACAGTCCCAAGTATTTTCATAGATCAGAACAATAATGTCTCAGCTTAATCACTAGTACATTGTTAAGCTTATTGTGGGAAGATTTGTATGAACAAAAAGAAACATTTCCTACTTATCAGAGGGTATGATAAATCATTAGTGTGTATAATCGTAATATTAATAGGTCTTTTAAGCAGGTTTTTTTCAAGGCAAATTGTGGGACAAAGAACAAAACAGAGTACTCTTCCCTCCCTTTAAAAAATACAATTAAAATTATTTTAATGACTGATACAAGAAATAGTAAATGATTTGTCTTAGGACTGGATATATACATATATATATGTACACAGAGATATACACATGCACATATAGATAAAAAATATACCATTTCTTCCTTTTCACTTACATGCCAAATAAAATACTTACCTCTGAATGTGGCATAGGTTAACATTTATTTTAGGTGTTAAAATTTCATGCCTCCCTATTGATTCTTGGTGCATATCTTTATTGATTTGGAACACATGACATTCTCTCCAATATAAGGTAAAATATCTATCACCTCCACCAATGCCTATCCTGAATCCTCTATGTAATTGGCAGAGTGATCTGTGAGAGTATTTTGGAAAAAACCCATTATTCTGTGGCCAACCTGGTGAGGAGCCTGCCATCACAGAGACACTCTCTGAATGTCCTTCCATCTCAGTAGGACCTACTTTGTGGAGTAAGGGGGACCACTGGATTTGGAGTCACAAAGAAGTTGACTTCACAAATCAGAGCATCTCCAAGTGAGAAAGTGATCTCAGAGGTCATCTCATCGGACCCTTACCTGAACAACAGATGGCCAACCTAAGCGGTGCATTGATAAAGTCAAGATATGAAAAGACCTAGAAGAAAACCTCAAATACTTTAAGCCTCCATTCATAGACTTCCATGTTGTCAAAGCATGCTTAATACTGGCCAAGGGCTTTGGTGTGCAGAGATGAAAAGTAATTACTCCATGAAGATTTTATAGGTCAGAATTACACAGAACAACATGGTGTGAAGGTTGTCTGCTCTTTGACCGAGTGAAAGGAATACCTAATGCTATCAAATAACAGATCTTTCAAAGTGGTACAGGTTTGTTATATGAAAAGTATGTTCCAGGAAATATATTCCTAAATATAATATTTATATTTATATATAAAGACATAATATATATCTGAGGCAGGGTTCAAAACTAGGTCTTCCTGGAGTCAAGCATAGTGTGCTCTCCATGGTGCCAGACTGCCTCTGCGGTTTCATATAATTTCATATGCCAGCAATGGATTGGGAGTAGGATGATATGGGTTTAGGGTCTGGTTTTTGTCACTAATTGAAAGTGTGACCTTGAGCAAATGATTTAGTCTCTCAACCTCAATTTCCTCCAGTGACATAATGGCATTTCATCCTCGTGTGGCAGAAATAATTTAATGAGTTTGTGTTAGAAGGTGAAATTGGGAAGCCATGAGATGGAAGAGAACTCTGAGGTAAAGTGAAGGGATGGTGGTCATTGCAAGGAGAAATCATGCTACCCTGGATGTTGGTACTTTGGGGGTAAACCCCAATGTACCGCAAGCTAATTACTACTGTCATTTTCTCCACTGTAACATGGAGGTGTGGGACAAGATCTTTAAGGCTGTTTCTAGCTCCAGTATTCTGAGATTCCATGAAATTTCTTCAAGTGATTATTGAAATGCATGACCTTCTTTTCTTAAAGCATGTTTAACGTCTTTAGCTAACTCAATTATTATATATTCACCTCCCCCCACGCTGCTGTGGCGCATAGTTTTTTTTGGTGTACACCTGGTGCTCATTTGATCACAGATGGCTAGGTAGGTAAAATTACCTCTCAGGATTTAATTTTTTTTGTCTCTACTGTTGCTTGTTGGCTTTGTAAAGTATTTGGGTGGGGGGAGGGAATTTTGTCCCCCTTTTAAAAATGCATTAACTAAGGAACAAATTTGAAACTGTCAGATTAGACTTATTTTTAAAGTTAGCTTTGCCCTAGGATAAACCTCCTACTTTCCTACACCTGGATTCTCATCAATGTGGGCACTCTTGATCATGTAGATTGTGACCTATGACCATCCATTCTCTGCTATGTCATTACATAGATTTGCCACAGGGTTCACAGATCTACAGCTAGAAGCATCCTCTATGGCCATTTAATCCAATTCCTTCATATTCTAGTTGAGGAAACATATAGCTGGGATATTCAAATACTTGGTCAAAGTCACCAAGGTAATAAGTGGTAGACGGGGTGGTTTTCAACTGGGTTCCTCTAACTTGGGAGCTGTAGTACTTCCTTGTGGCGATGGTGAAGGGCTTTTCTGGGCATTTGCCAAACTCTCCTATACCAGTACCATACTGGAAAAGAATGGTCATCATGGTAGTTGGGAAAAACATTGGATTTTGAGTCAGAAGACCTGATCTCAAGTTCTGGCTGCATTTCTCTAGGACAGGCAGCATGGGATAATTCTCCATCTACAAAAGATAGAGACAGGAGGTTTTGGTAATAGTCCCAGATTTACTTCTAAATAACTATTATCTGAGCTTCATTTTCTTCATTCTAAAGTGGGTATAATAATACTTGTCCTTCATCTCCTTTAAAGACTGCTGTAAAGGTCAAATAATAAAATATATGTGAAGTGCTTTATAACCTTAAAGGCACACCCATACGAGATGCACATTTTTTTTCTTATTTCTTCTTATTAAATTTTCAGCATGAGCATTTTCACCTCAGAAATCAGTAAACACTACAAATCATGGCTTGATGAGTTATTTTTGCTGATTGTCTAGATTTAAGAATGTGATAGAGAAAATGTGGATAATTTTCATCAAACTTTTAAATGTGTTGTAGGGAGACAATTGTTAAGCATTTACCAATATTCCATGCATATTACCTACAATGGAAAGTCTACCAAATACCTTGGGGGGACTCCAGAACATTGGCAGATTTACATGATTTGCAGGAAAATGTGGACAAGAGTTGGCACGAGGGATGTTGAATTGATGAATAAATCAATATAAATTTACTGATTGCTTCCTATGTGACAGGCATTGCACTCAGTGATACTAATACAAAGAAAAAGCAAAACCAATCCCTGTTCTCAAGGAACTTGCTCTCTAATGGGAAAGACAACATACATAAATCATTATGTGTAAAATCAATACAAATTAAGGGTAGCCTTAATGGGAAAAGTATCAGCAGTTGGGGATGGTGATGGGTAACACAGAAAGGCCTCCTGAAGAAGTGAGCACTTGCACAGAGCTACAAGACTCAGAAGGGAACAGGGAGAAAATTCCAGGCATAGGGCACAGCCAGTGTAAAGGCAGAAAGACAGGGAATAGAGCATCAATGTGTGAAGAGGGTTTCCTCACTGAAAGTTCCCTCCACCAATTATTTGGACCAGGTTTGGGGCAGATATGGATAGATTAGCTCAATAAATAGAAAGTAATTTTCTGGTGAATGTATAAACTCTCTCCACCTATAATGCAGATGAAGGAATCATAGATTTGAAACTGGAAGAAGATCTTAGAGGTCATTTAGTCTAACTATCACATTTCATAGATGAGGAAAATGTTTCCCAGAGAAAGAAAATTATTTTCCTGAGGTCACACACATAGTAAATTACAAAACAGGGATTCTAGCTCAGGTCTCGTGACTCCAATTTCAATATTCAGCACCAGGTCATTTTCCATTGAGAGCTGGTTAAATTAATTGTCCAGGACCCAATAGGCAGTATGTTTTTTTAAATTTGCTGACTTGTTTATTTACTTTTAGTTTACAAGACTCAGTTACAGAATCACTTGAGTTTCAGATTTTCTCCACTCCCTTCCTCACCACCTATGGTGGCATACAGTCATGTATGGGATCTGCAAACACTTTCACATTGTACAATAGTCTGGTTATATAGAAGCGTTGTAACCAGTGGAGTGAATAATGGGGAAAAAAAGAAAAGAAACAAAACAAACATGGAAAAGAACAACAGCATGTGCTGTTTCAGTCTCCATTTAATCTCTGGTCTTTCTAGATCTATCTCTGAGTGTAGATATCTCCTTCAGTTCTGAGACTTGTAGAGCTGTCTTTAACTGTGCATAGCTGAGAAGAGTCCAATTTATCAAGGTTGGTTGTCCCACATGTGATGTATCTGTGACTGTGTACAAATTTTTCCTGGTTCTGCTCTTCTCACTTAGCATCAATTCATATAAGCCTCTGCAGGTAATTATGAAGTCCATCTCCTTCTCATTTCTTATTGCACAATAGTATTCCATTGCATTCATATACCATAACTTGTTCAGCCATTCCCCAGTTGATGGGCATCCCCTAAGTTTCCAGTTTTTTGCCACCACAAAGAGAGCTGCAATAAACATTTTTGTACATATGGATCCTTTTCCCATTTCTAAGATCTCTTTGGGAAACAAACCCAAAAGTGGTATTACTGGGTCAAAAGGCATGCAATTATTTATAGCCCATTGGGCATAGTTCCAGATTGCCCAAGAGAATGGTAGTATCAGTTCACAGCTCCACCAACAATGCATTAGAGTTCCAATTTTTCCACATCCT
>CM053597.1:172229851-172244865 GCA_028646575.1 Pseudocheirus occidentalis | reverse complement strand
AATGGAGTTTCTCTTACTATCTCTTGCTGTTGGACTTCATTGGAAATATATAGGAATGTTGAAGATTTATGTGGGTTTATTTTATATCCTGCAACTTTGCTAAATTTATTTATTGTCTCAAGAAGTTTTTTTACTTGATTCTCTAGGAAGGGGCCAATATTATTGACTAAATCTTAGACAATTCTCTAACACTCTAACCTCTGAGACCATATTGACTCTGTGCTACCTTATAGTTTTGCTTTAAGACCTTGGATGGAAATTATCTGGTTAACTCAGTATTAATCTTGAAAACTGGCTCTTGGCACACAAGAGAAAGAACATGAAACTAAGCTATTCTTTCAAGGGCTGTGTTTCATGAGAGCCCGAGTGCATTGTGGGAATAAGCACTTAGAGAGGCTGGGCTCTTGTCCAGCTATGTTAAGCCAGACCACTCTTGGATGAAGAGAACTCTAGTCAGATCAAAGACACCCTTGGCCAATGTTGGAGCCTTGTTTCTGAATGATCACCGATTGTCCTATTCTTTCTGTCCTTCTTATTTTACTTTTCACTTTCTAAATTAGAAGATAGGAGCCTGGCAGGCCTTGTATTGAATATCCCTGGCTTAAGCTAAAATGTGTCCCAAGTTTCTGCATATTTAATTTAAGCATATGTCCAAATTCCATAGTATGACAGTGGGAGAGGAGGGGAGTACTTTTTCTAGAATCAGAAGATCTGGCTTTAAATTCTGTCTTTGAAACATTTTACCTGTGTGACCTTTGGCCAAATGTTTAAACTCTCTGGATTTCAATTTTTTCAAATGTAAAATGAGCGATTGGTTTAGGCTGCCTCTGAGGTTCTTCTCAGCTCTAGATCCAGGATCCCTAGGATCTTTGTTCCATGTTAAGAGAGATCTGAAGACAAATTAATATGAGACAGTCATATCCAGTTATATTTTTCAATCGTGGTATTTGTTGACTGGAATTTGAAGAGAATTCTCAAGAAATAATGTTTTTTTTAATGTAAGATAAATTTGTGGGTTGTCCAAATGTACAGATGATATGTGGCTTTTGGGTGGCATGAATAGATATAATCTTTGCCTTCCTTTGCAGAAAGTAGGAGGAGGTCCATGCTGAGCCATCAGCAGCCCACCTGGGGGAATGAGGAAGGAACTAGGAAGATCCATGATGGTGGATCTTATCTAGATAGATAGAAGCTATCTACTCTGTCTCCAAGACAGAATTATATTTACCTGCCACCTTTCAGGTATTTCTAGTCTAGGGCTAGACTAAGTCTGGGTTCAGAACACAAGCTACTTTCCTGGTTGCTCTGAAGGGTAGCCCTTATTTTATAGTTACCAACTTCACTCTTTCCTAACAAAGTGCTGTCCACATAAACAACTATTAGGAGTGGCAGATAGTAAGCAAATTCATTTTTAAGCTTTTACAAAAGGATGTCAAATGAGAAGAGATGGTAATAACAGAATTGCAATAATTTCCTCCAACATCTAAGGGCACGTGATCCCAGTCCTTGGGGAGAGTGGAATCAAACAATATAGTTTCCATGAAGTATTCTCCTTCCGCTTACTTCCAAATATAGTCTAGCAAGTTGATGACTCCTTCTTTGAACTACCTGTGGGGTATATCCCAGAGGTCATTTCATAGGGCCTTGTTGCTAGACTGACTTGCTGCAGACTAAACCTCAAACCAAGAAAAATAGTAGACAAAAATCAGTTCTGCCAGCTTAGGTAGAATATACCCAAAATTACACAATATTGCCATCTGGTAGTGAAATAAGATCTCAGCTTAAACCAGGAGAGAATGATCTCACCAAGGATAGTCCACTAACAACAGTCTCTATTGTTGTAAGCACATTAAATTAAGTGATCAGCTTGCCTACAAGTCTGGGTCTTTGGGTCTCAGTCATTCAAAAGCTCAAGCTTATATCTTGTGATCACCTCTCTCCAGGTCCTCTCTCAAAGTCTATCAGAAATAGAGTGTTGTACTCATCATTTTCAGTCAAATAGGAGTCATGCCTCCCCTTGAATTTACACATGACTCTTCCTCCCCTGGAGTAGGTATTATATGCACTCAGATTTTTGTAGCTTCAAGAACTTTGCAAAGCATTTTCCTGATAAATTTGCAGAGAAGGGAATAAACTTATTCTTACTCCCATTTTCATGGACGAGCAGTGTTAAGAGAATCTAAATGACTTGTCCAAGGCCAAGGAGTTCATAAGCATTAGAGCAGAGAAGTGAATTCAGCTCTTCTTTCTCTCTTTCCATTACATTTATGTTCATACCACTCTCTACTTTTCTTCATAATATAACAATACCCTTCAGTTCTTCAATGGATTTGTGGTCTCTTCAATGCAATTACTACCTTTATGATGAAAGATCACAACCAAACCAGGCTTTCTTCTCCTAGGGAGGTAGTGTTGTACTCTGAAAAGGGCACTGGAATTGATTCAGAGGATCTGGGATTGAAGCTGGGCCTTGCCACTTATGACTTGTGTGATCTCAGAGAAGGCATTTCATCTCCCCAGTTCCTCCATCAAAATGGCTGGGGTGGAGGGTGGGGAGGGACTGGATGACTCAAAGGTCCCTTCTGGCACTGTGTCTACAAACAATACTTTAAGGATATCAGAAGCTCTCTAGGAAAATTGTTCTCTGAAAACCATTCTTGACAAGTAATCATCTGGTCTTTGATTGTAGTCCTCCAAAGACCCGAATTCAATTCTCTGCTCTAACCCTTATGAGCTTCTACTAACCTAGTAAGTTAATAAAGTATCCCATTCTATATTAAAGTAACTCTAATTTGTGGGAATTTCTAGGAAACCCAAATACCATCAAAGGCAAGTCCAGTATCTACTGCCTCAAGATTAATAGCTCAGGGACTACCTGCCACTCTACCACATAAAAATCTAGTTTGAGTTGATGAGAAGCATTCTGTGTTTAGGACCACTCACTCAACTAGCTATTACATATACAGTCATGATAAATCAGAAGCCTAATGTAAAAAACCAAACATATTTGCATACAGATCAAATCCACATAGCAAATGGTGAGTTCACATTGTTCATAGGACAAATTTTAATATGGAATGTTCCACACTGAGATAATCAATGAGGCAAGGATAGTCATTCTTTGAAGAGTACTGTACTGCAAAATTTAACTGATTTGCTCCTGGTTGGCCAGGACTTGCTCCTGATTGGCTGCTCCTGTTTCTGACACCCCATCAAAAGACATCTTGGCTTGTGTGATAAGGAGGCATTCACTGGGCAGGAGCCTGAAGAGAGGTGTATGTGTGTGGAAGTGGGGAGGTGTTTGCCTATCCTCCTCCTTTAGACAAAAACTGCATTTGAGTCATAATAACAACTAGTGTTTATATAGCCCTTCAGGTTTGCAAAGTGATCTTCCTTAGTCTTACAACCCTGGAAAGTAAGTGCCATTATTACCCTTATTTTGTAGATTAGGAAACTAAGTTAGAGAGAAGCCATGTGACTTACCCAGAGTAACCCAGCTAGTAAATGTCTAAAGCCGCATTCAAACTCATGTCTTCCTGATTCCAGATCCAATACTCTATCACTGACCCACCCAGCTGCCTAATCCCTGAACTTCCAGAAATAATGATAATGCATGTTGACTTCTAGACAAATGACAAACATTCCTCAGTGATCCATTTAATCTGTCAACATCCTTTGGTATTGAGATTCTGAAGACAGAATTGTAAAGGGTTTTGAGACCACCTTCTTCAGTCTGTACCTGGAATTAGAATTCCCTTCACAAATATTTCTGCAAAGAAAGTCTCCAGATTTTTCTTAATGACCTTCAGGGACAAAGTCAGCCACTCAATACTTTCCTGGCCCAGCTTATTCTATCTGGGGACAGCTCCATGGGCTAGGATGTTTTTCCTTATACCAGGCCTTTTTCTCCTATTATTTCTAGGTTTTGTCTCTGGGAATGATTAGAATGAATCTACAACCTCTTTCATGTGGCAAATCCTTAAATGAATGAAGACAGACTACATATCCCCCATTTCCTTTCTCATCCAAGTTAAAAAGACCCCTTTTCCTCAACCAATACTCACACACTATTTTGTATGCTGTCCTCTAGGATATGCTCCAGCCTGTCACTGCTTCCCAGAATCAAACACACTCTTCTAGGTGTGGTCTGACAATTGGAGAAGACAATGGAACCTTCATTCCACTGTGCTCAATACTACATTCCATGGAACTCAGCATAAGATTTCATTTGCTTGGGTGGGGAGGAAGGTTGAAGAGAGAGTGATAGGGATAGGGCAGGAGTATACTGGAGCCAGTCCAGGGGTGGGAGAACAGATCCTTACATTTTTAGTACAAGCATTTATACTTTGAATATGGAAAATGTGACGTAACAGAGCTTTGATTGACTGTTTTGTTGATCATCTAAATTTAAGAAAGTGATGGAGAAAAATGATAATATTGTTGATTAAAGTTAAAAATATGTTATGAGTTCCTTCCCCCTGTCCCAAAAGCAAGATGTTAAGCAGTTATCACCACTGAGATAGAGATTATCCCTAGTCCTGCCCCCTCTCCCCTCAAAAAGAAAGAACAGAGCAGAAGGAATCCTAGCCAAGCAGAGCAGCTTTAGAAATTCCATGGTGAATTTATTTTATATTCCAAAAGAAAAGCAAGTCCCTTGTAATGGAGATATACAGTTTCATGCACAATCTTCTCCTACTCTACAATATACACAGCCGTGTTTACTGTATTTGGTGTTTGTTAAGTAAAGAACAGTAATTTTGGCTGCCCTATAGCACTATTGACTCTCACTCTGTTTGCTATCCTCTCATATGCTCTCCCTTCCCACCACTCTAGTCTTTTTCAGATGAATTATTCTTATAATTTCTAAACCAAAGTTTAAGATTGTACATATTATCTTATGAGATATAAGTCAATAAACCATCAATCAATTAACAAACATTTATTAAGCACCCACCATGAACTAGGCAGGGCAGCTAGGTGGTGCAGTGGATAGAGCACTGGGCCTGGAGTCAGAAAGATTCATCTTCCTGAGTTCAAATCTTACTTCAGATACTTACAGGTGTATAGTCCTGGGCATGTCACTTAATCCTGTTTACCTCAGTTTCCTCATCTGTAAAATGAGCTGGAGAAGGAAATAGCAAAGCACTCCAGTATCTTTACCAAGAAAACCCAAATAGCGTTACCAGATGACTGAACGACAACAAAGTGGAACAGGGTGCCTTAGTAGGGAGTGAGTTCACTTTTGCGGAAGGTTTTCAAAGCAAAGGTTGGACAACTACTTGTTAAAGACATTCCCCTCAGCCTTCTTCCTCCTACCCTACACCCCAGCCTGGAGTAGGGAGCTCGTTGTAGAGTTGGCCATCCATCATATTCAAATCCCTCATTTTACAGAGAAGGAGACTGAGGCATAGAAAAGCCAAGAGAAGACATTGTAGCTGTCATCTGCATTTTCATCTTCCTCTCTCAGGAATAATGGATTTTTCCACTGCTCTGATGAGTGAATTTTTGGACCCTTCTCTTTTCCAGCTCCCCTTAATTTGTTGTTCTCCCCTTAGGATATTAGTTCCTTGAGGGCAGGGGCAACCTTGCTTCTGGGTTATTGTAGCTCCAGAGCTTAGCACAGCACCTGGTATACAGTAAGTGCTCTATAATTGCTCTCCCTAAATATCTTTTCCATGTTCACAACGATAGGAGGTATCTGTGTTAAATGCAAACCCAAGGCCTTCTAACTGTTGGTCTAATGCTTTGTTCACCATGCTACACTGCCTGTCCATTTCTGTGGTTCTGTTATGAACAAGCAGCTCTTACCTGGCATATTCTGATGGTTGGTTTTTTCTTATTTGGATTCTTTAGAGTCTTGAAAAACCTCAATGTGCAACAACAAACTAAACCACAAACAAATTTTGATAGCTCAGTTATTATCCTAAAAGCTGGCTGTGTTTTGAAATGCACACTGTCCTTCAGGGGAATTTTTCCAAATGCCTATGGAAAAGAGATGGAAAGGATTGGTTTGTGGAGTTTGAAAGAGTCTGAGGAGTTACCAATTCCTTTGGAACTTACAGAAATGCACACACACAACAACAACAATTCATCTTTGTTCTTGTGAAAATCAGGGTGCCAAGGAAAAAAAGAAACTCTGTCCCTGAATTGGGGGATAATTCTTTGACACTCTTGCAGCGGAGGGCACTCAGAATGTAGACAACTAAGCCCACTTTACATCACACAGACCTCAGCATCACCACCTGCTTGGAGAGGGAGAAAACTAAACAGGCAGAACCCAAAATGAATACAAGAAGTTACTCCCCCCTCTCCACTCCCCCACCCCACACACAAGGGGAACATTTCAAGATCAAATACTAAAAATGCAAACTGCATTTTCTCCTTCAAAATATAAATCAGGACAAGGGAGGAAATCATGGTTGTTCCAAGTATTTTCCTGGATTGGACTGGAGAGAAAATCCAAAAGAATATATAGTTCCTGAAAGGAAGGAATCACAATCTTTTTAAAGTGAAATTCACCCTTTTTTGCCTTTTTTGAGATGAAAAAGAAGAAAGGAAGAGAGAAAAAAAGAGAAAGGAAGGAAGAAGAAAGAAGAGAAAGAGGAGAAAGCAGTATAAGAAGGAAAGAAAAAGGAAGAAAGATGAAGGAAAGGAAAGATCATTTATTTCTCTGCTATAACTGGTCACTTTGGTCAACAACTTAAAAGGGAAATTGTTGGAGATGTGAAAATTGCTTTTGTTGGGGAGCAAAATCATTAGTGTGTGTGTGTGTGTGTGTGTGTGTGTTTTAATGTAGTAATTCTGTAGATTACTATTTCATGCTACATTGCACTCCAAAGAAAGCAACCTGTGTCCTTTAAGCAAAAGTGTGTGGGTGGGGGATGTCTGGGAGGGGCTGTGGGGAGCATCAAGCCTCAGAATGCAATCAGATAAAGCGGAGCCGCCCAGTATTAGGATGCTTGCTTTGTCCCAGTCCCAGCATCCTCAATGGGCCAAAGTGCTCCCTTCATTTGTCACCCCAGCGCACCTTTTGTACAAATCATTTCCCCTCGGTATTATTAGGAGCTAGGAGTTGATAGCCGGCTAGCCTCTTTGCTTGTACTATTATTTCCAGCAAGCTTGCCACGGCTGCAATAAATCCAGGAGGATTTCTGGGTGGACTGGGGTGGGCTGAGTGACATACTGAGCTGATAAGACCTGGGTTCTACAGAAACAAAAGCTGTTCCTTTTGGGCCTGATGAGGCCCAAGTCACTGCTTTTGAATTGGGGGTGATTTGATCAAGTTTTCCACCAGCTGTCTCAGGGAGCTGAAGCAAATGAGGAATTAATCCAGCTAAACTAGAGCTTTTCTCTCCCTCTAATAAGGCTGTGGATCAGGACCTGGGATGGAAATGTTCATCACAGTGTGTCCCCTTTCTGTTGTTGTTCAGATAGGCCATTCAAGGAGGAGGCTCAGGTGTACCAAGCAGCCTTTTCAAGTGATACAATCAGATGGAAAAGCAGGCATTGGCATTAGACCAAAACCTCACCCTAAGATGGTTACAAAGTCACAGTTAGGACACCAGAAAAGAATGGAGTAATAAGGTTATTTTAAGTTTGGCATTACTGAGCATGGAGTCCCTCAATGTTAAGTTACTGGTAGGCTACATCAACATCCAGGACCATCTATGAGTTTCTAATTCCCCTCAGTGTTTTCCTTTTTTTTTTTTAATATTCAACTTCAGAATCATTTCCTGTTAATAAAACAATCCAATCTACCAAATATGTATTAAGTTCTGTCTATTCATCTCTCTTTCCTTCCTTCCTTCCTTCCTTCCTTCCTTCCTTCCTTCCTTCCTTCCTTCCTTCCTTCCTTCCTTCCTTCCTTCCTTCCTTCCTTCCTTCCTTCCTTCCACATAGAGAAGGAAGAGGGGAACACTGAGAACCAAGACTGGAAGTCAAAGAGTTAAGGAAATCACCAAAGAGTCAATCCCATTCGAAATCAGGCTTCGGGCTTTAACACTGCTCAGGGTCCCAGCTTCTTCTGGCTGTCTTGGGTCTTCAAAACGTACTGCTGATCCCTAGCACCTGCACCGACTGTGGGCACAACCTTGTTAACAGAGAGATAGAAACCTGAAAAGGTTTAGAAAATTCATTTAAGGCTGACTAAGCTTGTTAAAGGTTGAACTCCTTTCCTGGAGATTAAACAGGTGTTTGGGGCCATTATTATTGGAAAGGTTAAAAGAAAAAAAAGATTAATCCTTTGGGCATAGCTGGTGAGTTTTATTTTTCACTTAAGCACTACAAAATTGAACAGAGATAATGGTAAATTTAGAGTTACAAACACACAAAAGAGAAACTTAAAGCCTAGAAAAAGGAAGAGATGTGCTCAAATATTGTTGTTGTTCAGTTGTTGAGTTGTGTCCAGCTCTTTGTGACCCTATGGACCAACTGTCCATTGGGTTTTCTTGGCAACGATACTAGCCTGGGTTGCCATTTTCTTCTCCAGTTTGATGCCAGCAGGAGTTAAGTGACTTGCCCAGGGCCGCACAACTGGTATACTCAAGGGTATGTAGTAACAAAAGACAGAGATAAACCACGAGAAACAGGTTTCCTGTCTTGCAGGGCTGTGATCATTCCATTGCACCAAGCTGCCTTCTGTGATGATTCTAGAGAACTTCAACAAGCCTCATTTTGACATACGTATCCCTTAGCATTACTACCAGAGCCAGAATATTGAAGCATATGGGGCTTGAGGTTGAATCCTGCCTTGGACACTAGATACATAACTCTCAGAAAGTTATATAACTTCTCTGAGCCTCAGTTTACTCATCTGTAAAAGGGGAATGCTAACGGTGTCCAACTCACAGGGCTATATTGAGGGTCAAGTGAGCTAGCATGTGTAAAGGGCTTGCAAATCTGAAAACACAATATTAAATAAAGCTGGTTGTTCTCATTATCATTATTGAAATATTCTGACAATTCTTACACTCTCTTATTTGAGATTCTGGGCTAATCAGCAGAGTATTTTAGCCTAAAAGTTATAACTTCACATTAGGTTTGTTAGAAAAAGTATAATATCAGTGAAGTCAAGATATTTTAGGAAAAGAAATGAAAAACATATTCCAATGCAATATTTTGACTTAAAGTAATTCTAGAAAGTTTCTTTTCTTTTACTTCATTGTGAAAAAACAACACCAAACAACTTGTCAAAATGCTAAAGGATTCTGGTAATACAATCACAGAATTTGGAGCTAACAGGAAGCATAGAGACAATATAGTCCAACCCCTTCATTATATAAAAGGAGACAGTGAAATCAATGGAGGTTTAGTAACATGCCTCAGCTTATATATAGGGTATATCAGAACCAGGATTCAGGTTCCAGGCTCTGAAAAAGTACTGGATTTGGAAACAGAAGAGTTGTGTTCAAATCCTGTCTCTTCCACTTACTTACTAGATGTATGACCTTGTGCAAGTCAATCACTCTACACTTTAGTGGCCTCATTTCTAAAATAAGAGGATTGAAATAGATGAATTTAAAGGAACTTGCAATTCTAATTCCATGATCTTTTGATGTCAAGACTAGCATAGTTTTCAACATACTCAATGCCTCTGCAAAGTTGATATTTAACAATTCTAAGCCTTGGTTAAGTCTAGCTAATACTTGGTATACACTGACATGGACATAGACAGTAGCACAGATATAAACACAGACACCAACAACACACATATTCTAGATGTAGTCCTAGATATATTATGCACATGTATGTTTTACATATGTAAATATATGTTTATATATACATATTATGATATCTATACTGTGATTTACATATACTACCTGAGATTCAATACCTGACCTACACAATTTACAGAATTCACAGTAGGAAAAGAGGACTAGGTCTGGATTTGCTCCTATACACACACACATAACACACACACACACACACACACACACACACACATACACACACTGTACCCAGAGCCAACATTTACTTTTTCTGTGACCACCACGGGCATATCCCTGAGCCTCAATTTACTAATCTTTAAAAATGGGATAATTATGCCTTAATCCTTACTTCAAGTGGGTGGTTGTGAGAATGAAAAAAAGAGAATATAAGCAAAGCATATTGTAAGGTTTATGCAGTTTTTTCTTCCCAGTTGTCCTATGTGGACTTCAGGTCTCCTTTGCCTATGAATCCAACTTTCTTTTCCTTGTACCAGATTACCTTGGAAGTGTGGTATATGTATACATAGGTGGCTGCTGCACCAGGATGTTCAGTAATTGCTTACAGAGTTGCCATGTTGGCACAACCTTTGGGGTCATTATGTACTTCTTGGTTTCTCAAAAGTTTCCTTGGCTTCCACAAGGACTCAAATGTAAAATAAAGAGCATCATTCACCTCAGCTTCATCTCTTTCCTCACACACCAAGAGGCTGTTTGTTGGCAAAATGAAAACAAACTAAAAGCATAAGTTTGATAGGAGAAAGGGAATCTGTGACCTTTCCAGAGAGATGCCTCTTCTTGTTCAGAGTAGGGAGAACATCTCTTTGGCCTTGCAATGAGTGGCAAGCTCCTCTGCTCTGCAGCAGTTAGGAAACTTGGTCACTACTCAGTATTTTTTTTTAGCTAAATAAGCTTGCTAATTTTAATGGTTCATATTTCTATGGAGTTTAGGTAAAAGTTTACGTATATTATTTCATTTTGGCTTCATAAGAACCCTGAGTGAAGTAGGTACAAAATGTATTATTGACCCCATTTGACATAAAAGGAAATGGAGGCACACTAAAGGTGAAATGATTTACCCAACAGAAAACATGGGGTTTATAAGTCTAAGGCTAGAAGGAATCCTTGGGTTCATCTCATCCAACTCATTTTACGTATAAGTAAACAAAGCTAGAGAAAAAAAGGGATTCACTCAAGATCACTCAGGTAAATAATATGAATACTAGCCCTCCATCCATTACTTCAGGGAGAGATAGAGGTGAGATTTGAACTCACATCTTCTAATTCTCCTTCTAGCACTATTTCTACTGCCCCAGACTGCTGTTTGTCCTTCATTCTGGAAGAGGACCATGACATCAGGGACATGATGCCATGACTTTCGAGTGATTTAGATTTAAGTGAGGCAGGTCTGTGCAAAATCACCAGCCTCACCTTCTCTTCTGGAGTCATCGGGGTCCAGAAGCAAGATATAAATCAGGATGACTAGAGATGGCCTCACCCCTCACTGAGTTAATGTCTCAAGTGGATTTTAAACAAAGTATTCCTGAAGCTAAAACCAGCACTCTAGGGACCAGCCCTAGGCAAGATGATAATTTAGAGAAAGGTGGATTTTGTATCCTACAGATAGATCATGTGACTTGTACAAGGTCACATCATCATCAATGATGGAGAATTTGAACTTAGGGTCAGAGATAGCAACTCTGGAATTCTCTCCACAATGTTGGGGATGGGCATGAGAGAGAAGAGAGTTATGGCCAAGGAAAGGGGCATCAGGGCAGTCATCCAAGAGTAGAGAAACCCAAGTAAGTAGCCCTGGATTCAAGTTTTACTTCCAACACATCCTGGGGTTTGTATCACCCTGGACAAATCATCTCTACCCCAACCCCTCAGTGCCCTCTAGCAACAATTCAAGCCCTAACCAAATCTCATCTGCCTGAAATCTTTCCTGTTCTTTCTGATGGCTAGTACATTTCCTTTGTAATTAGGACCTAGATGGCTCTGGAGGAGAGAGTGGGGCTGGTGACTTTGCACAGTGCTGACTCACTTAAATCCAATTCACTTGTAAGTCATGACTTCACCTTCCTGATGTTATTGGTCCTTTTTAAGAATGAAGGACAGATGACATTCTCCAGTCAATCTCCTACTTCTATCCTAACATGCTCACTATCTGGTTTTCCATAAATAAAAACTTTGTTCCCTGCTCTTGATCCTCAAAGAAAACCATCACTTTCCTGAAGAAACTTTTGCTGCACAACAATAGATAGGCCTTAATGAGTTAATCAGATAAACTAATCCCTACTCCAGTGTTACTCCCAAATAACAAAATGCCTTAACCCTTAGTAAAAAAAAATAAATAAAGGAAAGAAAACAACCAAACCTTGTTTGCTTAAGAAGGCTCACTTGTGTCTGAGATTTTAGGTATCTTGGTGACCAGTATGGAAGATATTTAGGGACAAAGTCATGGTTGTATATGATTAGGGAACAAAAATACCTGCTGTGTATGAGGCAAGGCTGGTTGTTTGTTGTAGGAGAAAATTTCTTTTAAATATAGCTTTGGTTCTACATGATTTTTTCTCACCAGCTCTAGATGGTCCAGACATCCCTAAGCATGTAAACTCTTTTAAAAATGCATTATATTGATTTTTTTCCTTTTTTTGGTTATTATTCTTCAGTAGTTTCAGTCATATCTGACTCTTTGATACCCTGTTTTGGGTTTTCTTGGCAGAGATACTGGAGTGGTTTGCCATTTCCTTTTCCAGCTCATTTTACAGATGAGGAGACTGAGGCAGATAGGCTTAAGTGACTTGCTCAGAGTCATGCAGCTAGAAAGTGACTGAGGCTGTATTTGAACTTAAATCTTCCTGATTTCCAGACAGACGCTCTATCGACTATACCACCTAGCTGTCCCCCTTCCACCATCCTTCTGTGTCTTTATGTCATAATCATTTCTAGGAAAAACAAAACCAATATTCCCTTCAGACTGAATCTTTCTCTGCAACAAAGACAATAAAGTAAAAAGACTCTTTATAGTGACCACAAAATGCAAATGACACTCTACCCTACTAGTCAAGTCTTCCTTTATGAGGAGGGAATGGGGTTTCATTATCTATTCTGCAAGACCATCAAAAGCTTTTCAGTTGCTTATGGTACAGTTTCTTTTTAATATACGTTGCTGTAGTCATTATTTATTTCAAGATTGTACCCTATGTTTCATGAGATCGTTAGATCATAGCTGTAGAAAGGACCTCAGAGACATCCAGTTCAGCTCCCTCATTTTAAAGATGAGAATGCTGAGATCTAGGGGTGTTAAGTAACTTCTTCATGGTCACACAGGTGGCATCAGAGGTAAAAGTGGAGCCCAAGACCTCTGACTCCAGAGTCAGCACTTTTCTACTCTTAGTTCATGTAAATCTCAAGTTTGTCTGAATTCCTTGTAATTGTCATTTCTTACAGTACAGGAATATTCATGTACATTCATATACCACTCTTTTTTCCCCAGGCCATTCCCTGAGCAACAGACACTGGATTTGGTTTCAGGTTTCTTCAGTACAAAGAGTACTTCTGGAAATTTTTTTGGTTGCATATTTAACCATTTCCTCCCCTCTTTTGCTTTTTTCAGGTATATTCCTAGCAATGGAATCACTGGGTCTAGTTAGTGTGGTCACTTTTTTGGAGTAATTGCAAATTGATATCCAGAATGTCTAGACCAGACTCCACCCATAATGTATCAGCATGCCTATCTTCTCACACTGCCTAAAACATTTACTGTTTCTGGTGGTTTTTGTTTGATTTGTTTTACTAATATGTACAGTATAAAGTTGTTTTAATTTTATACTTGTTTTAATTTGTATTTCTCTTACTGTTAGTAGGAAACACCGACAATGACACCTTGGATCATCACTGTCCAAACAAATCCTTCCAAGTTCAGGTGTTTCAGCAGGCCAAGTCAGTATTGTGCTCATCTTCCATTTGATGGTTCTTTCCTTTTTCAAAAAGTTCTGGTAAAGATGGTGGTGTAGAAGCAGCAAGGATCAGCAGCTCCTGTACAGCCACCTTAAATACACATAAAATAACAAATTTTAGACCACAAAACTACAGAAAACAAGTCTCTTGCTGAAGGCAATTCAGCAAGAGGGACCCATCGCAACAGGCGGGAGCCGAGGCCAGCCCAGCCCCAAACCACAGCCTGGCCCGGTAGGGAGAAGTCGCAACTGCAGCCAGAGCCATTCTATAGCTAAAGGCTAAAAAGTGAATCTGAACGAATTCAAGAGTGACAGAACCCACTGAGAGACTGAGTGAGGTGGATTCCCAGCCCAGAAAAGTGCCTACTCAGGTTGGGTTAAGAAGAACGCTGAGCACAAGGAAGCCATGCCAACTTGGAGCAGACAGCAGAGAAGAGCAGACTGAGAAAAAGCCCCAGCCAGCAGACTCAACCAGCCTGAGAGGTTTGCAGCCATCTCACCAGAGGAGAGAAGATCATGAAACCAGGTAGGAAAAAACTTGGGGCCCACAGCAGGGGAAGCAGGTTCTGAGGGGGCAATCTGGATGTTTAAACTTATACACCCATACTGCCAGAAGCCAAGATGGAGGAATAAAGTTTAGTGGCTCCTCTACCCATACCAAGAAAAATCTGGAATTAAAATGACCTAATCAGAGTAAAATCTTTGATCAGTGGAAACAGCCCGAGGCAAGGCTGAGCAAAGGGGAAAGAAAACAGTACAGAGTCTAAGCCCAGTAGGGTGGAGCCAGCAAGCCCTACCAAGAAAAGCCAATTTAGCACCACCAGCCCAATCAGCAAACAACAGCTCTGCCTCACGCCTTCAGCTGTAGCTGGCTCTGAACCTGCTTGAACCATAGCTCAGGGAAACAGGCTCTGAAAACTGAAGGAGCTAGACCACCGGACCCTAACAAGTTACTCTGTAAGCCTCAGGATAACTCAGGGGAATCACTGAGAGTCTTGGTATTGGCCTCAGGCTACACAGTCAGAGCTTACAGCTACCAAGCCCCTATCTCCCAGCCTGAGACATTTAACACTCTGGCACCCCAGACGTGGATATCCACTCCAAATTCCAGGACACAGGTGTTCACAATGGGGAAGAAGGAAACTGCAAAGGCTAGGACATCAAATCTTTTTATAGTGAGCAAGAACAAACAAATTCAGAAGGCAACAGGGACTCTATATCCACACTGGAGACCACAG
Organism: Pseudocheirus occidentalis; assembly: GCA_028646575.1. Classification (NCBI taxonomy): domain Eukaryota; kingdom Metazoa; phylum Chordata; class Mammalia; order Diprotodontia; family Pseudocheiridae; genus Pseudocheirus; species Pseudocheirus occidentalis. The sequence goes on along the minus strand of CM053597.1, from coordinate 172,229,961 downwards.
AAGGAAATGCAAATTGGTTTGAAGCCCAAAGAGCCTTCTTGGAGGATCTCAAAAGAGACTTTAAAAATGAAATTAGAGAGGCAGTGACCAAATTAGAAAAAAATCTCACT
>CM053597.1:172212451-172229351 GCA_028646575.1 Pseudocheirus occidentalis | reverse complement strand
CATAAGAAATGGGCAGGAGAAGGACTTCATATTTACCTGGAGATGCTTATACAAACTGATGCTAAGTGAGAAGAGCAGAACCAGGAAAAATTTGGACACAATCACAGACACATCATAGGTGTGACGATCAACCTTGATAAACTGGACTCTTTTCAGCAATGCACAGTTATAAGACAACTCTACAAATATCAGGATGGAAGGAGATATCTACATTCAGAGAAAGATCTAAAAATAACAGAGTTTAAATGGAGACAGAAGCAATCTACATGGTATTGTTCTTTTTCATGTCTGGATTTATTTCTTTTTTTCCCATTGTTCACTCTATTGGTTACAACCCTTCTATACAACCAGACTAATGTCCAATGTGAAAGTATTTGCAGACCCTATACTTGATTGCAAGCTGCCATGGTTTGAGGGAGTGGGGAAAAGGGCCGAGGTTGGGGGAAAAGAGGGAGAGGAGAAAATTTGAAACTCAAGAGATTCTGGAACTGAATCTTGTAAACTAAGAGTAAATAAACAAATCAATTTTTAATAATAAAAAATAAAAATCGAAAGAAAAGAAGTAAATGTTTATTGACAACCTCTGACACTTACTAGCTGTGGGACCTTAGACAAGTCAACTCATCTCTCTGAGTCTCCCCTTCCTTGTAAGGCTCATGAGAGTGATACCAAACAGAGTTGTTGTGGGTTCACACGAGAGAATGTACAGGAAAGTTTTGCCAACCTTAATGTGACAAATTAGTGTTGGCTATGATTAATCCAGGTTGGGGATGATTTGTGCTTTCTCTCAGATTTTAAACTGCCCCTTGGCTGTCTCCCATCTTGGGAACAGATGAGTGGTCAAAAGAGGGAGGCATTCATCTCCCCCAGTTTCCCACAGGCCCAGACCAGCTGCACCTTCCTAGTCCTGTCTCCAAAACCTCATGCTATCAAGCACCTGAATTTCTAGGACCTGAAAGGAGCTTTCACTCTCAACAAGTACAGAGTCTGAGAAGCTTTGCCTATGATGAATGAGCTCTCTGGTCTTACCCAAATAGCAGCAGTCTGTTTTTCCTGGTGTCCCATCTCAGCTTGATGCTGAACACATAAAAACCTGGCTGTATCATTTGCCTTTCAGCTGACATTTATCACTGCAGAAACTGTTTAAACACCTCTCCAACCAAATGCCGGTAGATTTTAGCATCTCTCTTCCTCCCTTTTTTTCTCTCACCCCCAGACAGCCTCTGGCATCCAGCCACAGGCTCAGACTCACCATCTCCTCCTTTCTTTATTTTTGTACAGACAGGAACATGGCAAGAGAAAAACCAGCTCGTCCTAGGGGCCTTGGGGGATACAGAGAATTTCCCCTAGACATCTTAACTGATTGAAAGTCAATTTATCCCCTACAGCTTCAGCTTAAGAAAGTGACATCTTTTCAAGCTTCTAGCTAAGGCCAGGTCATGCTCATCTTCTGACACACGCTTCGCTCTCTCCTTGGAAAAGAGAAGTTCATTTGCATGATGTGAAACAGCTCTGACTGGTGAGAAATCTTGATTCTGGAAGCGGTCCTGTCTAACTGTTGTGCAGTCATTTCTGACTCTCCATGACCCCATTGGGGATCTTCATACAAAGATACTGAAGCAGTCTGCCATTATCTTCTCCAGCTCATTTTACAGATGAGGAAACTGAAGCAAAGAGGGTGAAGTGACTTTCCTAGGGTCACACAGCTGATAAGTATCAGAGGTCAGATTTTAACTCAATTTTTCCCGAATCCAGAACTGTCACTCTATTCACCGTGCCACCTAGTTTCCCTGGCTGTTATCTCGGCATAGAAATATCTCCTCACTACATTTATAAAATGGCAGATAGGAGGTGCAGTGACGAGAGCGCTGGACCTGGAGTCCAGAAGACCCGAGTTCAAATGTGGCCTCAGACGCTTAGTTGTATGACCCTGAGCAAGTTATTTAACCTGCCTCAGTTTCCTCATCAGTAAAATAGCAATAATAATAATAGCACCTTCCTACTTGGGCTATTGTTGAGATCAAACAGAATATTTGCAAAGTGCTTTGCAAGCCTTAAAAGTGCTATATAAATGCTTATTATTATCGTTATTAAGGATGTTGACCTTGGGAAAGGCAGTGACTAGGTCAGAGTTTCAGCTGTTCTTCCAACAACAGTAAAAAGTTACCAATTTCTTCCTATCTTCCCCAGGATGCAATATAGTACTATAAGAAAAGGACTTAGGGGCGGCTAGGTAGCGCAGTGAATAGAGCACCGGCCCTGGAGTCAGGAAGACCTGAGTCCAAATCCAGCCTCAGACACTTAACACAAAAACTAGCCGTGTGACCTTGGGCAAGTCACTTAACCCCAACTGCCCTCCAAAAAGCAAAAAAAGAAGGACTTAACTTAGAGTCATAGGATCTGAGTTCAAATCCCATCTCTAACACATTAACTGGATGAGTTTGAGTAAGCAACTTATCATTCAAGAGCTTCAGATGCTTTCCCCGTAAAATGAAAAAGATGCTCTAGCATACCTTAAAGATCTCTTCCAACTCTAAATGTATGACTTATGAACAGACACATTTTTCCAGAAAACACTAAGGGTCAGATAAACAAATACAGCCAAGAGTAGGAGGAACTAAAGGTTTAGCAACAGGATTGGAAAGTAATAAAAATTCATTGGTCTCTATTCTACTAAGTGAAGATTGCCACCCAATGGGCCAATTAATCAACTGATCAATCAACTATGTATTAAGTACCTACTGGGTGGCAGCTGGATAGCACAGTGGAGAAAGTGTTGGGCCTGGAATCAGGAAGACCTGAGTTCAAATCTGTGCTCAGATATTAGCTGTGTAACCCTGGGCAAGTCACTTAACCCTGTTTGCCTCAATTTTCTCATATGCAAAATGAACCAGAGAAGAAAATGGCAACTCACTCCAACATCTTTGTCATGAAAATCCCAAATGGAGTCACAGTCAATCAGACATGACTAAAATGAATGAACCCATGTGCCAGACACTGTCTGAGAGATCTGAGTGGAAAGAATGAAACAATCTCTACTCAGAGGAGTTGACATTTAATGAGGGAGACAAGGACACACGTAAATATACAAAAGATAATTATCAAGTGAAAACTCTGAATACATGTAAAGCAGTTGAACAGAAGGTAGTATGAAATGGAGAACACTAGCAATGGGGGATCAGGAAAGTTTGGTGCAGAAGATGGTCTTGAGCCACGTTTAAAGGAAGAGAGCAACTCTATATGGGAGAATAATAGCTCACATTTATAGTCCCTTAAAGTTTATAAAATTCTTTTCTCATAGAAAGCTCAGGGGGTAAGTGATATAAAAATGATTCCTTCCAACTCACATGTTGCTGTGGACTCTCTAGGTCACCCACAATTTAGGGATCCCTCACTACTTCCAGGTTCGGTGTGTTGTTTGGGGTCATAAACATGCAAACCTCAGTCCGAGTTCCCACTGATAGCATCTCTAGGATGGAACATACAAAAGAAACATAAACCCAACGACAAAAAGCATTTAATTATGACAGAATAACCAATTTAATAACAAAGATGTGAATCAGGAGGCAGGCAGCTAGGTAGCACAGTGGTTAGAGCACTGGGTTTGGAATCAGGAGGGCTCATCTTCATGAGTTCAAATCTTGCCTCAAACATAATAGCTATGTGACCCTGGATGAGTCACTTAATCCTGTTTGCCTCAGTGTCCTCATCTGTCAAATGAGCTGGACAAAGAAACAGCAAACCACTCCAGTATCTCTGCCAAGAAAACTGCAAATGGGATCACAAGAATTGGATGACTGAAATGACTCAACGACAACAAAAGAATCAGATAGGATTGACGTTCTTCATGCCCATACCAAAATGAAAGCTATCTCCCACATCTCTGAAGAAGTGACAGTCAAATTCATTTTTAATCCCTCCTTCTACTTCTTGCATTTCTTTCATCTAAGATCAGGGAGGCAAGCTAGAGAAAGCTGATACCACATGAACATTTTCGAATGCTAAAATTTCTGACATTCTGGTTCATCTCCACAGCCAGGTCACACCAACTGCTATCATTCAATTTTATTCAACCCACCTAATGCTACTGCCCCCTTCTCCCATAGGTTGTTACCCATAGTTATCGAACGGCTCTGCTCTGATTTCCCCTAGATATGTGGCTGTTGTCTCCTGTCTTTGAGTTCATACCACTGTTTTTCAACAGCTGCCTGGTGAAGCTACTTTGCTCTTTTCCTAAGCTCACAATGCCCACTGAAATCCCCATTCAGGTTCAAGGGCCCCCATTACCTCTAATCTGAACAACTGCAATAGCCTCTTAGTTGGTGACCCTGACACAAGTCTGTCACCTCTCCAATCCTTTCTCCGCACAGCTGCCAAAGTGATTGTCCTAAAGCATCGATCTGACCAAGTCATCTTTCACCAGTCTTCCCATTCCAATAAACTTATCTGGGCTCATTATGACATCAGAACCAAATATAAACTCCTTTGGCATTTAAAGCCCTTCCCAACATGGTTCCACCTCTCTCTGCAGTTTTCTTATGCATGGCTATAGTCAACCTCTTTGCACTCTACAGGTTATTCCTACTGGCCTGCCTTCTGTTTCTCACATGCAATGTTCAATCTCCCACCTCTCCTCCTTTACACTGGCTGCCCCCCCTCCACCTGGAACCTTCTCTCTCCTGTTTCCATCTCTTAGAATCATTGACTTCCTTCAAAAAAAGGTCAAGGAGGCCTTTCTTGGTCCCCCAAACTAATGGATACTTTGTATCCATTCTACTTATGTCTGTGTGTGTATATGTGCGTATGCACACACATACATACACACACACACACACACACACACACTTCCTCTTCTTGTGGAGTTCTTTTTTATATGAATTGACTATGTTTAAAGGCACAATGCCATGTAGCAGAGAACAAAGCTCACCTGTATTTATCAGGTTACATTAATTTACACTAATAACATACTTATCAATACATGAGTTGTCTCCCCATTAGAATGTAACTCCTAAGTTTTGAGAGTTTTAACCCTTTTTTTTGCTTATTTGTTATATCCCAAGCACTTAGCCCAACACCTGGCATATAGTAGGTGCTTAATAAATGTTTATTGGTTGATTATACTTGTTGATTAACTGACTGGTTGATTTATTGGGAGTTGTTTGTCCTATTAATCCTGTATATACCTATATGCAGCCATAGCTCTTTACATGTTGTCTCCCCCACTAGATTAGGGTCTCTTTGAGGGCAGACTGTCTTTTGTCTTGAGAGAAAGAAACCAGAAAAAAGAAGAAAATTGAAGTGAGTTCCTTTGGAAAGATCCCCAAAGAAGGGCCCAGTGACCTTGGAAATGCATTGTGTCCATTCATTCTTTTTTTATTGGTATGACTTAACTTGGATTGTGCATCATCGGTCATTTTGCTGATAGCTATAATTTTTTTTAAAAATTTAGTTGACTATTCAAAGTTGTCAGGGCAGATTTTAAAAATTCAGGCAGTGGGTCAGTTTGGGGTTTGGTTTTCTTTCTTTCTTTCCTTTTTTTTTTTGAAAGATCAAAAGGTTTCCAGTGCTCCCTCTACAGCTTTGCAAACTAGCATATCCTATTAAATATGCAGTCTCAAAATTACCATACAGCTGGATCCCCCACAGCTCCCCTTTTCTTGTGGAGTTCCCTTTGAAATCAAACGAATGTGTTTAAAAGTGTCATGCCATGTAGCAGAGAACAAAGCTCACCTGTATTTATCAGTTTACACTAATATCTACACACACCACAATTTGCTATACTCTAGTGGTGTGCTCAAAGAGAATTCAAAAACAGTCAGCCTTTTTGAAAAATACATTCAGAAGTTATTCTAGGCCAGAAACAAAGGGATAGGGAATGCACTTATTTCCAAAGGGACTTGACAATTAAAACTTCAGTCATGAGATGAGCACTAGCCCAAAGGATCTGGGAAAATGTAAAGTTTTATACTTGGGTTCAAAAAGTCCACTTCCGAAGTACAAGTGAGGAAAGAAATGAGTAGACTTCATTGTGTCTAAAAAAAGATGTGGAGGTTTCAGTGGACTGGAAGCTCAATAACAGTTTAATGTGGCAGCCAAAAAAATATATAATACAAACTTGAGCTTCGCTAAGAAGGGCACAGGTTGCAGGAACAAGGAGAAATGGTTCCATTGAGCCATGCCTTGGACAAAATGTTGTACTGTTTTCAGTTTGGGTGCCAAAGTCTAGGAAGAATATCAATAATCTGGAGATTATCCAGCAGAGGGCAACCAGCATGGGGGCCTGGAAATCACACTACATGAGAACTGTTTGAAGGATCTGGGGATCATGGAATTAGAGCCATAAAGGGTCTTAGAGGTCACTGAGTCCACCCCCATCATTTTACAAATGAGGAAACTGAGACCTAGACAGGCTAAGGGACTTACTCAAAATGTTCACTCTAGAGAACAGAAGGCTCAGATTGAAGTGATGGCTGTCTTCAAATAGCATCATAAGAACATAAAGTAAAAATGGAAAGAGTTCTCAAATGTCATATTGTCTGATCTCTTCATTTTACAGATTAGGAAACCAAAGCCCCAAGACTTTTCCAAGACTTAAGAGAACTGTCTAAGGTCACACAAGTAGTAAAGCATTGTTCTCTGACCTCAAATGCATTTTTTTCCCACCACACTACATGGCATATGAAAGAGAGATTTACTTTGTTCTGCTTGATTCTCATAGGAAAACTCAGAGAGCAACAAGAGGAAAAGAGATAAATTGAGGCTTTGTGTCAAGAAATCCTTTATAATAATTAGAGCTACACAAAAGTGGAATGAGCTGCTTTCAGGACATGAGTTCCTCCTTTCTGGAGGTCTTGAAGTTGATGACTATTGGTTGGGTACACTGTACAAGGGATTCTTGGTCAGGTAAGGGTTAAATTAGATGGCTGCTGGAATCCCCTCAAACTATGAAATTCTGTGACGTCATGAAGTTTCAGTAACAAATTGGAAATTTTTTTAGTCTCTCCTAAAACCCTCTTCTGACATCTCTTTGGAGTAATCAAGTGACTTATTTTTTGAACACTAGATGGAATGAACTTAAGAATATCCCATAGAACAGAGAAGAATTTAAGGTCAGTTGCTGCATCCAATTCATCTGGTGCTAGGCTATTCTAGTGCAAAAGCTTTCTGGCTGACCTCCAAAATGGAAAGACTTTAAGTAGGAGTCTGGTAATAGGACAAAGACGAAGCTAGGTTGTTCCAGAATTTTGGCCACAGGTGATGAATTTGTCAGCACCCCTACCAAAGACCATTTGCTAAAGCATGGGGCAGCAAAGACCCCTGTCCAGTGCGAAAGGACCCATAGATGGGGATAGCAAGACAAAATAAGGCAGTCCTTGTCTCAAGAAAGTACTTATAAAATCACTAATCCTTAAAGTATCAAAATACTAATTATTAAAAACATGAACATCATCATTAAAAATTCAGTATTGCTATTGTGCTATAAGAAAGAGGAGCAGATGGACTTCATATTTACCTAGAGAAGTTTATACAAACTGATGGTAAGTGAGAAGAGCAGAACCAGGAAAAATTTGTACACAATCACAGACACATCATAAGTGTGACGACCAACCTTGATAATCTGGACTCTTCTCAGCAACGCAAGGCTATATGACAACTCTACAAGTCTCAGGATGGAAGGAGATGTCTACATTCAGAGAAAAATCTAGAAAGACCAGAGTTTAAATGGAGACTGAAGCAGTCTACATGCTATTATTCTTTTCCATGTTTGGTTTTGTTTCTTCTTTCCCATTGTTCATTCCATGGGTTACAACCCTTCTATACAACCAGACTAGTGTCCAATGTAAAAGAATTAACAGATCCTGTAATTGATTGCATGCCACCACGGGGGAGGGGGAGAGAAAGAGGGGAGAAAATTTGAAACTCAAGGAATTGTGTAACTGAATCTTGTAAACTAAAAGTAAATAAATCAATTTTTAAAAAAGAAAAAGAAAACAAAAAATTTTAGTATTGGTTCTATGTGCTTTGACTTATCAATGAGAGGTAGCAATAGCACACAATTAGCGAGGCACCTGGGTATGAAACCTGGCTTAGTATGATTTGACACACATTTACAATCTGTGTGAACTTGGACAAGTCTCTTGACCTCTCTGAGCCTCAGTTTCCTCATCTACAAAATTAATGAATGGGACTAAAGGATCATTAAGATCCCTGCCAATTCAAAATCAATATTAACGAAGACCAATAGGTTTGGAGTCAGGGACCTAAGCTCAGTTTCCACCTCTGGGAATTCCTTCCTATGTGACCTTGGGCAAATCGCTCAGGCTTTCTGGGTCTGAGGTTCCTCATTCATAAAATGAAGGAGTTAAGAGTTGCAAAAAAAAAAACAAACCATGGACATGGCCATCGAATGAATTTGTTTTGCTTGACTATGTATCTTTATTACAAAGCTTTGGTTTTTCTTTTTCCCAATGAATGTAGAGGAGATGGGTGAGAGAGCAAACAAATGCTTATTAAAGAAAAAAAAGTAAAATAAATCAATTTTTAAAAAATAATAAAGTGAAGGACTTATAGGCACCACACGCCTGGCGCGCCGCCAGACCCAGCGAGCCAGGGAGAGAGCGGACGTCTACCAGACCACGCACCACAGACCACCGACCGCGGACCCCGGCTCCTTGCGCCATGTCCAACAGCTCCAGCGCCGTCGCCGTGAGGAAGGTGGTGCAGGAGCTCCGGCTCGAGGCTGGGCTCCACCGCGTTAAGGTTTCTCAAGCTGCTGATCTGAAACAATGCCGCCTGCAAAATGCCCAAAATGATCCCCTGCTGAGTGGGGTATCTTCCAGTAGTAATCCTTTCCGGAAGTATTAATCCTATATTGGAAGATACCCCCAGTACTAATCCTTTCCGGCCCCAGAAAGTCTGTTCATTCTGTAGCCAGATGATCTTAAGCTGCTTGAGAAGGATCTCCGAATTCATCTTCATATGTGGGTCTGTGATGTGATGTGATGTTTTGTGACGTGAATTGTGACTGTTCAAAGGAGAAAGAGTTCTAAAGCCTGCACAAAAGTTTAATATATATATATATATATATATATATATATATGTGTGTAACAATGTGCAAAGTTAATCACCCAAATTTGAACTTGGGTCAGACTTTCTCATCTACCTCTCCGAATTTTCATTGATTCCTGTTTTTTACACTGGCAAGAATACAATGAAGTATTCATATGAAAATAAAAAAATAATAAAGTGAAGGAGCTGGACGAGATCAGGGGTTCTAAATCATTTTTGTGTTACAGACGTTTTGGTGGCCTAGTAAAACCCATGAACCCATGCTCAGAAAAATGTTTTCAGAGACATGAAATACACAGGATAAAAATGGACCAATGATATTGAAATAGTTATTCAAATATTTTTTAAAGTAAATTCATGGAACTAAAGTTAAGTACCACTAGTTAGATGGACTTTGAGGTCCCTTCCAGCCCTAAATTAATGATCCTATCATTCTATCTGTAGGAGCATCTTGCCTAGCTGGGTACATTGCTGCTGGCAACCAAATTTTCCTCATTAAATCTTGTAATCAATAATCCAACAGTTCAACCCGCAGTTGGCTATTTTTTTTTTAGAAAGGAAATTTTCCATTTACAATGCCCTTAATTCTGCTTACTCCCCATTATCTACCAGTCAATTAACCATTTTGTAGGTTATCTGCTGAATCCTAGCATATTCTACATGTAGAAGGGAGGAAAGGAGGGAGGAAGAAAGAGATTATGATCCCAACCTTTCAAAAGAGACAAACACTGACCACATGACTCATAATTACAGTAGGGGGAATAAAAGTCACAAATTAAGACTTTGGATCTTCCATTGACCAAAACATATAATAATACATAAAATACTGATTCATACCTATACTCACATATTGTAAGCTTATTCCCTTACAAGACAAGATGAAAGAAGAAGGACAACCCAACAAAATGAGATTCATGAGAAAAACTGCTGGATACACTTTTGGGGATTGAAAAACAAATAAAGAAATGGTGAAAGAATTGTAAATGGAGCCAATAGCTGAATGCATCAAAAATTACTGAGGAAAATGGAAAGACCACGTGGAAGTAAGGGACAGTTAAAGAATGCTAGGATAAGTAATAGCTAGAGACCTCAAGGTAAAAGATTAATGGAACTCATTCAGAAAAAAAAATTTATGAAATAAAAATAATCCCCTAGGTCTAATGCTTAGGAAAGGAACAAGGTTGTCATAGATGTGCAAAAAATATTAATAGCTCTTTTTGTGGTGGCAAAGAACTGGAAAAGAGGGGATGTCCATCAATCAGGGATGGCTGAATAAAATATGGTATATTAATATAAAGCAATATTGTGCCATGAGAAATGAGTAAAGGGAGAGTTACAGAGAAATCTAGGAAGAGTTATATGAACCAATCCAAAGAGAAGTGAGCAGATCCGAGAGAATGACTTACTTACACAAAGAACAATAAAATTGTAAAAAAAAAAAAAATTTTAAAAGACTTAAGTACTCTGATCGATGCAACAACCAGACATGATTCAAGAGGACAGGTGATGAAGCATGCTGCCCACTTCCTGACAGAGAAGGGATGGCCTACATATGCAGAGTGAGACACAAAATATTAGACTTGGCTAGTATGAGAATTTGTTTTGACTATGGATGTTTACTACAAGGGTTTTGTTTTCCCCTTTTTTTCCTAGTAGCAGAGAAGTGAGAAGTGGGAGGGAAAGGAAACAGATGCTTATTAATTGGAAAAAATAAAATTTAATTTAAAAAGAAAAGGAATAATGTTTTCAAAAGCCTGTGATTAGTTGGTGGGTTTAGTTTCTGACTCAACAGTTTCTTGGTAGTTATATTTTAGCTGTTTGGGGAAGAGTATCACAAAGACCAAATTCTGAGGACATATTTTTCAAATAACACAGAAGGATCTTGGAACGTAATAGCATATGAGAAAAACACATCTGCCAATCCAGGGCAGCTTTTTTTTTTCAAAGCAATTGGAGATAAGTGACTTATCCAGAGTCACACAGTAAGAGTCAAGTGTCTCATCATACCATGTGATGTCTCATCACATCAGAGTAGGATTGTAGGACTTCATTCTGAGAATTTACATATACCAGCAATTTAGCAATATATCAATGGGTACTTACAACCAAGGAGAAAACAAGAAAGAATCAATTATTCAGACTCCTAGGAGAAACAAACTCCTTCGTTTTTTGTTTTGGGGTTTGTTTGGGGTTTTTTTTGCTTGAATAAAAAAGATTTGGGGCTTAAATTATCTGAATTTCTACCCTTAGATTCTAAAGGAACCAAGCAGGCCCTTTGTCATGAGTTAGTAAAGGACCATCATCTAAGGCTGCTAAATGACAGGGATCCATTGAATCTGGGTAGTGTGGACATTCAGTTCATTTAATTCAAAGCAAACAATCCATTTGGACCCTTTGACTGTCTGGTTTGACTAGTTACACCTCCCATGTGAAATTATCCATTTTATTTTTCTCAGAGGAGAATTGTGCTAAACTTCCAACTGCCAGACTTCATGGTCTCTCCTACATTCAATATTCATAGGAAATAGTCAAGGATTCTTAACCTGTCAACTTTTAAAAAATATTTCAATGACTTCATTTAATAAAAATATTTTAGTAATTGTATTTATAAAATATGTTATAAATCACATATAATACTTAATAAAAATTATAATCCCATGAATTTTATTTTATTTTATTTTACTTCATGCCTCCATAACATCGTGCTGAGAAGGGGTCTATGGATATCACCAGTCTGCCATAAGGGTCCAAGACACAAAAAAGGCTAAGAACCCCTGGGATAATGTATATCTTATGACCCTTTTACAAACTAGCCAATTTGTTCAAGTGTCAAGAAAAACTTGATTTAAGAACTTAATGAATAATCAAATCCTTTTAAATTCTATTGTAAAATAGTGAACTCAAGAATTTTTTTGCTTTTCTTTGTACGCTTAGCAAAATGTCTGGAAAATAGCAAGTGCTTAATAATGCTTATTGATCGACTGACTAATAAAAATCATGGCAACCCACTGACAAATGAGGCCAAAGGCTTTAGCATATCAGCTGTTATCACACTTTTTTCGGCTCCAAGAAAATATTTTGGGCCCGATGAAAATTATTTCTTTCCTGTTAACTTCATTTTCTAAACTCTACCTGCTAACTCAAGAAAGGTTTTTTTGTTTGTTTTCTAGCTTTTTAATTACCTCGTTCTTTAAACCCTGAATGTCTGTACTTGGGTAGGTCCCATCTGTTGCTTTGTAAATGAGCCAGTTTCTACATAGGGCCCTCAAAGTGCATACCAGAGAGATTTTAACTGCTTAAATGCTGTATTGTCAATCCTGTTGTGTGGGGGGGGTTTTAATATTTTTTTTAATCTTTCCTAATTTTTTGCCCAAATTTGCCTGCACCTGATCTCTGTAAGGGATAATTTACAGTGAAGTTTCCCCATTCTGAAAAATCAAATCTAGAATGGCTTCAGTATTCACTAGGCCTAGGTTTAGGTCACCTGACCTTCAAGCAATCTGGAGATTAGGGCAATGGAGACCCTTCCCCAGAGCCAACTCAGCAGAAGATATTGCCAAATAAGGTTGAGACTGCTTTCACTGGACACCCACATGTTTCCATGTCCTTTGTCTCAGAGAGATTCCTTTCCTTAGTTTGTGGGTCAGCCCCCCTACCAATAAGAGTGAAGGCCAGTTGGGGGGGGTTGGGTTTCTGCATTAGAAGACTATATAACTGGAGGCTGGCTTCTACCTGTTGCTCTCTCCCTGCTGCCATGTGGGCAACAGGGGCAGAGTCCTTTCTCATGAGAAAGAATAAAGACCTTGTCTGACCTTAGATTCAGACTCTGAACTCTTTCATCTCACACTGTTTGGAGGTCCCACCAAGATTTTTCAGACTCTTCTCTGGAGAGAGGGAGGGCTCCCCTTGACCAACAGGTATAGGATGTCCCACTGGCTCTTTTCAGTGACCTTTTGGTGGGGTGGGGGAGCAACTCCCCTCTATGGAGAATGAGGCCCAAGGGGGTCTGAGACTGAGATCAGAAAACACTAAAAGATGGGGAACAATCACGTAAATCTGTGCACAGACCCAGGTAAGGAGAGGCCTGGGTGATTTGGTGGTGGGTGGGGTCGACTGAGTCTGGCCAGGAATTGGGAAATCCCTGGACTAAGAGGTCGACCTGGTCAACTGAGTCTAGCCAGGAGTTGGGGCAGCCGGGAGGCAGTTTTTATAGGGAACACTGAGGAGAAGCCCCTGACTAGGGCTCCTCAGACTTCATGCCTCGGCCCCACAAGCTCTGGACCAAGAGGTTGACCGCCTATCTAGCCAGACCTTGGATTCGGAAAGGGAGGGCTGCCTGACAGGCCATGTCACCTACCTCTGGTAAAAGGGAAATTTTCAGCTTTTACCCACAAGCTGCTAGTCAATTGGGAAGAAATGTTTCCTTCAAACCTCCCTTGATAATCCCTTGGGAGATAAATTTGGCAAAGCTGGCTGAGACTGTGTTTGTTCTATATTTCTTTTTTTTGTTTTTTGTTTGTGTGGATATGTGTGAAGCTTGTCTATTCATGAAAAAGAAAATGTTTTACCATTCAGACAGAAAAGCCTTGAGAAGTTTGGAAATCTTCCTTCTCTGCCTAACTAAACTTAGAATGGAGTGAGAGAGAGAATTCAGATCTTTAGCAGATATAGGTAAGTGAAACTTTTTTTTCTGTTTGTCTGAAGTACCTAAGGCAGAGGTGGAAGAAGCAAAAGACCTGATTTTGTTAGTTAGGGGGGAGAAGCCACTACCCCCCACCACCACCACCTTTAGAAGGTTGGAAGATAATGCTAGTGAGTTTTTAGCCTGACTTCAAAACCAACAAACCAGGAAGTTAGAAGAGATAATGTCTATCCACCTTTCAGACGCTATCGGAATTTTGTTCTAAAAGTTCAGATAATCATTAAATTCCTAAGGGCCTAAAAAAGGTAATCACACTCAGTTAAATGTTAACAAAAACTCCTTTGAAAGGAAATAGATAGGAATGGGGTGTGGGGGTAGGAGGGCAGCTTCCATTGAAGGTAAAATGGAAATCACATGCACACGTAAAGATATTTTTTAAGTTATAAAGTTATAATTTAATTCCTGTGTAAGGGGGTTTGGAAATGCATTCACCTAAAATTTAAGTTTTAAACGTTCCTAAATTATGTAATTTAGAAATATTTATGAAGTCTGATGTTAAAACAATTTTCTTATTCCTATTCAGAAGCTGTTATCTAAGGATATGGTTCTGTATGTTAATTTGGATATAGGTGAAATGTGTAATATTTTGGAATTTACAGTACTTAAGAAATTTGAATTTAAAGATGGGCACTGAGTATGGTAAAGATATTTGTAATTATCACTAGAACCAAAAAAAGAAGTTAGAATGATTAGCTCAGCATATTGTAAACTGGTCTAAAATGTAAGTAGGAATGAGTATGGTGTAACAAAAACAATTTTTGCTTGTTTGTTTAAATGTTGTCAAAGGAATAGAAAATGAGGAATGGGCCACTCTGACCTGAGTGTTGTAATATTTTTGAAATAACTGTAGAAGGAGACAGAGAGGTGGGGAGGAGAAAAGCCTCTACTCATTTTGGAAATGCAATTAATTGCATAATGTCATTGTGTTATTATGGTATCTAAATTGCAAAATCCTCGTATATTGTAAAAACTTAACATTGTGAGACTGGAATGGTTTCAGTTTTAATCTAAATTGGGTTGAAACTAAAAGATGGAGAAAAATTGTGTAAAATGCAATTTTATATGTTGTTACTTCTGCTATTCAGAAAACCAGGTATATACACCTTTACCTGTACTTATGAATGATCCTCTATGCAAGGTGAATTGGAAATGTGTTTTTGTAGAACTCTTATTGGGCAAAAAAATATACATATATATGTATATAGATATATATGTATTTATATAGAGGGATGTGGCTCAATTTTAAAAATACAACCAGCTGAATTAAGGTCATTGGATTGGTAATTAATGGGTTTTGAATTTAAAAGTTTAAATATAAGAACATAATAATTGTGTTACTGAAAAACAGTTGTGTTATGATATTTTGAAATATTGTAATTTAAGAAATCATAAACTTTCAAGTTTTTCTTTATTTTAAAAGGAAGTTTCAGCTATCATTTAAGAAATATATTTGTGAGTAGTAATTATTGGTAATTATGTGAAGAAAAGACCAGTGAAACCTCCTAAGTTTTGTCAATTATGTGGGAAAGATTTTATGACCAGAGAATTTAGAAATTGTGTTAAATTGTTTTTTAAAAAGGGAAATATTCTTATTAAGAAATGTTTTACAGGATCTTTTGTTATAAGATGGGGAACACAAGATAAGAAAGCTCAGGTATGGAAGCCTGTGCCTTAGTACCTTTAAAGACATAAGATAACTGTTAATGTGTATGGGAAGAATGAGGGGTTAGGTGGCTCCTAGAAACCTCATCAATCCCAGGAAAGGGGCAATAAGAAATTTAAAATTTGTAAAGAGCAAATAAGTAATTATACAAAGACTTTGTAAGATTTCTGGTTATGTTATTGTGTATAGATTTTGTAATATTCAAACTTACTATGAATTTTAATTTCAGGAGGATTGCCTAAAGAGTCCTTATGAGATTAAGTAAGGAATTTCTTCATTCCCCACCAGGAAGGAGGTGGTGAGGGGCAGCAGTTACTTCTTCAGTCTATGAAGTTACTCACTCAGCCTCACTCAGCCTCACTGAGTCAGTCTTGAAACTGGTCCTTTAAAGATGGTATAATTGATATCTAGTAATTGGTTTTTGGTACCAATTTGGAATATATAACAGGAATTAATTATGTATATGAGTCCTAGTAAACCTTTGTGGTATAATGTATGTTGCTTTCATAAAAGTTCAGTGACACCAGGATAAATTCAAACTTATTTTTAGGAAAAGAAATGCTTTTAGAAAGGATGTTTGGCAGAAGACATTTTGCTGTTTTAATCTGAATTTGTGGTTATTGTATGGTATAAGAAAAAGTTTACATTTGTAATTGAATGTATAAGTAAAAGGTTTAGATTCCTGAAATAAGAATAAACAAACTTGGGAAAACATTCTTTTCTGAATAATATGGGAATAATTAGACCAAGAGAAAAGAAGTTTGTGAAGCAAAGGTGCAAACACAATGTTGAATCATTATCCCATAAACTGAGGCTGGGATACATTTGAGCTACTATAATAAAGTGTGTGTGTTTAGGATCTGGGCTATACAGCCTCAGATCATAGTCTTTTGTATTTATTAAAGAACTTGGTAAATGGGTATTTGGCCTAGTCATCTGCCTGTCACTAGTTATTTGTCTGTATGGAATAGAGTCCTTAAATGTTTCAAAATGATGTTAGAATAATTGAGTATCGGTACAACTGATTGAGGGACCTAGCTGCTATTCTATTAATTACTGAAACTAGATCAGAAATGTCTTCTATGTGAGGAAAAGAGTTTTTAAGTAAATTATGTATACTTTTGTATTAATGGAAAAGTCAACTTCATTCAAAGTTTGTTATCATTGTGGAAATAATACCTGTTTATACTGTCTTTTAGTGGTGCAAACATGTTTTATTATAAGCAACTTATTGATATGCACTGTTTGGGGATTAATTACTTATGCATCCTCCCAAGTCTTTTATGATAACTGGAATAGAAGTCAGTCTCTCCTATAAGTAAATTCATTTGTATAACTATTGAACTCAAGGATAGGAAACTTCTATCTGCAAAGTGTTGATAGAATTGAATGATTCTGTCTGCAAAGTGTAGACTCAGAGCAGAAATTTCTGAGGGAATAACAAGATCAGAGAATTCTGTATGTCA
>CM053597.1:172194480-172211951 GCA_028646575.1 Pseudocheirus occidentalis | reverse complement strand
ATATATATATTTATAATTATTATTGTTAACTACATGCAACTGGGAATTAAGATATATAGGCACTGGTGTAGGGAGACCCATCCTGCCCTACTAGAAAATCTGAAGAGCGATGGGGCAGGACATAGGAGAGAGCAGATTGGGGGAAGGTGTATACAGTGGGATCACTGTTTTGGGGTGGTGGGTAGGGGAAATATGGGGAGAAAATTGTAACTCAAAATCTTGTGGAAATGAGGGATGTAAACAAGAAAATAAACAAATTACAATTTAAATAAAGAAAAAAGTAGATGAAGTAAAAACAAAACATATCAATTAAAAAAAGACAAAAAGAAAACCTGGTTCCAAATCCTAGTTCTACCACTTGCTACTTTAACCACTCTCCTCTCCTTTCTTGATCTCAGTTACCTCATTTATAAAATGGGGTGGGGGAGGTAAATGACTTCTGAAGTCTCTTCCGGTTACAGATGATAATTCTGTGCTGCTAACCAGGGATACTCATAGACAAATTCTATCTTTGTCATAAATCTTTCTTTAGTCACCTTCAGGTCTACTCAATTTTCAGGAGGAGGGCCACCCCCTTGCAAACATGACTGAAAACAGTAGCATCATAAAGAAGAAGGGTGACAGAAAAATATCAGGGTGCAACAACCAAAGGCTAGAAACGAAGGCACAGAACCTAAGTTCGAATCTGACCTCTGCTTCCTGCCTGTGATATCTTGGCAAACTCTTTGATGTCTCTGAATCTCAGTTTCCTCATGTTTAAAAAGAAGAGCTTGGATTAGAGGATCCTTCAGTACTTTTCACTGTTAGAGCAATAATTTGGACAATTGAATTCAAATATGTCCAGTAAAAAGATGTGAAAGCCTGGCAATGACAAGGAAGAGATGATAATTTCTGGGTCTGACTCATCAAAAGGTTATTCCTACCTGAGGAAGGTAGAACCAGGGAGGCTTCCTCCTGAGCCCTGCCAGGGCATCATAGTCTGGTGGCACGTGATAGGCCAGATCCCCATTGTGTGGCATGGATTCTTCGCAACACTGGGAGACATTGCCGAACAAAAATGCTATTAGAAATCTTTCAAAAGGAACATTTTTGGCGATGAGAGAGACTTTCGACATTATTTATTAGGTTCCAAAATGCCTCACAAAGGCCGCACAATGGGCCTGTGGAAACCGGTGCATCTGAGCCCTTTCTGTTGTCTCGCCAGTCCATTGAGGGGAAGATGGCCAGCATTCTGGGAACAATCCCCTCACAGCAGTCAATGGAAGTGAGCATTCATACACACACAAGCGAGGGCCTGTGAACAAACCATATGGAAACAGGGGGGGAAAGAACATAAACACATCTTAGCTTCTTTGTGGGAAGATGTGGATAAGCCTAGGCAAATGGCCACAGCGGAGGGGCTGGTCATGCCACATTTCTCTAAAATAAGATGTTTTCCTTGAGGGTTTTTTCCTGTCCTTTTTGCACAGAAATGAAGAGGAGCCCAGGGGACATGGTCATCCTCTGTACCATAGTAACTGGAGTACAGGTTGCTGATGCCAGGCCACCAAGGGAGAGCTTTTATATAAGCTGGTTTTGTCAGAGACGCTTTGCTTGGGAGTGTGGGGCCGGGAGGTCACGGGGATGCATTGGGGTTGTTGTCATATGTTGGCATCTGCTCCAGGTTCCCAATAGGACAGTCATCTTAGAGATGGCAAGGAAGGAAGGGAAGAAGGTGCACATGTCCCTCTTCTGAGGCTAATGAGTTAGAAGGTTTGCCATAATAACCAATTGTTATGGCAAAGGAGCATGATCTGGGATTCCCTCTGATGCAGAATGTCATTTGTATATAATTTGTACCTTCCATAGTATAATCCATTTCTAGACCTGACACCTTTTCAGAGGCTCTCCTCCATGGCAGGAATGTTCTTCCTCCTCACCTCCACCTTCTGGCTTCCCCAGCTTCCTTCAGTTCCATAATCCCTCCTATAGGATGCTTTTCCCTATCTTTCTCTCCCACTCCCTTCCCCACATTGCCAATGCTAATGCCTTCCCTCCACTCCATCTAATCTATATGCAACTTGTATATTCACATTTGTTTGCATTTGGTCACCATGAAAACGTAAGCTCCCTGAGGGCAGGGGTTATGTTTTTCCCTTCATAATATCCCTCAGCACTTGGTTGCTAGGAGCATTTAATAAATGTTTATTGACTAACTTAGCAGAAAAGTCTTAAAAGGTTGCTAGAGGATCAAAAAAAAGGGATTTGCCTGCAGTGGCATGCAGGGATGAGATGGTAAACATTTAACAAATGTCTCTCTGGGGAAAAAAATACAAGCAAGGTGCACTTTTATGTTTAATCTTCACAAGCATTTTCTTAAATCCAGGGGTGGGGAAGCTGTGACCTCGAGACCACATGTGACCTTTTAGGTCCTCAAGTGTGGCCCTTTGTCTTTTTTTATTCTGTCAAAGGGCCGCAGTTGAAGACCTAGAGGGCTACATGTGGCATCAAGGCCACTATTTCCCCACCCCTGGCTAGACAATCAATAAAACAAATACAGGATTTTTAGCATTTGTGGCTTTCCCAGGTATAAATGCTCACACTGAAAATTTAACCATGAGCTTTTAAAGTGAAGTCCAGCATATCCCCAATACTAATACAGATATTATTAGGTAAAGGGATCATAGGATTCTAGATGCAGAGCTAGAAGAGATCTTAGAAATCCAACCTCCTTGTTCTACAGTGGAAGAAACTGAGACCAAAAGATACCAATTGACCAACTCAAGGATCACACCACTAGGACCACAGATTTAAAGCCAGAAGTAGCTTCAGGCACCAACTAGCCCAACACCCTTATTCTATAGTGGCAGATATTAAAGTCCATTAATTTTGAAGTACTTATGATGAAAAATGCTATCCACCTCTAGAGAAAGAACTGATGGAGTCTGAATGCAGAATGAACCATACTTTTTTTGTTTGCTTCATTATTCTTAGGGTTGGGGGGGGGGGTTAGTCTGCATTTTCTTCATTGGAGTAGGGGTTGGTAGCTGGAAAGATTTCTTGCAGAAGAAAGGGTTTGAGCTGAGTCTTGAAGAAAGTCAGGGAAGGCAGGAGGCCGAAGTGAAGAAGGAGAACATTCCATGAATGAGAAGCAGCCAGTGAAAAGACACAGAACTAGAAAATGGAGTGTTATGTGTGATGAAGAAGAAGCAGCAGTGGCAGAAGCAATGGCAGTGGCTAGGGCGCAAACTCCTTTTTTTTTTTTGAACCAGCTAGAATTTCTGCTAAAGACTCCTGCTGAGGACTGCTAGGGATAGGAACTGCAGAGGGCCAGATCTGCTGGGAGCAAGCTGCATGGACGCTGAGCAGTTGCCATGAGTGAGGAGAGGAGGATCTTTGCCTGAGGTATCCCATTCTGTTTTGAAGGCTTGAGAATGTGGGTGCTTAGTACATTAACTACATGTTTTGGCTTCATACCTACTGTGATGGCTTTGACTTTCTGGTTTGGGGACTTAGTTTTCTGGTATCTGAATAAATGTTCTAGCTATATCCCCCATGTAGAGAACCTGTTGCATTTTGTGATTAATAACCATATCAGCATATTTATGGTAACCGTAGGCATTGTGAAAACAGTAAAGAGGTTCATGTAGAAGATCATAGGATATGGGGAAGAGAGTAGAATGCAAGAAAATGGGAAAGACCAGTTGTGAAGGACTTTAAAAGTCAAACTGAGTACTTCATATTTAATCCTGGAAGCAATAGGGAGCCTTTGGAATTCATGAAGTAGGGGAGTGATATAGTCAGACCTGTGCTTTAGGGAGATCAAATTGACAACCAAGATAGATTGGAATGGGGAAAGACTTGTGGCAGGGAGAACCGCCGTAGGCTAGTACAGCAGTCCAGCCATAATGCATGAATGGAGAAAAATGGATGCATAAGAGGGAAACTGAGACACAGAAAGGATAAGTGACTTGCCTGGGGTCCTGTAGCTAATAAGTATCAGAGAAAAAATATGAACTCAGGTCTCCCTAACCGCTCCAATGTATCCCCTCCGGATTAGTTCAACTTTGTTGTTGTTATTGTTGATACAGTTCTACTGACATCCTTTATTCCTCTTCTCATTATCAGTCCTCAGTTGGTAATGTGCTGTCTTCCTTGGTCATAAAGACAAAAGATCATCCAAATCACCCTTGAGAAGAAAAAGAGCCCAGGTCCAAGCACAAGGGTTTTGGATGTTAAACACTCAATAAATGTTAATTGCTTGGCTTTCCTTTTTGAGACCCCCACAGACAATCTACTTAGTATAATCAATATTGAATGTAAGACTGTTCCATTAAGAAAGAGAATTGGTCTAGTCCTTTTGAGTTCGTTAAGACCCAGACTGGTCTGCAAATCAGGTACCTAAGAAAGGGTTTTAACACCTTCAAGATGCCAGAAAATCATTGGAGAAGTCATGATTTATTGGGAAGGAAGCAGAGAGAGTATTTTTTCTTGTGCCAGATTTTGCACGGGCAAAATTAATGTAATTAGGAATTTAAATGTGCCAATATCTTCATGGAAGGTACATGGTAATAATTCACATTTCTGTAGCATTTTAAGATTTACAAAGTTCATTCTGGACAGGCAAAGTGTCAAATACTCCTAAATCATAGTTCCTAATTCATAAGTCATAATTCCTTCTACTGGGGAGGTTGAAGCTGGTGAACCCCTTTAGCTCCAACTTTCTGAGCTGCATACAGCAGACTAAGCTGACTGGGTGCTGGCCTCACTATGATAGGTTCTCAAAAGCTGGGGTAGACTTGGCTGCCTAAGAAGGGGCAAAATGCTGATCAGCAATGGGATAGGGCTTGTGAATGGCCACTAAACTTCCAACCTGGTCAAGAAATGGAGACCTAGACTCCAAAACAATAATAACAACAATAAAGTGCATTACCTAATAAGACCCTCGGGAGGTACATAATGCAAAGATTCTTATTTGGATGCTTAATAGCCTGGAGACAAATGACTTAACTTCTCTGTAATGGCAAGCAAAGAAGTACTTAGTGCCTTGTTTCAGCTGCTTAAGTATTTAGCACCTTGTTTAAGTTCAAGTGTCTTTGAGCCTTGCCCTGATTATATCGAGTCTTTGTTAAGAAACAGAATCTGTGAACCCAACAGTGTGAGGAACTTGCTGATATAACAGGAAGAAGTGGAACAGGGAGGAGCTAATGATTATATAAGAAGAAGCCCAATCTGGGAAAGAGCAGAACTGAGAAGGGAACATTTGTGGTGGCCGGCACTCTGTTTGTCTCTTCTGTCTGTGTTGATTTTTGTTTGAATCCAGGTGACAATTGGGTAGATTCAGGCAGGAGCTGGACCCATAGAAGAGGAACCATGGAATCTGAGAGCCAGCCTCAAGTCAAGATGAAAAGACCTCTCCTTGTGTACTTCATGATGACTGAGAAAATCATGATTTACTGTGGCCTACAGGTGGGAGAGCTTCGTACTCTGTACCTTGTACCTATTACAGATGATTGGAAATTGATCTCCAATCAAGAATAAAGATTTTTTGACTGAGAGATTAAGACAATGTGACCTAGGGGTGGATAACTTTGACCTTTATACTTTGTGTCCCTTAAGGAGGCTTGCTTCTTAAGGATGATTTAGTTAAGGACTTAGAGAATGATATATTTTGCTTAAAAACTACATGGCCACTTTGGTGAAAACTATGTGGCCACTTTAGTGATAAGTTATGTTATAACATTGTGAGCGCTGTACTTTGGTTTCTGTGAATGTTTTGCTTTAGTTTACAGCTGAATAAATAGAGAGTTCACTATACTATGTGATCAGAACCTTAGAGCTATTCACAGCAGTGGCCCTCTAGAAAGCTGCTAGTGCTTGACTTTACACTCTCTCATCCTCAGTTCTTCCTAATAATAGCACTTAACTGAGAGGATTATTGTGAGATTCAAATAGGATGAAATGCAGAAACTGATGAACTATGGAAAGCACTTTGCAAATCTTATGCACCATCTAAATATTAGCTGGCTGTTATTATTCCCATTTTACAAATAAGGTAGTTGAGGTTCAGAAAAGTTAGCAGATATTTTTGCAAGTGATACAGCTAATATCACAACTGGGTCTTGAACTCAAAGCATGTGATCTTCTTAATTTTGTCTGTATATTCTCAGTACCCAGCACAGGGCCCAGCATATAGTGGGCTTTTTAATAAATACAAGTTGATCTATTCATTATGCTCTTCCAACTAAACTAACATTCCAAGCAGATACAAAACAGGTACTCCCTGAGATAAAAGAGATATCATGCCCTAGTGGAAAGACCATTAAACTTGCTATCAAAAGACATTGAATATGTCACTAGACTTTTCCAATATGTTAACTAGCTTTGGCCAACCCTATTTCTATCCTCTTCCCTTTCTTTATTCTTTAGAGAGGTGGCTCTCTAAGAGGGGTATGAGATAGAAACATTGGGAAATATAGGCAATAAAATACATCAATAAAATGCATTGTGAAAGAACATTTGTACTACCTACCTTACAGGGTTTTCCCCCCTATATAAACTTAAGAGTTCTGCTGACATACGTGTTCTTGTTACAAATGCTCAGCACCAGCCACATTGTTGGAAAAGCTATTGGCTGACAATTCCTATCTTCTAAAATGAGGTCTACCATTTTAGCAATGTCTTTCATGTTTAGATCACAAAAAGAAACATGGAAGAAAAGTAGAGTTTGAAGGGACCTTCAGAGTCTACCTAATCCAAACTTTTTATCTGATAAATGAGGAAATTCGGGCCCAAGAAGGTTTAGTGACTTGGCACACTCACAGACTGAATTTCATAGTTGACATTTGAACTCAGGTCCTGTGACTTGAGCCCTTTCCAGTGGGTCACACTGCCTCCCTTAGGGAAAGTGGATGAGAGGCATGATGCAAAACTTAAAATGAACCAGTTTGATCAATTGCTTTATTCTTAGCACCTAACTGAAATCATCAATCCTGAGAAAACAGGTGTTTTTAATGAAGGGAAGAGGAAGCATTTTAGAAGTTGAGGATCTTCCCAAGTAGATCCAAAATTTGGTTGTCTGAGCTTTAACTAGTAATTCTATCCCCTGGAATAAGAGAAATTATAAGCAATATGTAACATACCTGAAATCAACTTCTTAAAACAAATTAAATTGAACAGAGAGACTCCAGGACACAAAGTGTTTGGGGAGGAGAGATCTTGGAACATAAGATGTTTTTTGGAGGGAGAAATTAGCCCTGCAACACTTGGCCCCATGATTGAAGACTATAAGAGACCTCTTGACATGGGAAACCATGGTGTGATCAAGCCAGGAGGGACTCATTTGAGCGAGGAGCAAGATGCAGAAGAAAATATCTTGGATTTGAATTAATAAGAACTGGTTAAAATCTGGCTCCACTATTTTAAATCTGTGTAACTTCGGACAAGTTACTTAACCTCCCTCATCTGTAAAGTGAGAAGGGACTAGCTTGCTTCGTGGTTTCCTTCCAGCTCAAAATATATGACTGTCATGCTGGGATGACAGGTAAGAAAAGACGCTAATAGCTTACTATTCTTATTAGTTATTCTGACCAAGTAGGTGCGAGTCTTAATTGTTTCTACATCACAGAAAGAAAGCAAAAATGAGCTCTTTGCATTTTGATGTCCTGGGAAAAGCCCTAGTCTCAGCAACCTACTTAAAGCTTTGCTGGTGGACAGCAGTGCTCACAGGTTAATTAGGGGACTTGTGTATAGCATCCAACAGAGTAATAACTTTATGTTGGTGAAGTGAGGCTTCTCAAGTGAGATTTTTCCTGTCTAGATTATCACATTGCTGTTGGGAGTCTGCTGCCTATTTATTTTCTCAAATTTACTTGAATTTCTATTGATAGCTTTTATTGTCATATCACCTTCATTACAAAATGTCTCTTCTCTCTCCCCTACTTAGAGAGCCATCCTTTGAAGAATAACAAAAAAGAAAATGAGGGAGTTCATTAAAAAGCAACCAACACTCAATTAAATCTGATGCTACATGCAGTGCTCCACACCCCAAATTCCCCACCTCAAGGAAAAAGGGGAAGAGGTGTATTCTCATATCTCTTCTTTGGGGCCAGATTTGGTTTTCTTCATTCATTGTTTTCTCTGTTGTTGTTGCTGCTGTTATTTTTTGGTCAGTTTCAATATGACTTCTTCCTTTCTTCCTAAGGAGAATGAAAGGAATAGTCACTGTAAGAACATCTTAAATGAAGAGAGGCAGACGAGAGAGAGCTTTGTAAACTTAAAATGCTATCTAAATGTGATCTATTACTGTTATTAATAATAATTAAGAGAAGCAAAGGTTGGATCAGCAGGACTTGGAACTTTCCAACAGGAGTAAAAAAGCTTATATCTTGGTACCACCTGTTTCTGATCTCTTCTTGAATATTTTATAGATGAAGAAAAAAATGAGTTTCAAAGCACTTGCTTCAAAGTCTGCCCACCAATTGAGAGCCAGGACAAAATCAGGTGCCATATGGACTTTTGTTCTCTTCCTCCCCACTCTGAGCAAATAGCAACAGTCATTCTTATTGATGATGTCGTTTTTATAAGGGGTATCTCAGTCATAGGGTTTGATAGATCTCAGTTATATAAAAAGGAAAAAAAATCAAAGGTGAATTCAGTCTCCCATTTGAAGGCTGTTTGCCTTTGAAGGCAAACAGTTTTGTATTGCTGATGAAGAATTCCATGGCTAACAGTTAAGAAGTTAAGAAGTGACATAACCCATGTCATTTACATTTGGAAAATGGTACACAAGCTAAAGAAATCCCCATAAATCATCAACTCAAATCCCAATACTAGAATCTTTAGGGGGAAAAAAATAACATGAGATAGTAGTATGGATTTCATAGAACCATAGTGTAAAAAAGGCATCCATGGTTCACAGATTTAGAGATGAAAAGCCATCTGGTTCAACCCCGTTATTTTATAGGAGAGGTAACAAAGGCTCTGAGTGGTAGGGTTTGAACCTAGGTTTTCCTGCTCCTAAGTTCAATACTTTATTCACGGGGGAAGTGGGGGGAAGGTTGGTTACCTCTTTGTTTAACCTTACTAGCTAGGCATCTTTTTAAAATTCCATACTTAAATACCATGGGTATTTTTTATTAGGGATAAGATTTATGCTTTTATTGGTGCAAAGGCCTATTTAGGAAACCTCCTCTTCCAATGTATATCAGTACCTGATTTACTTAAAGAATTAGCTGGAACACTCAGAGGACGACTTTCCTAGGGTCACACAGTTGGTGTGGGATTGGGATAGACATTGCAGAAGGTGAGGTTTGACCTAAGTCTTGAAGGAAGCTGTAGAAGTATGAGGCAGAGAGACGAAGGCACAACATTGTAGGCATAAGGGACAGCCAGTGAAGAGTGCTGAAGATAAGAGGTGATGACGTGCTCTTCTTGGGGAAGAACAAATAGAATGCTGAAGGTGGAGTGCAAAGAGTGTCAAGAGGAGTAGAGAGCAAAAAGATTGGCAAACTAGTTTAGCACATGCTCAGAGGCAATCGGCCCAGCTCCATCTGATGATAGATCCCAAGAGTGTAGCCACTAGAAGCCCTTGGAATTCTAGGGTAACCCTGAAGGGTTGGGGCTTGTTTTTCTCATGCTATAGGCACAAACTCCCATTCAGGTGTGCATCCCACCATGGTTATATGTTTCTTCTAAATGAGTCAACCAACTTAAGTAACTTTTAGAAGGTGGGATTTACTAAGGTGCTACAGTAGGAAGAGTTGGTATAAATCATTCCCCAAAAAGTATGAGGCAGTGTCCCATGGAGACAGAATCTCAGGGAAAGTGGACTGAAACCTAGAGATC
This sequence comes from Pseudocheirus occidentalis, assembly GCA_028646575.1. Classification (NCBI taxonomy): domain Eukaryota; kingdom Metazoa; phylum Chordata; class Mammalia; order Diprotodontia; family Pseudocheiridae; genus Pseudocheirus; species Pseudocheirus occidentalis. The sequence continues at coordinate 172,202,126 of CM053597.1, read as the reverse complement.
CCTCATATTGAAAGGGTAACTCATAGCTACTGGTTGCTAGGAGTCCTTTTCTCCCCTTTATGGGGTGCTCCTATTTAAGGGGTCTTCCTTTAAATTTGATGTAGATTCTTTGCTAGGCTCCTGGTGGAACCATGAAGCTGCCTCCATGGAATGTGGAACCACATACATGTGGAACCACATACAGCTTTAATGTCCCAAGGGATGGTGCCTGGATGCCTAATGAGAAGTCCTAATGAGAAGCCTAATGAAGGTCCTTCAGACCCTCCTAAGTTTCCAAGCTCCTCATAGAACCAAAGGCTGGAGTGAGAGATAGGAAGGGGGAATAAGGGAAAGGTACCTAAGCTGAAATCGAGGTGCTCTTCTCCCTCCACCCTCCAAAAGATTCATCCTAAGGGGTTATTACTAAAATATCATGCTCCCTCCAATCTCTCAAATATCTTCAATTGTGAACTAACTTCGTATTTTATAGATGACCTCTAGAGTGTGACCAAATTTCCTCAACCAGTCCAAATACTTTTCCTGTGTAACTTCATTCGGGGGCTCATCAGAGGTATCTAAACTATTCAAAGCCATTTCTCATTTAGTTGGAATACTTTAAATTGATTAAATTCCATCAAGACACATTCCCACCTGACAATCACTCATTTTAGGCAGTATGAGGTAATTTAATTGATTTACTAAGTCAGTCCCCTCATAAAATAGGAAGGAATCAAAAGGAACTTTACCTTAGATCCAGGAAATAGCAGGGAGCTACTGGAGTTTACTGAGTGGGGGATGGGGGGGGGGAAGGGAGGCAGTTACATGAGCAGACCTGAGCTTTAGGAAAATCACTGTGGCACCGGACGAGGGCATAATAATAATAACAGTCCTGATACCCGACATTTATATGATGCTTCCTCTGTCACCAGCCTATGTGCTTTTACAATCACTATCTCATCTGATCCTCATAATCCTGGGATATAGGTGATGTCATTATCCCCATTTTACAGATAGGAAACTGAAGCAAGCAGAGGTTAAGTGATTTGCCCAAGCCAGTGAATGTCTGTGGCTGGATTTGGCCAGAGTGGGAAGAGATGATTCAGGAAGACTAATTAGGATATTATTGCAATGAGAGCTGATGAGAACCTGAACAGGAGGGCAGGCTGTGTCAGTGGAGAAAAAGGGAAGTCTACAAAGCACGTTGTAGATGGATAGATGGACAAATGAATGATAGATCTTTTATTTAATCTTTATCAAATTCCAGGCACTGTGCCAAGCTCTGGAGAGACAAATACAAGCAAGCAAGATAGCCCCTGCCCTCAAGGAGCTTATCTTCTTTGGGGGGAAAGGAGATGTCAACATGTATGAACATGACCGGGAGGTAGCATGGCTTCCCTGGACTGGATCATGGGCCAGGGGCCACTTGCCCCCTCTGAGATATCAGGTGTTGAGTTTATCTCTCCTGTTAATCATTCATTAATCTTCTGTCCACATCATAGGGCATTCAGGAATAAATAATTCCCATTTAGGAGCTTCTCTGTGGAGAGCTGGAAATGTTTTGGGCTTTTTTTCCCCTCAATGTTCTCATTTTGCAAGTTCTGTTATTGCGTGGGCAATTTTATCTCCGGATTTGAGTCACAGGACATCTGTTACTAATTTTTAAAAATGTGACAAACAGGAGGTTTTAAGGTAGACTCAAAAAATAAACATCAGGGCTGCATTTATTTTTTTAAATTTGTCTTTGTTTTTCATTTAGAAATATCTGTTGTATGTGTAAACTACAGTTGAACCTGGAGTCAAAGAACATGGGTTCAAATCCCTGCTTTGGTAGCCAGCTACCTTAACAGTCAGAGACTTAGAGTAGGAAAGTGTTTAAAGATCATCTAGTCCAGGGGTGGGGAACCTGTGGCCTCAAGGCCACATGTGACCCTCTAGGTCCTCAAGTGCAGCCCTTTGACTGAATCCAAACTTCTCAGAACAAATTTTGTTCTGTGGTCATGGTAATGAGGAAGGTAAGGTCTGGCTAACACCAAGGAAACAATCCTAACAGCTCCTCTCCAAGACCCTCCTGCCCCCAACAAACACACCAAGTTTTCATTTTTTTCTAATAAGCAGCTGAATGGATAATGATCTCGCCTTGGAGTCAGGAAAGCTTGGCCTCAAATCTTCCCTCTGACACTTATTAGCTATGTGATCTTGAGAAATTCTGAAATTTCTCAACCTCTGTTTCCTCATCTGCAGAATAAGAATAACAATACATTTAGTACCTGCCTCACAGGATTGCTCTGAAGTGCAGAAGTTTATCTGTTGAATTGAATTAGACTACTTTTTAGGGGGAAAAGTTTTATTAACGTATTTTGTTTTTAGATTGGAAACATTTGTAGATTATTTTCACTGCATGAGCAGCCTCCTATAGCAGAGAAAAAATGAAGTAAATTTAATAATGCAGTGGCCACATCACCAAGTGCAGACAGCATCCCACACCTGGAGCACTCCACCACTCCTCTTTATTCTAATTAACATAAATCTATTTTTCTCCCCACCCATTCTGACCCCATTGGGAAAGGAAAAAAAGAAAATTACTTGTAGCAAATATGAATAGTCAAGAAAAACAAATTCTCTCTATAGACATTCATATGTACACACATATATCCAGACAGACAGAAAGACAGATAGACAGATAGACAGACAGACAGACAGACAGACAGATAGACAGATAGATAGATAGATAGACAGACAGATAGATAGATAGACAGATAGATAGACAGACAGACAGACAGACAGATAGATAGATAGATGATAGACAGATAGAAAGATAGACAGATAGAAAGATAGATAGATAGACAGATAGACAAATAGACAGATAGATAGATGATAGATAGACAGATAGAAAGATAGACAGATAGAAAGACAGATAGACAGATAGACAGATAGACTGACAGACAGACAGACAGATAGATAGATAGATAGATAGATAGATAGATAGATAGATAGATAGGTATTATTTAGTCATTTTCCAATTGTATCCAACTCTTTGTGACCCTTTTTGAGGGTTTTCGTGGCAAAGATACTAGAATGGTTGCCATTTGTGTCTCCAGCTCATTTAACAAATGAAGAAACTGAGGCAAACAGGGTTAAGTGATTTGTCCAGGGTCATACACTTAGACTAAGTGTCTAAGGCCAAATTCAAATTCAGGTTTGGCATTCTATCCATTGTGCCACCGTGTGTGTGTGTGTATGTGTGTGTGTTGTATACACACACAGACTGAAGATACACAAATATGTGTATATGTGTGTGTTAAGGTTTCTCAGTACCCTAAAAAGGGGTTTGGGGGGGTTTATTTGTTTCTTTAGGAAGGGGGAAAGGTTTCTTTTAAAAAAAAATTATATCCTGTTTATAGCGCTTTTATTTTAAAATCTATCCCTTCATCCTTACCCACTCAGCAAAAAACAAAAGAGGATAAAAACAGTTAAGGAAAATTACCCCACACCTTAACCTCTAAGTCTAACAGTATGGGAAGTTAATCAAGACATCAGCAAACATTTATTTAGAACTTTCTATTCCTATACTAAGTTCAGGGGGATACAAGCATAAAGCAAATCAAGTCCTACATTTAAGGGTCTTCCACTCTAATGGGGGAACACAACCATCCATCTCTGAAAGGAAAGGAGATGTATTTTCTAATCTCCTCTGGAAACTACCATCAGTGTTCTAATCACACTGCTTTCACTGCCCTTGTTTGAGGTGTTTTTTTTTACAATATTACATTCATGATGTTGACTATTTTCCTGGTCCTCTGTGCATCCCTCTGCCTCAGTTCATATAGATCTCCCTGGGCTTTTCTGATTTATTCCCTTTCTTCATTCCTAACAGCGCAACAATATTACATTATATTCATATCTCATAATTTGTTAAGTATTCCTGAATTTAAAGGCACCTTCTTTGTTTCTGGTGCCTTGATACCGAAAGAAAGTGCTGGAGTGAATATTTTGATGTATTTAGCACCTTTTTTTCTATTTCTGACCTATTTGAAGTATATTCCCATTTAATTAGATTTCTTTGAAATCTACCTCCATAACTTTCCTCAATCAATAATTTATTGAATTTTTGTTGTATGCCAGGTACTGTCCTAAGCACTGAGACTACAAATTAAAGGCAAAAATGGTTCCTGCCTTCAAGGAAGAGGCACTAATTCTAATTCTGTCTATGTAGATTTTATGTACTCCATCTTCCCCAGGGTGGCTCCACAAGTATTTGATGACAGTGGTTACATGCTTTTTAGCAAGTTTCTATTACAAGTGAAACATCTCTAATATTATCAGTTCTTTTATGTCATGTGTTCTAAACCCATAACTAGTCTACACATTTTCCTCTAGTTTTTCCCTCATTTATATTTCCTTTTCCATGATAGGATTCATAGCCTAGTACATAGAGAAGTAACCTTGGAGTTAGGAAGAATGAGATTCAAATCCTGCTTCTTACAGATGCACACACACACACGCACGCACGCACTAGGCAAGTAACTTAACCCTCAGTCCCTGAAGACAACTCTCTAATTCTCAGAAAGCATACAGATTCACCACACCCAAGTTCCATTCCTGAACTCCATATGCAAAAAAAATCACAAGTCTGGTCTCCAAAAGTCTTCTTACATTATGGTGCCAAGAGTAAAACATAACATTCCATTAAGTGATATTTAAAATGGTAGTATTTGGTTCAATATATTCATATTATTAATAATTCATAATTAAATTCATGTGAATTTAATTCATTCCATAAGCACAAACAAATCTAATGTATATACTTCATCAGATTGAATAAATCTCACTGAGAATAATTCTCTTCCAGGGTAAAAAAGAAACACGGAAAAATGTGATTATGGAATATTAAATTGAATTTTTAATTGGTAACAACTGGAAAGATGTCTCGTGAAGGGTAATTAGGTTGAGTTAGGGATTTGGGTTTTTGGTCGTTTGGGGTTGTTTTTTGCTTTTGTTCCCAGGATCCCCAAAGATCTTTGGAAATAACATTTTGATATTTCAAGCTTTAGCTTGTATGAACATGAATCCACATGGGGAGCTTCAGGCATGCCTCTGTGAAACAGCAGAAAGAGTCTGACAGGCCCCCATTCTTGCCCCAAAGCAAGCATGGGAGGAAGCCTGAAAATACCCTATCTATGCTTGATTAATTAGGTTTGTAAGTATTGTTTCAGAACTTGAAAATATTTCTAAAGATTTGAATGGTTCAAAGATTGCCCTATGGCCATCTGGCCAATACATCTTCCAACACACCCAGTTCACTCACATTTTTCTTCCCAATATGTTGTCTTTGGTTGGTGCGACATTGTTTGACTGCAAGTCTGTTTAGGTCACAGGGGTTTTCTCCTCAGCACAGCAGTGGTGCTGAGCACGGCACTCGGACCATACATCTTCCATGTCATTTTCATCAAAGGCACATGACATGTCCTGGTGACCAATCAGGAAGGGCTCAGGAGCCTAACCGAGGGGCATATTGGTGAAGGGGGTTCCCTTAATGACAAGCATTGTTCAAGTCCAACAAAAGGGAGGGCCTGCATATTAACACGTGGCCTCGTGTAAGGGTCGTTGGTGTGGCATATCCATCATATTTCATTGCGGCCAAAGAGAACTTTATAAGTTCTGTCAAAACCTACTGCTAGGCACACAAATGTGTAAGGCTGACAGTTGACCCAAAGGTGGACATCTGTTGTGAAGGAGGATTGTTTCTCCAGACAAATACCTTTTCAACTCCTAGACCACAGTGGCCATGCTGGGGATGGGCTCCTGTTTCATGGACGTTGTCCATATCAATGGGGGATTCACAGACCCAGGCAGCCCAATTAAAAAATCAATTTACTCATATGCAATCATTAGACAGTATAGATCTTCTCCTAATGGATGTAATGTAACTCCCCAAAGAGAAAAAAAAACAAAAAAAGAAGAAATCTCACTTTTTAATATGCCATAGTCTCTGGAATAATCAAGGTGAGTTCTATTAGTGAGATTTTACTGTAAATGATTTGACAGCATACCTGGGTGAAAGAACCTTGGTTCATGTATGTATAAATTCTGCCCGTGCACATTGCCATGTATAGCTGTGTGCAAATATATAAATATACAAATATATCACCCTGAACTCAAGTTTTTGGATCTCTTATTTATACATACTCATATGTCTATAAATTTTAAGAATAAAAATATGTGCATACATGCATGATACTATGTCTGCACAGATATATGTATGTACATATGTAAGTGTGTATTCTTAGAAGGATCATTATATATTATCTCCTCTATTGCCCTAATTTTATAGATGAGAAAACGGATGCTCACTGAAGCTAATGCACTTGTTCACATTCACACAGGCAAGTAGACAGCTCTGGACTTTGAAACATTCATAGCACAGTATCTAAAATCAGGAAGACCTGAGTAAAATCTGACACTTGCTAGCTGTGTGACCTTGGGCAAGTCACAACCTCTTCCTGTTTCTTTATCTTTAAAATGGGAATAAAAATAGTAACTTACCTCCCAGGATTGTTGTGAGGATAAAAATGAAGATATTTGTAAAGTGCCTGATACATAGTAGGCACCATGTAAATGGCAGCTATTATTGTTGTTGTTAGAATGCAGCACCTCTCATTCCAAGCCCAGTGAAATCTCTCTTTGTCTATCAAAAGTCTATAACATACTTCATATACAGATATTTAATATAGTTTATATCTCTATGATATGTCTACAATAAACTTAATATCTATCAAATATATTTTATATCAAAATATATACTCTTTGTGCATTATTATGAATAATATGTAATATGAATAATATGCAATGCATTTTATTATAAAGACTGCCTTCAAAGCCTGGATTCAATTCTTGCTCTTGACCCATACTGGTTCTGTGATGCTGGCCAGGGCACATAAACTCTCAGAGGTATAAGAAAATCTCCTTTATCTCTCAGTTGGGGATATGGTGCCAATATTCATTCAGAGAGAATTTCCTCACCTGGGAGTTCCCAATATTATGAAGTCACAAGTTCAATACCTAGCTCAATAATATATAATATGTGGATAACATATATACAAATAGATGAATGGAGGGATGGATGGATAGATGGATAGGTAGATGGATAGAAAGAAAAGTCAGTAGTGGATAGGCAGGTAGGTAAATGGTGGATAGATAAGTAGACAGACTGTTGTTCTTTGTCCTTTGGTCTCAAAGAGGACCAAAGACAACAGGAGGGTGATGTCTTGATTTATCATTGAATTGGATTTAAGTGAGGCAGCCCTGTGCAGTCATCAGCCTTGCTGTCTCCTTCAGAATCATTGGGGTCTAGTGACAAGACATAGGTCAGGACAATTAGCGATGGCCCAGAGGCAGGTAGGAAAATGATGGATAGATTAATAGAGAGATAGATGGACAGATAGAGCATTTATTAAATTCTATGTGCCAGGCAACTGTGTTAAGGCTTAGCAATATGAAAACAAGACAATCCTTTCTCCCAGGGAGCACAAATTCTAATAGAAGACAAAATATAAAGAAAAACCAGAAGGGAAGAAGAGGACACCTGGTTGCCACTGAGGTGTTGGGTATAATCCCAAGAGTAAATGTATCTGGTAATGATTACACACAATATACACACACACACATGT
>CM053597.1:172168932-172193980 GCA_028646575.1 Pseudocheirus occidentalis | reverse complement strand
ACTCTCATTGAATTTGGCTTAGGGAAGGAATGACATACTCTCTAAATTGGGTATCTTGCACTACAGGAGAGTAGGGGGGGGATGAGAAAGGGGATGATGGAGGGGAGTTGGGGAGGGTTATTAGAAGCACACACTTCTGTAAAGGGACAGGGACAAAGTAGAGAATGGAACGAGGTGGGGGCGGGATAGGAAGGAGGGAAATAAAGTCAGTCTTTCACAATATGTCCATTGTGGAGATGTTCTGCATAACTACACATGTACAGCATGTATTGAATTGCTTGTCTTTCCAGTGGGTGGGTGACAAGGGAGGAAGGGAAAGAATCTAGAATTTAAAGTTCTATAATCAAATGTTTAAAATAAATATATATGTACATTTATCTATATTATTATTATTATTTATTATATGCAACTGGGAATTAAGATATACAGGGAGATCCATCTTGCCCTACTGGAAAGTCAGACAGGTGATGGGGGAGGACATAAGAGAGAACAGATTGGGGGAGGGGATATACAGTAGGATCACTGTTTTGGGGTGGTGGGTAGGGGAAAAATAGGGAGGAAATTTATAACTCAAAATCTTGTGGAAATGAATGATGTAAACTAAAAAGGAACAAAAATTAATTAACAAAAAAGGAATGATGGAGTTGTTTACTCCCATTCGTGAAAGCCCTGTGAGAAGCTAAGTAGCTTAGGCTAAAGAGATAGGGTACTCACAGTACTGATGAGTCTTCCTGCTGCCCATAGCCCCAGATGATTTCTGTAACAGCTTGGGCTAGAGAGCGGGGAAAGGAAGAAGAATTACGTCCAGGTGGCAGTAAGTTTTCTCATCCCTGGCTGACCTTGATGGTTCTACAAAATAAGGAACATGGCCTCTGAGATTCCAGCTCTAGATCTATAAGCCTAAGATGGTACATGAAATACCCTAATTGTGGAACAGCATATATATGTTTTACAAAGTCCAAAAAGTGGAACAAACTTTAAATTCCATCCATCAATCAACATTTATTAAGTACCTACTATATTCTGGAGTTTGCTGATTGTCTAAGTAGGATGACAGGATCACAGGCTTAGAACAATGTGAGATCTCATCTAGTCCAACCATTGCATTATACAGATGAGGAAAGTAGAGCCTGAGGAGAGATTAAACGAGTTCCCCCAAATCAAACTGGTAGTAAGGATTAAAGTCAGTATTTAAATTCACATACCTTAATTCCAGTTCTATGTTCTTTCTCCTGCATCATGTTGATTGTGAACCCCTTAAGGGCAGAGATGGCACCATTTTTCACCTTTGGATCCCTGTTGCCTAGTTCAGTGCCTTGCACATTTGTAGGGACTGGGATTGGAGCCATGATTTCATTAGTATAGAGAACTCCTAGGTGAGGATACTCACTCTACAGAAGCAGCTGCACACATTTTTTACAACTTACAGTCTTGGAGAATTGTCCAAGGCATGACCAGGGTCACCCAGCCAGTACATATCAAATGTGGTATCTGAACCCAGTTCTTAATTGTTCCAAAACCTGCTTTCTCTCTCCTGTGTCAAGCTGCCTGCATATTAAAAGCCTAAAACATTCAAGTAAACTTCTGCCTTTTAACAAGATCAGTGCATAGAAATTCAGATGTCATTATCCAACATGGTTTATCATGCTTGGATATGACCTAATATTTGGACAATTTCAGAAAAGCATCCTTGGCAAAAAAAGAGAAAGAAATTGATTTTTGGGTTTGTGTACATACTTAAAGATTTACAGAAAATAGAAAGGAGAGAAACTTCAAGGTTCCCCAAATCTCTTTCAGTGTCATCTTAAGAAACTGAAAATCCTTTCTAAAATGTATGTTTTTGTCAGCTCTTAACCATGACAGCTGTTTACCAGCCTTTGATGGGCACATCAAGCACCCTTTAAAGCCACATCCTTTTTTAACTGTGGCATGGTGACTGTAGATTCTTGTATTTTACAAGGCTTCTTGTGATGCAGACATCACAACTGTTTACAACTGTGCTTCATTGTACCCTGAAAGAGAGAGGAGGGAGAGAGAATTGGGAGTGAAAAGAAGACAGGGAGAGAAAGGAAAGGGGAAAGGGAGTAAGAAAGGAAGAAAGGGGGAAGAGAGAAACACATAGAGCGAGATAAAGAGGAAGAGAAAATAAGGAAAGAGAAAGGAGGAGAAGAGAAGAAAGGAGAGGAGGGGAGAGGAGAGGAGAGGAGAGGAGAGGAGAGGAGAGGAGAGAAGAGAGGGGAGTGGAGGGGGAGGAGAGAGGAGGAGAGGGGAGGGGAGGAGAAAAGGATGGAGAAGAAAGTAGGAGAGGAGAGAGGAGAAGGGAAGGGAGGAGAGAGGAGGAGAGGAAGGAAGAGGCAAAGAGAAGATAGGGGAGGAACAGAGGGGAGAGGAGAAAAGGGGAGAAATGGGGAGAGAAGAAGAGAGGAGAGGAGACAAAAGGGGAAGGGACAGAAGAGGAAAGACAAGGACAAGGAGAGGAGAAATCATGACAACTTATGAGCAATTTATTGAACCTCCTCCATAAATGAAATACTAGAAATCAGAATCACCAAATGTGATTAATAATTCATTTATTCAGTTCACTGACCATCAGTCTGTGCCTCTGAAAGCATCCTCCAAGCAGAGGAAGCCGCCTTTGAGCAGAGACTATGCTGGAATGAGAAACCCTGTCTGTTACCTTGCTCAGCCAACACCGCTGTGACCATATGGAGCATTGTAAAAAACCTTCTATTTAAAAACAGCACCACTCATATTTTATGGCTCTTCCTTACTTGAGAACTCCTATTCATTTCCATAAAATAAGATCTTTGTTTCTCAAGAATTTTCCCTGACTTATTGTTTATTCATTCTTTCCTCTCCATCACCCCTCCCCTTTCCAATGATTAAAGCAGCCACAGATCTCTATTTGTGATATAGAATTGACTTTAGAGTCAGCTAATTGTAATTAAATGAATAGAGAATTATGTGGAAAAAGAAGACTGTAGAAGCAGATGACCCTTAAGATGCAGAATCCTGGTTTTCTTCACTTCACCCAGTGGATGCCATACAAAAGCCAGGAGCACATTAGCCTGTTGCTTGAAAACGCACAAAATCTTTTTTTAAGGCTTAGACAAGTGATTAAACACACTGTGATTTTATTTTCAATGTATGCCTGGGGCAGATTTCAAGTCAACAAAAACAGACCTTAGAATGCACCACTGTCTTTTGTAGAGGTGGGGTGCTATGGGGATAGAATTATGCATAAACCAATGCCAGATGCTAGTTCCTATGCCAGATGAATTTTGCTGAACTGTTTTTTAAAGATGGATTTTTTTATTGACATATTTTGTTTTTACAGCACACAGATAATTAACTGTTTTTCTTCAGTACAAGGGAAAGCTCAGTGGGGACTAACCATAATGTAAAAGTAAAAAGCATATTTTTTTCTAAATGGAATTTCCACCAAATGCAGCTCCCTATCATCAGGAGTCAAGTTAAAGAGATTATTCAAACAAAACAACCAGCTTCTGCTGCTGTGTATATAAAAGAAGTCTTCTCCTTTCACAATCTTTTCAATTAGAAACTCATGATGCTAAGTGAATGCAATCTTACCAGTCTTTATTGGATATACTCCATCTCTGTCCATGAGGCTTTCATTCTGTATTTTAAGCTATGGTCTAGAAATCCAAGTCCAATGCTCAGTTAACATCTTCTTAGCTGTTCATTCTCCAAATCATTTTTCTTCTATTTGACAATGAACACTGCCAAGTCTGCACCAACTTGAGGGAGAAAACAAATTCTCCTGAAAATAAAATGTAGGACTAAGGGTCTTCCATTTTAGGGCTACAGGAGAGCTGCTTGCAAATTCATATTTAGAATGGCCACATACTGGCCTACTCAATGTTCTTCACACAGCATTCTCCATCTCCTGCCTCTTCTCTCATTCTGCCTTTTTGTTTCAATGGCTTCCTTCAAGACTAAGCTTAAATGCTACCTTTGACAGAAGGGACTTTCCCATTCTCTTCAAGTTGCTGGTGCCTTCCCTTCTAAGAAAACCTTCCAACCCCCCATATGTATCTTGTGTGTACATTTTATCTTCCTTATGAGAATGCAAGTACTTTAAGAACAAGGATAGGGTTTGTTTTTGGTTTGTTTGGTTTTTATGCTTTTTTAAAAAATTTGCAACCCCAGTTCCTAACATAGTATTTTACATGTTATAAGTGCTTAATCAATGTTTGTTGAACTAAAATAATAATCTCTGAGGCTTGTAGAGGAACATAATAGATGTTTGAGAAATGCTTGTTGAAAAACTGTGGAAGATAGCTAGCTTCTGAATCAGGCAGAGTTGGATTCAAGCTCTGCCTCTGATACCTAAAGGTTCTGTGGCCTGAGGCAGGTCACTCAGCTTTATAGGGTCCGTTCAAAGAACCTCTAAATCTGTGATTCCTATGATTCTGACCTTGAATAGTGACTTCCATATACACTAGATATTCTATAAATGCTTATTAATTTGATCACTATTAATCATGTAGGGTTCTTCAAGGGGTGAGTCTTGCTGCTAGTCATCTATGGATAAGAAAGGGGTAAATGTAGAACATAAGATTGAGTTGAAGACAATACATACGTCACTGTTGGGGGGGGCCGTCATCCTTTCTTTTTTTTAAAACTCTTTCATTTGCACAGGAGACCAAAATATCTTTTGGGACTGAAAAAAATCCCAGAACCTCAGACCTTAGATAGCCCCTAGTAGTTAATTGGAAAGTGACCCTAAAATGATTTTGAAGGGCTACAGATTAGCAATCTGGATTTTACAGAATATCAAGAGTTGTTAATTCTAAGTCATTTAGAGGCTTGAGACAAAAGCATTGCTCCTGTTGAGCAGAAAGGAGTAGGGTCAGAGATCAGCTAAATGTTTGGGCAAACTACTTATGGGGATTTTGTTTGTGGTTTGTGGTTCAAAAGAGCTTGACATCTAGAAATAAGGACTTTATGGAAGGGAAACCCTCATATGGCTAGGACTAAGAAAACCAAATGATTTCTCTCTAAAGCAGCTGAGCAATTTGTCCTTGTCTGATGACTGAGTGGAAAGAGTCTACCTCAGTAAAATGGTGAAAGCTAAAGCCTTTTCTATCTAAGCTGAAAGGGAGATTTCTTTCAGGAAAGAAATAGACCCTCAACTGCAGATTCCAACTGTCTAACCATAGGGAGACTCTGAAACCATGTGTGCAATGAACTTGCCCAGCAGTTACCATGAGGCTAATCCAGAAATGACCAATGGTGACTACAAGAACAACAAAGGAAATTGTCCACCATTGACTCCACATCATGCCCAATGCAGAGCAAGTCTAAAAGAAAACAATGCCTAATAGGAATAGTGTAATGATATCACCAGAAAACCTCTGTAACCCTACAAAAGCCCAAACATGAATTGCTCTTCCTTATATGAACCTGGGCCATACCTATCCTTTATGTCTGTGCCCTGGCCATATGTATTCAATATATGTGGGCTCATGCACACATGTTCCCCAGATGACTCTACTTTTCCTCAGTAATGTTTATGGGAGACCATGCCACAGGTTTATGAGGGGAATTTTCTACTAGTACTTTTTCTTATTATGTTATTTCATTAAATACTTTTACTTTGAATTATCAATGGCAGCTCACAATTCACTGCTTTGAGTGACTAAGGATGCATAGAGTACCTTGAGCTTAGAATAACTTGCCTAGGGGATCTCCTATGGAGAACATAGTATACCCCTGGGCTTAAACATTATAGGCCTCTTTTTGCCCCCAGTGTCTGGTTATATTTGCTTATACTAGGTACCTATTAAATGTTTGTTGAATTAAATTGACTCTGATTTATTTGTTTCAGTGTTTAAAACACACTGACTGAACTAGAGGAAATGGACTTTATTTTGCCAAGAGAGGAGTGAGGTGTTATTTTAATAAATGGGTCAGGAGAAGTGATCCCAGGGGTGAAGAGAGAATTTTAATTAGATTTACCCCATTAGTGTCAAGCAGAAGTCCCTTGGTATTAGATAAGATCTAGATAACCTTCAACCAAAATGGCCTAGTTTTAACAGAGAGCACCTATCTGGGTCTGAGGTTAAGATTGAGCTGAGACAAGGGTAATTCCATGGGGAAGGAAGAAGCCCATTTGTTGATTACAATAGTTATTTTCTAGATGGTTCATCTTCAGCTCCCCTGTTTTAGTCTCCCTTCCCTTCCTTTCCTACCCCTCTGGTCCTACCCCCCAATGGGCCTAGGTTATGAGTACAAAAGAGCTAATTTGAGGACCATTGTCGAAGACACTCTCTGAGGATGGTTACCAGGAGCGTTTCTATGGCATTCATTTAGGCTTGGCTCCTATAGGCTCTCAGAGGCTTCCTTTCTCTAAGGGAGCAAATTTGCTGCTCAAGGGCTTCGTTATCTAAGAAGCTTTCTTGTCTCTCCACCTAATCTTTCTCTACATCCTGCCTCAATGAGCTCAATCCTATTCTGAATGTCCCCCTACACCTACCCACTGGTGTGCTGCTAATTTTAACAACTCGTTCTCCATTTAAAAGAAAAATGTCTACAAAGCACACTTTTAAGGTCAGTCTACCTTTTCTCCATCACTTTCTTAAGTCTAGACAATCAACAAAATAATAAACCACGCCCTGACTTGTAGCTTTTCCATAGCGTAGACGCTCATACTGAAAACTGGACAATTGGCTCCATTTTTAGAAAGAAGTCTAATGAATTCTTGGATGTCATTAACCTAGTAAACAACAGAACTGAGGTTGAACCAATGTCATATGCTACAGTTCCTCATTTCCATGGTGCAGAACCTTAGGGAAAATGAACCGTGCAAAAATGGAGAGGGTCCTTGACTACCAGAAACTCAGAGGTTCCTAGATTGCAGAATTCAGGACTCATAGGAGCTATCCTTTTGCAGTAGACTCCAGAACACCTCTGACCCCACCCTCCTTAGAGGATCCCTCAGTCCTCATTGGATGGAGCAAGGAACAAGTTGGATAGATTTAACCTACCTGGCTCTTCACCTTTTACAGACAACCAGGTGACTTTAGACAATTAAAGCTGGATTTGGAGTTAAGAAGATCTGAGTTTGAATCCTGCCGTCCACACTTAACTGGCTTTGTGACACTGGGTAGGTCACTTAATCTCTTGACCTCATTTTCCTCAGTCATAAAACAGAGAGGCTGTATGAGAGTCAAGCAAGATCAAGCGTGTAAAACCCCTGATGAACTTTAAGGTACTTGGAATGCTAGCTAGTTTTTTATTGTTTTCTCTGGAAAGTAAGCTGCTTTAAAATTTGCCTAAGAGATTCTTATTCCAAGGACTCTTAATCTTAACCCCAAAGGGGGTGTCATGACCCCCCCTATAGCAGTCTGTTGAAACCTGGGTCCTTTTACAAAATTATCTTTTTTTAAAAAAAAAGCACTAATAATGGTAACTCTGGGGGTGGCTAGGTGGCTCAGTGAGCAGAGCACCATCCCTAAAGTCAGGAGGACCTGAGTTCAAATCTAGTCTCAGACACTTAACACTTACTAGCCATGTGACCTTGAACAATTCACTTAACCCCAATTGCCCTACCTTCCCCCTCCAAAAAAAAAGGAAAAAGAAAAAGAATTATCTTTAAATGCATAAAATAAAATCCATAGAATTACAAAAGAAAACAATTATATTTAACAGTCATATGGATATGGACATGGACATGGATATGGATATGGATATGGATATGGATATGGATAAACCACACAAGTTCACAGATCTCAAGTAAAGCACTCCAGGATATTGACTTAGATTGGGTTCAGTCTTGGAAACTTCTGGATAAAATGTCTTTGGTTCATGCCCCAACTCAGGATTTAGCTTGTGTCTCTCTAAGGATGGTGAGCTCTCATGTAAGCGCTCAGGATAACACATATTATTTTCTATGGATAAAATACAAAGGACTCCCACCCAAGTTCATTGATAGTGCCATTGAAATGGCCAGGAACTCAAAAAGACTCAAGATAGGAGTCAAGAAACTGGCCAGGAAACAGTTAAGTGATACTTTGTGAAATTAGAAATCAGCAAGCTAGAAGTCATTGAACCAGCCCGGGAATGAAACTGGGTAATTTGTCTTTTTCTTCATTTTTCTTCTCCTTGTGCCCTGGTCATCATGTCCCTTGCCCCTCCTTCTACCACCACCTCACGGTTCCCTGCTTGCCTTAGAAATAGCTTCTGTTTACATTTGCTTAGTAACAAATTATGTTTGTTGGACAATGAAGGTGACCTGTATATAAGATCCTGCATTTTCTGTCCTATTTGCTGCTCTCTCTTCTTTCATATTGGCATTGAGACAGCCCAGCTGATAAATTAAAGCTCCTTTAAAACTTTTATTCGGATTCTGTGGTCACTCTGTTAAAACTTGACATTTCACCATCTCCTCCCTAGTGAATCTCTCCCCTTCTCCAGAGAGCTAACTTGCTTCCAGACTCATAGTACCACTATTCTCTGTTACCTTCATTCCACACCCCAAACAAGGAGAAAGAATT
The DNA here is from genome assembly GCA_028646575.1 of Pseudocheirus occidentalis. Taxonomy (NCBI): domain Eukaryota; kingdom Metazoa; phylum Chordata; class Mammalia; order Diprotodontia; family Pseudocheiridae; genus Pseudocheirus; species Pseudocheirus occidentalis. The sequence continues at coordinate 172,185,461 of CM053597.1, read as the reverse complement.
TGGGATTAAACTAGAGCAGTGGTTCTCAACCTTCCTAATGCCACGACCCTTTAATACAGTTCCTCATGCTGTGGTGACCCCCAACCATAAAATTATTTTTGTTGCTACTTCGTAACTATAATTTTGCTGCTGTTATGAATTGTAATGTAAATTCCTGATATGCAGGATATATTTTCGTTGTTACAAATTGAACATAACCCACAGGTTGAGAATCATTGTACTAGAGATTCAAGCAGCTCAGTTAGCTGGTGAGTGAACCCCACCTTCCCCAAGGATCAAAACAGTTCTACAGAGTTACAGTATAATTGTTAGTATCACCTCTCCCCATCTTACTGTAGCAAGGTGAGCAAAAAACCCTCAGGGTTTCTAAGGAGTCAAGTTCCCCCCTCCACTCTCACATGTTTCATTTTTCCCTTGAGACCTTCTACGTGTAAATAAATGCCCATAACATATGACTTTGGCTCAATATCTGTTCTGCCACTTACTAGGTGTATGATGTCAAGGAATTTATTTGACCTCTTGGATCACAGTTTTCTCATCTGTAAAATGAAAGACCAGTTCAGATTTTTTATGGTTCCACCTCTCATAGAATCAGCGAAGTAATAAGTCTGGGTTGCTCTGGCCCCTTGCAATGTCTGTCCTTCTTCCCCATCACATCTAGATCTAGGAATGGCTTCTGCTCTTACTTTGACTTCTCCTTCTAGAGAACCTACCTGGAGTCTCTGGTGTCCTTTCCTTTAGAAGGACCTCTGTCACCTCTGCTCCTTTTCTGTCTCTACCTAGAACTGGTCCTTCCATAAGTGTGGTCTCCCTGAAGGATGCTTTGGACAATCAAGTCTCTTTCCAAGTAATCATGTCCATATCCACAGGCTCTCTATGTTTCTTCACACTCCCCATCTAATTCAAAGACCAATCTCAAAGGTAAATGCATGTTACCTGGATGAATTCGAGTCAGGGTCAGAGAAATACCTCATCAGTGGGGCAGCAAGGACTCAGGACAAGGGGATTCATCTCTAATCAAGGCCACATAATTGAGAGATAAAAGACATCCCCTCTAGGGTAGTACTGGACGTATCTTCTATCTTTATTTTTAAATAACATGACAAAATATTTAGTTAAAGCTTCTACTTTGGAAGTCTCTGTCAAGTGGGTGCTCAGTATCGACTCATTACCCAAGATGGTCAATGTCACAGGCTGAAGATCAGAGGATGTACTATTTGCATTTTTTCCAGAGTGATTAGGAGCAGGAGTAACAGTGGATAGGTGTCCCTAGAAACCCTGCCTGTTGCCCTGGCATTGGAGGAATTTCTTTTCCCTAATATATAGAGGTCATCCAACCAGAATCTTGCCACTGAAAACACTCTGAGCACCAAGTTTCGCAAGTTTTGTGTTTCTTTGTATTTCCTGGACCTATGTAATTGGTGGACAAAGAGATTTTGCATGATTCAATGAAGGTTGAAGAATCAACAATCCAGCTCTCCACCAACTTTATCTAAAGCCAACACACAAAAGGAAACTGATTGGATCATTTGCATAAAGTATGAGATAACTAACCTGGGTTGTAAATTACTTCAGCTCAACTTTTAGTTCAAGGGGCAATTCAACCTAGCAACAGGGCAAAGCATATGTCAACCCCAGCCAATGGCCCCAAAGTTCCATGCATCATGATTTAGGACGTGTTAGCAAACTTTGGATTCAGGTCTGACCACAGCAATAACTGGGGCAATCTGTTTCCACAATTTCAATAGGAGGGTGTCGGGTCTGTAATCAGTTAGTAGTTACTTCCCTTGAAAGTCTTCAGAAAATGCTGAAAGGCTTGAGCAGCAGAAAGAGCCTTGAACTTGGAGTCACAAGGCCTGATTATTAATCCTTCCTCTGTCATCTATGTGACCTTGTACCAGTCACTTTACCTCTATGGGGCTCAGTTCCCTTTTTAAAAATGAAAGGGCTGGGGCAACTAAGTGGAAGAGTGAATAGAGCACTGGCCTTGGAGTCAGGAAGACCTGAGTTCAAATCTGACTTCAGATACTTGACACTAACTGTGTTACCTTGGGTGAGTCACTTAACTCCAATTGCCTTGCCTTCTCCCCCCACCAAAAAAAAATTAAAGGACTAAACTAGATAATCTGTAGAGTGCTTCATCACCATCACCCCTATTCCCTGGTCTCCTTCAAGACTCAGCTGCAATTTCCTCACTTTTGCAGGAGACCTTTCCCTGTTCTGCCACCTGCCCCCTACTAGCTGCTAGAGTTTTCTCTTCTTCTATGTACTTAATTATTTACAGATTATCACCCTCATTAGAATGTAGACTGCTTTACATAGTTTCTGTTGTTCCTTAATATCCCTAGCACTTAGGAAAGTCTGGAATACAGCAAGTACTTAATAACTGATTGCTCTTAAATCTAGGACCCTCTTATCCACATGGAATGGAATTTCTGTTTCTGGGATTTGGTTTGCTCCTCTATAAAAGTGAAGAGTTTGAATTTGATGACCTTTATGGTCCTTTCTAGCTCTAGAGCTATGACCCTAAAGTCTAAGGTGCTCAAAACTTGAACTAGAAGGTCTCAAAAGGTAGCTTACCTTCCTTCTCCACCTCTGTAAACACTCTGGGTATTCCAAGACTTTATCTTGTTTTGGACCACCTCTGGTCGCTAGTGTCTCCCATCTCATTCTCCTTCTTCCTTATCCTTTTCTCTCACTACATTATGTATTGTCACCTTCCATTGAAACGTAACCTTCTTGAGGACAAGAAATGTTTCACCAGCTCCTATGGGTATCTCCAGCACTTAAGTATGGTGCCTAGAACAAAATAATAGTTTAATAAAAAGCCCTATCATCTATCCATCCATCCATCTATATTTACTAATTCATTGATCTATCTCTCTCCCCCTTTTCTCTTTCTCCTTTTTCTTTCTTTATCTCTCTCCTTTTTCTCTCTCTTTCTCCCTTTTCCCTCCCTCTTCCCTTCTCTCCCCCCTCTTCTCTCTTCTCTCCCTCCCTCCCCCCCCCTTTCTCTCCTTCCCTCCCCGGCCATCTAAACACTACCATGAATAGTAGTCATACTCAATCAGTCATATGAGAAATTAGTTACCCAAAGGTGACTCAGTTCTGGTCAAACCCAGATTAAATTGAATTTGCCATAAATTTAGTGGAAGGGACCTCATGGGTAAACTAATCCAACCCCTTCATTTTACATGTAAAAAATGAGACCCAAGTGACTTATCCAAAGTTACATGGGGAGTGAGCACCAGGAAAGCCCAGAAAAAGGATTTGAATCCAGGCCATACTGACTCTTAAGCACCATTCCCTAACCACTCCATCAAGGAGTATACTTTGGTAACTTGAACAAATCACTTAAGCTCCTTAATCTCAGTTTCCTCATCTGAGAAATGATGAGTTTGGACCAATGGACTGTGAGGATCCTTTTAGTTCCAGATTTTTGTCTCCCACATTAGCCCATTTAGTTTTCAGAATTTTGTTAGGTATTTTTTCCTTATGTGAAGACTTGATCTGCCTTTTTGGAATTTCTGCCCTTGAGCCAGAAGACCTGACATGGCTTTCTTGGTTAGACCCCGGTTAGAATAGAGTCCATTCCCATTCCAAGATTCTGTAATTCTAGTAATCTATTCCAACCAGAACCAAGCCTTCAGAAAGGTAGTTTGAAATCTAGAATGATGAATTCCTTCATAGAATCCCATCTTAAGTTCTCCCAACATCTTCTCTTCACCCAGTTTGTTTCTATTCTAAATGGAAATGCTCTGAGGTGATGTGGTTCAGAGCAAAGAAGATTTGACTTGAGGGTCACAGGACTTGAGTTTGAATCACTCTCTCTCTGTCACTACCTGTGGGCCTATTGGCAAGTCACTTTACCTTTCTGCAACTCAGTTTTCTCATCTGTAAGATGATGGGCCGAACTAGATCACTTTGGCATCCTTTTCAGCTACAGATCCACAAATTTACAATCAATCCTATGAAGTTTCTACTTGTGTGATATAGGGCAAGCTTCTTAACTTTATGAGCTTCAGTTTCCTCATCTGAAGATTAAGACAGTAAGGCTAGATGACTTCTGAGTCCCCTTTCAGTTCTAAACCTATGATCCATAGTAAGATGAGGATGAGTGTAAGGGCTACAATTGAAGAGCCCTGGAATTAGTAGCTTCTAAACTGTGTCCATGTCTAGGGCTTTCACCCTGCAATGAGCAACTTAATTAAAATTTAACTTGCCTCCTAGGAACAATCCTAACTAAGTTGAGTTTTGTGCATGTAAAGGACTAGATAATCTCTATTGGGCAATTTTTACCTTCTGTTAATTTTTGTTTCTTGGGGGACAGACCATGTGAGATCCAGAAAGCATACAAGTTGTGAGTGTGGTCTGCTCAAACTAATCTCCCCTTACCCTCCATCAGATTTACTGGGTGGGGGCAGGGAAGGAGGGAAGGAGGGAGGGAGGAAGGGGAAGCTGGGGGACCCTCGTAACACAAATTCATCTCAGGTTTGAGTATTTAGAATCAAAAATTACCCTTATCTTAACTTGCCTATATGAGGTTAACCCAGAAGAGAACAAATGAAAAATAATCTACATTTTAATTTAGGGGGGAAAATACCGTCTGTTTTCTTATCCCTTATCAAATGGGACAGCATTTTTCATTCTAACAATGAGCTAAGTGTCACTGGCATCACACAGCCTCAGCTCTCCCCCCCCCCAACCCCATCCAAGTAATCTCTTTCATCTAAAGCCCTGATCCCTTTAATAAACAAAATTCGAAAAGGCAGTCAAAAAATTACGCAGGGGCTTTATGAAAGAGGCAGGCAAACAGTCCAAGGGACAATCCCCTCCTTGTTAGTTTCCCAGCCCATGTGACCCAAAGTCATTCTGCCAGATAAAGAGGCCCCGGCTGCCTCCAGATCTCTGCCATGATCAGTCTCCGTTCCCAGCCTCAGCCCATCTGTTATGCACTGGTCCTGTGAATGACATGTGTCAGCAGAGTCATTGCTGTGTAAACTGCCCAAAGAAATCAGCCGGCCAACTTCCCTTTGCTTCTCGGCCTTCCCCAATTGTTGTAGGGCCAGCCACCATATGGTGAATAATTAGTTTTTCGCCCCCACTCCAGAAAAAATGTTCACTCCATTGCTAAGTGGCAGCAATATGGGTGTTAATGAACAGCAGGAGATGAATGCCTATACATTAACAAAAGTGGGGATTTTTTTCCCTTGCGTTCCTGATTCAAACGCTGTCTACTTTTGAGTAAGGGATGTTCTGGAGGCCAAAATGGGTGGGGGAAAAGGGTGAGGGAGGTCACTCAGAGGCCTCAGCACAATAAGATTCTGCTAGTTTTCATGGCCAGACTATCTTCCTTCTAATAAAATACCTTCACTCTTCGGACCACGAGCAGATATGTCTATTTCGTACTATTATTTCTCCCCTCTAGAATGTAAGCTCCTTGAGGGCAGGACCTGTTTCTCTTTTGTCTTTTCTTTCCCCAATGCCAGCATATAGGGATAAGGATTAGAATATGATTCCATTGTCACAGGGAATTTGAAGATGATGAAACTCTCTCTACTAATGTAGGCGAAAACCTTCTTTGAAAGGTATCCAGGGGTGAGGAACCTGAGACCTTCAAGCTTCACAGAACAAATTAAGTTTGAATTCAGTCAAAGGGCCACATCTAGGATCTGGAGGGGCCACATGAAGACACAAAAACCTCAGGTTCCCCACTTCTGTGACTTAAAGAGTTGCCCAGAGTACTGGCAGATTCCAGTTGTCTGAGGTCACACATTCTGGATGTATCAGAAGCAAGACTTGAACCAGTCCAACCCGATTCCAAGGCCAGTTCTCTATCTACTACACCACAGTTGCCTCAATGTTAAAAGTCTGGGCTACTAAATGAGTCCTCTTCCTTTGAGAAGAATTGTTTTTGAGTCATTTCAGCCATTTCTGACTCTCTGTGACCCCTTTTTGAGTTTTTTTTGGCAAAGATACTGGAGTAGTTTGTCATTTCCTTCTTCCATTCATTTTACACATGAAGAAACTGAGGCAAACAGGGTTATGTGTTGTGCCCAGGGTCACACAGCTAAGTGTCTAAGGCTGGATTTGAACTCAGTAAGAGGCATCTTCCTGACTCCAGGCCCAGACCACCTCTCACTAGATGCCACCTAGCTGCCCCTCAAGAAAAATAAAACACAGAAATTCAAATGTGATAGTCCAACATGACTTATCATGCCTGGATATGGCTTAAAAGGAAAGCATTATTGCCAAGAGAAATATAGGCTGTTAGCGGGTTTGTGACTTGCCTAAAGTCATTCCACCGGGATATGTCAGACTTCCTGGCTTAGAGGAAAACTTCTGTCCTTTTACACCATGCTGCTATATGAACCTGGTCTGTGATTGATGCTTAAGAATTGTGCGTTAATCAAGTGAGGTCATGAATTTGGGTAAAAGGAAAAGGTCTGGAACTTCAAGGTTCTGAAAGGGTTCATACAGCCATAGGTTCCTAGATCTTATGCTGGAAGAGACCGCAGAAATCAAAGTCCAGCCATTAGTACATTCCTAAGGCATAGATTCAGAGCTGGAAGGGACCTTACAAGCAATCTACTTCAACTCTTTCCTTTTACAAATGAGGAAACTGAGGGCAGTCAGAGTGAAGTAATTTGCCCAGTGTCATACACATAAGTGCATAGGAATATAGATTTCTGGCTGGAAGTTGGAGGATAAGTAGTCCAAATCCTTCATTCTAAAAATGAAGAAATTAAGACGAAGAGTAAATAACTTGCCTCCAGTTTGCAAAAGAAAATTAATAGTACAGACAGAGGTAACATTTGAAATATAGTCATTATACTCTTTATTCAGCCCTTGCAGAGAGGACTTAGTTTAACTTCTATAAATGTATATTGAATATTGCTCTTATGCCATCTGGCACAAAAGTGACTGTGAACAATGCTCCCTTAAGGAAACAATCATCACATATGCTAAGTCAAGTACAGTACTTCTAACTCAATGATTAAAAAGCTCAGGAAATATTCTTAAGTATTTTGCCCTTACTGGAAAAGCATTTTCCAAAGAGGTAATTTCAAGTCAGGATTTTTTCCTTCTTTCTCACATTCCTTCCTTCCTTCCTTCCTTCCTTCCTTTCTTCCTCTATCCCTCCCTCCCTCCTTTCTTCTTTCTTCTCTCTTCTCTCTCTCTCTCTCTCTCTCTCTCTCTCTCTCTCTCTCTCTCTCTCTCTCTCTCTCTCTCCATGTTTCTTTCTTTTGAGGAGAGATAAAGAACAGTGAGAAGAGACTTTAATGAATCCCCGATGATGATAACTTGCATTTGGGGTCGAGAAGACATGCATTCATATGCCACCTCTGACACTAACTAGCTTTTTATGTGACCTTAGACAAATAATTTCACCTGTCTGCCTCAGGGTCCCATCTGAAACAAGGGGTTAAACTTGATAACCTCTATGGTAACTCCCATCCCTAAATTTATGATATGAAGATGGTGGTGGTGGTGATAATACTGTACAACTTTCCATAGGTCTTTAAACCCAAGGGAGAAGAGTCATGGAATCATAGGCTTAGAGCTGGAAGAAACCTCAGAGACCCTCTAGTTCAATCTTCTCATTTTATAGATTATGAATCTAAGGCCCAAAAAGATGAAATTATTTACTCAAAGTCATATAAATAATCATCTTTAGGGATAAAATTCGAGCTCATGTCTAGTTAGGTGGTAGAGTGGAGAGAGCCCTAGATCTGAAATCAGTAAGACTTGAGTTCAAATCCGACATCAGATACTTACTTGTTGTATGACCCTGGGCAAGTCACTTAACTTCTGTCTGCCTCGGTTCCCTCGACTATAAAAATGAAGATATGCTCCAAGATTCATCTAGAACAGTGGTTCTCAACCTGTGGGTTGTGACCCCTTTGGGGTTCAAACAACCCTTTCACAGGAGTCACAGGGGTCACCTAAGACCATCAGAAAACACATATTTCCAATGGTCTTGGGAACCAAGACACCGCTCCTCTATCTGTCTCCAGGCGGGTCCACCCACATGCAGATACGCCCACATATGAGAATTAAAGCATCAGGGCATTAGGAAGGTTGAGAACCACTGATCTAGAAGGGCATGATTCTTCAGGATCACATCACTTCTGAAACTCACACCTCCTCAGTTATCCCCTGCCCTTGGGATTTCTCACTCCCTCTGATGTGAGAGGGAGTGAGGTAGATGGCAGATGGTGCCTCATAGATCCTCTATTTAAGAAGGGAGCCAAAAAAAATTAGAGTCAATCTTCCCAAACTCTGCCACTACTTTATCAACTAAGTTTATGGGGCGGCTAGGTGGCACAGTGAATAGAGCACTGGCCCTGGAATCAGGAAGACCTGAGTTCAAATCCAACCACAGACACTTAATACCAAAACTAGCCGTGTGACCTCGGGCAAGTCACCTAACCCCAATTGCCCTACCTTTCCCCCCTCCAAAAAGAAAAAAACCCATAGCCTAAGGCAACCATCTCATGTTTTCTGCCTCTAGACTTCATTGTGTCTCCACCCCAAGTTCCCTCCCTTGCATCCCCTCTTTTCAGCTTTTTATGTGTAGTCTTTACCCATTAGAACTGAGGGCAGAGATTGTTTTGCTTTTGTTTTTGAATCCCTCATACTTACTTAACATGATATTTGGTACTTAGAAACATCTTCACAGATGCTTGATATAATAATTTTCATTCTACTCTGATCTGAGAAGGAAAATGGCAGCCCACCTATGAGACCTAAAAGGATGGTGTCTGCTCTCAAATTCTGGACGTCCACGCTGCTAGTCCGGAACCTCACCACTTACCTTCTTCCCATAATGAGTACCAGAAAGGGTTTCTGTCCATCTCTTTATCCATCTGCCATGCCAACCAATGAAAGCATTGCACAATTAGGACGTAAGTATATGAGATGATACTTGGGTTAATCCCATTAGTAGAAATACAAGACAGCTGCTTCCAAGACCTAGAAGAGGGGTGGGGAACCTGTAGTCTCCAGGTTACATGTGGCCCTCTAGGTCCTTAAGTGCAGCCCTTTGATTGAATCACAAGTTCTGTACTTGAGGACCTAGAGGGCCACATGTGACCTCGAGGCTGCAGGCTCACCACCCCTGACCTAGAACCATAGTGTCAGACCTGCACCTGGAAAACCGTCAAGTCCTAAGCCCTTATTGTCAACATAAACTGCCTCCTGGCCAAGAGTAGCTAATTGCTTGCCCCAAGTCATGGAACTAGTCAGACAGCTAGGATGGAACCTAAGTTTCCTGAAGATTAACCTATAATTTTTTTAATTTTATTAATTTATTTTAAACTTAAATCCTGTATTTTACCACAATCACAGATTTTGTCAAGTTTTGTTGGGGTTTTTTTTGCGAAAGTTCATTATGTGAAGCTTAAAAGAAATTGTGTCGCTAATACTTAAAAGTCATTTATCATTGAACTGTCTTTGGTGCAAGATTAGGATCCAAGTAATAGTTGCGAAGATACATTAAAAGTGAATACTCACAATGAGCTTGCACTGAGAATTCTAGTTTCTGGGCTCACGATGCACAAGAGATAAATGTGTATCTATATGCCACTGGTGAACACATTGCTGTTCTCTTTATGACATGATGAACAGAATTATACCATACAACAATTTCACAATGAAAGACTATAAACCAATTTTTGGACTGAAAAATCAGGGCACAGCGATTACGCAGTGATGACGATTGTGCTGTGAAATACGGTAGAAAAGCAAATATACAATAAGAAAAGAAAAAGAAACACGTCATAAACTTAAATACAAAATAAGGAAAGAAATAAAGCATTGTGACCTAGAACATAAGAGGATTCAATTGATCTAGGTTTCTTGCTGCTTTTGCTTTTCATTAAACATCAGCTCACTCATTAAGCATTCACAGAGCACCTAATAATATGTACAAGGTAATATACTAGTTTAGGTCCTGTTAGAGATACTATGAAAATTAAGATGTGAGTCAGCTTCACAAGGCTGTCAGTTTTCTATAGAGATGCAAAAATCTTCCCAAAAAGGAAAAGGGGGAAAAAAAAGAAACTGCTTCCCCATCAGACAGGTACCTAAAATTCTTACCATTCAATAAGCATTGATTAAGTCCTAAGTGCCTTGTACTACATGCTAGATGCTGGGATGCAGGGGGTGCAGTTTACAAACACTGCAAATGTTTGTAAAAAGATGGCTTCTCCACCTACATGTGGAGGAAGGGTAGTCTAGGTTAGCTAAACACTATTCTGGTTCACAAGGTTAAATAAAGAGGGCCAGAGAGGTAATGTGATACAATGGCCAACAAGATGGTCTTAACAGCCATAGGACCTGAGTTGAAATCATTGACTCTGCAACTTAATACCACCTGTGTGATCTAGGGAAAGTCAGTTCATTTCTCTGGGTCATCTCTTTGAAGGATTTGGATCTTAAAACCTCTACATCCCTTTCCAACTCTTGCTCCAAGACCTCTTTATTGTAGTATCATAATTATATTATAGTATTATATTTTAAATACATTAAAATATTATAGTATTATAATTATCATATTACAGGCTGATTCACATATACAGTGTAAACATCCCCATAGATGCCTCATTTGGCACCAGATTCTGGCATTGATGGAGTTTCTTTGATACCATGTGAACTCACCAGATTAATTCAATACAGCAAATACTTAATAGGCAGCTACTGTGTGCCATGTTCTATGGCAGGCACTGCCAATACAAAGAATAACATCTCTGCTCCCAGAGACCTTACTTTCCACTGGATATCATGGAGTTAGCTTATTACCAAGCACCTCACTGCTGATCAAGTTAATACCTGAACTACACCAATGGAGAGAGAATCAGAGAGAAAACCAATAGCCCAAGAGAAACTGTTGGAGCAAAACTAACTCCAGTATTCTGGAGGGAAGCCTTTGTAAACACACAGCCCCATCCCCATACAGCAGTAATGTATGTGCATCAGAGAACATGGAGGCAATGGTGGTATAGCAAGGAGCTTCTGGTATAACCCAGAATAGGAAGGAAGCAAGTATTTAAGTGCCTACTATCCCTGGAATATGCTAAACACTTTGCAAATATTATCTCATTTGATCCAAGGTGCTCACATACGCCTATTTTATACATGACAAAATTGAAGTAGATATAGGTTAAATGACTTGTCCAGGGTCATACAGGTATGCATGACAGGATTTTAATTCAGCTCTTCCTGATTCTCAGCCCAATGCTCTCTCCACTGCTCTACTCCCCTACCTCAATAGTTTCATGGGTAGAATGCATGGACTTAGAAGCATGAAGACCTCAGTGCAAATCTTGCCTCAGAAACTTCCTAGCTGTGTGACCCTGGATAAGTCACAATCTCTCTGTGCTACAGTTTCCATATTTATAAAACATTAATCATTGGACTCAATGATCTTTAAGATCCCTCTAGTTCTAAATATATGTTCCTATGAGTCTTGGAGGTGAATAATCCAAGCCAGTAGAAACAGGTCTAGAGTAGAGAAATGATGGAGAAACTCTTGGACAAGATAAGGACATCATGAGTTAAACCTCCTACACAGAGGGTGAGCTCCTAGACCGTTCAGAGTTCCATTACCAAATGCAAGGTAGCACCAAGGAGTAGCAAAGGACAAAGCTATGCCATGGAGGATACTGCCTTTCACTAGTACTGTGTGTCATACAGACTGTGCAGGTCTGAGGGAAAGGAGTTGTTGCTATAGAAACACCAAGTGCTTTTTCATGGGGTGGGTGAGTGGCTCACCCTCAGAAGAAGATTGTAAGTCATGATCACTACATACATTCTTGGGAATGTGGTTGTAACAAAAGGGAGGAGAGTTGTTTTGATTGTTTAAGGTTTGGTGCAAATTATCCCTGTTTTGTGGTTTCTGTCAGGTGAACAGAGCCTGTCCTATATTTGATGTATTGTTATTTTGGATGTGGTATACTGGTAAATGTTTAACAACCAGCTTTTGGGGTGGGGTGGGGAGAATGTATGTATGCACAGTACACTTTGGAGTTTAATCAGCATTACAGACATTTTACCTATCACTTCCTTAAGTCTACTCTAGACAATCACAAAACAGTAAGTCAACCCCTTATTCATAGCATTTTCCTATTTCTGAGATGTCACCATATATGGTGTAGCATATTCCCCCTCAGGTGAACTACTAGAAGTTGCCTGAGCTTCATGTATCCATACAAGCCACCCTCCATGCCTGTAATGGTTTTTTATGTTTCTTTCTCTTCATTTAAAGCCCAACTCAAATTTCTTAACAGCCTTATGTCCCAACTATGGGCTTATATCCTCCCCAAAGGGGTCTCTCTTCAGATTTTCCAAGATGACTTTGTCTGGATCTCATGACTCCTCCACCCCACCCCCGCCACCCACTAACTACATCCCTTAAATTGTACTTATCTCTCCACTTCTTTAGAATGCAAACCCTTTGAGGAAATTGTTTCTTTCATCTTTATATCTCCCTCAGAACCTAGCACATAACAGGTCCCAAACAAGCATCTCTTTTGTTGCTTTGTCAAATGAATCTTCTTGGATATAGATAAGTTTCACAAGGCAATCAGCATGGCAGAAGGCATTGAGGCTATGTCATATGTAAGTATTTGCCCATAAGACCCCCACCCCAACACATGCATATTATTACTTTTCAGTTTCTGTCAAGAGTACAGTCATTCTTCTAGTTAACCAAGTTCCCAAACAGACTCACAACTCTTCACTCTTTCTCAAATCTAACATTGTCTAGTCTTAGTCAACTCTACCTTTATGACATCTTGAGAAACAACTTCCCACTCATACCACAATGCCTTCTCTCATTTGCCATATTGTAATAGCTTCCTTCACCCTCCTTTAGAACGTAAGCTCCCAGTGAACTGATACAACCATTCTGGAGAACAATCTGGAATGGGCTATAAATAATCACATACCCTTTGACCCAGTAATACCACTTTTGGGTTTGTATCCCAAAGAGATCATAGAAATGGGAAAAGGACCCATATGTACAAAAATATTTACTGCAACTTTCTTTGTGGTGGCAAAAAAACTGGAAATTTAGGGGATGCCCATCAGTTGGGGAATGGCTGAACAAGTTGTGGTATATGAATGTAATGGAATACTATTGTGCTATAAAAAATGGGAAGGAGATGGACTTTATAATTACCTGGAGAGGCTTATACAAATTGATGCTAACTGAGAAGAGCAGAACAAGGAAAAATTTGTACACAATCACAGACACATCATATGCATGACAACCAACTTTGATAAACTGGACTCTTCTCAGCAATGAACAGCTATAAGACAACTCTACAAGTCTCAGAATGGAAGGAGATACCTAGATTCAGAGAAAGATCTAGAAAGACCAGAGTTTAAATGGAGACTGAAGCAATACATGCTATCATTCTTTTTCATATTTGGTTTTGTTTCTTTTCTCCCATTATTCATTCCATTGGTTACAGCCCTTCTATACAACCAGACTATTGTCCACTGTGAAAGCATTTGCAAATCCTATACACGAGTGTATGCCACCATGGGGGAAGGGGGGAAGGGAGGGAGAAAATTTGAAACTCAAGTGGTTGTGGAACTGAATCTTGTAAACTAAAAGTAAATAAACAAGTAAAAAAACAAAAGAATTTAAGAATATTTTGAAGGACCAGGCAGTATCAATTAATGGTAGCATGAACATTTTTATTTCAAAGTAAAATTGTGGTATCAGGTTTTAATTATTTTTATTTATAGTACATTTGACAAATAAGAGAAATAAAATAGTTGTTATCAAACATTTAAAAAATAGAATGTAAGCTCCTACAGGGCAGGAACTATGTTTGACCCCTTTGTATTCCGGTCCTTTAGCATCACACCTAACACGTAATAAGAACTTAATAAATGCTTGTTGACTAGCTGATTGACTCTCTCCTGTGCAATCCATCCTCCCCATACCTCTCAAAATGATCTTTCAAAAGCACATGACTGATCACATCACTCCTCTGTCCATGAAGTTTCAGTGGCTTCCCAATGACAATAGAGAAAAATGAGAACTCTACTATTTGATATTTAAAGTCCTTCACTGTCTTATTCCAGCCTAGCTTTCCAGGTTGGTTACACATTGTACTCCCTTACATATACTCTACTCCAACAACATTGGCTTTCCTCATACCCAGAATGCTATCTACCACCACCATTTCTTTGCACCTGCAGTACCTTATGACAGAAATCCCTCACCTCTACCTCTTGGCTAACCTCACCTCCCTTCAAAGGTTTTTTAAAGTAAGATTTTCTTTAAAAGACTTTTCCTGTCGGAGCTAAGATGGAGGAAAGGAAGCAGTCACCTTTCCATGATCCTCCAACAATTCTGTCACTAAAGGCTAAAAAGTGAATTTGAATGAAATTAAGAGTGACAGAACACATTGTGAGACTGAGTGTGGCAGATTCTCAGCCAAGGAAAGTGCCTACTCAGGTCTGGGTAAGAAGAATGCTGAGCACAAAGGAGCTGCACCAGCATGGAGCTGAGAGCAGAGTACAACAGACCAAGAAGAAGCCCCAGCCAACCACCAGACTCACCCACCTTGGCCATCTCACCACAAAACAGAAGATCATCAAACGGGGTAGGAAAAAACTCGGGGCACGTAGCAGGGTCACAGCTTTTCCTGGGGCAACCTGAATGTTTAAAATTATACATCCATACTTCCAGAAGCCAAGATGGAGGAATAAAGTTTAGTTGCTCTGATACCCTCCTCCCTTACCCAGAGAAGGTCGGAGTTAAATGCCCCACCCAGAGTAAAATCTTGAATTAGTGGAAACAGCCTCAGGCTTGGGCATGGCTGAGGAAAGGGGAAAGAAGACAGTACAGAGTCTAAGACCAGGAATGTGGAGCCAGCAAGTGCTAACAAGAAAAGCCCAGGTGTGTGTCAGTTCCACTGGGCCAATTAGCAAACAGCAGCCCTGCCTCTGGCCTTCAGCTGTAGCCTGCTGTGAGCCTGCCTGAGCTGTAGCTCAGAGACACAGACTTGGAAAACTGAAGGAGCCAGACCACCCCACCCCCATAGGATACTCTGTAAGCCTCAGGGTAACTCATGGGAATCAATGAGAGTCTTGGTCTTGGCCTCAGGCTATACGAAGCCTAACGCTACCAAACCCCTACCTCCAAGCCTGAGTAGCTCAATACTTTGGCACCCCAGAAGCGGATATCCACTCTAAAAATCCAGGACAAAGGCGACCAGAATGGGGAAGAAGGAAACTGTAAAGGCTAGGATTATCAAATCAATTTATAGTGAGCAAGAACAAACAAATTCAGAAGACAACAGGGACACTATATTCACACTGGAGACCACAGAAGGAAATGTGAATTGGTCTCAAGCCCAAAGAGCCTTCTTGGAGGATCACAAAAGACATTTTTAAAATGAAATTAGAGAGGTAGGAGACAAATTTAAGTCTACAGTGACAAAATTGGGGTAAAAAATCTCACTGAAGAAAACAAATCTTTAAAAAGCAAAATTGGAGAACTAGGACAGGAGGTCCAAAATCTAACTGGAGAAAATACGTCCCTAAAAATGAAAAATGAACATATGGAAAAGGAACTCCAAAAACTACTTAAGGAAAATAATTCACTAAAAAATAGAATCAGACAACTTGAAGCTAAGGACTCTAGGATGCAATGAGAGTCAGTCAAACAAAACATAAAGATTGAAAAATTAGGAGAAAGTGCAAAATAACTCACTCAAAAAACACCTGACCTGGAAAACAGATCCAGGAGAGATCACCTAAGAATTATTGGCCTACCCAAAAGCCATGAGGAAAAAACCAGCCTGGACAACATCCTCCAAGAGATTGTCAAAGAAAACTGTCCTGAGGTCCTAGAATCAGAAGGAGAAATGGTTATTAAAAGAATTCACCAATCTCCTCCTGAAAGAGATCCCAAATTGGAAACTCCAAGAAATATAGTAGCCAAACTCCAGAACTACAAAGTCAAGGAGAAAATGCTGAATGCAGCCAAAAAGAAATAATTCAAATATTGGGGAACTACAGTCCGGATTACACAGGATTTGGCAGCTGCTACATTAAAAGATTGGAGGGAATGGAAAGCAAAAGTAAGGCAAAGTAAAAGCAAAGAGCTTTTAAAGCAAAAGAGCTAGGACTGAAACCAAGAGTCAACTACCTGGCAAGACTGAACATATTCTTTCAGGTAAAGAGATGGTCATTTAATGAAATAAAGAACTTCCAGACTTTCCTTATGAAAAAGCCTGAGTTCAATGAGAAATTCAATCTCCACTTACAAGATCCAAGAAAGACATAAAAAGGTAAACAAGGAAAACATACACTCACTCATACATATACACACACAGATGCTCACACATGCACATAACTTGGGACTCAATAAGAGCAAACTGTTTACATTCCTTTATGAGAAGCAGAAATACTGAAATATTTTCAATACTGAAATTTATATAAGTATTGTGACACTTAAAAGGGATGTACACAGAAAGAGGGTGTGGGTATAATTGGACAAATCT
>CM053597.1:172149285-172168432 GCA_028646575.1 Pseudocheirus occidentalis | reverse complement strand
ATGAGATATAAGAACAATAACTGAATTCAGAGAACCTGGGTTCAAATCCTCCCTCTGATACTGACTATCTATGTTGCTCTTAACTCTTAACCTCCTTATGCCTCAGTTTTCTCGTTTGTAAGACAGAGTGGGACTAGATAGTTCCTGAGGTTCATCCTAGCTCTAAATCAATGATTCCATTACACTATTTCATGACCTTTTCTTGACCTATGTGTTTCCCATAGGAGATGACCCATGAACTAAGCCTGGGAAACAATCAGTGCAACATCATAAAAAGTGGTAGTTGGAGTGTCAAAGATAAAGAAGAGCAAGCAAGCCAATTTGGTTTATACAATAGATAGTGCATGAAGGTAGTCATGGTCAATAAGCTGAAACCAGATTGTGAAGGGTTTCAGAAAACAAGCTGAAGAGTTGACATATTCTCCCAGAGGTCATAATGAGTGTGCCATTGAAAGGTCTTGGCTGTGTGTAGGAGTAAGGTCAGACTTATGCTTTAAGAAAATTATTTTGCCATCCATACGAAGAATGGATTATAGAGGGGAGATAATGGATAAATGTACACCAAGTCAGAGGTTACAATGGTAATCTAGGTAAAAGGTGATAAGGACCTGGCCTAGAGTGGAAGACATAGGTAAATGTGCCAAAGGGAGACATAAGAACTGTTGTAGAGGTAGAATTCACAAAATGTAGTATATGATTAGATAGAGGTATTCTAGTATTTCTGTATCAAATATAAGTATTCCTGTCTTTTCTAAGCCCTCTGTGGTTAGTTAATTCTTTCCCCCCAAATGCCATGTTAGACAAACCAATGTTCAAGAGGGCATTTCTTCAAATTATTATATATGTTCTAATGTTCTAAGACCAAAGTCAGTAGTCAGAATGAAGCTGTAATGTGGTTTCACAACTTTGTAGTAAAGTTTGATCATGGTATTTTATAATTGTTTAAAGCAACTATATGTGTGTGTATACCCAAACATACACAAATATATACATATACACATATGTATGTATTGTTTATAATCAAAACTTCAACCTTGGCCACAATATTTGGAACCAGATTAAAAAGTAATTGGGAAATACCTAACAAAATAAATAAAAGTACATTAAGACATAGATAATGTTAATGTGTGATTTTCTGAGTCAATATGCAGCCTACAGGAATCTTTATGTACAATTTAATGGCTCCCTTCCTATTTGAGCTTGATACCACTGGTTCATAGGATCATGAGTTTATAGACTGAGGGCTAGAAGAGACTTGAGAGGTCACATAGTCTAAATCTAAATATGTAAAATGAGAAAACCAAGTCTTGGAGGGGATAGGGGATTTGTTCTAGAAGACACAGATATTGAGGAAGGCTGGAATTTGAACCTAAGTTCTCTAGTTTTAGGAGTAGTTAGGTGGCACAGTGGATAGAGTCAAGAAATCTCATCTTCATGAGTTCAAATTTGACTTCAAATACTTCCTAGTTGTGTGACCCTGGGCAAGTCACTTAACCCTGTTCACTTTAGTTCCTCATCTCTAAAATGGGCTAGAGAAGGAAAAAGGCAAATCACTCCAGTATCTCTGCCAAGAAAACCCTAAATGAGGTCATAAAGAGTCGGATACAACTGAAACAACTAAACAAGCAATAACAACTTCTAACTCCAAAACCTGGGCTGCTGCCTATGATGCTATTGTAAAACAACAAAGGAACCCTTCCCCAATGTTTTGTGAGTGATAACATTGTTTTTAGGAGTCTGTGAAGAAGATTTCAACCCTCTGTATCAGAGCAAAAGTAGCAAATAGCAACCATATCAACCTAGCTTCTTGCCTGACTGGTTAGTTGGCTATGGGCATTTATATCCATATACATTTATACCAGGCTAAAGACTGGTGTTTGGGGCTATCATGAATATTCAGTGATAGAACACTTGAGTGTTCTTAATTCTTTTTTGTCTAGATACCAAAATTAATAAAGAAAGTAGGAGTGAAAAAACTACATGCTACAAATAACACGAGTTACTCCTTGGTGAAAGGAGTCTCTTTCCCTGTTCAGTGATTGCAAACATGAGTGCTACCTGTAGGAAGGGTCTATTTGAATCATTCTGAGGTCATAACATTATGCATTAAATATATATTCATGTTTCCCATTTATATTCAAAATTTTAGCTTCTATTAATATTTTTGGTGGATTTTGTGTGGTTTTTTATTTTTGTAGGTTGATTGGAGAGAGCACTTGACTATACCTAAGAAGGCCAGAGTTTAAGATCTCTGTTACATGCCTGCTGGTGTGTCTTTGGACTAATCTCTTTGGGCCTTAGTAATGTCACTTATTAAACAATGCAACCAGACTGGACACTCTCCAGGTTAGTATTTTATGTTTCTATCTTTCTAACTAGGATGGAGATTTTCTTCTGCCACTCCCAACCCCAACATGACACTGGGACAACATTGTGTCCATAGTTCCATTTTGAATGAAACACTTGCCTATTTGAATCCCAGAGACTGGTACTAGACACATCCATGAAACTGATTTCATGTTGGTTCCTTCTTGGAAGTCTGCAGTTGTATCATCACAGGACACATAAACTGCTTTGAGAATGATGAACTCTGGTTTGTAATGGAGAATGAAATTCTGTTACAGATATTATCTTAGTGAAGGAGGGAAGGAAGGAAGGAAGGAATGAAGGAAGGAAGGAACGAAGGAAGGAAGGAACGAAGGAAGGAAGGAAGGAAGAGGGACAGAGGGACAGAGAGGGAGGGAGAGAGACAGACAGACAGACAGACAGAGAGAAAGAGAGACAGAGAGACAGAGAGACAGAGAGACAGAGAGATGAACAAGATGTACTAACAGAAGTTTTCATTCCCTCTAAATAAGTACAACCACACAAAGAAGCAGGCCCAGGTTGACCACAGTTTTCAAAGCAAATCTACATTCCTATAGCTGAATTGTTTGAAGTTCACCCACAGAGGTTTAATGTATGGTATAAGATGTCAAATAAAGCCCCGTATAGGATGTCTTTGTCCCTTTTGGATAAAGTTCATGCCTGAACTTTTCAACAGCGACAAAATCACGTTGTAAGAAAGAAGAATATCTCTGGATGAACGTTAGCCACTGGTTAGGGATGACCCATCTTATGCCAGTCTAAAATCACACAACACACAATTAAACAAAATATCCTGCCTGACACACAAATAACTCCCAAGGAGTCAGTTCAAGGTAAAAACAACCATACCTTCTTGGCCACCAGGCTGCCCTAAATGTATTCTATCAAACTCAGTCCTGGATGCTTTGGCTTAAGGAATATACTAGGATCTGAGTCATTAAAGGGAGTTCTTTCACCTGGGATCAAACAGTTGGACAGTGGGGTTTGTGACAGTCTGAGCAGAGGTGTAATTGCAATTGGGAGAGAGGTGGGGTCCATCTCCAGAGTGCAATCTGAAGCCATTCGACAGGGAACTTCTGGAGAGCAGGGACTTGCTTTGCTTTGCCTCTGTATTTCTACTACTTAGCATAGTACCTGGCAGTTAATAAATGTTTGTTGTCTTGACTTAACTTGACTTGCATTACTGGTAGCTAGCGTGGTAGCTACAGGGCAGAAAGGGAAAAGTGGGCCTTGGAAGAGGATCCCCATACCTCCAGACCCTGGTGGTATTAGATAGGTACAGCATGGAGACAATGGGCATTGAAGAGAGGGACCATACTCACCCTCAAACCTTCAGAGATCACCTTAGGTATTTACTCCACTGTTTATAGGATAATAGGATACAGAAAACTTTCCTGGGACCCAAATTTTTTCTAGCAAGAATATAAATTTTTCATGACTTCAAGTTTCAAAATGGAGTTTTGGAAGAAAAATAATCTCCCAAGAGACTGAATTTAATCTTTTGGGGAAGAAAGGGTGAAGTTGGTAGCTGATAATGGATGGAAATGTCCATGCTGGGCATGGGAGTACAGCAACATTACCAGGTCTATTTGGAATTATGATCCTCCCCTGACCCCATGGAGTTAGAAGAAAGTCATGTAATTATAGAACATAAGAGTTAGAAGGCATCCTAGAAACAGATAATCTTCAGCTGAGAGAAGAGACTAGGGGGTTAAGTAACATGTCCAAGGGGACCTAGCCAGTTAATTGGAGAGTTGGAATTGCAACTCAGGACTTCAGATCCTCATTCCATAGTCTTTCCACTATACTGTGGGACTATCTACCATTGTTTCAAGCTGTCCCTTCATTTTTGTTCCATGGGAAGGGGTAAGACTGAGAATAATACTTCCTTGCAAACTATCATACCTTAGCGTGAAGACTAAGAATGTTAAATATTGATATCATAAATGCAGGATTTAATTTTCCACTGTTCACTATAGTAGAGAAATTATGAAAACTGAAGGATCATTTCCTTCCTGCCAACTTAAAAAAGAAAACCCACCAAGGGAGAGCAATGCTGTAGTACTGACCTTCCCCCAAATCTCTTCAGGAATTAACTGGAATTGACTCCATCCATTCAGGAATTTCATGGAGAATTTTTCCACCCCCATTGGCTGCCCAGCCCCACCCCTCAGTTACTAGAATTATTCCCATCCAGATATCCCCTGGCTTTTGATTCTTAGTTCTCAAAATTTTATTCTCTTCTTTTTCCTTAAGCTCATTACTTATGTCTAGTCACAATTCCATGGGCAGTTAGGTGGCATAGTGGATACAGTTCAGGGCCTGGAGTCAAGAACACCTGAGTTAAAATCTGGCTTCAGATATGTACTAACTGTGTGACCCTGGGTAAGTCACTTAACCCTATTTGCCTCAGTTTCATCAACTGTAAAACAAACTGGAGAAATAAGCGGTAAAGCCCTTCAGCATCTTTGTTAAGAAAACCCCAAATGGGGTCACAGAGAATTGGACAAGATTGAAAAATGACCCAATAATAACAACAAAAGTTCTAATTGTACAAATATAAATATACATCTAGATATACATCTAGATATATACTGTATATAATTTTAACACACACACATATACACATACATACGCACACAGGCACACACATGTTACATACCCATAAAGAGACAGAAAGAACAAGAGAGAAAATAGATACAAAGTAATATACACATAGCTATAATAATATATACAATAGATATCAGGACAATAGTAGCTAGGGAGATTGGGAAAGTCATCAACAGTACAGTCAAACTCAAATAGAAAGGAGGAGGGTAGCCGCAAAAACAAATTTAAGGACACCTCTGGGCAGCATATTGCCTCAGAAAAACACAAATTAACATTATCTATGTTTTATTGTATTTTTATTTGCTTTATTATTTATATTTTAATCAATATTTATTAAGTATTAAATTATATCATTAATTAAAGTTAATTAATATTTAATTTAAAATTACATTTTAATCTGGTTGGGGGGATGTTGGGATGTCACAACAACTTGGGATGTTGCTGTGACACCTCTGATGTAGAAGATTATAGAGCTGGAGCCATAGATAGCCTTTACATTATAGAGGAGGAAACTGAGGCTGGGGGTTTAATGCATCAGTGACTATAATTTTTTCTGACCACCAGAAAATTAAACAAATAACAAACCAAGTTATAAAGAAACAAAAATGTTTTGGTTTTGCTTTTTGGAGGGCAATTGGGGTTAAGTGACTTGCCCAAGGTCACTCAGCTAGTAAGTGGTAAGTGTCTGAGATTGGATTCAAACTCAGGTCCTCCTGACTCCAGAGCCAGTGCTCTATTCACTGCGCCACCTAGCTGCCCCAGAAACAATTCTTTTTCTTTTTTCTTTTTTTTGAAGGGGGGAGGGCAGGACAATTGGGGTTAAATGACTTTCCTAAGATCACATGACTAGTAAGTATTAAGTGTCTGAGACAGGATTTAAACTCAGGTCCTCCTGACTCCAGGGCCAGTGCTCTATTCACTGTGCCACCTAGCCACCCCAACAAAAATGTTTTTAAAGATCTAAGCACACATGTAAGCTCCTTGAGCTGCAGGTTCTGTTTTCCATTATTATTATGTTGTGTCCTGAGCCCCCTAACATGGTCCTTGACACATAGTAGGTACTTAACAAAAGTTTCTGGTTTTTCTTCTTACCTAAATGGCAGAGTGCTAATATATGCAGCCCCAAACCATGAGTCAACCGACCGGGTCCTAGCCAGTTGCCACTCCTACAAGCTTGCCTCAGTTTCTTTTCCTGTAACCTGAACCCTTCTAAGTGAACTCACAGATGGAAACTTAGGCATTTTTTAGGACAAGAAACAGGCCCCCTGGAAACGTTCCCTCATGTACTGCCATGGTTTCTGGGTTTTCTTGAGTCAAACAAGGCTCTCTCAGCTAGCCCAGCTCACTGGTGGTGCCCCTGGGTCCTCCCCTTCCCCCTCCATCTCCACAGTCACTTAATATCTGTTGAAGCCTGGCTGCCCCTGGCATTGTATGAGGCAGAGTTAATCAAAGGAGACACACACCCCAAGTGATCAGTTTAGAAAGAGTGACAGCTTTTATTGTCGTCCACCCCCCTCCATACGATAAATGCAGACACTTTTCTTCTCCATTTAAAGATCTAATCTTCGTATTTAACATTTATCAAGCTGACACTGAGATCATTAAATATTCGAAACACTAACTGGCGTTGTGCTGTGCTCCTTGGATGTTCAAAGTCAGGACTTAGCTTCTCCTTTGGAGAGAGCGCTTCTCCCCCACTCCCCTCTTTTAAAGCCATCGGGAAAGTTGCAGCTGGAAGAAGAGGGGAGGAGGAAGAAGGAGGTCCCTAATTGGTCCCTCTGTCTCCAATCTCCCCCCTCTCCAAACTATCCTCCACACAGCTGCCAAAGTGATATGCCTGCAATACAGATCTGACCAAGGCACACTTTGTCCCCTCCCTCTCAAAAATCCTCGGTGGCTCCCTATTACCTTTAACATAAAATAAAAACACTCCAGCCTGGCCTTTTCATCTCTTATAATCAGGTTTCCTACCTACTTCTCCAGGCTTGTGAAATATGATTCCCCTTCCTAACAAACTGGCCTGCTGGTGCTTAACCCATATGCAACATTATTGCTACCACTGCAATGAATCACTCCAGGATTCTGTACCAGTGATCTCTGATGTAGACATCCCTTTCCTCATTTTTCCATCCTAAGTCACTTCCCAGTTTCCTTCCTAGCACAACTCAAGGTCACCTCCTACATGAACCCCTTCCTGATCCCCACAGTTATCAGCAATGCTTCTTCTTAAAATTAATTTGTATACCTTTTGCATGTGTTTTATAGTTAATTACTTATGTGCCCAGATTGTAGACTCTTTGAGAACAGGGACTATTACATTTTCAATTGGATCTACAGTGTAATAGTGTCCTCTGTTTGGCACATAGTAGGTGCTTAAATATATTTATTGATTTGAATTGAACTGATATCCCAGTTTCATGAAAAGTGACCAGTTTCTAGTCAAGGAAATTTGAAAACACCAATGGAACAGATAACTAATATATGAAGTAAATGTAGAAAAAGAAAAAGGCAAGTAAACTGGAAAGTGACCTGGGTTCAAAGGCGAGAGGCCTTGGGGTGGAATCCCACCTCTCTGGCTTATGTAAACTTGGCCAAGTCATCTAACTTCTCTCAGTTTCCTCACCTATAAATAAGTCAGTTGGACTAAATGGCCTCTGAGGACCTTTCTAGACTTAAGCTAATAATAAAAATAGTAATGATAGCTAACATTTATGTGGCAAATTAAGGTCTACAGAATATATTACCTCATTTAACACTCAACAGCACTGTGAAGTAAACCTAATGATGCTGTGAGACAGATGGAGAGAGATAGAGAAACAATGAGTAAGAGAGCATGAGAGACAAAAACACAGACTGTGTGTGTAAGAGACAGACAGAGGGAGAGAGACAGACAAACAGAGACAGAGAGAGAGACAGAGAAAGAGAGAGAGACAGACAGACAGAGAGACAGAGAGACAGAGAGAGAGAGAGAGGAGAGACAGAGACAGAGAGACAGAGAGACAGAGACAGAGAGACAGAGACAGAGAGACAGAGACAGAGACAGAGACAGAGAGACAGAGAGATAAATATTGTGGCTGGAGCAAAGGCAGAATGATGAAGAAATCTCTATGCTGGGAAAATCCTAGTGCATTCTTCCCTGGTTCTGTCCCAGTAAAGGGGCAGCTTCCGTGCAGGTTCTAGTTACTTGGAGGCTTGCTGACCATGTCCTGAAAACTAAATTCTTCATCAATTGACCTACTGTAAAAAGACCTGGAGGCAGAAAGGTGTTCACCATTTACCTAGATCAGGGCAATCACTAGGGCCTATTAGCGGATAGGTGAAGGAGGGGAATGTATGAATTGGTTCACAGGTGAAATTTATATAAAGTCTCCTCAAACCTCAGCTATCTGGAATTCAATTCCATTCAATTCAACAGCCACAGGTGAGGTTTTCAGGTGTGCAGGAAGGATGAATTAGGCCATTCCTTATTAGGATACTGATGTTCTCCTCCGCCTAGTAGCCTGGTAGAAGCCCTAATTATCATGTTTGTGGTCTGCTCTACACCAGAACAAGAGTCTGATGCCCTTAATCTCCCTGGGTTGGGTTCAGATGAGGACAGAGTGGCTACAAGTGTGGGGTTTAGGATCCATATCCCACTTCTGGTACTCACTATTTTGGGGATCAGGGACAAGACATTTGACATCTCTGACCTCAAGAACTACCTCTTCCAGGAAGCCTTTCCTCATCCCCATCTTCCAGGTTCATTCCCTCCAAAGTCACCTTCCATTTACTCTTTATTTATCTTCTATGACTGATTTCTATATGATATCTCCATTATTTTATTGAAAACTGCTTAAGAACAATAATAAATGCTTGTTGACTCACTGATTGATAATTCCTACCCCAAAGGTTGTTGTGAAATGCAAATGAAACCAATCACGTAATGTGCTTTGCAAACCTGAAAGTGATATTATGTGTGTGCACCTGTTATAGAATCAGTTAGTGCTTGAAGAGACTTCAGAGGCTATCTTTTCAAAGCCCTTAATTTTACAGAGAAGAAAAACGGAGATGGGGACATGCAGTGATTGGTCCAAGGTCACATAAGTGTCAGACTGAGACCTCTTAAAGACCTTGGCTTAAAAAGACCAAGAACATGCCTGTGTCCTAGGCCATCTCCAGTCTTCCTGACCTAAATCTTGCCACTGGATCCATATGGCTTGAGAGGTGAGAGTGAGGCTGGTGACTTTGCACAGCCCTTCCTCACTTAAATCCAATCTACTTATAAGTTATGGCATCACTGCTGTGGTATCATGATCCTCTTTGAGAACAAAGGACAAACAACAACAGAAATGGGACTCGAACCCAGGTTCTGTGCCTCTCAAGCCAGGGCTCTTTCCACTACAACATACTGTCACATTTTTTTGTCAGCTGTTATTTTTTTCTGGGGTATGGGGTATTGAAGATCTTTAAAAAAAATTTTCCCACTTAAAGATGATCTTTTTAAAAAAAAACAAGATCATAGATTTAAAAAAAAGATTATCATTATTTTTCCCCCAGTGGCCATTTTGGAAATATCTTGAAGGTTTCTGTGGAAGTCATGCATAGGTGGACTGGTACACTCAATGGCTGGTGAGCCAGGGAGAGACTCCATAGGTTTTTATTTGTGATTAGGACCTCCAAGAAATAGATAAAAAAAGAAAGACAAGCTGCTCTATTTAAAACTTCATTTATGACAAAGAAGAGTTATGCTTTCATACTGTGGGGAGCTATAGACTTATCTCTTGCTGTAAACCTTTTTTGAGATGGCAGACTAAGGGCATCATTGTTGTTTGAAGGCTCCTTCGTGGATAACTATAAGGAAAAAAATTAATTGCCCCAAATGTCTCAACCACCAAAAAAAAAAATCCCTTACGTTTCACACCTTTGAAAACTGTTATGTTAGCAACCTGTTCTAACTCCCTGTCTGCCAGGTGGCTTTCTAGTTTGAACATCACATCTTCAACTGCTCCAACCAATAATAATATGGGCAGAAAGAAAGGCTGTCCTGGAGGAGCCAACCAAAGTGTGGATCCAACCACAGATGAAGATTGCCTGCATCGTCCATCACGGCAGTGTGTGAAAGGCTCGGACAAATCATACCATCGGATCATATGGTCTTGGACCTAGACCTCAGGGACCATCTAGTCTAAGACCTTCATTTTACAAAAGAGAAACTGAGATCCAATGAGCTTATAGGATCAATCATAATTTATTAAGTGCCTACTATGTTCCCGGCCCTGTGTTAAGCTCCTGGGATGCAAAAAGAGGCAAAAACAGTCCCTGCCCTCAAGGAGGTTACAATCTAATGGGAGAGGTAATATGCAAACAAATATATACACAACAAGAGTTTAGATCTGAAAAGGACATCAATGGCCATCTGTTCAACTTCACTTTACAGATGAGGAAACTGGAGCCCAGGGAGGTTAAGTGATTCATTCTTCCATTGCACACTTTAGTAATAGAACCAAGATGTCAAATCCAGGCCAAGACTTCTTTCCATTACATCATATTTCCTCTGGCTTGTCTGAGATTCATTTTGACCCATAAACATACTGAACCCCA
Source organism: Pseudocheirus occidentalis (assembly GCA_028646575.1). NCBI lineage: Eukaryota > Metazoa > Chordata > Mammalia > Diprotodontia > Pseudocheiridae > Pseudocheirus > Pseudocheirus occidentalis. The sequence continues at coordinate 172,157,875 of CM053597.1, read as the reverse complement.
AAGATAGAGAATAAAAAGGAAATGAAAGTATGAAGGCAAATAGCAGTGATTATAAAAATTCATAAAACCCCTCTCTGAGGTCTCTTTCTAATCCAATGATGTTGTGACCTTGATTTTATTGGAAAGAATTTTGTGAACTTTGTACATCAAATATGTTTTAACACTCTAGATGTATTTTTTTCTTTGTAAGTAATTTTCATGGTGTGTGTGTGTGTGTGTGTATGTTTTCAAGGTGAATTTACTACCTTTCTGCAAGTCAATCTTCTCTCACCTGCAGTTTGCTCCTGTTAAATGAGGGTAGGGAGGTTTACCCTAGATGGTCTTGAAGGTCTCCTCCAACTCTACACATACAATCCTATAATTTAGTTTTGGGAATTATCATTATTCAGAACATTATAGAATATAAACACGCGGGAAATAGATAAATATTTAACTTATTCCATGCATTGTTGTTGAGTTGTTTCAGTTGTATACAACTCTTCATAAACCCATTTTGAGTTTTCTTGTAAAAAATAATGGAGTGGTTTGTCATTTGCTTCTCCAGCTCATTTTATGGATGAGGAAACCAAGGCAAACAGGCTTATGTGACTTGCCTGGGGTCACAGTAAGTGTCTGAGGTTGGAGTCAATCTAGTGGATGCCCTAACCAGGTCCATTATTCTGTCTCTAACAAGGATACCAAGAGTCAGTCTAGAGGAAGCTCAGAAGAGTGAAAAGAGCACAGATTTGGAATCAGAGGACTTGAGTTCAAATTTTGGCTCTGATCCTTCCTGCACACGTGACCTTGGACCAGTTTTTTTTTAACCTCTCTGGGGCCTCAGTTCTCTCATCCAACAAATAAAGGCAAATGGTGTTTCAGGTTCCATTCAGCTCCAAGTCTGTTGTTGTGCAGGCATGTAAGTCTCTTTAGGACAGAGACTTTCCTAGCAGTGTGCCTACCCCATGGTAGATGCTAAATAAATGCTAATTGAATTGAATTGAATCTTATTAATTTCTCCACTTTTATGTCCCCAAATTGCCAATAAATTATTCCCTACATCATCTTAGGTGGACAAAGCACCATCTCCTTGGGCGTCAATTTCCTTGACTCTATAATGAGAGGGAGGGAACAGATGACCCCTAGGCTTCCTTCTGGTTCCAGTGCTTGTCCTCTATCAAAAAGCCTCCCTTGACACACAGCCTTAGTGACTTTGAGCAAATTACTGCCTCAGTTTCTCCATCTATAAAACAAGGAGGTTGGACTTAATGGATGGTCCCTGAAGTCCTTTCTAGCTTTGTAGGTATGATACTAAAATCCTATAAATCATATGATTAAGTGAAATGTACTTTCATTAAAACCCCTCAAGTGATTTTTTTAAAGGGATAGACTCCATCTTCAAAAGTCAAAATCATATTTTTGTTCACCAAACAGAATGATACTTTAAGGCTGGGGAGATAGTTGACCCGAGCTGTAAATATAACACTGTCATCTCTGGTTTCCAGGAGCCTGGAGTATTGACAATGAGGTTTCCTCATCTGACATCAGCCATCTGGAAGTTAGCCCACTGAATAGAGGATACCATATGGAGGCCAAGCTGCTTGGGATGGGGACAGAGCTGCCATGAGCAGGAAACATTAGGGAGACTTTTTGATGCTGCGCTTTAGGGCTTGTTCCAATCCTGGGAAAGTAGTATGTATATTTTAGAGGGCAATTGTGAGACCATCAGATTGAAGAAATAAAGGAAGACTAAAGAGTAGCAGCACAAAAATGAAGGATAGGGATGGGTTCCATGATCTCTTCTGAGAAAATCTAGGAGGTCATAGCAATTTGGTCCCAACCTGTGACCTCATCCATGGAGGGAGATTTCCTGGACGTACAGAATTCTTAATTGTGGGCACCTCTTCTTTCAAAGAAAATTGGCACCTATTTCTCAACTGAATCAAAGTGATGCTGCAGAAACTGGATGTTAAGTGATTTACCCACAGCCACACAACCTGCCTGGGTGGGACCAGAAGCAGCCTTAGATTCAGGTCATTCTTATACTGTCAAGTCTTTATTTAAGCCACTGTTTGCAGCTCTGCTTTCCTTGATGTGATCCTGTAAAGGGAAGGGGGCAACATAGGCATTTCACCCCCATTTTGCAGATGACAAAACTGAGGATCAGAGGTCAAAGTTCATGGTCATATAGCTAATAAGTTGCAGAGCTGGGTCTCACTCAAGAACCTTTTGAATCATTGTCCTAGGAATGGCTCACTACATCAAGCTACTCAGAAAGATTCCTGACTCTGGAGTCAGAGGACCTATGTACAAAAACTGTCTCTAAATTTTGCAACCTGTTGGATCAGGGCAAGTCACTTATCTTTCTGGGCCTCAGTTTCTTCAAGTGTAAAATGAAGGACCAGATAACTCTTGTGGTCCCTTCCACTTCTATCTATGTAATTCTATGATGATGGGTTGAACATAAAAGGAAAAAAACATTCCTTCTCACTTATCTAAGAGTCTTATGATTTTCAAGGGAGCCTTCAAGTCAGGCTAAAAAGATATCATCTCAGAAGAGTTTACAGTAATATTCTATAGGGGCCTTTGGCAACATGGCATCATGGAAAGAACACTGGGCTTAGAGTGAGAGGACGTGGGTTGAATCTTGACTCTGGTTTTTATTACCTGTGTGACCCTGGGCAAGTCCCTTCCTCTCCCTGGGCACATAGAGGTGAAGGGACTTAAGATCATGCCTCTAGAGCTAAAGGGGACCACAGAGGACATCTGATACAATCCCTCATGTTACAGTCAATAATTAATAAGCATTTATTAAGTGCCTCCTGGGGCAGCTAAATAGCACAAGTAGATAGAGTGCTGAGACTGAAGTCAGAAAGAACTGATCTCAAATCTGGCCTCAGATACTTCCTAGCTGTGTGACCCTAGGTAAGTCACTTCACCTGGTTTGCCTCAGTTTCCTCATCTGTAAAATGAGGTGGAGAAGGAAATGGCTGAAACACTAGAGTATCTTTGCCAAGAAAACCCAAAATGGTGTCATAAAGAGTTGGACACAACTGAAACGACTGAACAAAACAAGTGGTTATTCTGTGCCAGGACCTGTGCTAAGCTCTGGGCATACAAAGAAAGGCAAAAGACAGGCCCTGCCCTCAAGGAGCATACAGTCGAGTACTAGCAGTGATGGCAATGGTGGTAACATGCAAACAACTATGTACAAACAAACCACATACAGGATAAATTATATAAATATATCATATATTTATATATGTGAATAAAGAATAGTTAGTAGATAGAAGGCACTATCATTAAGTCTGATCAGAAAGGCTTCCTGCAGAAGGTGGGACTTGACAGAAGCCAAGAAGCAGAGATGGGAAAAAGAATTCCAGGTATGGGATGACCAGTAAGAATACCTGGGGTGGGGAGACAGAGCACTGTTTGAGGAACAGCAGGGAGACCGTTGGATGGCAGTGTGTACAATACTAGTAAGGTCAGGAGAGGGGCAGATTGAGAGGCCTTTGAGTGACAAAGAATTTTTGTATCTTGTCCAGGAGGTGATATGGAGCCACTGGCTAGGGGATTATATGGTCAGATCTATGCTTTAGAAAGATGAATTTGATACTGGAGTGGAGTCTGGGCTCAAGTGGGAGATCCTTGAGGCAGAGAGACCAACCAGGGACTATTGCAATATTCTAGGCAAAAGGTGATAAGGGCCTTCAGCAGGGTGAGAAAAGCGTCAGAGGAGAGACGGGGCCACATATGAGAGATACTATGAATATAACATCAGCAGGCCTTGGCAACAGATGAATATGGGAGTGAATGAGAATGAGGAGTTGAGGATGACCCGAGGGTGGAAACCTGGGTTACTGGGAGGATAGTGGGCCACTAGGCAACAGTAAAAAAGTTCAGAAGTGAGCAAGAGTTGAACAAAAAGATTATGAGTTTGAATATGCTGAGTTTAAGATGTCTACCGGGCTTCCAGCTTGAGATGTCAGATAGTCAGAGATAGGATTCTAAAGGTTCTGGTTGGATCTGAAGGTCATTAGCATAGAGATTATAATTGAAGCCATGGGAGTTGACAAAATCACCAAGCTGAATCAAATGGAGACAGAAGAGAAGAGGGGCCAGGACACCCCATCCCCTTTTAGCAGACACGGCCTAGACCAGTGGTTCTCAACCTGTGGGCTATGTTCAATTTGTAACAATGAAAATATATCCTGAATATCAGATATTTACATTACTATTCATAACAGTAGCAAAATTGTAGATATGAAGTAATAACGAAAATAATTTTATAGTTGGGGGTCACTACAACATAAGGGTCGCGGCATTAGGAAGGTTGAGAACCACTGGCCTAGACAAAGATGAAAAAAAGGAGACTGAGAAGTAGGAGAACATTGTTGCTTATCCTTCCATCTCAAAGGGGGCCAATGATGTCACAAGGGTGATCTCTTGACTTCTATAACGATGGAAACTGAGGCCCCAAGAGAACAAGTGGCCTATGTAAAATCACCTGGGTACCAAGGTGGAGCCCAGATTCCAAACACATCCCAAATCCAGCCTTCTTTCCACTGACCCTTGTGTCACCCTACTTAGTCTCATGTTGTTGATGTCCCTTCAAAAGTAGCTAGGTAGACGGGATGCCAGGCTTGGGGTCAGGAGGACCTGAATTAAGATCCAGGCTCAGAAACTCAGCCATGTGGTCCTGGGCAATTCGTGGAACCTCTATTGACCTCAGTTTCCCTATTCCTAAAACGGGGGTGAGAATGGAATTTATGTCTTCAAATGGTTGATGTTATTAAATGAGATAAGATTATATCTATCTATCTATCTATCTATCTATCTATCTATCTATCTCTCTCTCTCTCTCTCTCTCTCTCTCTCTCTAAAGTACCTTGTAAACCTCAAAGGGCTTTATAAATGCTTTCTATTATCATTCTAGTGCCCAGAATTAGACACAGTACCCCAGATGCTGGCTCATTAGGACGGAGGTACCTTCGTATTGGAGATGAATTGGCTTTTTTCCCTCTACAGTCGGTTGTCCTCGTGACGCAGGGCCCACACTTTGTGAACTCCCCAGGTTGAGCTGTTGCTGAGGGTCATAGCCAAACTAACTGACCCATGAACGGGTTGAACTTGTAACCTTGATTATATCCAAGGGAGCTGTAGACCTGGCATGTTAGGTGCAGTTTTAGCCAGACTGTTCTAAGTGCCTTAGGGATAAAGTCATGTCCACCATGCCTGTTTTAATATATTAGGAAATTGAAGTCCAAAGAAGGGCTGAAATCCCTCATTTAGGAGGCTCTGCTCAGCCCCAGAACTGAGACCCACTGCCTGGATTCCCTTCATCGTTGTCACCTCATTTCGGTGATTAATTTCGAGCCCTCCTTTTCTGTGTGTATGTATAAGAATTCTGATGAATGCTTTCCCCAGAGGTCAGTCAGTGGGTCACACTGAAGTCCAAGCCTAATACTAATGCATGCAGAGGGATGAAAAACAGACATTTTCCAGGCTCCTAAAGGATCTAGCAGGGGGAAAAAAGAGTTGTCCATTCCCCTTTTTCAGCCCTGGCACTTGAAATGCTAATGAAAAGTGTGTTGTCTTCCCCCCTTGAATGGGACTGAAATGCTAAGGTTGGGGCTATTTGCATAATGCTCTGAATAGGGAGCCAGCCAGCAGACAGGATTACTGCTGCCAATCAGCAAGCTCTGAGAAGGGGCTGACAGGGTTAGGGAAAATTAAAAGGAGGCGAGGCAGCTGACCATAAGGTGGGGGAGGGAGAGGAGAACGGTTCCAGCATCTCATCGTTTCCTTTTTTTCCCCAAGCGAAGGTTTGGTGACCCAAAATGCTGAGCCTCAGACAAAAAGAATCCCCAGGGAAAGGCTTCTGCTAGTGTGGAGGGACTATGGAGGAGAACAAGTAGGAGATGCTGGAGTTACAGTACATCCCCAAGGTGGGGACTCCACCCTTAATGATGTGACCTTTCTTTGTTCTTCTTTCTAATTCCAGAAGAGTGAGGGCTAGTTTGGGTGATCCATTCTCAAGCACCCACAGGTAGCTTTCCTGGCTGGATATCAGTCATAAAATCACAAAACTTGGTGTTGAAATGGTGCGCTAGGGGTCACTGAGGAAAACGCCCTCATTTTTGTAGATGGGAAAACTGAGCCATGGGAAGCAAAGCAATTTAGTAAAGGTGCACGTGTTATGAGTGGCAGAGCAGGATTCAAGCCCTGGTCTTCTTACTCCCATACCACCTTGTTTTCTCCTCCATTTTCCCATTGAACCTAAGCCCAGTTGACCACGAGTAAGCCATTCAACCTTTCTGAGCCTTAGTTTCCTCATGTATAAAGTGAGTAGAATGGAGATGAGATGCAGTTGGTCATAGTGGCTAGAGAAACGGCCTCGGAGCCAGGAAGTCCAGGCTTTGAGAACTGTCTCTGACACCTACCAGCTGTATGTATTCCCCTGTCCTTCCCCCACCCCAGGCAAATCACTTAACCTGTCAGCACCACCAGGAAACCCTCTAAGACTATAACCCATACAGGGCAAGATGATTTGCTTTGGGAGAGGGAATTTCTCCACTGGGAGTTCATCCATACCAATGACATCCTAGATCCAATAACAGCAGCAAATGACAACAACAAAGAGGACAATAATATCACTTGGACTTCCCAGGGAGCTAGGTGCTGCAGTGCATACATTGTTTGAGCTGAATTCAAGAAGATCTGAGTTCAAATCCAGCCTCAGACATTTAGGAGCTATGTGACCTCAGAACTCACTCAGCGTCAGTTTCCTCATCTGTAAGAGGAGAAGGGAAGGGGGGCAGCTAGGTGGCACAGTAAGTAGAGCACCAGCCCTAGAGCCAGGTGGACCTGAGCTCAAATCCAGCCTCAGACACTTAACACTAGCTATGTGACCTTGGGCAAGTCATGTAACCTCAATTGCCCTGCACTTCCCCCTCCAAAAAAAAAGAAGAGGAGGAGGGAAAACAATAAGCTTTTATTGAGTCCCTGCTGTGTGCTAGGCACTTTGTACACATATCATCTTATTTGATTCTCACAATAACTCTGGGAGGTAGGTGCTGTTATTATACTCATTTTACAGCTGAAGACATGGAGGCAAGTAAAAGTTAAGTGACTTGACCAAGGTCACCTAGATAGGAAGTGTCTGAGGCTGACTGAATTCAAGTCTTCCTGATTCCACTCCCAGAGTTCCTCTACTGTGTTTGGTAGTAACACCTATTTCACAGGATGCTGTGAGGTTAGAATGTGATAATCGAGATATGTAAAGAGTGTTTGCAAACCTGGAAGCCCTCTATAAATGCCAGGCACCATCATCACCATTGTTACTATTCCTATGTAATGAGAACAATGGGTCAGCTAGGTGGCCCAGTGGATAGAGCACTGACTGGCCTTGGAATCGTGAAGACTCATCTCCCTGCGTTCAAACCTGGCATCAGACACTTCCTAGCTGTGAGACCTTAGGCAAGTCACTTAACCCTATTTGCCTCAGTTTCCTCATCTGTAAAATGGGCTGAAGAAGGAAATGGCAAACCACTCCAGTATCTTTGCCAAGAAAATCCCAAATGGGGTCAGGAAGAGGCAGACATGACAGAAAATGATTCAACAAGTACAGTATAAATAAAGTATTCTTTGTTTTTATCTCCTAAGCAAACCATGGGTCCCCCAATTACTGTCAACTGATCTTGGTTTATGCAGAGAGGATCCTATCCTAGAGAAGAGGACCCCCTCCCCACTATGTTTCATAGTCACACCAGTAACCATGCAGATAAACTCTATGTCATTAAACATCTCTGGTTACTTACCTTCCCAAGGCAGTTCCTTAATAGGTATTGCTTTGCATGGAGAAATGCCCTAGCCTTTCTGACTTTGCAGGTGACCTGAAGGAAATACCCACGGGCCAGCACTAAAAAATTGATGAACACAAAAATCATGCTTTGCTTTTTCCTTGTTTAATTTTGTTTTCCTATCAGGTTAGCTCAGATGATAAATGAAACTCATTTGCTTCCTTTAAAAATAACAACCACCTTGTCTGTGGGCATTTTAAGGGTTTGCTGTGTTAGAATAAGATAATAGATCTCAAGCTAGAAGGAACATTAGAGGTCATGTGGTCCAACTGTCCTTAATTTATGAAAGAGGAAATTGAGGCCCAGAGAGCCCATGGTTACACAGATGAAAAATAATAGTGCCAGAATTCAAATCAGGACCTCTAATTCAAGGTCTGCATGCTTCCTTCCTATGATAGACTAGAACCTGTTCCTTGAGAAAAGGGACTGTTTACATTTTTTTTGTCTTTATATGCCTTGTGCCTAGCAAAGAGTTAGGCACTTAGGTGCTTAAGTAAATAGCCTAAATAGTATATCTATTTATTATCTATCTATCTATCTATCTATCTATCTATCTATCTATCTATCTATCATCTATCTATCTATCTGTCTGTCTGTCTATCTATCATCTATCTATCTATCTGTCTGTCTGTCTGTCTATCTATCTATCTATCATCTATTTATCTGTCTGTCTATCTATCATCTATCTATCTATCATCTATCTGTCTGTCTGTCTGTCTATCTGTCTGTCTTTCTATCTATCATCTATCTAT
>CM053597.1:172120219-172147719 GCA_028646575.1 Pseudocheirus occidentalis | reverse complement strand
TCACTAATGGGAGGAAGGATGTCAACATGGGAGGGGAAGGTGATATCCCAGGGTGAGAAGACTCAAGACACTGATAGAAGTTTCAGGAGGAGAAGTACAGCAAGAGGGGAATGAAACCTGACTGCTCTGGACCCATTTCTAAAATGGATGAAGAGGCTGATCAGTTTTAAGAGGTCCTGGTACTATCCAGATGCAAGTATAGAACTATCTATAATCATAACTTACATCTGGGTCAGACCAGTGTCACCTCTATGACACCTGTGAAAATTCTGAATGCACTCAAAAATACTGTTTCTTCTAAAAATCTATGTTAAAATTCTGAAGAGTTGCCTTGTCAACAGGGAAATCTAGAGAAAAGAGAATTCTTACCCAAGCAGAGTATTGTAGATCAGACCTGTTTCAGGTCAGACTGGTGCTTTAGGTCTGTATTGCAATGAGATGAGATGCACACAAACCATCTAACAGCTAATAATAGGAGGTTTATATAGACATAGTAGGGAAAGTATATTCAGAAAGGCTAGAACATTGATTGAGTTGGGGGCAGCTTCCCTGCTGCTCTGTTGCCCATGCTGATTTGCTGGCCAGAAAGCCCGAGGGAGAAACTGCTGACTCCCTCAGTAGTGAATTTTGAATTTAGGATACTAAGGAATAGCCCAAGCCTTGGTGCCTTAAATTGATTGTCTCCAGGAAAGTTTTAGTAACTTTTTTGGAGGGGAACACACATAACTAATCTAACCTACATAGAAGATATTGTTCCTACAACATAAGGGCTTTTATGTGATTGTATTTGTTACATCCCCTTATTTGAACTAACTACCCTCTAAGATTGCTTTCATTTCTAAATCTATGATCATACAAACTGCCTCAAAGATTGCTAGTAAGTATTCTTTCCACCACACCACACATCCTTCAACTCATCATAACATAATAGATTTGGAAAACATCTTGAGTCTTCCTGATCTATATATCTTGCCACTGGACCCAGATGGCTTTGGAAGAGAAAGTGAGGCTGGTGACTTTGCACAGCCCTCCCTCACTTAAATCCAAGTCAAAGTCATGGAATCACTTTCCTGATGCCATGTTCCTCTTTAAGAATGAAGGACAAATAATGACAGCACCACAGATTTGGAGCTAGAAGAGAACTTTCAAGGTCATCTAGTCCAACCCCATCATTTTAACTACATTTCAAAGAGGTAGAGCAATTGGCCAAAGATAGGTAATGAGTTTCAAAGCTAGGAAGTGAACTCATTCAAAATGATTCTGTATCAAAAGCTCTTTGCACTACACTGTAGTATCTCTCATCACTAGTTTGTAGAGCTCTTTTCAACCAGGCACCAAACTTTTCCCAGTCCTATTGGACATTATTCCCTTCTGGTACTAGACAATCTCAGCCAAACTGTCCCTCTTTCTATTCCTCACACATGATAGTACATCTACCATCTCCACACCTTTGCCCTGGCTGCCCCTCACTGCTACCTCTCAAAATCCTCCCCTTCCTTCAATACAGCTCGAGTATTACTTCCTGCATGAAGCCTTTCTTGGTTCCTCCACCTACTAGTGTCCTCCTTTCCTAATTATCTTGTATTTCATGACTTTGTGTTTGTTCTCAACATTTTTTTGATATACATTTGTTGTTTCTCACATTAGAATGGAAGCCGATCGAGAGCAGTAATTACTTTATTCTTTATACTTGTATACCTCACACCTAGCACAGTGTCTGCCTCATAGGAGGTATTTGATAAAAGCTTATTGATGAATTGATATTTTGATTGCTTATATCAATTACAGACGTTATGTCAAGCACTTACTCAGGATAAGATTACAAAGAATGGTATGACATGATCCTGGTCACCAAGGTGAACAACCATAAATCCCGAATCATATCATCTTAATTGGGCCCCTACTGCTGCATGACAATCCTGTTTGACTTTCTATTACATCACTAAAACTGCTGTTCCAAACTTTGACTTGCCATAGGAGTCCTATGATTTCTTCAGTATGGAGAACTCCAGGTGTAAAAACCTTTCAACCCACTGAGGCAGATAAGCAGTTTGAGGAACAAATGACAGTTAAACAGATCTATTTTCAAGGCTGTTGTACAACTTTTCAAACTTACTGAATTTGGTGATTCTTCAAAGGGCAAATTCTTTCAGATTAATTACAGTTAATTAAAGGATAATGGACAACTTAAACTGTTATTCCTCAAAACTTTGCTGTAGTCACAGCCTTCCTCTATCCTCTCCTTTAGGAGCTAGGTGTCTGTGAGCAACATAGCAACAGAGACTTTTAATTGGGTATTTTGAGACATCACATGGTTTACTCTTTCTATAATTCTCCTCAGTCCCCTTCACTGAACAGAGGTAATGGAGAAGAAAGAATGTTTCATTTGGAGTTAATGCTCCTTGCTTAGTCAGTAAATATTAAGTGCCTACTATGTGCCAGGAAATATGCTAGGTGATGGGGACATGAAGAAAGGAAAAAGACAGGCCTGACCTCAAGGAGCTTATCGTCTAATTAAAAGAGAGCATATACAAACAACTATGTACAAACAAGCTTTTCACAGAATAACTTGATTTGAATCCCAACACTCTTATTTACATGTGTTTCCTATATGTGTGACCCTGGGTAAGTCACTTAATCTCTTCGGGGTTTTGCACTTTCATCTATACGACAAAGGGATTGAACCCAATGGTCTCTATGATGTCTTTCAACTCTAAGTCTTTAATCCTATGACCTTTTACAACCCTGCCATCCCTCTCACCATGACACAGCATTTTTAGATCCTCTCCTCATCACCTCATTTTCATCTCCAACTCCCTACAACAACCACCAGTCCTTAAGGGTTATTTGAAACTTTTATTGCTTTTACTGAGCATCTGGCACATCCCATAATTTTTCCAGGGGGAAGGTTGCCTGGGAGATAACTAGAGTGAGTCAATGGGCAGTGTTGTTCACCCCCATCCTTTGTATATACATTAGTGACTTGTGGTTGGGCAAGTGTATGTATCTTGCATCCTTTTAGAGAACCGTATTTACATGAGATCAGACCCATCCCATCAGTCTGGTTCCCCCAGAGCCATTCTCCCTGGGGAAGCATTAGTTTGACACATAATAAGCACTCTCAATAAATGCTTTTTTATGCATTCATTTCTATCCCCAGAACTTTGACAAGGATCTGGTATATATAGTCAGTGCTTAATAAATTACCTTGATTGATTCCCTAAAATTCTCTTGATTAGCTACCCTAAGAAGAAATTCACATAGGCAGTGAACATCTCTGAATACACACACACACACACACACACACACACACACACACACACACCCCTGAAATCCACTGGGTTTTATAATTGGGGTGGGGGTGCTTAAAATCAACTAATATAATTAGTTCATTTTCCAGATGAGGAAACTGAAGCATAGAAAAGGTAAATGATTTGCTCAAGTCACATAGTCAGGTAGTTGAGTGAGCTAACCCAGGAAGTAATCCAGGTTTCCTAACTCCTAGTCTTGGGTTCTTTCCACAAAGGTCCTGGAAAGTATGAATTATTTCATTTTTTTGTCTGTCTTCTCAACGCCTAATACAGTACCTAGTATATAGTAGGCACATAATAAATTCAAGTTGATAATGACAAATTAATAATAATAATATCATTTACATAGGATATAAAGTTTTGAAACACTTTGGATATATTATCTCATTGGATTTGTACAACCCTATGAGGTAAGTATTATTTTTATCCCCATTTCACAGATGATGAAACTAACAGAAGTTAAGTGACTTGCGCAGGGTCACATAGCTAGTAAATGTTTGAGGTGGGATTCAAACTCAAGTCCTCCTCACTCTGTCTGGTGCTACCATACAGCCCCCCCCCATGTTCCTGTGAGACCCTCAAGCTATTTCATGTTTATCTCTTTCCCATATCTTGTAAAAGTATCTTCCCTGCACAGAGTAGATGATTTAATTTTTTAAAAACTTGGCTTGCCCAGTGTCACACATGCAGTTAGTGTGATAGGCAGGCTTCAAACTCAAGCTTTTTGCCTTGAATCATACTGCCCTTTTTCAGAAATCTAACCACAATAACTTCCCATCTTATGGAAATCAAAACTAGTATCCCCCAGTTCAGTGTCCTTTTCTATTAAACTAAAGGTCAGAGCAGACAACTCCAAATCCAGGCAGGATTCTTTCCTCTATGCCACCACAGATTTATAGTGGGAAGGCACCTCAGAGGTCATCTGCTCAGGTTCAGCTATAAAATAAAGGAGTTGGATTTGGTGACCTGAAAATTCCTGTTCCTCTCTCAATCTGCGATTCTGTGATTACAGAAATAAAAACAAATTCACAGACTACAGAGTTTCAGAATTGGAAGGTACTGCAGTGGCCATTTCCTCTAATCCATACATGAAAGGGATTATGTTGATGGAGGTATTTAATAGTTGACGATAAAGCCTTTCTTAGAGGTGGGGTGAGGCCTTTACTTCTTGGGGGTAGCCCCTTCTACATTGGGTAGCTTTATCCCCTAGAAAGTTCTTCCTTAAATGAAGCTTAAATTTACCCCTTGGTGACTTCCTCCCCCCCTCCATCCAAGTCCAGTCTCTCTTCCATGTGATGGTCCTTCTAATAATCAAGGGTGGGTATTAAGACACCTATAAGGCTTTTTTTTTCTCTCCAGACTCACCAGTCTCAATGCCCTCACCCAATTTTCATATGTTGTGAACTTAAGGCTATTCACCATCCTTGTTGCACTCCTCTGTCCTCCAAAGTTAATCAATAGCCTTTCCACAATAAGGTGCTTGGAACTGAACAGAGTCATGATCAAACCTAGTAGACCAAGGCACAGCATGACTATTGCCTGCTTACTCCTAGGGAATAAGACTTTTATCTGACTAATACATTGTGGCATGTGTGTCCTGGTTCAAATTCAATTTTAATTCAGCAAGCATTTATTAAGCTCTATCTATGGACCAAGCATTGTCCTAGGTACAGATGATACAAAGATAAGAGTCAAAACAGTTCTTGCCTTCAACAAGTTTACATTTTACTAGAGAGGAGCTATGTGTTACATTATTATTATATAATTAATATTGTGATATAATATAACACAATGTAATATAATATATATAAGACATAATGTGGCATAACAACATAACATACTACTAATATATATATAACATATTATGTATAATATATTTATTCTATTTATTATCATAATATTACATATTCTAATTATATGCTATGTGTATATATGCATGTACTTTACACATATTTTACCAGAGGGGTCTATTGTTCATATATGTATTGCTGTATATGAACATACACACATACATGCACGTTTATAAATATACATGCATACACATTTGTGTATACATGTATTTATGCATGTATATATACAGATTTCTCACTCAAACATGTGATTTCATTTGTAAATGGAATCTTGGTTTAGAAATTCTCTCCTACCAAGATTTGTACTTAGAGATGAAGCCAACTTGTCCAAGGTCACATAGTCAGTATGTTTCTAACATGAGATTTGAACCCAGATCTTCTTCATACAGAGCTCATCTCTCTACCCACTATACCCTGCAGGGCTAGATAGGAAGAGCACTAACTATTTGGAGGAGTTATGTGGGAGGTAACTCTTGTCCTGAACCTTGACAAGCACTAAGGATGCTAATAGATAAGGATGAGAAGGGAGATTCAGGCATGGGAAGCAGCCTTGACAAAAGCACGAAGGTAGAAGATTTTTTTTCTTTTCAAATAGGGAATAGCATGCAGGTCAGTTGAGCCAGTTATAACAATCTCATCTTCAAAACTCTGGAATGCTTTTCTAACATGGCATGCTTCTATTATAATAACTCACACTTGTCTAGTGCTTTGAGGTTTTCAAAGTAATTCTCCCCTTAGGTCTCTGATCATTGTTGAAATCTCTCCCAGAGAGAGTCTAGAAGATCAACAGTAAGACAATTGATTCTGTTTACCTGATCAGTGCCAATTGGTCCAGTGACACAGTGCTGTACAATCCATGTGGATGAAGGGCTGGTAACTTCAATCCATTCAGTGCCCTATCAGATAATGTTTACCCTCAGGGAACAGTCCAAGGATGTCTTTTCTATATGCTCCATGCTGTAAAAATCCCCTTCCAGGAGGATGTCAATAGACAGTTTCTGTCTTCTGTCAGTGTTCCACCATCCTCCTGACAAACAGAGTTGAAACAAATGTAACCCTGACTGTACCACTGCATTTCCAAAGGAGAGAGAGACAGAGATACAGAGAGAGAGAGAAAGAGAGAGAGAGAGAGACTCCCATAGCCCACTGATTGGACCCCTGTTATAAATTTATGGGAGGACATGGCTGAGAGTTCCACGGGCTAGGTCTCAACCTGCATCATAGGAGAAAACATGAGCAGAGAATCACATGTTCCCCCTTCCTTCATATCCCCCACTTAGCACAGTGTTAGCCCATAGATAGAGCTTATTAAATTCTTACTCTCTCTGTCTCTGTCTCTTTCTGCATGCATACATACACATATATTTATGTATATGTGAGGATTCTGAAAAGATGGTGGAATAAGGCAGGAAATTGCCTGTTTCTCCTAAATTCTCCCATAAACAATTTAAAATAATGCCTCAAAATGAACTTTGAGGACAACTTGGGAGAATGTTTCGATAGACCTGACCTCCAGGAATGGTGGTTTGGCCTGATTGAAGTGCAGATTCCTCTGTGCAGATTCTGCTGAATCAACAGAAAACAAACCCTGGGGGAAACTTTGTCTGAGGTAGTTTTAGCTTCAGGAACTTTTACCCTACAGATAGTGTGAGGGCCAGACAGCTGCTGATCAAGATAAGCTTGCAGGGCCTTCACTGAGGCTGGAGTTGGGTCTCATGTGTGCTGACCAGATATAGTTCCAGGCTACGTGAGCACATGACTGTAAGTGCAGTTGTAGAGGGGAAAAAGAAGAACAGAGTTCCTGGTTTTGGTTCCAGTGCAGAGGAGTGAGCTGAAACTTTCAGCCAGGAGAGGGATCACAGGGAGTGAAAGCAATAGTGACAGCATTGCTGGGGGCCCTAGTCATAGCTCAGAGAAGAGCACTTGAGGTTAGGCCCCCAGAGAGAGCTCAGGAAACTATAGCAGAAAAATCCTGAAGCTTGATACATTATCCCCCACACCTCAAGACTAGAGCCCAACTCTAACACAAAGTTAACAAACAAGAAATAAGCCACTTAAAAATGAGTAAAGGAAAGAGAAAGAGCCTGACCGTTGGTAGCTACTATGGTTCAAACTCAGGAGAAAATAGTGAAGTTAAAACAACTACTTCTGCTTCAAAGAAAAAGGTTAAATGCTCACAAGCCCAAAAAGAGTTCTTGGAAGAGATTAAAGAGGTTTTTTAAATCAAATAAAAGAGGCAGAGGGAAAATTAGGAAAAAATAAAAGTAAAGAAAGAAAATCAAGAAAATTATAAAAATAAAGTCAACCAATTGGGAAAGAGATCCAAAAACTTACCGAAGAAAATAACTCTTTAAAAATTAGAAGTGGGCAAGGGGTAGTTAATAATTTCATAAGACACCAAGAAATAAAACAAAATAAAAAGAATGCAAAAATAGAAGAGAATGTAAACCATCTCATTAGAGAAACAACTGACCTGGACTACAGGTTTGAGAAGAGACAATATAAGGATTATTGGACTACATAAAAGTTGAGATAAAATAGTGTGCACACTGCATTTCAACAAATTGTTGAAAATTATCCTGAAGTTTTAGAACTAGAAGGTAAAACAGAAATTTTAAAAATCGACTGATCACTTCCTGAAAGAGATCCCAAGATAAAAACTGACAGGAACATCATAGCTAAGTTTTGAAGCTCCACAGTCAATGAGAAAATACTAAAAGCAACTAGGAGGGGGAAAAACAACCTTAAATACTGTGGTGCTTCAGTCAGGAAAACACGAGATTTTGCAGCTTCAATGTTAAAAGACTGAAGGGCATGGGGCATCATATTCCTAAGAGCAAAGGAGCTTGTTTTGCACCCAAGAATGAATTGCTCAGTAAAGCCAAATGTAATCCTACATGAGAAAAATGGATATTTAATGAACTAAAGGACTTTCAGGTATTTGTGAAGAAAAGACCAGAACTGAATGGAAAATTTGACCTACTAGATTCAGGAGATACATAATAAGGTAAACATGAAAGACCAGTTATGAGGGATTTAATAAGGTTGAAATAGTTATATCTTACATGAGAAAACATTATCTGTAACTCTTAAGAATGTTAGCATTGGGGCAGCTAGGTGGTGCAGTGAATAGAACACCAACCCTGGAGTTAGGAGGACCCAAGTTTAAATCTGGCCTCAGACACTTCTTACACACACACACACACACACACACACACACACACACACACACAAACACACACACACACACTAGCCATGTGACCTTGGGCAAGTCACTTAACCCCAACTGCTCTGCCTTCCCCCTCCAAAAAGCAAAAATATAAAAGAATGTTAGCATTACTTGGGTAGTTTACAAGAGCACACACAGACAGAAGGCTTGACGTTAAGTTGAGTATGGTGGGATGATTCTAAAAAATAAAATTGGGTAGGGAGAGGTAAAATGGAGCAAATTATCTCATACAAACAAGGCATGAATAGAAGAACCATTACAGTGGAGGCAGGAGGGGTTGGAGGTCTAACAGTGCTAGAAATTTATTCTCATCAGAACTGGATTAAAGAAGGAATAATATTTACATCTAAAAAAATATAAAAATCTTAACTGACAAAAACCAGGAGGGTGAGTGGCTAGGATAAGGGAGGGACTCTTAAAAGAATGTACAGATTAAGAAATAGGAGGGTTAAGGGAAAAGATAAGGGAGGATTTCTTGGAAGGGGATGAGGAGTAAGAAGAAAGATTTTTAAGCCATTTACATATATATACACATACATATGAAGTATCACATATGCTATATATACAATGCTAAGTTCTGATTTATATGTATATATAATACACATGTGTATATATATACTATATATCTAATAAATACACATATACACTATGTATAATAGATGTACATAAAAATATACTACATGCAGTATGTATACTATACTATGTACTATATATATAGTATATATACAATAAATAGTTTATCTCATTATATAGAGCACAATACAACACAACAAGCATTTTTAAAGTACTTCTATATGCTAGATGCAAAGAGGCAACAAGTTGTGGTGGATAGGGAGCTGGTTTCTGAGTCAGGAAGCCCTGAGTTCAAGCTCTGCCCCTGACCTCTCCACACTTAGTGACCATGGACAAGTCATTTCACTTCTCAGTACTCCAGAGAATTCACTAACTGACAGGTACCAACGTTCACTCGTGGACTGAGATTGCTAATGGGAAATTTCTTGTATTAGTGAAATTACTTGTCTGGCCCCAAAATGTTCTAGGTGCCAGTGATATGAAGATAAAATGCATAATCTTCTCTGCCCTCAGGGACTTACATTCTACTGGGGTGGGGTGGCTGTTAAAACAGATAAATATTTTCATGATAATTTGGGTGTGTGGAAGAGGAGACTATCTCTAAGGGCCTTTTCATCTTAGAGATTCTGATTCTTTGTTCCTCCAAAGTCAAGTTGCTCTTAGGGGCTACCTTAGAAAGCCAGAACTATGCTTCCAATAGGATAGAGCACCATTTTTCACAGACAGAAAATAAGAGCAATGCTTGAAAGTACAAACAATTACTAAGTCAATAATCTCAATTCAGGCAGTCAGACCAAATGATTCAGACCAAGAAAAATGTATTTTAGCTTGATGTGAGAGAAACTGTCCTAACAAGCAGAATTTTTCCGAAGTGGAATGGTTTGATTTGGAAGGCAGGGGGCTTCCCCTTACTGGCTGACCTTTAAAGTAAGGCTGGATGCCCACCTGCTGGGGATAGTGAAGAGAGGATTCTTATTCAGGTTGGAGTTGGACTGAATGATGACTGAAGCACCTTCTAGCTCTGAGATTCTGAGATCCTGAGACCTAAGGGACATCCTTACCCAGAGCACCTGACAGAGATGACTATTTTTCTTTTTCGTTCAATGTATAAAACTTTTCTCCATCAGCGAGTACTTACCTCACCTGGATTCTGCTTCTGCCTCTCTAGACTTTTCTCCATAACTTTTCTGCATGGTCATACAACCTCCACCCTACCCCACCCCATAACACACTTTTTTTCACTTCCTTTAATGTGGTATCTTTTTCTATTAGAATATAAACACTTTGAGGGGATAGACTTTCATTGCGATTATTTTTTTTAATTTTATACCTGGTACTTAGCACAGTACCCAGCATACAGTAAGCATTTAATAAATGCTCGCTGACTTGTTGACAGTGATCTCTGTGCTACTTTTCAGGACTTGAACCTGTAATTACATATGGGTCTGTGCATCAAATAAAGCTAGAGAGCTCGTTTTCTTTCCATTTCTCTAATAATTCAGGCTTAGTTACCATCTTAACAAGCATGCATGGAGCACCATTCATTCTTGGGGACGTGGGTCTGAATTTTCGTTAACTAAAACCCAGGTCTCATAAAATAAAGCTCACAGGATCACAGAAGAAAGAAATGCGTTTTCAGTTTGCCAGGACTGCTTTTCAAAGAAACAATTGGTTTGTTCCAGGGTTAATGGACTTAGGTTTAAGATGGGTCAATACAATTACAACTCAACTTTCTTCCTTCGGGGGATCTGAAAGAAGACCCCCTTAGTGGTACCATATTGATGTACTGACATTGCCCCCTCCCCCTGTAATCTGAACCATTGATTAGCATAGACTCAGGAGATTTTTATAGACAGCACTAACTTGAAGACTTAAATGATCTCTTGCCCCTCCCTCCCCCCCAGCAGATGGTTGGTTTCTGCTAAATCTCTTATTCCTGACAGTTTTTTGGAAAGAGTGTGCACCTGCCTCTCTCTGTCATTCAGGTAAATGTGTTTTTAAGGATGTGATTATTTTCTCTTACTCATCTATGCATTTCCTTTTCCCCCTAGTAAAAATGCAACCTCTCAATCCAAATTCAAAACGAAATCCAAAGTTTCTGACCACCTGGACCCACAGAGGCTGTTTAGCCCGATCTCACTCAAATACTAAATGTATATAGGCATGTCAATGTCATGTATACATATGTATGTGTAAATACATACATGTGTGGGTCTCTGTGGACAGGGATACAAGAAACGGAGTAGACCTGGGGTTTCATAGATTCATGGGGAAATCCCTGATAAGTCACTGCTCTCCGTCAATGCAGGTTGGCACTTTTTCTGCAACTTTGAGAGTTGACTAGAGCACTTAGAGGTGAAATGACTTACCCAGAATCACACAACCAGTCTGCACAAGTGAGACTTGAATCCAGATCTTCCTGGATCTTAAACCAGCTCTCTATTCACTGTGCTACCTAAGTGTATCTCACATGTCCATATGTACATACACATACATGTATGCATGTATGTGGTTGTATATTTGTAAGTCTTGGTATAGGTGTATGTATGGATAAATGTGTGTGTATGTGTATATATATATATGCACATATATAAACAGATGTATAAGTATAAGCTAATTAGTAATCACTTTCTACCCAAGCGCTTGAGCCTGTCACTCATCATTGTGATGAAATGGCATGGTCAGAGGCAGTGGTAAATTGAAAAAATACCAATGTGTTGTTTTCTAAGCATATTATTAAGGGGCAAGAATTACCTTGCTTCAAGAGTAGTAATTTACAAGAACCTGTATAGTGTTTCTACCAGGGATAATGAAACGTTTTCACTGAAGGTTAAGTAAATATGTGGAAGGGGATTTTGGAAACTGCACGGGCATTTATAGATTATGGGTATGTATGTGTCCCATATAAATCTGCATCCTGTAGACTTCTTAGAGCCGTGATTTCATTAGAGTGGATGCTGCCCCAAGTGTTTTCAATTTCATCTCTTTCATATTTTGTGATTAGAGGGCATTTCTGGAATACAAAAGTTTTCCCCTAGGGTCTTGTGAGCCACCTTGAACTGAGCAAGGTCACTTCTCAGATCGCAGGTTGGTGCAGGACTAGACTTACAGCCTTTCCAGGTTTGAGGTCTTGCTCAGTAGTCACTAACCCAGAGTCATGTCTGTATCACCAAATGTATCACCAAAAGATTTCTATATAGGATGCACATACACACACTCATGCAGAAATATTCACACACATGCAAATCCAAACATACAAATATATGCCAGCATAGACACAAACACACATACAAAGGCACAAACACATATAGACACCTACAAACACACAAAAACACACATCATTGAATCATAAAGCCTAGAGTTGGAAAGGATGTCAGCAACCATCTAAACCATCATTATTGTTGCTGTTCAGTCATTTTCAGTGATGTTTGTCTCTTCATGACCCCATCTGGGGTTTTCTTGGCAAAGATATTGGAGTGGTTTTCCATTGCTTTCTCCAGGTCATTTTACAGATGAGGAAATTGAAGCAAACAGGGTTAGATGACTTGCCCAGGATCACACAGCTAGTCTAAGACTTGAACTCAGAAAGATGAGTCTTCCAGATTCCAGACACAGTATTCCATCCACTGCACCACCTGGATGCCCTCTAGATGAGACCTATACAACCTGCAGACTGCCAAAGGATGTCAGGCAGTCTGTGGACCATGGGCTGTGCAGAACTGGTCTAGACTAATCCATACATGAATGGAATCCCCACTGTAATATACCTGATAAGTCACCATCTACTCTTGGCTTGAAGATCTCCAAGGAGGAAGAGCTCCCTACCTCTCGAGGTAATATATTCCATAAAGCAATCCATAGACATATACTATCATAGATGCACTTGCATGTATATGCTACACATACACACACGTGTGTATACCTATGAACATATTCATACACATGCATATTATTTTGTATGCATATAATATACACATCAATATATATTGTGTATTATCTATATCTAAGCATATGTACATGTACTTACATTTAGACAAATATACATGTATATGTAGAAAAACATTTACATATACCTATATGCATATCCCCGTATATATGGATATGGACATGGGCTGATTCTCTCATTTAAAGACCTTGGCAAAAGATCTGAGTTCCTGTCCTGATCCTGCCAGGTGACCTTGAAAAGGTGGTTTAATCTCTGGAATGAAATATCATTAAATTTCATAGTTCTTTGACTCTGGCCCAGTTACTGCACCTTTCTATGTTTCAGTTTCTTCATCTGAAAAAATGAGACGGTTGAATAGAAGGCCATGAAGGTCTTTCAAGCTCTGAACCCTTGATCCTATGATCTCAAGGGGGAGTGATTTTGATACTATAAGGAGATTGTCTGTGTAATGAGCCTTAGCTCCCCTAACACCATTCTTCCAGGACTATGACACTTTTATTTTTATTCTCAGTTACCTGCCTTTGCATTCATATCCTTTACAAATCTTTAAAAAAAAACTTTGTTGGTGAGATTCCCTGTGTATCACCACTGTTTTTTCTAAATGGCTCTTCCGATGAAAATATTGCCTCCATTTATACCTCCATTTATCCTTACCCAAGCACCTACTACCATGCTCTTTACTCCTCCACATCTACTTCATGAATTTTTTTCTCATGAAAATACATTCTTAATGTACAATATTCCTTTTACTTACTCTGTTCCTTTAGAATGAAATATCTCTTTCTGTAGCCATATTCCTGTGATGATATCTATCCCAACAAATTTCCATTATACTTATGGGATCTATTTGATATCCTTGCATGAAAATGTCCAGTTCACTTTCTGCAAATGTCTGAATTATTGAAGTCTCCCATCTTTACTATAGGTGCTTCTATGGCAGGTTTATGGTCTGCTTTCTGATCTCCTCATCTATTCCTTCATTCAGGTTGGATGGTCTATAACCTATGACAATGATAAAATTGCTTCTGTTTCTCCTCAATGAGAGCTGTAACATAGGCATCCATTTCATCCCACCAACTCTCAGTGACAACTGAAATTGAATTTGTCCCCTTGCATTAGGAACTCATGTTTATATTTCTTATTTCCTAAACTTTATACATGTATTTGTATGTGTATCTGTATGTAGACATTTAAAGTCACATGATTTACTAATTGTTTCTTGGATTTTTATCTCTCGTGAACTTTTGGGTGGCCCAATTGTTATTCTTTGGGTTTCCTAATTGTTATTCTTCCTGCACTGTGGTGACACCTTATGGCATCCAGATGGTTGGATATACCTAAGCTCTTTTCACCAAATTCCATTTGTTTTAATTGAAATTATAAAATGAAAAATTCTTAAAGGTTCCCATGTCCAAGGAGCTCACACATTACTGGCAGATCTCTTGTGCTGCATCACTTCAAGGTCTCGAAACAAAATGACTGCTGCCGAAGTCCGATTAAAGAACAACCCAAATGTGTTTCAATCAAGGTTTCTTTTTCTTTTGTTTTAAGGCTAGGAGGGATTCGTGCATTTATATAGATGGGGTAGGTTTTGCCATCTCAAAAAAATATAAATCCATAAAGCTCTTCCCATGACAGCCATCTGAGGCTTTTTGGAAACCCTGTTCAGCCCATCAAAGGGTAGAAGTACTTTTGTGCTACTCTTCATTTTCCCTTAATATTGAAGGGGGTGAGTTGTCTTAATGAGAAAGCATTCTCCATTCATAATATTCCAGGAAGACACAGGAAAATGCAGATTCATAATTGGGCAAAAACAATTATTTTCAGATTGAAGCATGATGCTGAATGGCTCTAGCTCCAATTATACCAGACTTTTATTCCAAATGGAGGGCTGAAATCATAGATGGGCTCAGGTTAATTGGGAGAAGGGAGCTGAATTTTCATTTTAATGCCCTACTGTAATGTCTTATATGTAGGTCATCTTTTTTTTTAACCATGCACATGAGTGCTTATGTGTTCTCTATTTTAGACTGCATTCTGAAATGGCAGAGAGAGATAGAGAGAGAGAGAGAGAGAGAGAGAGAGAGAGAGAGAGAGAGAGAGAGAGAGAAAGAGAGAAACTATTCCCCATGGCATGTGCAAATGTACCTTGTAATTAAAAAGTAGGTAGGTAGATAGATAGATAGATAGATAGATAGATAGATAGATAGATAGATAGATAGGTGGAAGGAAGGATAGATTAGATGGATGGATCTAGAGCTGTGAGTTCATCTGTATAAGGTACTTTCATTTTGAAAACTCCCTTTACTGAAGTAGATCAGCAATGAACCCATAATGTACAGACTGAGAGATTTGTTTGGGGTGCTGAGAAGTGAAATAAACTGTCTAAAGTCACATATAACGTATGTATCAAAGGCAAGATTTGAATCCCAGTCTTCCTGACTCCAAAGTGATCTGCAATCCACCACATAATGTTACCCCTTATATGTTCATTAGAATGTATGACCCCCTTGAAATGGGCAATTAATTCATTCATCATATTTGTATTCACAGCACATAGAACAGCAACTGACACATATTAGACTTAATTAATTATAGATTGATCAATTTATTAATTAATCATTAACTGTGTGTCTATGGGTGGTTGATCTATTGCATTTGTAAATCCAGAGGTGTAATGGTAATGGGAATTTGAAGATCTTCCCTGCCCCTTTATAAGCCTAAGGGAATTTGAAGACCTTCTCTGCTTTGAAGATATACCCTTCCCCTTAATAGGTTGAATGTAATTGCATGGAGCCTGTGGTGGGAGGAGTTTGCTGAAGGGTGGAGCAGAGCCCACAGGAAGCTGGGAATCAGAGTAGTTAGGCTGGAGGGAGGAGAGGATGCATCTGAGGGAGACAGTTAGGCTTGTGAGTAAATGTTGGTTTGTTTGAAGAGTAAAGGATGCTCTGACTCTCTGTATTGTTATGGCATCTTAACTTCTCTGTTACTATGATGGAATTGATTTACTGATTTGGAGATTTGTTTTTCTGGTGTCTGAATAAATGTTTTGCTCCTGTCTTCTATATGGAGTCTGTTATATTTTTGTGATTGGGCAGTATACTGGCATATTTACAGTGGCTGTTGGCACTATGAATATTGTGTTGGTGCTATAAGAGGCAACTAGTGCAGTGTCTAGTATGCAATAGGCACTTAATAATTGCTTACTGATTGACTGTCATAAATAGTTAAAGATGTAGATATTATACTTACATACACAGATATATATATAGGTAGAGGGAGGGAGAGAGAGAGAGACAGGAAGGCAGAGTGATATCTCTGAGACAGAGACAGAAAGATGAGATGAGACATAGCACAAAGCAGTTTTTAAAGTTCTCCAACAAGGTGTCATATGTTCAAATCATATAACATTTTTTATAAATGTACCTAGAAAGATAACTTCAATGATCCTCTAATTGCCAACATCCAGCTAAGCATAAAAGTGACGGGAAAAGCCTGTTACCCAAGGATTTTGCACTTGAAATTAAAGCAATCCTGCATAAGGTCCATTTGGAAAGGGATTCTCCACATGCTAAGATTGTCTAAATGTTTCTGTTTTTAAGTGGTATTGTGCTGTTTGCATCAAGTCCAAGAATTTTACAGGCCTCCTTGACTGAAATTCACATCTAACCAAAAGATACACGAGAACAGGCTCAGGTAGAAACAGAGACTTAGTGCCCAAGGTCACCCCGCTAGTAAATCAGTACACGAATAATGGCAGCGAGGCATTCTCCCTCCAAACCAGTCTTTGGTACGTTGTGGTTGTTCAGTCATTTTCAGTTGTGTCCACCTCTTCATGACCTCATTTAGGGTTTTCTCGGCAAAGATACTAAAGCGTTTTGCTGTTTTCTTCTCCAGTTCATTTTACAGATGAGGAAACTGAGCCAAACAGGGTTAAATGATTTTCCCAGGCTCATCCAGCTAGTAAATCTGAGGCTGGATCTGAACTCAGGTCCTCCTGACTCTAGGGTTGGTACTCTATCCACTGGGCCATCTAGCTGCCCCCTTGCCTTCTCTAAACAAGATTCTGACCCAGGGACCTTTCACTATACCATCCTGCTTTTCCACTATAGTGAATGTATATATGAAAGCACTTTGTAAGCATTAAGTGCTATATAAATGTAATTTGTTATTTTCACCCAGGCATGTCTCATCTATGTATTTCATTCAGTAAAGCACTACTGGTGAAAACCAAAAGCAAAAGGAACTGGAATAGCTTGGCCATATTGTGGTACATTCCTTCGTCAACATTGGCGGACACAACCTTGTTTTCCCAAATCAAAAGATAATGTCAAAAATTAAGGTGACTGAACCAGACCTTCTCACCAACCAGACTAGAGCCACATGGCATCATCTCTTCAGTGTCACATTTGCCAAAAACAGAACAGCCCAATTAACCAGCCAAGCTTAGAATAAATTAAGAGGTACCATCCCGCCGATGTGCAAAATGATATGGGTCAAGCTAAGTGATTAGGCTTAGTGTTTCCACCATCTCCTAAATCATTCAAGGGAATTTTTAAAGTTTCCTGTTCAAATGTATTTGAAGAGGCAGAACATGTTTAGGGATTGTAAGTTATGGGAACATCTGGCATAATAAAGATTGAGATCTGCTAAAAATTTGCTCACATATAGGAAGAGAATGCCTAGTAGAGTCCTACAGTTTTCTGTCTTTGATTTCATTCTGCTCATCTTCCAAAATACCTCCTGGGAAGAGGGCATTGACATCATGCTTTCCGACTCTTGGAATTCCATAAACCTGGCACAGGCAGGTAATACATTATGTGTCAGTGTCAGAATCCACTGATAGCTCAGATCTAATAAGATGGCATGTGATTGAGAAAACTTTTAATTCCTTCACTTAGGTGCTTAAAATCAACTATTTAAACACAAAATAACAGAGATATGACTAGAATTTTCTTTATGTAAAAGCCACAGAAGTTGTACCAGATGAAAAACTTAACCTGTCTACAATGTGAAATATCTGCCATAGGTAGGTGGCACAGTGGATAGAGCACCAGGTCTTAAGTCAGGAGACTCATCTTTGCCTCAGTTTCCTCATATGTCAAATGATCTGAAGAAGAAAATGACAAGCCACTCCACCATCTTTGCCAAGAAAACCCCAAATGGGGTCACGAAGAGTCAGAAACAACAGAAAAACCAAACAACAAAACAAGCAACACAATCAATTAATATATCACAAAGTTGCATTACCAGAGTAATTGTGGTGGTCTTGCTATGCTCCTGCCCTGTTGTGACCAGAAATGAAGTACTATATTTAGTTTGGTTGCCACATTATAGGAAGGACAATGACAAATGAGAGTTTATACAAAGGAGTGCAACCCTTAAAATAATACTGTATTCACAAGTATTCATTAAGAGAATTATAAGGAGATGTATAAGGAGAATTTTTGAATGCTGCAGATAAGTTAACTTACCTTGATAGGGTACTTTCCAAGGACGGACACATTGATAATTAGTTTGATGCATACATTGTCAGAGCCAGTTCTGTATTTGAGAATCTCAGAAGGAAAGTATGGAAGAAAAGAGGTTATTAAACTACCAAACTGAAGGTCTACAGAGCCAATGTGCTGTGACCTTGTTGTTGTATGCTTGTGAAACCTGAACAGTCTACCAGCACCATGCCAGGAAACTGAATCACTTCCATTCAAATTGTGTTAGGAAAATTCTGAAGATCACCTGGCAAGATAAGGTACCATACACTGAGGTCCTTATTTGAACTAAACTGCCAAACATTCAAACTCTGCTTCAGAAAGTGCAACTCCAATGGACTGGCCACATTGTACAAATACAAAATGTATGCTTGCCAGAAAAACTATTTTATGGAAAACTAACACAGGGCAAGCATTCACATGGTTGTCAGAAGAAGCAATACAAGAACACTTTCAAGGTCTCTCTTAAGAACTTTGGAACTGCTTTGTGACATGGGAGACACTAGCACAGGACTGCTCAGTGTGGTGTGCCCACATCAGAGAAGGTGCTGTGCTCTATGAGCAAAGTGGAATTGAAACAGTTCAAAGGAAATGCACGATGTGCAAATTTAGAGTATCCATCTCAAATGTTTGCATGGATTATTTGTGCCAAATCTGTGGTAGCGCATCCCAAAATTGTATTGATCTGATTAGCCAAAGTCAGACCCATTGAAATTTTACTCTCTCATAGTGATGCCATTTTGGTCTTCTTTGAGAACAAAGGACAACAACCAGCCGAGGAGTTACATGATAACTGACTTGAAATATTTAAAAGACTTGTCTTGCAAAAGATTGAGGAGAAAAAGAGCAAACTCCTCCGTTTCTTGTTGAAAGTCTTTCACAAACTATCTGCAACCTAGTTTCCTGGGCTTGTTACACACGTTCCCTCTGCACACATGCAACATTCCAGCCAAAGTGTTTGATTTTTCTAATTCATACCATTCAACCTTCCATTTCTCTGCCTTTGTTCTAGTTCTTCTCTGTGCCTGGAAACCATTCCCTTCATATTTCTGCCTTTTAGACTTTTCCAACTTACTTTCAAAACCCTGTTCAAAGGCTACAGGATCCCCCAGTGTTCCCTTTGTCTCAGGTAAAATTAGGATGTTGTTTCTCCCATAAGAATGTAGTCTACTCAAAGGTAGAGACTGTTCCTTCTTCTAAACTTTCCTAGAAAAAAGAGGGCCCCACCATCTTCCTAGCCACCCAGGCTCATAACCCCAGGGACATTCTTGATGCCTCCTTCCTACTAACTGCACATAACCAATACATTGCTAAATTGGGTTCTTCCTACTTTTACAATATCACTCAATATCACTCTTATCATACCCTCCATTCCCTTTTACCCAGACTAATTTTATCCCAAGTCTCTCTCCATGCCAGCCCAACCTTCATTCTGCTACTGCCAAAATGATTTTCTGAATAAATCTGATAGAAGCACCACTGTTCTTCTTACATGTACACATACACATACACACACACTCACTCCCACACTCAATAAACTGCAGTGACTTCCTATTATTATCAAGATAAAATGCAAAATATTCTGTTTCTTACTTTAAAAATTCTACATAAGCTTTTACAGATAAAGAAAGTGGGACTCAGCGATATTAAGGGAATTTACTGTGGTCGTGCAACTAGTGCTGGAGCTAAAATTTAAACACAGGTTTGCCTTCCCCTAAGAGCAGTTATTTAGCCAAAACATGACACTCTTGGTAGTAAGTATTCAAATATTAGAGGTCTTATAGTGAAGACTGCGTGAACACTTGTCTGGGATATTTTTAAGATAATTCATGTTTAAAGTGGTAATATCACTATTTGCCCTCTGGTATCCTTTTCCAGCTCAAGGATTTTATGATTCAATTCTCACTTGCCTCTCTACCCCTGACTTTCTTTTTTCTCCCTTCTTTCTCCTTCCTACTTATGGATGGCTGCTACCACCTCCAACACTTTGGGAACCTAAAGTAGTGAACTGTTTTCAGCAGTTACCTAATTGTTTTCTCCCTAGACCAAAAATGCTTAAGCCACAAACTAAAATTGGAAAGAGTAACTTCTCTTTCTCTCTCTCTCTCTCTCTCTCTCTCTCTCTCTCTCTCTCTCTCTCTCTCTCTCTCTCCCTCTCTCTCTCTCTCTCATGCACACACACACACACACACACACACACTCACACACATGCACTTTCTTGAACACACATGCAAACTATCTTAAATAAAACCTCCTTTCAAAGCAACAGACTGAAGGAAGAATCTGTGAGAAATCTAGAGTTCAATTCACTTTGTCTTTCCTGATATGTAGCTCCAGGCAAATGTCTTTTAGAAAGTAAAGGGTTTTGAAAGTCAAAAAAATAAATGAAATGTGGCTGAGGATAAAGCAGAGGATATGTTTTCATAACTTTGCCAGGCCCCTATTTTTGGCATGACCTCATCAGAAGGAAGTAGGGGAAGACTAAGTATAGAAAACACATCATTTTTCTTTTTATAATGAGAAATAGAAGTGAATCTTAAAAAAAAAAAGAATTGTGCTGTCTATGGTACTGAAATGTGATCATATAATTTAACTTCCTTGCAGTGAAGGTGATCATAAAAATCATATCATAAGTACTATCTATACTTAGAAGGCTTCTAAATGTCACTAAAAAATTTAATCTCATCTCCTGGAATTCTAATCATAGTTTAACAGATAAATTATTGGGTGGGTTGTGACTTTTGTTAAACAAAATCTAAGTTGTAATTCTGACAGAGTAATGATCTATCCAACTGGGTTTTTTTTAAGGAAATGGCAGTTCTTTTTCTCTTTTAGATCTTAGCTTTAGAGTCATTCCCCCACCTCCACCCTCTTGCTGCAGCGGGAGAAGATGCCTTTGTTGTCAAAGATGGCATGATGACAGATCATGAATTTAGAGCTCTAAGGAATCTTATATGTCATCCAGTGCAATCCTCTCATTTTACAGATATGTAACTGAGTCCCAGAGAGGTCAGGTCATTTGCTCAAAGTCAGACAGATAGTAAGAAGCAGGATTCAAATGCAGGTCCCAGGGCTACAAGGTCAGTGTTCTTTCCATTGCAATATATTGCTCCCGTCTTCCTGACTAGTTGTCTAATTTTTACAGGACCTTCCATAATTACAGGGATATCTGGTATTTCCATAGTACTTTGAGGTTTGAAAAGTTCTTTCTATAAATTTTCTCTTTTGATCTGGGAAAGAACTTCTGAGCCAAAGTGAATGAAAGGAGTCTCTCTAATTCACATGCCCCACCCCCAGCCTGTTTTGTGCTAGTTTGAATCTGTAGGAGCAGTCAGTCATTCTTTTTGCCTTACATGGTATTAAAAACTTAGGCTGGAATACAAGTTCTACTATTTACTCTATCTTGTATAAGCTTCACTAAACCTGTCTCTCAGTTTCCTCAACTAAATTGAGGGAGTGAATAGGTGACATCTCTAGGCTCCTCTGATTTTTGTACCTTAGTTTCTTTATCTGTAGTTAGAGTGTAGTAGAGTCTGAGGACCTGGGTTCAAATCCAAAACCTCTACTACCTGTGACCTTTGATAAGTCCCTTAACTGTTCTGTGCCTCAGTTTTCCCAACTATAAAATGAGATGACTTAAAAAATACCTTCCAGTCATAAATCTAAGATTCTAAGAGCTATTGACTGAAGTTTCAGAGAGGGGAAATTCAGCTAGACATAAGGAACAATTCTTAACTTTGAACTATCTGTAAGTTCTTTGGGCTGACCCAGAATTCAGTGGGTTTCCCATCACTGGATATTTTTGTATAGAGCCTAGATTTTGAATAGAGCCTATTTGTGGGGGGTATTGTGTCAGGGACTTTCATTTAGGTATTATCTGAACTATAAGACCTTTGAAGATTCTTGGCTGACCTGGGCTACAACATGTAACCTCATGTAACATCATGTAAAAGTTTCAGTTTCTTTATCTGTCAAAATGAAATAATGATACAGATATAAGAATATGTCTTTACAATACTAAAGTCTAATATAAAACATGAGCTGCATCATTTATTTGGGTAATTAATCATATGTTGCCTTCTGTTATTCCACTTATTGTGGCATACTGGTCTTTGGGTCAGGGAGACCTGAGTTCAAGTCCCAACTCTAATGCATACTGACTGTGTGACCTTGAGCAAGAGACTGAATCTTCCAGTGACCCCAGGCAACTCTATAAGCCTAGCTACAGAAAAGGTGCAAATCTCCACTGGTAAATACACCTGTGAAAGCTCCCAACTTGGATGAAATTATATGCACTTAAAAAAATAACAGTTCAATTCAACTGAACAAACAGTTATTAATCATAGGCCATGTAAAAGATAATTATGTGGAGAATGGGATGCAAAATGCAAACCTCTTGAATCATTAGATAATTTTGCTATTCAGTTGTTTCAGTCATGTCTTACTCTTCATGGTCCCATCGGGGGCTTTCTTGGCAAAGGCAATGTAGTGGTTTGCCATTTCCTTTTCCAGTTCATTTTACAAATGAGAAAACTGAGGCAAGAAGGGTGAAGTGACTTGTCCAGGGTCACATGGCTAGTAAGTGTCTGTGGACAGATTTGAACTCAGGAAGAGGAGTCTTCCTGACTGCAGGCCTGGTCTTCTATCCACTGAACCACATAACTGTCTTTACTGTGAAATAGTAAGAACATTGTTTTAGATTTCAGAAGTTCCTTGAAGGCAGAAGCTACATCTTATACAGAACAATGTGGTGTATTAAAGAGAACGCTGATGTATTTAGAGTTGGGATTGCATCTGGCTTAGTTCTACTGTTTAGTAGCTGTGCGAAGATACCATGGTGACATTCTGATAAGGCAAGGATAAGAGTACACAGAATGAGCAAGCTTAAATATCACGATCAACATCATTGGAGGGAATAACCATCACGACTTTCACCAGGTCTAAGTAGCTGAACCCCTTCTTCAGTGGCATCATAGAGCCTGGAACAATTGTGGTAAGAATAAATTTCCTATTTATACATCTTAACTGAATGACTTTGAACAAGGAAAGTCACCACTAGTACTTTGAAAGCTCTATTGCTGTCTTTGGTAATGATGGTCATAATAGAAGTTATATAACATTTTGTGACTTCTTGATTAGGATGAGTTTCTGGGGGATGAGGGATGAGCTAGCTGATACAGCTAGGTCTCAATTAATTCAAATGTGGGAAATGGGACACATGTCTTGTGGATTTGAATCCACACTATTTGAATTTATAATTACATAAAGTATGGTCATTGGTTCCAGCCCAGTGAAAATAAGCAGTGCAAATTCAAATGATGTGACCACGTCACTGCATTAATTATTTACACAAATCAAGAATTTACTGTATATCAAAGTCATTTTCAGGTCTGTAAATCTATGTCAAACACAATGATTCATTGACCAACCTGGAAGGACAGTGCTGCCCTTGTGGGAAGAAGGAGAGTCAGATTGCAGCATATACTCACTTTAGAATAGAGTTCACCAAAGAGGCAGTCATAATCAACTAGTTGATATGAAAGGTAGCCTCAGTCAACTGTAGGCTAGTAGCACTTACCTCATTCCTCTCTTTAGACAGTCAGACACCACTGAACTTGGCTTTTTCCAATGCAAAAAACACTAGCTGTGGCAGAGAGCTGTCCACAGTTGAAGTTAATTCAAAGGGCCTAGGGCTACCTCCAGATGTTATCTTTGTAAATAAAGTGGACATGTACAAACTAGGGAATAATACAATTAGGTAACTTTGGAAGTAGCTCAGTTACCTGATCCAAAATATAGTGATTAATGTATCAAAGTTAATCTGAAGAAAGGTACCAAGTGGAATGGCCCAGAATTCTCTGCTTCATCCAATGCTGTTTCACATATTTACCAATGAATTGAATGAACCTGTAAATGGATACTTAATAAACTAGTTGTTATACAATAAAAACTGAAGACATCAATTACATGATACATGACAATGTGAAGTTCCAAAAAGATTTTGGCTGGCTACTGATCAAATCTTAGTTGAATACTGCTATGGGTCTGTGATCTCATCAATGTGGCTATCTGTAATGCAAACCATAGCCCATTCCTGCCTTCCCATTCTGTATGAAAATTGTCCAAGTTTTCATATAAATACACCATAGAAAATCCTCTCAGGATGCCCACATCATGACCCTATTGATCTGGGTCATGATATTATAATCTGACCCTTTTTTCTTATTCTTACTGTGGAAACTTCATTGTCCTGTGTTCCTTTCTTTCTGGGCCATGTTCTTTGCTAGATATTAATGGAAGTTGATGGCTTATTATTAATTAGAAAACCAATCTCTAGTAATGCATCTGGGCTCTTTCCAATTTTGAAAAGAAAGGAAGGAAGGAAGGAAGGAAGGAAGAAAGAAAGAAAGAAAGAAAGAAAGAAAGAAAGAAAGAAAGAAAGGGAAGGAAGGAAGGAAGGAAGGAAAGAAGGAAGGAAGGAAGGAAGGAAAGAAGGAAGGAAGGAAGGAAGGAAAGAGGGATGGAAGGAAAGAGGGATGGAAGGATGGAGGGACAGAGGGAAGGGGAGAGAGACACACAAAGAGACAGAGACAGAGAGAGAGATCCCAGATGCTCAGCGCCTTCAGTTCTCTTACTCTCTCAAGCATTCCTCCCTAGGGACTAGTTAACAGACTTCTGAGTCTATCCTCAGAGAAGTCCCTTCCTTTATCCATTGTGAAAAGAGAACTACCCTGTTTTACCTCCTCCAGCCTCCTGATGTCTATCAGAAGCTCTCTCCCCATCAGGGAGGATGATGTCAGCTATTTTAATTCAATGAGCAGCACCTTCCTAGGGTACTGACTCAAACATATTTTTTCATAGTCAACAAACAATAAACCTGTGAGTTCAAATTCCTTCTGTAACTTCCATTCAATTACAGGTCTGCAAGGATATGGTCTACTATAGAGTACATTTCTGAAAGTCAGCCTGTACCCTTCTTCTATATTCATCAGAGCTCTTCAATTCATATGTACAACATGTAACAAAGTATTTATGACTCCATTATTCTTGATATCAAACAGAGACTAAAACAAGGGCATAGTTAACCAAAGATTTTTCCTAGGACATGAAGGAGGCCCAGCTCCAAATTGTAAAGGTCTTCCCAGAGCTATGAAGATCCTCCAGATCCATTCATAATCAATCCATAAACATTTATTAGGCACTTACGAAGTACTATTCTAAGTGCTACAGATGCAAAGAAATGCACAACTAGCCCATGTCCTCATGGAGTTCACATTTTAATACAATGAACAGATTTGTAACTTTGTCTTGAGACTTTGGGTTGACAATTTGCTGCTTGTATCAAGCAACTACAGAACTCCTAAATGAGATCTCTAATCATTCATAAAAAAGCAGCAGAATTATCCACCTGAGAAAACCAAGTAGATGAAGAATGCCTGCGTCCACACTGTCACATGTCTTTGGACAATCCATAAATCTGGTCTATAAGTGCATAGCTCTTTGACAGAGATAACTGGGGGACAATGAATTGGGCCAATAATTGACTAAGAAGAGAAAAGTAGGCTTTGGGAAATTGGCTAGTTTTTAAAAATGATACTAAGATTCCTCTTGAAATGAAAGCCAATATCTTTAACACAAATGTTCTCCCAATAAGGCTATAAGACTGTGAGCTATGGAATAGCAATCTCCCAAAAATTAACGGCAAGGATCACTGAATCTTCCTATGTGACAGGCACTGTGCTGGTCACTGGGTATACAAATACAAAAAATGAAATTACCCCTCCTCTTATATTCTGGTGGAGGAGACAAGAACCTATATGAAATGTATTAAAACATATAACCAATGAAGAGTTATAGGAAGAAATTGGTATAATGCATATAGTGTTTCACAAACCTTAAACTGATATGTAAATGTTAGCACTGATGATGATGATGATTGACCTATATCAATTAGATATTAGACAACTAAAAAGTATAAACATGTGTGCATACATAATACAGAACCAAAAGACATTCTGCAATAAGTAAATGGCAAAAAAGAAGAATTGCTGGCTATTAACAACATATTAAAAAGGATCCTCAAAATCACTACAATAAGAGAGAAATGTAAATTAAAGTAAATCTGGGGTTTCATCTCATACCGAGAAAAGTGGTAAAGATGACAAAAGATGGGAACAGTCAGTGTTAGAGTACTTATGGGAAGATAGGCGCTAATACATTGTGAGTGGAGCTATGAATCAGTACAATTTTTTTAAAAAAGCAATTTAGAGGGGGCAGAGCCAAGATGGTGGTGTAGAAGCAGCAAAGTTTCACAGCTCCCATACAGGTACCCTAAACACCCATAAAATATGACTCTAAACAAATTTTAGGGCTCCCAAACTCACAAAAATACAGAAAACACATTGCTTGCTGAAGGCAGCTAAGCAGGAGGGGCTCATCACAGCAGGCTGGGAGCGGAGGCCAGCCCAGAATGAAAGTGAAACTGCGGCCAGGCTCCAGGGTGGACGGGAGGAGCCTAGCTGCAGTGCAGTGAGTCTGCCCCAGAGAGAAGATCAGCAGCACCAGGAGCAACCACCACATCTATCAAGCCAGGAAGAATAAGGATTAGAGAAAGAAAGGTTAGTGAAAGTCAAGCTTTCAAGCTAAATTTGGGGGAGGAAAAGCAGTTTGGCCAATCTGCCCCCAGGGCAAGGAAGCAGGGGGGAAGAGGAGGATCTGCTACAACCAGCAACTGTCTCCACAGGGCTGCTTCAGAGCTCCTGGCCTGTGGACCCCAAAGCGGGGCTGAGTTGATTGATCAGGGCCAAGGGCTCTTGTGTTGAGTGACCTGGATCTGGATTGTGGTCTTGGGTGGTGGTCCTGGGGTGCGCTTTCAGCAAGCCAAAGCTGGTGGAGGCTGCATCTGTGTAGGCCTTGAATATGATATTTTGAAGATCAAGGGAGCTGAGATTAAAACCAAGAATCACCTACCCAGCAAACATATAATCAACCACTCACAATATGTCCACTGTGGAGATGTCCTGTGTAATTACACATGTACAATCTGTATTGAATTGCTTGTTCTTCCAGTGGGGGTGGGTGACAAGGGAGGAACTGAAAGAA
>CM053597.1:172101839-172119719 GCA_028646575.1 Pseudocheirus occidentalis | reverse complement strand
GATTGGGGGAAGGGCTTTACAGTGGGGCCACTGTTTTGGGGTTGGGGTAGGGGAAAGAAGGGGAGAAAATTTGTAACTCAAAAATCTCATGGAAATGAATGATGTAAACAAGAAAACAAATAAAAAATTTATATTAAAAAAAGTCATTTAGAATTATGCAAATAAAGTGACTGAAATGTTTGTGCCCTTTGACCCAGAGATCCCATTACTAGGCTTATGCCTCAATGTGGTCATTAATAAGAAAACCTCCATATGTAACAGAATAGTAATAATATTATTATATTTATATTAGTAATATTAGGACAGCACTTTTGTGGTAGTAAAGAATTGGAAATGAAGTAGATGTCCATCATTTGAGGAATGGCCAAACAGATCAAGCTAAAGAATATAATATTAGATTACTATACTGTAAAAAACTAAAATCATATAATGAATACGAAGCAGCATGGAAATATTTCCATGGATTATATAAAAATGATCATACTGACACTGATACCAGGAAGATTATACTCTGTTTTCACTTACAATACTGTGACGTTCTACAACAAAAGTTCTTTCCTAGCCACCATTCTCCTTTATGTGTCTCCACCATTTGAACTTAAGCTTCTTGAGGAAGCTATCTCACATTTGTCTTCATAATGCCAAATATAAATATGTTGGTGCAG
The DNA here is from genome assembly GCA_028646575.1 of Pseudocheirus occidentalis. Lineage (NCBI taxonomy): Eukaryota > Metazoa > Chordata > Mammalia > Diprotodontia > Pseudocheiridae > Pseudocheirus > Pseudocheirus occidentalis. Next base: position 172,119,054 of record CM053597.1, on the reverse strand, counting down.
GGTTTTGGGTAGAAAGTTAATTTGTTGGCTCCCTTTTCTTCTTCTGTTTATAGCACTAAATAAGTGTTTGCTGATTCATTATTTCTCATCGGGAATACACTTTACGGCTAGTAGGGACTTCATAGGCCAGTGTGTCTAATTTTACAGAAGAGAAAACTGAGGCCCAGAGAGGCTTGCTAAACCATTAAAAGCTGGATTTGAACCCAGGCTTTAGTAACTTACCTAACAAACATTGTTAGACCCTGATGATGTGGGTAAAAAGCAAGCAGACTGTCCCTGACATCAAATTCCAAACACCTGCAGCCTGGAATTCTGTAGTCTTTTCTAAGACTAAACAGCTATTTATTTAGGTTAGCGTTGCCTTGTCTAGACTATTTTGGTACATCTATTACGGGCTTCCATTTAGCGTCTGTTTATTTAAATCTACTTTCAACTGGCAGATAATTCTCTTGATTATCAGTTGATGCTGTGACCCAGTAGGAATACAGATAATTGTTGGTGTGCCCATTTGGCTGGCAATGTGAAATTATTATCTTTAGAGCAGCCAAGGAGGGTGTTTGGGTAGAAATTGTACACATTGTTGGCACAGTGGGATGGGTACAGAGCTAATTTGCTGGCTCTCCTCTCTTTTCTTTTCCTTGTGCTCAAAGTACCCAGTCTTGCTCATAATCACTGGTGGGCACTAGATGCCTCTGAGAAGTTGTCAATTATTCAATCACATGAGAAGATTCCACTTCTCCATTCCATTAAAATACACTGGGGCTTCCCATAATGGGCCCAGACTCAAGAAACAGACAAGAATTGTGTGATCCTTCTGCAGGTTCTTCTGTGTGCCTCAGTTCCAGGGTTGTGGCGGTAAATGTCTAATGACTAATTCTCTGAGAAAAATCAAACCAAACAAAACCAAAATACCAACACATTTAGCAGCTTAATCTGAACCATTCACATTTTCTCCATCACTTTCTTAAGTGAAATAGTAATTGTAAAGTGCTTTGCAGGGTGTCTGGCACATAAGGCACTATGTAATGTTAACTATTTTGATGATGATGTCTAGAGATCAACAAAATGCTGAATAAATGCCTGATTTGCAGAATTTGCCAACCTTGAAAGTGTAAATGCTCACCCTGTAAAGGTAAAAGGATGGAGTAGAATATATTATGCTTCAGCAAAAGTGAAAAAAGCAGGGGTAACAATGTTTATCTCAGATAAAGTAAAAGCAAAAATAGATCTAATTAAAAGAGATAAGGAAGGAAACGAAATCCTGCTAAAAGGCACGGCCAAGAATGAAGCAATATCCTTACTTAACATATATGCACCAAGTGGTATAGCATCCAAATTCCTAGAGGAAAAGTCAAGGGAATTAGAGGAAGAAATAGATAGCAAAACAATACTAGTGGGAACCTCAACCTTCTTCTCTCTGAACTTGATAGATCTAACCTCACAATAAACAAGAAAGAAGTTAAGAAGGCAAATAGAATTTTTGAGAGGCTAGACATGATAGATTTCTGGAGAAAACTGAATGGGGATAAAAAGGAATATACCTTCTCAGCGGTACATGGCACATACACAAAAATCGACTACGTAATAGGGCATAAAAACATCACAATTCAGTGCAGAAAGACAGAAATAGTAAATGCATCATTATCAGATCATGGTGTAATAAAAATTACATGCAATGAAGAGCCATGGAAATACAGGTGAAAAACTAATTGGAAGCTAAATAATTTAACCCTAAAGAATGAGTGGGTCAAACAAGAAATTATAGAAACAATCAGTAACTTCATTCAAGAAAATGACAATAATGAGACATCATACCAAAACTTGTGGGATGCAGCAAAGGCAGTTCTTAGGGGAAGTTTTATATCCCTTAATGCATACATGAAAAAATTAGAGAAAATGGAGGTCAATGAATTGGGCATGCCATTGAAAAAGCTAGAAAAAGAACAAATTCAATATCTCCAACTAAATACTAAATTGGAAATAATGAAAACCAAAGGAGAAATGAATAAAATTGAAAGCAAGAAAACTATTGAATTTATAAATAAAACTAAGAGTTGGTTTTATGAAAAAAAAACTAATAAAATTGAAAGATCCTTAGTCAATATGATAAAAAAGAAAGAAGAAAACCAAATTTCAAGTATCAAAAATGAAAAGGGCGAATGTATATCCAATGAAGAGGAAACTAAAACAATAATTAGGAATTATTTTGCCCAATTGTATGCACATAAATTTGACAATCTTTGTGAAATGGATGAATATGTACAAAAATACAAGTTGCCCAGACTAACTGAAAAGGAAGTAAATTACTTAAATATAACCCCATCTCAGAAAAAGAAACTGAGTGCTATCAGAGAAGTCCCTAGGAAAAAATCCCCAGGGCCAGATGGATTTACTAGTGAATTCTATCAAACATTTAGAGATCAATTGATCCCAATACTCTACAAACTATTTGGGAAAATTGGTGAGGAAGGAGTCCTACCAAATTCTTTTTATGACATAAATATGTTACTGATACCTAAATCAGGGAGAGACAAAATGGAGAAGGAAAATTATAGACTAATCGCCCTCATGAATATAGATGCACAAACTTAAATAAAATATTAGCAAAAATAATACAGCAATTTATCACAAGAATAATACATTTTGATCAGGTTGGATTTATTCCAGGAATGCAAGGATAGTTCAATATTAGGAAAAGCATCAGTATCATTGATCATATCAACAATACAACTAGCAGAAACCATATCTTAATAGATGCAGAAAAAGCTTTTAACAAAAAACAACATCCATTAATAGGAAAAACACTAGAAAGTATAGGAATAAATGGAGTTTTCCTTAGAATAATAGGTAGCATCAACTTAGAGCCATCAGCAAGTATTATATGTAATGGGGATGAACTATAAGCATTTTCAATAAAATCGGGGTAAAACAAGGATGTCCACTATCACCCCTCTTATTCAATATGGTACTAGAAATGTTAGCAGTAGCAATTAGAGAAGAAAAAGGAATCAAATTAGGCAAAGAAGAGACTAAGCTATCACTCTTTGCAGATGACATGATTATATACTTGGAGAATCCTAGAGAATCAAGTAAAAAACTTCTTGAGACAATAAATAAATTTAGCAAAGTTGAAGGATATAAAATAAACCCACATAAATCCTCGGCATACCTATATATTTCCAATGAAGTCCAACAGCAAGAGATAATGAGAGAAATCCCATTTAAAATTCCTGTAGACATTATAAAATATTTGGGAATCTACCTGTTAAAACAAGCCCAGTACCTTTATGAACTCAACTACAAAACACTTTTCATACAAATAAAAGCAGATCTAACTAATTGGGAAAATATCAATTGTTCATGGCTAGGTTGAGCTAATATAATAAAAATGACAATTTTACCTAAATTAAATTACATATTTAGTGCCATACCAATCAATCTACCAAAAAAATTACTTCATAGAACTAGAAAAAAGAGTGACAAAATCCATTTGGAAGAACAAAAGGTCCAGAATATCAAGGCAATTGATGAAAAGAAATGCTAGGGAAGGTGGCCTAGCTGTACCAGATTTTAATTTCTATTATAAAGCAGGAGTCATCAAAACTACTTGGTACTGGCTGAGGAATAGAAGTAGTGGATCAATAGAATAGATTGGTTACTCAGTAATCAACAATTACAGTAATATACTGTTTGATAAACGTAAAGACCCCAGTTTGGGGGACAAGAACTCACTATTTGACAAAAACTGCTGGGAAAATTGGAATATAGTATGGCAGAAATTGGGCATAGACCATCATCTAGCACCATATACCAAAGTCAAGTCTAAATGGATGCACAATCTAGGTATAAAGGATGATACTCTAAGTAATCTGGGGAAGCAAGGAATAGTTTACCTGTCAGATTTATGGAGAAGGGAAGACTTTATGACCAAAGAAGAGCTGGAGAACATTATAAAATGCAAAATGGATAATCTTGATTACATTAAATTGAAAAGTTTCTGTAGAAACAAAACAAATATAACCAAGATTAAGAGGAAAGTGGGAAATTAGGAAAGAATTTTTATAACCAGTGTCTCTGATAAAGGCCTCATTCCAAAAATATACAGGGAATTAAGTAAAATCTATAAGAATATAAGTCATTCCCTAATTGATAAATGGGCAAAGGATATGAACAGGCAATTTTCAGAATTAGAAATTAAAGATATCTGTAAACATATGAAAAAATGTTCTAAATCACTATTGATTCGAGAAATGCAAATCAAAACAACTTTCAGGTACCACATCTGACCAGTCAGATTGGCTAAGATGATGAAACAGGAAAATGACATATGCTGGAGAGGATGTGGAAAAATTGGAACACTAATGAATCATTGGTGGAGCTGTGAACTGATACAACCATTCTGAAGAGCAATCTAGAACTATGCCCAAAGGGCTATAAATAATTGCATATCCTTTGACCCAGTAATACCACTTTTGGGGTTGTATCCCAAAGAGATCATAGAAGTGGGAGGAAGACCCATATGTACAAAAATATTTATTGCAGCTCTCTTTGTGGTGGTAAAAAACTGGGAATTAAGGGGATGTCCATCAATTGGGAAATGGCTAAACAAGTTGTGGTATATCAATGTAATGGAATACTATTGTGCTATAAGAAATAGGGAGGAGATGGTCTTCCTATTCACCTGGAGAGGTTTATATAAATTGATGGTAAGTGAGAAGAGCAGAACCAGGAAAAATTTGTACACAATCACAGACACATAGTATGTGTAACAACCAACTTTGATAAACTGGACTCTTCTCAGCAATGCACAGCTATAAAACAACTCTGCAAGTCTCAGAATGGAAGGTGATATCTATGTTCAGAGAAAGATCTAGAAAGAACAGAGTTTAAATGGAGACTGAAGCAATCTACACGCTATCATTCTTTTTCATGTTTAGTTTTCTTTCTTTTTTCCCATTGTTCACTCCATTTGTTACAACCCTTCTATATTCTGGTTAGACTAATGTCCAATGTGAAAGTATTTGCAGATCCTATATTTGATTGCATGCCACCATGGGGTGGGGGAGAGAGGGAGGAAAATTTGAAACTCAAGGGATTGTGGGACTAAATCTTGTCAACTAAATGTAAATAAACAAATCAATTAAAAAGAATAAATGCTCACCTTGTAAAATGAATGATTAGCCCTCTTGTCAGTGTGAATTGGCTGAAGCACATCCCTGTGCCCATCAGTTGGTCAGGAAGTATGATCTGGTTTTGAATCCTGCCTCAAATATTTACTAGTATTGTCACCCTGCTTAAGTCTCTTAATGATTCCCAACTTCAGTTTTCCCCCATCTGTAAAATGGGGATATTAGCAACTATGTCAGAGAGTTATTGTAAGGATCAACATAAAACAATTTGCAAAACCTTATATGCTAAATAAATGTTATTATTTTGATTCTTGTATCAAAATACATTGTAAACCCTAAATTCATATGTAAATATGAAGTATTTTTCTTCATTATTATTACCATGAACTTGATCAATATCAATATAAACAATTCTTTATGAAAAGAAGAGCATAAAAGCAGGTTGGCATGTGATACACAATGGCCTTTGAAGTCCCTACTAGCTCTAAAGTCTATCCCCCAAGAGAATGTGATACTCTTCTATGTGCAGTTTTCTTTTGGGGGGGGAATTAATTTTTTAAAAGTGAAACATGGTAGTTATACCATGACTCTGCCTGGCTGAGCAACTTAATTTCTTTCTCTCTTCTGTGTATTATTATCTATGTGGAACATTTCTCACTTATGAACTATAAAAAATGGCAAATTATATTTCCATTAAGACTTCAAGGTTTACATAATAGCCTGGGCTAGTGCAGGTTGGGGAACTGTTGATCCTGAGGGTTGAACTTGAGAACCTAGAGGACCATATGTGGCCTTGAGATTCTGCATCCCTGGAGTAATGGATTGACATCAGGGAAACCTGGGCTGCAATCTTGCCTCTGACTCTTAACAGTGGCACACTGAACAAGTTTATTAGTTTCTAAATGTCCTAGGCACAAAGGATCAATCATAGGACCATCTAGAGATGGAAAGCAACCTCTTACATTGAAGCATCTCTTCAATCCTCTCGTACTATAGATGAAAAAAACCTGAGGTCCAGGGAGATTAAGTGATTTGGGCCAAAGGCCTTGGAGTCTCCAAGATCTAGGTTTAAATCCTGCTTCAGATAGTATGTGTGACATTGCACAAGTTTTTTAAACTCTGTGTTCTACCGCCAACTCTCCAGGTCTTTTCTACTAAAATGTGGGTGGTTGTTGATTTGTCTCAGTGGAAGGAATTCCCATACCATGAGTTTGACTCCAAAAATCACAATCTTCTTTAAATGATCACCTTAACACAAAGCAATATCCTGATGAGATAGGTAGTTCTAATCTAAGGGGATTCATCCAATCATACAGATAAGTGAAATTCAGAGAGGTTAAGTGACCAGTGGCTGGAGGATTCCAATACTAGTCAGGGTCAGAGCTGGGACTTAAATTCAAGTCGCCTGGGACCAATAGCAGCATTCTTTCTGCTGCATCAATCAATAAATGTTAAGTACCTACTGTGTGTCAGGCACTGTCATGCATATAAATTCACTAGGATAACCTCCACCTACCTGCAAGGAAGTTTCTTGCCCAAACCTGAAACGAGGTTTTTGTGTGTTTTTTGACAAGCGCGTGACACTGTGTTGGCCACTTCTTAAGAATGTGCGATCCCTGAGCCTACAATATTAATGGTGAAAACAAGTTGCAGGACAGAGGGAATGCTTATTTGTGAAGTCTTGTGGAATTGTAGACAGAAGCAGGTTAGTGCCCCAGATTTTGAATGAGAATATTCTAGCCCTTACCTCTCATCATTCCACTCTCTCTTCACCTCTTCTTCATAAATTTCCATCATGCTACTTCTCTCTCCTCTGCCCCATCAGCTACCTCCCATTTTCCCCAATGTCACTGTCCTCTTCTCCTGTCTCTGTCGCTCTCACACTCTACCCTAACTCCCAGTTCCCCTCTGATTTCTCCCCCATTTCCATTCCGACAACTCCCTTGTTCTTCATCCCTGCATCATGACTCCCTTTTCTCCCATCCCCCTCTCCCTTACTTCTCTCCCATGGTTTCCCATCTTCAGACGCCCCCTCTCCTCCTTTCGGCATTTGCCCACCCCTCTGGATCCCTCCCCAGTCCCTTATTCCTTATCTCCACCTTCCTTGCCCTCCACGTTCTCCTCCATTCTCCTCGAATTCTCTTCTCTAATCTCCTCTTCCCATCACCTGGTCTCCACATGCTCCATTACTCTTCATTCCCAGATTCACTTTTACCGCTGCCTCTCCCTCACTTCCCCACCTCCCAGCTCTCATTACTTTTCACCCCGTCCTCCCATCTCCACGTTATCATCCCCCACCCTGTTATTTCTTGCCCTCAGCACCCCCTGCCATCCCTCAAGACCCCTCTATCTCTCATCCTCCTCCCCTTAATTCCTTGCCCTCAGACTCCTACTATCTCGTCACTTCTCATCCGTATTTCCAACCTTCCATCATCCTATGGTCTCTTTCATCCTCTCTCTCTATTTCTCATCCCTCCTTCACCCGTCCTTCGCCACTCCTTTCTATCCTCCGAGCCCATCGCCCCACTCCCCAGTCCTGCCCCTCCCCTCTCCACTGTCCTTCGCTGCCTAGAAGTCTCCTCTCTATTTACAAGTGCCATTACTAATTGCTTTTTCGGCTTGCTTTTCTACTCTCTGTTCAAAATTCACGGGGCGTTCCCCAGCCGCCTTTATGCCTCGTTTCTGAACCTTTTCGGTATCTCTCTCTCTCTCTCTCTCTCTCTCTCTCTCTCTCTCTCTCTCTCTCTCTCTCTCTCTCTCTCTCTCTCTCTCTCTCTCTGTCTCTGTCTGTCTCTGTCTCTCTGTCTCTGTCTCTCTCTGTCTCTGTCTGTCTGTCTGTCTGTCTCTCTCCCTCCCTCCCTCCCTCTCCCTCTCTCTTTACAAACGGTACTTTCTAGGCCTCTTTTCTAGTCTTTGCAAACTTGAGGGTTGGGTGGTGTGGGTTTTGTGTTGGGTTTCGGTTTTTTTGGCAGCAACTCTCCTCACCCCCTCTTGCTTCCCCGCCTCCTCCTCCCTCCTTCCCCACCCCCCAAAAGCACACGCATGGGTCCTCCTCCCATTGAATGGGGCTTTGTGCGGGGAATTTCCGGAACACCACGCAGTGCCCAGGGCTGCTCGGAGGAGGGGCCGCGCTAGCAGGCCCGGGGGCTCCCCGAAGCCCACCCCATTACCACGGTCACTGTTTGCCCTGGATTCTCCCAAAGGGCCTATTGTGGCCCGTTACCAGGTAGCCCCTAGCAACGCTGAAGCTCGGCCGCTGCGCTGCGGCCGCCTACGCGTCTCCCTGGGGCCGGTGCTGTTCCCTGGGCTCCCCAAACGCGTGCTGCTGCTGGGCCCTGGGAGAATGAGGGGAGGTGGTGGTGGCCACAGCGGCGACACGGGCTCGGAGGAAGGGACAGAGGGAGAGAGAGAAGGGAGTCTCGATTGCTGGTCACGTCCAGAGGCTCCCGGAGCTATCCACCCATCCTCCCTTCCACCCGGGAACAGCACCCCCAAACCACGGCAACTGGGCCACTTCCCCTTGCCCAGTTATTTTCAACTTGGCTCCCCTTCACCCTCCATATACAAAACACATCCCATATCACTGGGTTTCCCATCTGCTTTCACTTTCAGATTCTCCATCCCCCGACTCCATGACTTGAGTTACCTCCCCCACACACGTTCAGGTCCCCCACTGCATCCTAACTCTTTTCTCCACCTGCTAGTTCCGATCCTCACTTCATGACTCCACTTACCGCCCCCCTTCACATGCAGATCCTCTTCTATAACCCTTTCCCCTCCATGTTCAGACTCTCTTCCCCACATTCTCCTCCTCCTTCTGACCATCCCCCAAAACTTGATTCATTCAGAACCCAAAATTGGTCCAAATTTTGGTCCAAAATCTCTCTATACTGTAATTTGGTTCTCTTCACCAAGTGAAGCCCCTCCCCAAATCTTGGTTCCTTCTTCCTTCTTCAAACTAGACTTCCATCTACAATTGAGTTCTTCTTCTGCTGTCATCTCCTCTGTACAACTTGACTCTACCTCCACATTCACACTGTCCCTCCTCCACGACCTTTTACAAATTAAGAAACTGAGGCTCAGAAAGACTTGCTGAAAGTCAGTAAGAAATGGCAAGAGTTGGGGTTCAAATCCTCTTATTCCGGTATCATTATTCTTCCACCTTCCATTCAAAGGTATGATGATGTTCCTATCTCCTAAGATCATTCCCAGCAGTAGGAAGTGCCTTTGGAATCATCCACTATTCACAAAGTGCTTATTTTGTGACAGGCTTCTGACCTCAGAGCCAATGCTTTTCCCATTGTACCAAGGAGATTGGGCCAGATGATCTAAGATCTAACCCTTCTGTGAGTTCCCAGATGTGGGTACCCCAGGTGCCAATGGATAGCCAAATCCCTCTCAGCAATCCTCAGGAATTCCTGTTTCCAAAAATGTCACCACTCAAGGACAGTCAATCTTCTGGTGATGGGCACTCAGAGGGAAATCAATCCAGTTCATTGCTGGGTCCAAACTTGGGGTCCTTCTAGCCCAGCAGCCCCTGTTTGCTAGAGTCCCTCCCCTTCATGTCACTTTCCCTCTTTTCCCTCTACTCTCTACACAGCTTCAATGAGCCTAATTGTTTACACTGGAATGCAAGTTCTCCAAGAACAAGAACTGGGTGTGCCTTACTTTGCATCTCCATTGCTTAGGACACTGCCTGGCACATAATAGGTGCTTAATACATGAGGCACCTTGAAATTATGATTTTTATTTGTATCCCTTGACCTCTTAGGTGATGGCAAGTCTTGTAAAAATTCTTTTATTTTTATGTAAATATACAATCCGTACCTCTCACTGCTTCTAAGGAAGGAAGGAAGGAAAGAAGGAAGGAAGGAAGGAAGGAAGGAAGGAAGGAAGGAAGGAAGGAAGGAAGGAAGGAAGGAAGGAAGGAACAAAGAAACAAAGAAACAAAGAAAAAGAAAGAAGGAATGAGGGAGTAAGAAAGGAAGGAAAAGAAAAAAGGAAGGAAAAAGAATGAAAGAGACAGAAAGGAAGAGGGAGGAGACAAGGCAGGAAGGGTAAGGGTTAAGTAAGTGGCAGCCATAACAAGACTTAAAGACTGTACTAAAATGTTGCAGTTTTATGATCTCCATAGGTAGAGGGACAAAATCATAGATCCTTGTTATATATTTTGTCAATATTCATCCCTGAATCTTAAACAAACCCATCTAAGGACTGACCTATTAGTTGGCTCCTAGTATACTTCCTGTGTGATGCTCATCAAAGGTGACTGCTTACAAGCTGGGATCTAGGAATGGTAGTTCACACTAATGTAGACTAGGTAACAGTCAATCAACAAGCATTTCCTTATTAGGCCCCTTTTGTGTGCCAAGCACTGCATTAGGCATTGAGGCTACAAAAGTCCTATATCTCCTGACTTCAAGGAGCTTCAGTCTATCAGGAGAGAGAGTGTAGAAGTTTATACAAAATAAATAAACAAGGTATTTAGAAGCTGTAGGATTAAGGAACACACCAGGGGAGAGGGGTCTCTCGTTCTGAGCTTTGAAGGACACTAGGAATTCTAAAGGATAGAGGGGAGGAGGGAGAGCATTCCAGGTATTGGGGAGAGAGATGAAGCACTGAATATGAAGAAGAAGCAGTGAGAGGCCAGTTTGGACAGAGCAGAGTATGCATGGAGTGGAATAGTGCATAACAAGGATGGAAAGGTAAGTGGGAGCCAACTTCAAATGTCAAAAGGAGGCATTTTACTTGACCCTGGAGGTTACACAGAACTAAGAGGGTTTATTGAGTAGGAAAATGATCTGATCAGAAAACCACTTAGCATTTGTGTTCTCCAGTGTACCTCTTCTCAGGCTGATGTCTATAAGAACACCAACATCTGATTTAGGAATATGACAAAAAGACGAAACAAAACCACCACCACCCCCCCCAAAAAAAAACAAAAAACCAAACCAGTCCATGAGTCTGGTTCCTTTTGTCTTGTTCAGTTTTGTTTTCCTTACATGTCTAATCCAAAGACATGAGCTACAGTTTTCACACATATGTATGTATTGTCAAGATGTACATATATATACATACAAACTACATATGTATGTGTAGATAATTATATGTCATTACAATTGGTTTCCTTGATAACTTCTGTATATTTCACACATTTAGAAATATTATTGAAAAAGGATCAGTAGGCTTCACTAGGCTACCAAAGAAGTCCATTAACCAACCCCCACCAAAAAAATGAATTGTCCAAGGTCATATTGATAGCTGGTAGAAGAACTGATACAAGCCCTCTTTCCCAGTCAAACATTCTTTCTCTTAGAGGTCCGTGGTCTACAACTGCATCTATTTAGGAGGTCGGTAGATGGCAGGATCACAGGATTTTGAGCAACAAAGTACTTTAAAGATCATCTATTCCAATCACCCTCAGTTAGAAATTTTAAAAAATTATGCCTAGGCTCAGAGATCTAGTTGGGAGGACCCTCAGAGGTCATTTAGTCTTGCTCCTAATTTTCACAAATAAGGAAATAAAGTTACAGTCACAAGGTCATAGGCCCAGGTCTAGAAGGCCATTGAGCGAATCCCCTCACCTTACATAAAAAGAAATCAAGAGGCAGAAAGTTAAGTAATAAACTTTGGAAGGAGGATTTAAACCAATGTTCTCCGTCTCCAGCCATTGCTTTTTTCCATGGTTGCCGCCCATTTACACTTTAGTGCATGTTTGATCCTCTCTATGGAGCTATCCAGTGTGAACTGTTTTAATGTTTGGGAAGGAAGGAAGATCATGGAAATGAGTCTTGTGACCTCTGAGTAATAAGATAGCATGAAAAAAACTGTCCCAGTACAAGAGATTGAGGACAGAAAGGAAACTTGAAGGGATATTCTTCAGTTTTTAGCTTGTATCATGGAGACAACACAAAAAGGCGAATGGTGAACAGGGAAGGGAACTTTGGTAGTGAAAGTTAGAGGCATTTTGAGTAGGGCACAGGGTAATAGATTGACACATTCTATCCAGTAATGGGGCAGACTTGATTTGGTTATGTTCCATGGATTATGTTCCATAAGATTGTTAGACACTAGTGTGTAGGAGGACTGGTGAGGGGGAGGTGGCTAGAGAGGTAAGGATGAATGGGTTTGGCTTTTTGGCAATAGTGGTCATAGAGGCATCAGCATTCAGGGAAACAAGATCTCAAGGTGGAAGCTGGGAGTGAGCACGTACTTGGGATACAGAGAATAGAGAATGGAGGAATGGAGGGGAAACGAATGATTGGGATGGAAGATGGCAGGGTTCTTTTCTAAATGAGCAATCCCTGAGGTCTGACACTGTTTAGTCTCTCTTTACTCCCCCCTTTCAGCCCTAAGCGGGAGCCATACAAATGTCTTAAAGGCCTATTAAACATGGACTGCCGAATGGGCACCTGAAAAAAAAAGAGCATAAGGGAATGCTTTGAGAGACACTTTGCCTTTCACTCAGTAACTCCAGCCAGCCCGTAATAGGGACCCCGCACATGTGATGACTTGGAACAAATGCAGAATGGCAGGGCCTCTGCAAGTCAGACATTGTACTGGCTCGTTCAGGGCTAATAAGCAGCGTGTCAGAAGGCCTGCAGCTTCTCAGGCAGCTCTAGCCAAGAAGGAAAGGTTGCTGAGAACTCCATCTGATGCAGATGCTACACAAAGGTGGGCACACATGTTTTCCCATAGTTGTGTGTGAATTATGGGAGATGCAAGCTACAGAAGGATGTATTTGTGTGGGATGCCAAAGGTATTTGGTTCAATTCAACCAATATTTTGTAGTATTGTAGAATTCAGGCTGGAAGGTACCTCAGAGACCATCTGATTCAAGCCTTTCATTTTATAGATGAGGAAGCTGGGGCTTAGGGAGATTAAGTGACTTGCAGGTCACAAGAATAGGAAGCCCCAGAAATGAGATCTAAGCTCAGGTTCTCTGACTCTAGACCCAATGCTCTTTCCAGTATACAACACCTGCTATGTGCAAGGTGTTGTAGTAACCCCAAGGACACAAAGGTCCTTGCCTTCAAGGACCTTATATTCTGTTTAATAATATATCATGTATATAGGAGTTCCATATTCTCTTCATTGAAAGATCCCTAAAGTGAAAGATCCTGGAACTTTGAAAAAGGAACACAAATCAAGAGAAAGCTAGAAAAGTAAATTTATTTGAGTGACTGGAAAGAGTTGTGAGATGATCTATTCATCTCATTTTAAGTGGGGGGGTACTGATTTCCCTTTAGAACCTCAGTGTCCCCAAAGGGTATTGAGAAAGTTAAATAAGAAAAACAGATGACTCTAAAGTTTTGAAGAGGGAAAAAAAGAGAGGGAAAAAGAAAACACTAGGGTAGAAGGGAAGAAGAGAACTGGACTTTCTATTCCTTGTAATTGAGATATGTGAAAAGTAAATATATATGCATCAGATGCACCTCATTCTTATCCAAAGTAAGCAAAGGAAGATGAAATGTATATGCATGACACACCCTTACACACACATACACACACACACACACACACACACTGAGTATAGTTTGGAACTACATCAAACTCAATGGGGAAGCAAACAGGGATACAGAAGCAAGAATAAAGAGTGATGGTAATTCCAGGGAGAGAAGAGTTACAATTGAAACAAACTTCCTGATTCTGAAGGGAAGACTGAAAGGTTAAAAAAGAAAGAAAAGCAAAGGAAATCTAAGGAGAAGGTGCCTATTTGTTGAAGAATGATTTATCCCATTGTAAAGTAATGAAACATTATTATGCCAGAATAATAGGAGGAACAACTTCAGAGGATTCTAGGTTGTATGACCTGGCACAAAGGGAAGTAAAAAGAACTAGGAAAACAATGTAGGCAAGAAGAATATTATAAAGAAGGAGAACTTGGAAAGATTTAAGAACTCTGGTTAATGCATTGACCAAGCATGAGTCCAACAGACCAGTGATGGAGTACACTGCCTATACCCGCTCCAAGGAACTTTTGATCCATTTGAGGGAGACAGTATGTGCACATAAGGATAAGATGAAGCAAGGAAGGATCAAACAAAGAGTTCTAAGAATAATTGAGGAGGTTAGGGAACAGGGAAAGAAGGCAGCATCAATCCAGGTGGTGGACTCAAGGCTCAGAAAAAGTCACAGTTTTGGATAGAACCATTGTGGGGATGCCTGTTGTTTGGCTGCCATATTTGTTATGTAATTCCCCCCCCTTTCTCTCAGTTTTTACTTGGGGAGAGGAAGTAAGGAATGATAGGGGGAGTAAAAATAGTGATGCTTAAAAAAGGTCACTTAAATATTTTAATGCACAGAGTAGAGAGACAGAGAGAAGAGGGGAACAAAGAAAGAGAAAGAGAAAGGAACAGAGGAACAGAAAAAGAGAAAAAGAAATAGGAGAGAGAAGAGAAAAAGACAGGACAGAGAAGAGACAGAAAATGTGTTCAGCGGTGGGAAGGTATGTCATTTAAGGGCAAACCTCACTTAATTTAGAAAGACCATCATAAAGTGAACCATAAGGTTAACTTTGTCTATCTATCTATCTATCTATCTATCTATCTATCTATCTATCTATCTATCTATCTATCTATCACCTATCTTTCTTTTTCTGTCTGTCAGTCTATTCATTCATTCATTTATTCACTTAGTCCACAGAAACTCTCAAAGATCATCAAAGTCATAGAGAGGTTGTGATATGGGTTATCGGAAGCTACATCCTTAATGATTAAATTTTAGATCTTTGAAGTTGTAAAGTGTTGATATTTACTCTATATTCAGATAAGCATATATGTGTGTTTGACAAGGAAATAAAAATATATGTGTGTGTATGTATGTTTACATAATGTATACACACAGGAGCACAGGAGCATAGAAGGAGGTAGATTGAAAATGAAGTAGGCATCTGGGATCAAGTTCTGCCTGTGACACAAGCTGGCTGTGTGAGCCTGGAACCAGTAACTTAATTTCTCAGTACCCTAGGGAATTCTCTACCACTCTGAGTTATTGACATTTGCTAAGGAATTTCTATACTGGGTGTGCCTCATCCAGATGAAATCACAAGTCCAAACAAATATAGAGATATATGTAACAGGACCTTGGAGGCTAGTGTCTACTAGAGAATAAAAATTTCCCAGTATTTATCCACCTTAGCCCATGTAGATCTATGAGACTGAAACTGACAGGTTGGTTTCTGTCCATCCTGAAGGAGATAGGTAAGGTTCTATGAGAGGAGTGAAATCAGAGAGTGAGAGACTAAAATAATCATAGAAGAGAGGGAAATGAAAGCACCGGGAACCTAGGCATGCTATCATTTTAGAGTTCACTCCCTACACCCTATAAAAATTTTAAGGGTGTACATGTTGGGGTACAATGAAAGATCACAGTCTGGAAATGCAAAAGCCACAGGGGATTAATGTAGATGCTAGAGCTGTTCAGGGTGCTGAGAAGAGAATTAACAAATCCATGCTTTCCCATCCTTTGCCTCTTTTCTCTCTATTGGGAGAGAAATGAACTAGTTTCCCTGTCCCTGTTTCTTATAGGTCTTGTTTTCTGTTTCAAAGTTTCTCTGAGATAATGTGGTTAACCAATCAATTGCTGATATGTATGTATGTGTCCTTAGTGCTGGTGGAGAGAGAGGTAAGAGAGGTAAAATGCCCAGGAGAAAGAGAGAAAGATCTGTTTTTAGTAATTGCTGACAACACTTTTAGTTGAGGGGTAGAAAAGGAGTTAGTCTATATAAAGTGGGGTTTTTTTCAGACACCTAGTGGCAGGTTTGAAAGGAAAATCGTTTCCCCAGAAGGCAAAGCCAAGAGAATAACTAGAAATAGGCCAGGATGAAGGACAATCCAAAAGGAGAAGCTAAAGAAAAATGGCATGCTTCCAAAGGTGGGAACCAGAAAGAGGGAGTAGCTAGTCCTTTATTCACTTGCATGGTTCCCTAAGACACACAAAACTACCAGTCGCTTAATCTTTCAAAATGTGATAGTTTGACCAAATACTCTAAGGTCTATTCCAACTATATTTCAAACACACACACACACACACACACACACACACACACACACACAGTATATATAAAATGTATATGTATAAAATGGTAGATACATACATACATGTATATATCTACACACACATATCTACATGTACATATATGTGCATGTATGTCCATAATTTTTTAGGAAGGTGATATTTCTAAAACAAATGCTATTCATATGTGTAGGTGTTGCTGTTGCTTTACACAAAAGTTAACCAACATTCTTTTTTCCATTCATTCTGTACATTATGTATTCCATTCATTGTATACATTACTAATCACAGGTGGAGATCCTTCAGAGGCCATTTAGTTCATCCCATCCCTGAAGAGGAATCCCCTCCCAAGCATACCTGACAAGTTCACCTCCAGCGATTACTTGAAAACCTCTAATCAAAGAGAATCAACTACCTTGGGAGGTAACCCATTTCACTTTGGGATAATGATATTTGCTGAGAAGGTTGCCTCAGGTTCCTCATCTTAAACGAGAGGTTGGGGTTTAATGGCCTCTAAGATCCTTTCCAACTTTAAATCAAAGATCTTATGATCCATTAAGCCTAAATTTCTTCCTTTCCAACTTCTGCCCACTGCTCTTGGGCCTACCCTCTGGGACCAAGAACAAGCTGAATGTATCTTCTGTAACCCGATCTGTTCCTGTACTTAGCACCCCTCCAAGTCTTTTTTTCTCCAAACTAGATCTTCAGCCTGAAACTAACAAAATGAAGGGATTGAGCTAGATAAGCTTAAAAGTCCCTCCCAGCTCTGCAATTCTGCTCATTATTTCATCATCCACCCAGCCATATTTTCCCCAAAGCCTTTGTTAAAAATACTGAGTTTCTGAGGCTGGACCAGGGTGTTTCTGGAATCATTTGTGATTGCCAACTACCAGGCTTGTCTTTCTGATATTGTGCTACAAGTGTCTCTACAAGTCTGTGCCATTTTTTAAATTTTAATTTATTTTCTTGATTACATCATTCATTTCCACAAGGTTTTGAGGTACAAATTTTCTCCCCTTCTTTCCCCTACCCCCAAGCCCAAAACAGTGATCCCACTGTAAAGCCCCTCC
>CM053597.1:172082458-172101339 GCA_028646575.1 Pseudocheirus occidentalis | reverse complement strand
TCCATCTATCCATCCATCTATCTATCTATCTATCACCTATCTACCTACCTACCTACCCTACAGGATGATGCAGTGCATAGAGTACTGGAGACAGGATGACCTGAATTCAAACCTGGTCTCAGACACTTACTAGCTATGTGATCCTAGACAAGTTCCTTAACCCTGTCTGCCTCAGTTTCCTCATCTGTAAAATGAGCTAGAGAAGGAAATGGCAAAATCAGTCCAGGATCTTTGCTGATAAAACCCCAAACACTGTCATAAAGAGTCAGACCAGACCCAAACTGAAACAATTGAACAATAACAACAACATATATCAAGTCAATCAATCTCTTAATGCTCCCAGACAGTTCTTTAAAACCATAAGCACTGTAAGGTGCTAATCTACATTGTACAGGAGGTTTCCTCACTAGTATTTCCCTTCACTGATTAAAGCACAGATCTAGTTGTTGTTGTTGTTTTTTTAAAAGTACCAGACACTGTTCAGTATTGGTACTACAGAGACAAAAAAGAAAACGAGCAAGTAAGATGAACTCCATCCAATGTACCACCCTTTTGAGCTCCATCCAATCTAAAGTGTACTTTCTATGAACAATATAGATCTTTCCCCCCAATACTCAAATGCTCCAGTGAATCTTTGAGCTGTCCATTGGATAATGAGTATCCAGTAGCTAACATTTACATTTTGCATTAAAGTTTTCAAAGTGTCCTAGAGACGTTATCTCAACTGAATCTAACTTATAGTATTAATTAAAGACAAAAAACAAATGGACGGAGTGGCTAGGTGGTACAGTGAATAGAGCATCAGCCCTGGAATCAGGAAGACTTGAGTTCAAATCTGGTCTCAAGACACTTAACACTTACTAGCCGTGTGACCTTGGGCAAGTCATTTAACCCCAACTACCCAGACTTCCCCCCTCCAAAAAGCAAAAAAAAAATGGACTCCCATTCCTGACTTTCAATGACATGTCATAAGGTACTTTCACAGATGCATTGGAGAATTATAGTATTACGTACTGCTTTAAGGAATGCAGAACACTTTACCAAAACGTCCTTGAACCTAATTTTTTGATATTTTTCAATAGTAGTAAAAGCCAGTTGAATACTTAAGAGTGTATTTCAGTGAAGAAATAGAGTCCCTTTACAGATGCATTGGACTATTTCACAGTTGAAATTTACAAGATGCCTTAAGGTTTGTAGAGAACTTTACTGATGTCTCATGGGAACTCAGTTTATATGATGATAATAATAATAGTAACAATAATAATTGTTAATGTGCATATTAGCACCTTTAGCAAAGGATGAGGAAACATTTTTCAAACCTAAAAGCACAAAGTCTCCAATCTTCCCCCTCCCATACACACAAATAGATCACAGCTAACTCCAGGCCACCTGAAGGTACCCCACCATCACCCTGCTTTTGAATTCAGGAGTTCTACTTCCAAGTCCCTTGTGATTAATTCTAGAGAAGGGTGCCCACTTAAAACAGTCATTAGCTTTTGATTTTGTCTAAATGAAATCAATTCGCCTTTTCTTTTTTACCTTTTATTAGAAAAGAAGTGATTTCTCCTCCCCCCAGCTCAACTCCCTGCATATGAGCTCATTCAAACTTGTGCTCTCCTTTATTTCTCCAACACACAGGTCACAAGGGGAAGTACTGGGGGAAAAAAATTTAAAAAGATTTCAGAAAGCACAATTCTTTTGCCTGCAGCAAAATTATTCTAATGAAAAGATTTTTTGGTGGTGGGGGGAGGAAGGACAATTAAGGTCGACCTCCTTTGCTCAAATTAAAGAAAAAAAAAGCAGTGTAATGAAGACTCTGACTCCTTCCTCTAATTTTACAAGTTCAATGGTAATCTAAGCATGCCATTCATTTACAGAAACCATTAA
Organism: Pseudocheirus occidentalis; assembly: GCA_028646575.1. Taxonomy (NCBI): domain Eukaryota; kingdom Metazoa; phylum Chordata; class Mammalia; order Diprotodontia; family Pseudocheiridae; genus Pseudocheirus; species Pseudocheirus occidentalis. Next base: position 172,099,452 of record CM053597.1, on the reverse strand, counting down.
TTTTCCTATGTGGCTGAAAGTAGACGGCCTCAGCTTTCATTCTCCTACTTTCCCCCCTCGCTCACTCTTTGTGTGTGCACCTGCTCAGACCCCTTTAGCATCCCATCTGTAAAACTTTGGGTAATCCTCTGGCACTAACCCTGGTGTGATAATACGTGGGTTATTCAGCAGCCTAATTACAAAGGACAACACAGATAGAACATTTCAGTCCTCATTTTTTAAGGGCCCACTGGCCAATTTTGCCAAGATCCTAGGTGAACATTCTCCAAAACTTGCTGGAATTAAAACTAATCTTAATTTGTCCAATGACACAAAACTCTGGGGCCTTAGAGCAAGCTCTTTTGTTGATTAGTTCTCTGGGATGCATGCCACCTTCCTTTCTCCTCCACTACCCCTCCCTTTCCTAAAAATACCACTTACCATCTATTTATTTTTTTGATCATAGTGAATTAAGACATGTATATTTTGAAAGTAAAGTTATGTATTTAATAAATAGTACTCCTGGAACATATATCCTTGGGATCATAGGTCTAAAGTTGGAAGAGGTCTCAGAGGAATTTAATATAATGCCTTCATGTTATAGAGACAGAAACAGGGACTCAGTGAGGTTAATTCCAAAGGGCACAGTGAAAGAGTTGCCCAAAGTGGAACATGCACTGAGAGAAGTGGGATTTGAACTCAACTCCCCTTAACATCTAACTTAATAAATGCTTGTTGAATTAAATTGAAACATAAATGAGAAGAAGCATTATGCAGTGAATAGAGGATCTGCCTGGGAGTCAGGAAGACTTGAATCCACTCACATACTAGCTAGAGCAACCTTGCTAAGTGGATTAGATTAGCTTTTTGGTGCCCTTTATAACTTGAAACTCTCTCACTCTTCTCTAGTTAGTGGCAAAGTTGATAGCGAGATGAACTTGAAGTCAGGAAGCCTCAATTGCAAATCTGGGCTTACACATTTGCTTGCTATGTGACCATGGGTAAATCACTTAACCTCTTTTTGCCTCAGTTTTTCAACTGTAAATGGGAATAACAACAATAACATTTAATTTGAGGGTTGTTGTGAGGATCAATTGAAATATTTGTAAAAAGATCTTAGCATGGTGCCTGGAATACAGTAGGCTCTATATAAAAGATTATTCTTTTTCTTTCCCTTCCCTTATCCTTTCACTGTGCTCTTTGGAATTTCTATTTGATTGATTATAAATATTTGTTGAATGAAATAAGTTACAAGAAGAAGCAACATAGTGTTATGGATAGAATTGATCACTGAATTAGACAGAGCTGGGTTCAAGTCCTCATTTTGACATTTATTGTCTATGCTACTCCAGGCAAGTTACTGAGTCCCTCAGTGCCCCCAAAGAAACTCCTTAAGACTATGGGGTGGCAGAGCAGATGCCAATTTCCATTATTGAAGGGAATTTCTTTGGATCCTCTATATGCATGAGGTCACAGGTCTGAACACACTCTCCCTTCCCAACCCCTTAAAAGCATTAGAAATTCCTCACCCTTGCTTGGTATAGAGGACTGACTGCTGGATTAGAGTCAGGGTAACCAAGCTCGATCCTGCCTCAGATAGTCACTAACATCCAACCCTAATCCATGCCAACCTTAACTCTGAGCAAAGGTCACTTAAAGAATCTGAAGTGGGATTTGAATTTAAATTTTCCTGATTACAAATCCAGAACTCTTAGCCACTATGTTACCTAAGGGTCTACAATCCTATGATCTTTTTCAGAGCAAAGCTAAACCATGCCGGGGATCCTGGATAATGACTCTACCATCATTGTGTAAGTGAACAGTGCAAGCAGATTGTCAAACCTGGAAACTTCCTGAGGGGTCAATAGGAGAAATACATTTGATTGATTTGGGTATGAGCAAAGAAAAATGAGCTTGACTGACTCTGCTGGTTTCAGATGGGCAAGCAAAGGGCTTAGTTCTAATTGGTGGCAGGCCTCACTGGGGACATTGCCTCAGTACAGATAAGCCTCCTTCTGTCTGAGGACTTAACTGAACCCCTTTGATCTAGAAATCTGGATTTCTGGCACCAAGAGAAAATCTTGTGAATGCTCTGGTACTTCCTGATGGGGAGGGGAATGAATAGCATCTCTCTAGTGTATTTGAGGGAGCTGGAGATACAGGGGGAGGTTCAGACAGTCCTGGAAAACCTCCATGCCATGTTGTTCCCAATTCTTTCCTCCTTGAGCTTGGAACCTGGGGGGTATTTAGAGGGAAACTTAATACATATGTTTCTGATTCCCTTACGCCTGCCTTCATCCAAAACGGTGTTTTGTAAGAGCGATTTGATATCCAAGATGCCTTCTGAGTCTTCTCTCTCTAAGCCTTTTATTTTTGCATCATGGAATCACTTCTTTTTTTCTTCTGAGAGCTCAGCAAAGTTTGAGGCCAAGAAGGCTTAATTTTAGTTCTAAAGGTCACACTATCAAAGTCAGGATAAGTCCTAAAATTGGCAAAAACATCTTTTCTCCCCTTTCCCATTGCCATCTGTTCTAATTCTAACTCTTATGAAAGCCTCAGCCATGCCTGTCTTAAGGCATACTCCAAGAGAGAAAGTGACAAGCTTGGTATCACTGATGAGCCTAGGAGAATGTAAACTCCTTGAGGCGAGGAGATGTTTTATGCTTGGCTCTTGCCCTTCAATAACTAGGATGAATTTGTTTTTTAGTTTTCTAAGTAAAACATCATATCATCAAAAGGGAGAATTTCTTTTCTTCCTTTCCCATGCTTATTTCCTCAATTTCCTTTTCCTGTCTTCTTGCTATAGTGAGCATTTCTAGCACTATTTCAAACAATAGCAATGATGATGGACATTTTGGGTTCATAGCAGGTGCCTAAAAATGTTTTTTGGATTGGCTGGATATAAAAATAATGGCACTATAACCTGATAGCTAGATAGGTAGCCTTGGAATTGGGAAGACTTGAGTTTTAGTGCCATTTCTGTATACTAATTTTGCTATCCTGGGCAAGTCACTGTACTTCCAATGCTACCAGGCAACTTTCTGAGACTAAATTGCAGAATAGGTGCCCGCATTGCACTATTTTAGATGAACTTTCCCTATACCACTGAAATATCAGGTCCAAACTGAAGAAAAAAAACAATTTCACAAATTGAGTACAGTGCTCTCTAATTAGCTCAAGACTTTCACATATATTGTTTTGTTAGTAACCCTTTGAGAGCAAAATTGTGCCCATTTGGTAGATGAGAAAACTGGCTCAGGGAAGTGAAGTGACTGGTCACTTCCCACCCTTGGTTGGGGCACTAGACCATTGGTTGGAGAATCACTCAGTCCACAAGCATTTATTAAATACCAATCTAGAGGTAGAGGGGAGCACAAAAGCTATTCCCTTCCCCTATTTAGAGATAAAAAATGAAGTCCCATAGAGCTTATGATTTGCTCAAGGTCATGCATGTAGTAGGCATTCGAGGCCTGATCTGAATCCAGGTGCTCTAACTCTAGGCAATATGCTTTCAGTGTTCTTTCCACTTTGACTGGAGGCCAGGAGTGTTATTTTTCTCCTTCCAATTATTTTAGTCTCTCATTATTCCTATGAGGAATATTTTGTGACTCTATTCACAATTTCTCTGTGTGTCTTAGTAGGTAGACTCCCAATTGTTGTCATGTTCTATAGTTATTTTAAATGGGATTCTTTTTCTATTCATTCCTGGTGGACTCTGTTGGTATTACATAGAAACAGTCATAATTTTTTGTGAATTTATTTTATATCCTGAAACTTTCCTAAAGTTAAGTTTCAGTTAATTTTTTAGTTGACTCTCCAAAGTTCTCTAAGTAGGCTATCATATAATCAACAAAAATGGATTAACCTCATAGGTCATTTCCACATTTCAACTCCAGAAACATAGAATCACAAAATTCCCGAATTGGAAGTTAGCTCAAGGGCCATTTATTCTGACAAATACCTTCAAGGGAATCCCCTTGAGAAAATCCCCTGTGAGTGATCATCCAACTTCCCCTTGAAGACCCATAAGGACAGGGAACTCATTATCTCCCAAGGGAGCACATTCTGCTTCAGAAACGCTCTACAATCTTCTTCCTTTGAGCTTAAATTTACTTTGTTGTGATTTATACCCATTCTTCTTAATTCTTTCCTCTGAGGAGAAATGAGCCATATGTCAGAGGAGAAAAGTGGCAGAGAGGAGCAATTTTCTGCTATCTGATTTGGGCTTATTCTCAGATTAGGAGATCTTGATTAGTCTAGGAACAAAGTTCTAAATTGATGGAATGGAATGGTACTTTTCCTTTTTGCAAGTCACAAAAACAGTGATAGTTTCCAGAGGTGACAATTAATGGCTTAGTGATGATTTAATGACTATTTCTACAATGAGCCCCAAAATAGATCCAGAAAGTGAAAGGGACTTGTCCAGCTTTAGGGGTGAAAGGGACTATGGAAAGGGACACACAAGTAAGAAGGAGCAGGGATGGATTTTGAATTCAGGAGCCTTCTGACTCCAAAACCAGTCCTTTTTCTGCTATGCCACACATAATATGGGGCTTCTAGGTGATGCAGGGGATAGAGTGATGGGCCTGGGGTCAGGAAGACCTAAGTTAAAATCTGGCCTCAGACACTTATGACCCTGGCAGGCAAGTCACTTAACTCTTTCTGCCTCAGTTCCTCATAATGGAAAGCCACTCCAGTATTTTTGCAAAAACAAAAACAAAATAAAAAACAAGCCCCAATGGGGTCACAAAGAGTCAAACGTGACTGAAAAATGACTGAACAACAACAAAAACAACACAATTAGATCATAGGCTTATAGATTTAGACCTGGTAGGGACCTTAGAGATCATCAAGTTCCCCCTTCCCCCCCATTTGCCACATGAGGAAACTGAGGCATATGGGGGAAGTGATTTGTCCAGAATAGAAGAACCAGTAAGTGCCCAAGGCAGGCTATGACTTCAAGTCACCTTAACTCCCCATACAGTGACCTATCCATGTTCGTCTCCCTTTTGCCTTAGGGTGCCATGGTTTCCATTTTATTTCATTAAACACTTAATCTAACCAGGTATTAGGGTAGGTACTAGGGACATAAAGACAAAACTGAATGCTAATCCTCAAAGAATTTACATTGCACTGAGGCTGGGATAGACCATGTCCCGATGGAAGTAAATATGAGAGAGAGAGAGAGAGAGAGAGAGAGAGAGAGAGAGAGAGAGAGAGAGAGAGAATATGAACGTAAGTGAGCACTGGTGCCATCAGGGAAGGTCTCTTGGCGTAGGTGATCTCCTGATCAATGCCTTTAAGAAAACTAGGGATTCTATGAGGTAGAGGTGAGAAGGGAGAACATTGTGGGGAAAGATTATGTTTGTATGTATGTATGATTATTATATTTCTGCAGAGGACCATGTTATAAATACTTTCCCCCTATAAACAAGTTCTACCACAAGTATCCTATTATAGCAAGGAACTAAACAATTCTGATCCTGAAGTAGCTAATGATTAATATCTGACACTGCCACCAAAAAGCACTAAATCTGGTTAGTACATCAGCTGATGACCCCAGTAATGCCCACGTCTAATTCTTTGTAGGGGGCATCATGATATAATGGGAAAGAGTCCTGGACTGGGAGTCATCTGTCCTTGGGTCAAATCCAAGCCCGGATCCTTACTTTTAGAGTAAGCTAGGGGTAGTGAGTTATTTCTCACTAGGCATCAGTTTCTTCCTCTCTGAAATGGAAGCTTGGACTAGATCAAAACTCTAGAGCTGGAAGGGACTTTCCCAAGATCCCATAAACACAAGTTCTCTTATTTCAAGTCCAGATGCCTATTTTCATCTCATTTTGCAAATGGGGAAACTTACTCTTGCTCAAATATACTAGAGTAGCATTAACTGTAGGTGGCACAGTGGATAGAGCCCTGGGCTTAAAATCAGGAAGACTCTTCTTTGTGAGTTCAAATCTAGCCTCAAACACTTACTAGACCCTGGGCAAGTCACTTTACCCTGTTTGCTTCAGTTTCTTCATCTGTAAAATGAGTTGGAGAATCAAATGGCAAACCACTCTAGTATCTTTGCCAAGAAAATCCCAAATGGGATCACAAAAACGACTCAACAGCAACAAAAGCATTAACTCTAGCTTTCATTTCCATGTTTTAGCTTTAGCTCAATGGTCCTACTACATTAAAAAAAATTCTCCCAAGTGGCCTTGAGACTCTCCAAGTCTGAATTTTTTAAAAAAGGGTACAGGATCATATAAATTGTTCATTCAATGCAAAACAAAAACCCATTTATTGATCATTTACTGTCTTCAAAACACTTACTGGTCAGGCACAACAGGGAAGACTGATACTGGGAGATTCAATGAGATTCTTTCGTTCACTTGTATCAGGCCATGCTCTCGCTCCCTCTCTCAGCCTACAAATGTTTCTAAATTGAATCTTCCTGATTTACTCCAAGAGACAGAGATGAAAGGTCTCTTTTAGATAAAGGGAAGAGAACAAGCTTTTATTAAGTGCCTACTGTGTGCCAGGTCTGGTACTAAGTGTTTTATAAACATGATTTCATCTGATCTTAATAACAGCCCTGGGAGGTTAGTGCTATTGTTATTGCCTCCCCCCCATTTTACAGTTGAGGAAACTGAAAAGACCTGGACATCCCAGACTTTATCTGGGCAGTGGAAATTTAAAGACCACATGCCTCTTCTGGAAGAATAAACCTCTCTCCAGGGGAACTTTGCCAAAATTCCCTTTCTATGTCTATTATGAATGCATTTTATTTGTGTTAACATTTTCCTGGTATTTGTAAAGCAAGACCTAGCACAAAATGGGTAAATGTGTTTCCCAGAGAATCCTGGGCTTTCTTAAAGACAGAATATATGTGCTCAGTGCCCAAGGTAGGAAGAAACTTTCTACAAAGAAGGGTTTCTGACTCATTCTAGGAATGGATTCCCTCAAGTCATGGTATAGTTGAAAGACTTGGGGTCAAGTGACTCAAGCCCTGACTCTACCACTTACTATTTGTGAGCTTGGAACATTTCTTCACCTTTCTTTGCTTTAGTTTCCTGGTTGGTTTTCTGAGCCTCAGTTTCTTTAACAGTAAAAATAAGAGGGTCGGGTAAAATGGCCCCCTAGCTCCTTTCTAACTCTAGGTATATGAACCTCAGAGCTCTGAAATGAGGGTTGGCCAGATGGTTTTTACAGTTTCTTCCACTTTTAAAGCTATGATTGTATGACCTTGGGAACATCACTTGCTTTCCCTAGCCCAGAGCTTCCTGTCTGTTAGTTGAGGAGATTGAACAAGATGTTTCCCTAAAGTTCCTGCCATTATCTTCCAAGGATTTGAAAAACATGAGGTTCATCAATAGTCTTGGGATAAAATCTAAACCAGCCCTGGAACCCCACCAGGGCAGGAATGATGTGAATTAGAATTTGGCATAAGGGGCTTCCAGGCCCTCCCTAAGGCGAGATTTAGTTACAGAATTAAATTTAACTTGAAGAGTTCTTAAGCCTCTATGTGCATCTTGGTGAAGGGAGAGATAAAAAGAGAAGTTCCTGCACTCCTGAAGTTTATCATCGAATAGTACAGAAGTACCCCACCACTCAAAAAACAAAAACAAAAAAGGCAGCCTTACCTGTTAGCACGTTCTCTGATAAGTCTTGGTTTTTCGTTTTCTGAGAAGCAATCTAGTTCACAGAGCGCTGAACTAGGAGAGGGAGAGCTGGATGTAAGGAAGATCTGAAATACCTACTAGCTGTATGAGCCTGGACTTAATCTATTACTACTTAACCTTTTTCTGAGACTCAGTTTTCTTCATCTGTGAAATGGGAATAATAATAGCAGTTACTAATGGGGTTCTTTGGAGGATGAATTGAGATAACACATGTAAAATGCATTAAGCATATCTTCAAGTGATTAGTGAGACAAAAGAATAATGTCAGCAATTATTTTTTTCCTTATTGGTAGGGAGAATATGTTGGGCTAGATACACTCTAAGGTCCCTTCCAGTTTGAAAGCCCATGATCTTTTGCCATAAACCCTGAATTACAGTAATATAGTAAATCCTCAGAAAAGACAGATGATATTTGGGATTAGCTGATCACCAAAGGGCAGCGAGGTGGTGCAGTGGAGAGAGCACTGGATATGGAGTCAAGAAGATCCCAATTCATATCTGACCACAGTCACTAGCTGTGTGACCCTGGACAAGTCACTAAATCCTTTTTGCCTCAGTTTCTTATCTATAAAGCGAGCAGAAGAAGCAAATGGCAAAGCCCTCCAATCTCTTTGCCTAGAAAACCCCAAATGGGGTCATGAAGAATCAGACGTGACCGAAACAAGTGAATAACAACAACAGCAACCAAAGTCACCAATGGTCTTTTTCCTTCCCAAGACTTTGATTTTTCTGGACTGTAATGAAGGACATTTTGGCCAATAACTGAAGGACACAAATTCTAGGTAAAATGTCATAAGATTATATATCTAGAGTTGGGTGAGACTTCAGAGACCTTTTAGTTCCAACACTCTATTTTATGGTTGAGAAAACTCAGGCGTAGGGGCAAATGACTTACTCAAGTTTACACAGTAGAGTCAGGATTTGAACCTGCATCACAGCTTTAAAGCTGGATGGAACCTCAAAGGCCATCTAGTTGAAGCCCTACATTTTCAGTGTATTGGAATGACTTGCCCAAAGTCAGACAGCTGAGCCATGATCTGAACCCATGTTGTAGACAGAGATGGAAATGACCTCGAAAGCCATATTTTACAAAGAAGGAAGCTAACATCCAGCAAGCCCTCCAGGGGAAGAATTTCCCAGGGTCACAGCTTCATCATGAACCCAGATAGTACATACTAATGTTGAAGCTTCAGAAAGTACAGTCATTGATTTTGAATTGGAAAGGGCCTCAGAGGCCATGGAGTCTAACCCTTTAATTTTACAGATAAGGAAATTGACACTGAGCTAGGGTACATGCTTTGCCCAAGGTCACACCAACAGCAAACATCACAGGTGGGATCTGATGTCAAACAACCTGATCTACCTCAGACAAATCCCTTGCCCTCCTTGGGTCTCCATTCCTCCTCTGCAAGATGAGGGGGCTGGACTCCCTAAACTCTGAGGGCCTTTTCTATCTCTGGACCTAGGACCCTGGCATCCTATGGACACAGGTCATTTGGCTTCAAATCCTGGACTCTTTCCACTGAGCCACACTGTCTAACAAAAGTAGATTCCATTCCTGGCTTTAGATGATAGTTTCAACAGAGTGGCTCAAGTCACTTCTCCTCAAGTTTCTTCCTACCTTGGGGAAAACATATCTTCTTATATGAAATTGCCCATAAGACAATGGGACCTCCTGATGGATTATTATGAGACTTAGCTTTGCAAAATTTTTATTTACCTAGTGTTATAGGCAATAGGCAATAAACATTTATTGAGTTCCTATTCTATGAAGGACAGTGTAATAAGTTCTGGGGATAAAAATACGAACAGGAACAAAGATAGTTCCTGTCCTGAAGAAGCTTGCAATTTAATGGGTTAAGATAATTCCTCAAAGGAAGCTAAAAGGGCTAAAGGAGCTCCAGAGGGTACCTGGTAGGGAGCAGTGATGTTTATGGAGTTATCCTTGGAGTTCCCATCTACTCACAGCTACTGATGGAAAATGAAGTTACCTAGACAGAAATTTATGGTACTACAGGTATCATTAACTCCGCCTCAGAGAGAGGAAATGATGTAGCTAATACCACAGGTTTTTTTAGACTCCAATTCCAGCACTCTATTCACTCTTATACTTTTCATCTCCAATGGAAGGACCACCAAATGCCCAGTTTGGATTGATAGTATAGCTTTCCACAATAAGTTATGAAAAAAAATGTCAGATCTAGAGTTCTGAATCCCACTTTTGTTCCATACCAACTGTGTGACTTTAGGGAAGCATCTTAAACTCTCTTGGCATCAGCTCCCTCAGAAAGAAAACGAAGGAATTGACTTTCTAACTCTCCTAGCTCAGATCTATGCACCTAGGACATGCCCTAAGATCTAGGCAGAGGTCGGCTGCTGCAGTGTTCAACCTACAAAGAAGTGTGGTCTTATTGTGAAATTTGACTTTAGAACTGAATTGGGGAGAAGGAAGAGAGAAGGGGGAAGAAAGAGCGTAGATTTAGAGCTCTTTTATTTAAAAAAACTATTTAAAACAGGCATTTTAAAAAAAGATTGAGTAACAAATTCTTTCCCTCCTTCTGGCCCCTCCCTCACCCTACGAGAAGGCACGCAACATGATATCAATTATACATGTGAAATCATGCAAAACATATTTCCACGTTAGCCATGTTGCCAAAAAAAATGTAAGAAAAATAAAGAAAGTGAAAAGAAGTCTGCTTCAATCTGCACTCAGAGTTCATCTGTTCTCTCTCTGGAGACAGGTAGCATTTTTCTTCATGGGTCCTTTGGAATGATCTTGGATGTTTGTACTGACCAAAGTAGCTAAGTCTTTCATAGCTGGTCATAGTACAATATTGCTGTTACTGTGTACGTTTTTCTGATTCTGCTCACTCCAATTTGCCATAGATTTAGAGTTCTAAGGGACCTCAGAAATTATTTAATTCAATACTTCATTTTATGGAGAAGGAAACTGAGCCTCAGACAGATGAGGTAGCCTCTCCAGACTTCTCCAGAGTCCCAGCATCAGAAATTTCAAGCTTTAAGGGACCTTAAGAGGCTGCCTCCACCATCTGCCTTCATTTTTACAGAGCAGCAAACAGAAATCCAAAAAGGAGAACGACTTGCCCCAACTGACACATTTAATAGTGGCAGAGGAATAGTGAACCAAATCAGGGGCCATCTTTCCCCAAATCCAAGTCCCCCTTTCAACGTTTCTTAATGGCTACCAGGAGAGCTTCAAAAGCTGAGCCAATCCATTATGACAGAGCAAGGAGGGGGAAAGGAAGCCAGAGGCCTCCCCAACAATGACAGCCCAAAGCAGTTTATGATTTGAGAAAGACGCTTCATTCAGACCAGCAAGCAACTTTTTTTTTCCTCCTGGAGGAAGGGGGGGGGAGGAAATTGGAGTGGGGGAGGGCGTGGGGAGATGGTGGAGGGAAATCTTCATGTGAGACAGACAGTAATGTCCTTATTCATGCGGTAAGCCGGCCGGCCCACTTCAGCAGCCAGTCTTCACAATACCCCAAGTGTAAGAAAAAAAAATACAAAAAAACCCACTTGCTTCCCCTCTTTTTTTTATATAAGTATTGACATTCTTGTGCTGCATTAGGGGAGCTAATTTAGCTTCTAGTTCTAAGAATTTTTGAATCTATAGCCAGTAATTATTGGCATTCAGGGCTACAAAAGAGGAAAACAAAGCCAGCAAATTCTAGCACATTCATGTGGGATTGGGAGCTGAATTAGGATCCTCACACCCCATTGAATGATCAGCCCCCTATTAGAGCCTTATTAAAATGGTAATGATTATATTCCAGATATAGGAAGGCAGCCGCACCTGTCAAAAACTCGCCCAATGACTCTGTTCATTCAAATGTCTGCCTCTTGAATCAGTCTCAGGTTTACTTCTCTGTGAAGTTGTTTGGTTTTTTTTTTGGTTTTTTTTTTTTTTACCCCACCTCCCTCATTCTCTTTCTTTGCTTAAACAAGAAAAGATACAAGAACAAACAGATCCTTTGGGGGTCAGTGAACACTTTCTCTGCTTTACTTACTATATCTTCTGCCCATTTTTGGTTTGGGAAATTTGGCAGGGTCAGGGGAACAGTGGGACAGAATATCTCTGGGTTTGGGTGAGATGAGGAGAAAGACAGGAAGGAAAAGTAAATTCTCCCTCTAAAAGGAAAACAACAGCCAATTCTCTACTTCTAATAGATTGAATAAAGGAAATGCAAATCCATCATTCATCTAGTAACTGGGATTATGCTATAGAAAGAATGTATGCAGAAGGGTCAAAGAAATACATTCTTGTTAACAGTGCAATGATAGCCCCTGGGCTTTACGGCAGGGAATTCTTAACTGTGAGTCTAGGAACTTTAAAAAAGAAAATTAGGGGGGGGGAGAGGATATTTTATTATAATTGGGATTTTTTTGATAATTCAAGATATTTTATGCCTTTAAAAGGAACATTCTGAAAAAAAGGGTTCCTAGGCTTCCCCAGACTGCCAGAGCGGGGGGTCACAGCACAAAAAGGTTAAGAATCCCTGGTTTAAATAGAGTTCTGCAGTTCTATAACACCCCCCCCCTCAACCCAGTCTGGAGAAATAGAATGTGGGGATGCTCTCATCTTACAGCCTCTCTGAATTTGGGTTTAAAGACAAAGATGAGTTTTTTGTTTAGAAGTATTATGGATAATAATTAACTGGAGTTTTCCTAAAATGGCCAAATCCCATGTAGAACAGAGAATCCAGCTCCTATCCTAGTATGAAAGCTCTCTCTTAAATGATTTCATCTATGAGTTTGTCAGAGACCACACTATAAAAGAAAGCCTCTGGAGGGGCCCTGGGAGGTTGGAAGCCATCAAAGGCATTAATGACAGATGCTATGTCCTGGGAGGGATTGAAACACTTGTAGAGACAGACGGATGCTTCATCCTTAAAAGAAGAACAGATTTTTTTGTTTGTTTTTGTTGGAAAAAGAATAGCATTCTGGGATTCCTGGAATTTCTTGGGGGCTATCCCAAAGGAAGGTAGTTTGTCAAGCATAGTATCTGTTCTACAGAAGAGATGTCTCTGATCCAGAGTGTATGGAAACACCAGCAATCAAGGAAAATACAAGATTTGTGGGAGAAGGTGCTAGTATATTGGGAAAATGTAACAGAAAGGATCATAGGATTTTTAAACAGAAAAGGACACCAGGGGCCATCCCCAATAAGTGGTCCAAGGCCATATCTCTAGCACAGATTAGTAGATAAAAGGAGGCAGGGTGACCTGAGTTCAAGTCCTGTTTGTGACATATACTAGCTGTGACCAAGCACAGGCCACTTAATCTCTCAATAGCCCTAGGCAATTCTCTAAAACTGTAAGTTAAAAACAAATGAACAGAAGGTGTTTCCATACACAATGGAATCAGGTTGAGAGGGAGAAAAGGGGGACTGGAGGGAAAGAGAGAAGGAGAAAGAGGAGAAAATGTTTTATGTGTTATTACCATTAAGTCGAATTTATTCTCAAAGGATCTGGAGAAGAAGACCCTTGATGAAGATGACAATAGATAAGAATTCAAGCATCTATCAAGCAGTGTTCATGGAGAGAGAGACAGAGGCAGATATAAAGACAGACAGAGAGAGACAGAGACAGAGAGAACATTTATCATGTTCATTGTGCTAAGAACCAGGAATACAAATACAAGTCAATATTAAAAAAATAAAGGTTCCTACTCTCATGGAGCTTTTATTGTAATGAGGGAGTAGAAACTGTTAAAGGGATGTAAGAAGGTGAAACAGTCTGGGACGTTCCCTTCCAATAGGGACTGTGAAGGAACTTGTCCTGTATTAGATGCTGAGTATACAAATAAACGAATGAAACAATCCCTGCCCTCAAGGAACTTTTGTTCTAACAGGAGAGACAACTTGTACATAAATAAGCATATTATATATAAGTGTATATATATATATATATATATATATATATATATACTAAGTAAATACAAGTTAATTTGAGAAAGAGCATTAGATGCTGGAGGGATCAGAACAGGCTTCCTTAAGATTTCACTTGTATAGAATTTTGAGGGAAACAAAGGAGGGTGAGTTGAGGAAGGTCTGAATTCTAGGCATAGGGAGCAGCCATTTGAAAGGCAAGGTGGGGGGAGCTGGGAGATATTGTTTGAGGTATGGTTACAAGGACCGTATAAGTAGATTATAAAATGCAAAAAGGTAGTAATAAGGTTGGAAGGACGTGGTTAACTTAAACCAGACAAAATTATATTTTAGATTTGTCATAGCCATTTAGCAGAAGAAGAAAACCTTGGCAATAAGTTTAAAATGTCATGCTAAGCTCCAAACCAGTAATTTCAGCATTACTCTTTGAATAATGATAATAGCAGCTAGCATTTATATAGTGTTCTTAAGGTTTGCAATACACTTCACATATATTATCTCATTAGATCCTCACAACAACCCTGGGAAGTAGATGTTCTCTTTTATCTCCATTTTATAGATGAGGAGACTGAGGCTGACTAAAGTTAGGTGACTTGCCCAGAGTCACGTGGAAATGTTCAGCATTGTATGAAAAGCAATAGATCTCCAAATGGTGTGTAGCTATATTAGCAAATCCAATATGTTGGATCATTGGGGTTCGGGCATAAAGGGATCTCAAAGGTAGTACTCAAGAAGTAGTCAGCTAGATTTTATTTGAAGACCCATTAAAAAGGGACCATGTGATCATAGATTTTGAGAAGGAAGGAATTGTATCTTGCCAAAATATCCTGTTTCATAGATAAAGTAAATGATTATTAAGAGAGTTTTTTCAATTTGCCCAAGGGGTCATTGGTAGAAGGGACAGAGATGGGGTTTTAACCAAGGGAAAAACCAGCCCCCAAATCCAGGCCTTTTTTCCCCAACACACTGATACTACATATATTTTTACCATTATTTATTGCTGTTGCTATTTGTCCTTCATTCTCAAAGAGGACCATGACATTAGGAAGATGATGCCATAATTTGCAAGTGAATTGGATTTAAGTGAGGGAGGGCTGTGCAAAGTCACCAGCCTCACTTTCTCCTCTGGAGAAAGATTTAAATCATAATGACTAGAGATGGCCCTGGATACAGTGAGCGACTGTAGTCTTTTTAAGCTAAGGTTTTAATAGGTTTCAGTATGACCGAGGCAATGTCTAGTTAAGAAATGAGGCGGAGAATGTTCTTTTTACCTAGGCAAAAAAATCAGTTCAGTTGTTTCATGTCTGATTCTTCTTGACCTCATTGGGGTTTTCTTGGCAGAGATACTAGATTGGTTTGCCATTTTCTTCTCCAGCTCATTTTACAGATGAGGAAACTGAGACAAATGGGGTTAAGCAATTTGCCCAGGGTCACACAGCTAGTAAGTGTATGAGGCCAGATTTGAACTCATGAAGATAAGTCTTCCCAACTCCAGGCCCTGGCACTCTATCCACTGTGCCATAATTACTAACCAGGGACCTGAATAGGACCACTTTGAAAGTCATCTTTAAATTTATTACTAAATTGAATTATTCAGAATAATTGATAGGAGGCTTAAAGGAGGCGTATCTACAGGTAGTGCGTGGACAACTCTGGGAGAAAGTAATCCAAATGCAGGAAAAATCAGTGAACTAAGAAAGTATCTTGGGAGTTTTTGCATGTGGGACAAGGTGTATGAAAGGCACCCTGAATTGAGTAGCAGGGGAACACAACAACATCCTATGCTGGGAGACAGACCTTGAGTTGCTAGAGAGAATGGAAGACAGGGAGGATGAAGAGGTTTACCTAATGTATCATCCAGTAGTTCCCTATAGTAACTCATTCATCATAGCCAACCAGGTTCACAGCTCTATCGAGGGAATCCATGTGTCATGAGCTTCATTTCCATTTGGCACCCCTGGAATTGGACTCCCTTGGACAAAGCCCCAGTTGTCCCACCTTACTCACAGTTTTGTTGAGAACTACTGCTTATTAAAAGCTATGGACCTTTTACATGTAATTGAGAAAAGATAAAATAAAAGAGGAAAAAAACCTCATTGTACATAGTCAGTCTTTACTTCTCCTAACCTGAGAATGTCCTAACCCTTCAGACTTTCATTTAGAGAAGCATGTGCCACTTTGGTTTAAATCTTCAAGATTAGGATCAATTCACTTAACATGGAATATGCATTATAAGAATGTATGAGAGACAGACTTAGTTCTGAGAAATGTATTTGAAAGATTAAAAACATAACCTCGGCCTTGACATTTCAACTTGTGTGCAAGATGGCAGCATAGAAGCAGCAAGGTCCCGCAGCTCCCACACAGCCACCCTAAACACCCATAAAATATGACTCAGGAAAAATTCTAGGACTCTCAAACTCACAAAAATACAGAAAACACATCTCTCACGGAAGGCAGCTTGGCAGCAGGGGATCGTCATGGCAGGAAGCGAGCAGAGGCCAACCCAGACTGAAACCAAAACGCAGCCAGGCCTCAAGGAGGTCAGGAGGAGCCGAGCCGAACTGCAGCCAGTCTACAAGAGAGAAGATCTACAGCCTCCAGCAGCTCCACATCTACCAAGGCATGAAAAATAGGGATTAGATAAAAGCAACTCGGCAGGAGGGGCTCATCACACAGGCCTGCAGGCCGGGAGCGGAGACCAGCCCAGCCTGAAGCCAGGCTCCAGGGCAGTTGGGAGGAGCAAAACCTCCCAAGATGCAGCATGAGTCTACTTCAGAGAAGATCTATTGCACCTTGGGCAATCTTCACATCTACTAAGCCAGGATTAGAGGTCATTGAAAGTGAGTGAAGCTTTCAAGCTAAATTTGGGGGAGGAATTTACCAATTTAAACCCAGAGCAAAGAAGCAGTGGGGAAAGGGCAAGAACTGCTGTAACCTGCAGCTGCCCCCATTGGGCTGCTTCAGAGCCCCTGGCCTGCGGATCCTTCAGTGGGGCTGAGTCAATTGATCAGGGTCAAGTGCTCTTGTGTTGAGTGGCCTGGATCTGGATAATGGTCTTGGGTGGCGGTCCCAGGGATTGCTTTCAGCAAGCCAAAGCTGGGGGGTGCTGCAACACCCCCCTAATAGCTCTGGAAGCTGTGAAAACCCCAGCAATTTGGAACAGAGCTTTCCCCCTTGGAAGCAGAGTTTCACAAAGCTAAAAAAAACAACCAATTGATTGACTGGCCAACATGAGGAAAAGGAAGCAAAAGAAGAACAGCAATAAAATTCTAGAATCCTTTTTTTGTGGACAAAAAGGATCAAAGCATGGAACGGGAGGAAGACAGCACAGTCAGAACTCCCACACCAAATGCTCCCAAGACACTTGAAGAATGCCTACAAGCTATAGATCAACTGAAAAAGGACTTTGAAAAACAAATAAGAGATGTGGAAGAAAA
>CM053597.1:172055350-172081958 GCA_028646575.1 Pseudocheirus occidentalis | reverse complement strand
AAAAAAAAAAGAAAGTGACCCTAGGTTCTCAGCAGAAGACAGCAAAACTCTGCGAGGTCTAATCACCCAGAATGGGTTCAAATTTCGGCCTGGCAGTTGGCATAGCTTCAGAAGAATTCTTTTTCTTTTTTAGGGGTCTTGAATTGAGATTTTATGGGCATAGGAAACTCCCTCTATCAATACAGGTTGGCACCTTTTCTACCACTTATGACTTTAATGTTGCTTGGGAAACTGAGAGATTAAAGAACTTGACCAGGGTGGAATTCAAACCCAGTTCTTCCAGAATCAGAGGCTCTCTATTTATTCATGCTGCATCTTGGAAAAAAATAAAATAAGAAAAAGATACAAATTCTTAGCACCAGCTAAGGATTAAACAAAATACTATTTCCCTTCCTTTAAGTCTTAGACTCCAGCACGTGACTTTTCCCATGGAAAAATTGTTCCCTTCCCTTCCCTCCCGTAAAAGCAAAACACGTCACCCATCTAGTTCTAGGTGATAGAGTTCTTAGAAAGGGGAGAAAGTGGAGTGAGGAAGGCCTGAGTTCAAATCTGGCCTTAGATACTTACTACTGAGTGACCCTGGACAGATCACATAACTAACTGCTTTGTGCCTCAGTTTTATCAACTGTAAATGGGAATCATAATAGTATCTACCTCCCAAGGCAGTTGTGAGGATCAAATGAGAGATAGTATTTATAAATGATTTAGCACGATGCCTGACACAGAACAGGAATTTAATAAGTAATTGTCCCTCCCTCCTATTCAGCTTTCCTCTGTAAAGATCCAACCAGGAAATTGACATTCTTACACATTTCAATTGGTGAACTCAGTCCAGTTGGGCCAGAAACAGGCAAAGAACACACTTAGAATATTTGGACTCAAAGTGAGGTAGAAACTTAAAAACTACAGATCCTTTAAAGTCAAATTATTTTTATTTGTGTGAGTGTGAGTGTGTGTGTGTGTGATACAGGTGTCTTACAAGAAAGTTAAAAGGAGTATTTTAGCACTATGGGAATGAAGCAAAAATAAAGGTGAGAAAGAAGTATGAGGTTTATTTATTAACAGACTCATAGCTACACGTGAAAGTAAACTACATAAAACATCCAACTTCTCCAAGAAAATAAGCTAACTTAATCCTAACTTAAAAATTGGGAAATCCAGACCTAAAGAAGTAAAAGGACTTGACCAATATTGCATTAATGGTAAGCAGCTGACCAGAGATTTGAACCCAAGTCCTTTAATTCCAAATCTAGCCATCTCTTCCCTACTTCTTTCAGACTCTACCCTTGATGACACCTTTTGCATTTTACAATTTTCTAATAACTTCTGAATGTAGTATATCATTAGATCTGAACGAGTATCTTGTGAGATGGGCAGGGAGTATTTATTAATCTCCCCATTTTAAAGATGAGGAAATTGAGGCTTAGAGATATTAAGCAATACCAAGATCACATGACTAATAAATGACTAAATTGGAACTTGGACCAGGACCATGTCTTCTTAGTATAGGCTTTTCTTAGTCTAGGTTGTTGAGCTGTCATTTATGGGTAACTAAAGAACACCATTATGTATTAATAAAGTGAAAGAAGGCTCAACAGTGGGGCTAGCTCATACAACCCTGTTGTTCTCATTATGCATTTGAGTGTACATCCAAGGAGTAGGGGACGGAAAACATGAGAGAGAGTCCACAGACAACAAGGAGGCAAGATGGTTCAGCAGGTAGTGTGCATGTGCGTGTGTGTGTGTGTGTGTTTGTGTGTGTGTGTGTGTATCGTTCCTACAAAGGGTCAATTCACTGGCCCCCATTGAGCTCCTAGGAAAATTAATGCTGAGGAGTACAGGGAAATGGTCAAAGCTAGAGTTCAATACATTATGGCAGAGACGGGCTGGGATGAGGGGCCAAAATGCTTGCCTGGAGCTTGGGATGCTGTGATTCTGAGAAAGGAAGACAGAATCATGTGTGATTGTTCCATGTGATAATATATTTCCCTGGCTCTTGCCATTTGGAGGGCAGTTGCAAAGGAGAAGCAAGTGACATTATGGAATGTGTTAGGAGCCAGAATGGCACAATGAAAAGGGCACTGGCTTTGTGGTCACAAATGTGGTTCAAATCTTTCCTCTGACTGTTACTTCGTATATGACTCTATGAAATATCCGTGGAGTTGATTTTCTCATCTATAATATGAGAAATGATCGAACTAGATATCCTCTGAGGTTCCTTCTAGATTTATAGTCCTATGACCTGGGTTCAAATGCTACCTCTAACACTTACTGTGTGACCTTGACAAGCCACTTAACTCCCCTCAGTCTCAGTTTCTTCATCTGTAAAATGAGAAGATTGGGATGAAAAACCTTCATGGTCTAGATTTATGATCCTATGATCTCAAATCACTTCATACCCCTGAGTTTCAGTTTCATTATATTTAAAATGAGATAGTTGAGCTAGATGGCTCTGAGCTTCTTTCCAGCTCTAGAGTTCTAATTCTCTCATCTCTTCATCCCCCTAAGCCCCAAGCCCTCAGTTTCTTCAACTCTAAAATGAAGGGCTTTAGCAGGATGGCTTCTGAGGTCCCTTCCAGCTCTAAGGATCTTCCGGATCTAATAATGCTTGACCCCAATAATGCAGGGCTTGGGGAGATTCAGCAAAGTCAGGAAGCTATCAGAGACTGTCGGATAACTTTCTGCTTTTCAGGCTGTGAGGAAGGCAGTTTAGAAGAGGAGGTCATGGTTGTAGTCAGTGTCTGCTTAGAAAGAAGTAGGAGAGAGGGTTTTCAGAGGAGAAGAGTTTGCACTTTGGGATGTATCTGATAGCAGAGCTTCAGTAGCCCTGTGGTATTTGGGGCTTTAGAGGAAGACAGAAGTGAGTGTTGATACTAATCACAGGGGTAAGACTGTGATCTGGCTGCCAGTGCCCCTCCCCCCAGCACATCAGTCTAAAAGATTATTTGCATCCCGGGTATCTATCATTTCTCATACATTGCTATTTTCAGGGGAAGTTAAGGAAAGGGAGCACATAATGTGACCTCACAATGCAAGTGCTCAGAAAATCTATAGCTTCATAGATCTGGAGATAGAAAGGGCCTCATAGATATCCAGTCCAACTCCTGCATTGTATGGATTAGAAAACATAAGCCCAGAGAGACCAAGGGACTCACATTAGGTCACACAGGTAGGAAGAGTCACTGGCAGGATTTGATTCCAAGCCTTTTGAATCCTGGAGTCAGTGCCCTTTCCATTACACATGCTACAGCAAACAGATCATGATGAATTGGGACATGGGGACACAAGGGACTAGGATAGTATGAAGAGGAGTTATCATTAAGCAATACTGAAAATATTAATCTAGGCTAGTGTTAGGCACATGGTAGATTTTCCATAAATGTGTTGGTTGATTGAATGATTTGAGGATCATGGGAGCTCATGGTGAATGAACTAAACAAATATTTAAAAAGAAAACATCTCTCACCCACCCCCAGTTTGCTTCCCTTTCTGCCTTTCTATCTTCCTTCTAATTTGCCTCATCCCCGGGCAAGGGCCAGTGTCAATGTACCCTGGTACCACTGTGCAACATGCAAAGTCCACTGTTAAAGAAACAACCACTGGAAAAATGGAAAGCAATCTGGCAAAAACTATATATAGTCCAATATCTCATGCTATTTACCAACATAGCCTCTTGATGGATGAAAAGAACCAAAAGAACTTTGTATATAGTAATAAAAAATATTCTTCAAAGAATAACTGTGAATGATTAAGCTCTTCTGAGTAATATGAATATTCGAAGCAATTACAAAGGATTTACAAAGGAAGATGCTATCCCCCTCCAGAGAAAGAGCTGATATATGGAAGCATGTATAGTACGGTTTTGTGTCAGGTATTGGCCTTCTCTAATACATGGCTGAGAGGGAGACAACTTGGAACTCAAATTGTAACCAAAAAATAAATAAAGTAAATATTTTTTAAACTCTGTACAACTTGATAAGTTATTAGTTAATTGTGGTAATACCCTGATCAGCCATGGATATACTAAATTTAGTCAATAAAGATCCAATTTAAAAACAAACAAGCTAGCTAAATCATTCAATCTGGGAGGGTTACTAGCTGAGTGATCTTGAGCGAGTGACTTAACTCCTCTAAGCTTCAGTTTTCCCACCTCTCAAATGGGAATAATATTATCTCCTCCCTTACAGGGCTATTGTGACAATCAAATTAGGTAATATACATAAAGTACTTTGGAAACTTCAAAGCACTGTATAATTATTATTCTTATGAACCATTGCTTTGTTTTTCTGGACTCCAAGAAGTCATTTTGCTTGATGTCTCCTCACCAATTTATCATCAGACTACTGGGTTTCAGGGTTATCTTTGGAGAAAGGATAATCCGTGAATTTCATTCAGAGGTCAAAAACAGTGTGCATTGGTGGAGACAGTATTGGTTGTCTCCATAGACATGTGGACTTACATTCTGACTCTGCCACTTACTACCCTGTGTGGCCAATGAGTAACTCATCTCTCTGAGCCTCGGTTTCCTCATCTGCAAAATGAGGGCTCATAGGATCATAGATCTAAGACTAGAGGGATGTTGGAGGCTATGTAGCCCACCCACTAATTTTACAGATGAGGAAACTGAGACTCAGAGACATTCAATAACTTGTCCAAAGTCACACTGGTAATTCATTTAGACCTGGCTTTCACACTCAGGTTCTTTGACACCAAATTCAGCATTCTTTCCTCAGTGTTCCCTTAGGAGACTTCCAGCTCTAAAGCTATGGGCTTATGATCTATGACTTAAATTTTCTATGGGAATTAGTTTCATTAAGGGCTTTCCTCTCCCCATAAGGCGAGTAGGGTGAGGATTATTGTTCCAACTTCTCTGAGGAAAGGACTGAGGCACACAGGGCTAAAGTGAATCATTCATCTTCATACAGGTAAATAAGGGAGCTATAATTTGAATCCTGATTCCCCAAGTCAATGTCTAGCACTTTTTTCCATACTACCACTCTGTCTGTCAAAGGTAGAGAGCATGAAAATAATTTGCCATTTGGGAAGCTGGCGTTGTCAAACATTGAGAGATAAATAATAAACCATATTTTGAAAGGTTATAATAGTCTCTTACTGTGAATATCAAAGAATTGTGATTTTTGCCAACATGAGGAGTTTCTAGTATGGGAATTCCCTCCATTAGCACAGATTAACAGCTCTCTAGGACAAATTCCAGAGAGTTTCCAGCGGCCAAGAAAGCAGAGTTGACTTGCCCGGGTTTACATAGCCAGTTAATGTCAGGAACAGGATTACAACCCACGTCTTCCTGAATCTAGATCCAACTCTCATGGTATTTTACACCCAGTAGTTATCAATAATTTGGGTGATAAAGTACCAGTCCTGGAGTCGAGGACCTGAGTGCAAATCTGTCATCAGATACTAGCTGTATGACCCTGTCAAGTGACTTAACCCTGATTGCCTCCAAAAAACCTACTAACAATTTAGGTACTAAGATGGCAAGAATACTGCTATAGGAATTCAGAGAAGGGGGAGACTAATCCTGGGTCTGATTGGTTAAAAAAAAGACTTCACAGAAGAAGTGAGAATTGATGTGGAGTCCATATGAAGGGCAAGATCTCAAGAGCAGATAATAATAATAATAATAATAATTAATATACAGCGCTTCAAGAGTCATAAAGAATTTTTAATATATTGCCTCATTTAATCCAACCATCACTCAGCCTATTTGCCACGAACCTACACAGCAGCCCTATAAGGTGAGTGGGGCCTGTATTATTGCCTTCATTTTATAGCTGAAGAAAACGAATATTAGAGTGGTTAAAGGAGTTGCTCAAGGTCATAGAGATAGATTTGGACTCAACCACTCTTTTGCTATTTTCATTGTGACTTAACCTATATACCTTTTCCCTATTGTCTACACTTGCTTTCCCTTTTGTACAAAAGGGTAAGCATCCTCCATAGATGTCTTTCTCATGATCTATTTTTTTGCACCTCTCATGACCATTTTGGTTTACCTCTTCACTTCTTTCTGTCTCTTGACTTAAAGCTTCTTTCTGTCTTTTGACTTCCCTACATATCCCATCCTTATTCTCATATCCTTATTCCAAGAATCAAAATAATAAGATGCTGAAGAACCCTAGAGCTGGAAATGAATCACCATCTAATATACCCTCTACCTAAAGCCGAAATTCTATTGTTAGCATTTATGATCAGTGATCACCAGCTTCTGACTGAAGATCTCCAAAGAAAGAGGTGTCAGTACTTCCTGAGGCAATCCATCCCTTTTCAAAATTTTAATTTCATTTTTTTGGGTAAATTTAAAGTTCTAAACTCCCTCTCCCACTCCCCACCCCACATTACAAAACAATACTATTTGAGAAAAAGAGAGAGAGAGAGATGTAAAAGGCATACTATACATACTTCTACTTATCAGTTCTTTCTCTAGATGTGGATAGCATGATCTTCATAGGTCCTTTGTAGTTGATTTGAGTACTTATAATCAAAATAACTTAGTTGTTCACAGTTGTACTTCAGACATTGCTGTTTTTATTGTATATAATGTTCCCTTGGTTATGCTCATTTCACTCTTCATTATTTCTTTCAAGTTTTTTCATACTTTTCTAAAACTAACCAGCTCATCACTTTTTATAGTATAGTGGTATACCATCACAATCATATACCACAACTTGTTTACTCATTCCCAATTGTTGGGTATCCTCTCAATTTCCAGTTCTTTGCCACCATAAATTGCTGCTATAAATATTTTAGAACATCTAGTTTCTTTTCCTTTTCCCCTGATCATCTTGGGAAACATACCTAATAGTGGTGTTCTTGGGTCAAAGGGTATATATAATTTTATAACTCTTTGGACAAAATTCCAGATTGTTCTCCAAAATGGCCGAATCTGTTCATGGTTCAACTAACAGTGTATTAGTATCATTTTTTTCCCCACATGCCTTCCTACATTTGACAGTTTCCCCTTCTATCATTTTTGTCACTCTGAATAAGTATGAGGTGATATCTCAAAATGGTCTTAATTTGCATTTTTCTAATCAATAGTAATTTAGAGCATTGTTTCATATGGCCATATATAGTGTTGATTTCTTCATCTCAAAACTTCCTGTTCATATCCTTTGGCCATTTATCAATTGGGGAATAACTCATATTCTTATAAATTTGACAAAGTTCTCCACATATTTGAGATATAAGACCTTTATCTAAGAAACTGTCTATAAATTTTCCCTTTAATTTTGTGCTTTTTTTCTAGTGTTGGCCACATTGGTTTTATCTGTACAAAACCTTTTTAATTTAATGTAATACACACTATCCATTTTACATCTTATGATACTCTCTATCTCTTCTTCAGTCATAAATTCTTCTGTTCATGTCTGTTCCATATTCTTCTAACTTCTTTATGATATCTCCCTCTATAACTGGGTTATATATCCATTTTGGTAAATAGTGTGAGATATTGGTATCTACCCAATTTCTATCAGACTGCTTTTCAGTTTTCCCAATAATTTTTACCAACTAGTGAATTTGTATCCCAAAAGCTTAAATCTTTACATTTGTCAAACACAGGAGTACTATAATCAATTACTATTGAGTATTAGATGTCTACTCTGTTCCACTGATCTACCTTTCTTAACCAGTACCAGGTAACTTGGAAAATTACTACCTTATATTTTAAGATCTGATACTGCTAAATCTATTTCCTCTGTATTTTTTCATTAATTCCTTTGATATTTTTGAACTTTTGCTCTTCCAAATGGATTTTTATTATTTTTTCTAGCTTAAGTTTTTTTTGGTGATTTAATTGGGATGGCATTGTACATTGGTTTAGGTAGAATTGTCATTTTTATTACATTGGCTCTGCCAATCTATGAGTAAATGATATTTTCCCAGTTATTTCAATCTGGTTTTATTTGTATAAAATGCTTTATGTTTATCTAATTTCTGGGTTTGTCTTGGCAGATAAAGTCCCAGGTATTTTATATTGTCTATAGTTATCTTACATGGGATATCTCTTACAATATCTTCTAGTGGGTTTTTTTGGTGACATATGGAAATACTGATGATTTATGTGATATTATTTTACATCCTGCTATTTTGCTAAAATGATATATTGTTTCAACTAATTTTTAGTTGAATCTCTGCAATTTTCCAAGTATATCTTCATATCATGTACAAAAAGATATACCAATCTAATCCCTTCACTTTTTTCCTGTGTTATTTCTATTACTATCATTTCTAATTCGATATTGAATAATATTGGTAGTAATGGGCATCCTTGTTTCACTCCTGATCTGGTTGAGAAGGCTTCTAGCTTATCCCTATTACAAATAATAATTTCTGGTGATTTTAGGCAGATGCTTCTCATTTAAAGGAAAAATTCATTTATACCTATGCTTTCAAGTGTTTTTTTTAATAAGAATGTTGCATTTTGTCAAAAACTTTTTCTGAAGTTCCTACAAAAATATTTATAGCAGCTCTTTTTGTGGTGACAAAGAATTAGAAATGGGATGCCCATCAATTGAGGAATGGCTGCATAAGTTGTGGTATATGAATAAATGAAATATGATTGTTCCATAAGAAGTAATGAGCAGATGGATTTCAGAAAAACATCGAAAGATTTACATGGACTGATGCTAAGTGAAGTGAGCAGGATCAGGGGAACCTTACACACAGTAACAGCAACATTGTGCAACGACCAACTTTGATAGACTAAGCTGTTCTCAGCAATGCAGTGATCTAAGACAATTCCAAAAGACTCATGATGGAAAATGCTATCCACAGCCAGAGAAAGAACTATGGAATCTGAATATAGATTGAAGCATACTATTTTCTCTTGTTTTTCTTCCTTTTTTGTAGTGTTTCTTTTTGGTTCTGATTCTTCTTTACAACATGACTAATATGGACATATGTTTAATATGATTGTAAGTATATAGCTTATATCAGATTGTGTGCCTTCTTAGGGAGGGGGAAGGGAGGAGTTGGAGGGGGAGAAAATATAGAATTAAAAATCTTATAAAAGTGAATGTTGAAAACTAAAAAATAAATGAACAATTTTAAAGGTTTTTCTTTATCTAATCATATGGTTTTTGATACTTTTGTTGTAGATGTAATCAATTATTTTAACAGTTTTCCTTACATTAAACCATCCCAGCATTTCTATGAGAAATACTGCTTGATCACAATATATAATGTTTGTTATATATTGTTGTGGTCTCCTGGCTTTGTTTTACTTAGGGTGTTTTCATCCATATTAACTGATGAAATTGGTTTGTAATTTTCTGTCTCTGTTTTTGCTGTTCTTGATTTAAGTATCAGTACCATATTTATTTCAAAAAAGAAATTTGGGAGGATTCCTTTGCCTATTTTTCCAAATAATTTATTTAATATTGGAATTAGTTGATCTTTAAATGCTTGATAGAATCCACTTGTAAATCCATCTGGTCCTGATGCTTCCTTTCTTAGGCAACTCATTTTTGGTCTGTTCAATTTCTTTTTCTAAAATAGGCTTATTTAGTTATTCTATTTCCTCTTCTGTTAATCCAGGAAGTTTAAATTTTTGCAAACATTCTTCCATTTCACTTAAATTGTTAAACTTATTGGCATACAATTGGGAAAAAATAACTTAATAAATGCTTTGATTTCTCTTCATTAGTGGTATATTTACCCTTTTCATTCTCAATACCAGTGATTTGGTTTTCTTCTGTCTTTTTGTTGGTATTGTTGTTGTTGTTTGCTTTTTGGAGGGGGGAAGGCAGGACAATTGGGGTTAAGTGACTGGCCCAATGTCACAGGGCTAGTAAATGTTAAGTGTCTGAGGCTGAATTTGAACTCAGATCCTCCTGACTCCAAGGTTGGTGCTCTATTCAATGCATCACCTAGCCACCCCCCCCAAAAAATCATATTAACCAGTGGTTTATGTATTTCGTTGCTGTTTTCATAAAAAAACTCCTAGTTTTATCTATTAATTCAATGGTCTTCTTGCATTCCATTTTTATTAACTTCACTTTTAATTTTTTAGGATTTTGAATTTGGTGTATAATTGGGAATTTTATATTTGTTCTTTTTCTAGTTTTTTAAAATTATATACCTAATTCACTGGTATACTTTTTCTTTCTTTTATTGATATAAGCATTTAGATATATAAATTTCCTCCTACTTACTGCTTTTGCTGTATCCCATAGATTTTGGTATGTTGTCTTAATATTGTCATTCTCTTTAATAAAATTATTTATTGTTTCTATAGCTTGTTCTTTAACCTACTCATTCTTTAAGATTAGATTATTTAGTCTCCAATTAATTTTGAATCTATATTTCTGTGGCCCCTTATTAAACATAATTTTATTACATTATGATCTGAAAAGGATGCATTTAATATTTTTGCTTTTCTGCATTTAACTATAAAATTTTTATACCCTTATATGTGGCAATTTTTTAAAGGTATCATGTACCACTGATACAAAAGGTATGTTATTTTATACTTCCATTCAGTTCTTTCCAGATATCTATCATATCTTGCTTATATAAGACTCTGTCTGAATGAAAAGTTTTAAGGAGCTTTAATTTAGCCAAATGGCGCCTGTCTCCATGCCAATTAAAGGAGTAGCACCATAATACAGAAATGGAGGATCTTATATACCATTCACCTTAATTGGGTTTCTAACAATATAATTTGTTACTTAGCAGGTATAAACAGAAGTTGTTACTAAAACAGAAACTGTTACTAAGGCAAGTAGGGGACAGTGAGGTAGGAGAAGGAGGGGCATGGGGCATGATAACTTAGGCACATAGGAGAAGAAAATGAAGAAAAAGACAAATTACCCTGGCCCATGCCCAGGCAGGCTCACTGATTCACTGCACGTTCATTTCGAGTTTACTGAGCTTGCTGATTTCTAATTTCACAAAGTATCACTTAACTATTTCTTGGCTAATTTCTTGATTGCTGTCTTGAGTCCATAGCTTAACTAGTTCCTGGCACTTCAGCATCTTTCTTATTTATTTATGGTTAGACTTATCTAGTTTGACAGGGGAAGGTTGAAGTTCTCCACTATTATAATTTTGCTATCTATTTCTACCTATAATTCATATAGCTATTCCTTTAAAATTTTTGATGCTATAGCATTTGGTGCATAGGTTATGTATTGATATTACATCATTATCTATGGTATCTTGTATCATAATGTAGTTTTCCTATTTATCTCTTTTAATTAAATCTTTTCTAGCTTTAACTTTGTCTGAGATCATGAGTGCTATCCATGCTTTTTTTGCATCAGCTGAAGCATAGTCAATTCTTCTTCAACTCCTTATTTTTCCTCTATGTATATCTTCCTAATTTTTAAATGTGCTTCTTGTAAACAACATATTGTTAAGTTTTGGTTTTTAATCCATTCTGCTGTTTCCATTTAATAGGTGAATTCATCCCATTTATAGTCAAAATTGTAATGACTAGTTATGTACCTCCATCCTATTTGTCCTCATTGTTTATCCTTCTTTCCCTCTCTTTTTGCCTTATTTCTCATCAGAGGTCTAGTTTACTTCCAACCACTACCTCCTTAATCCATGACCTTTCTAAGAATCCCTTCTTATCCTCTTCCATTTATTCTCCTATTTCTCCATCTTTCTACCCTTTTAAGAGTCCTCTCCTTATCCTTTCCCTTTACCCTCCTATTTATTAATCTGCACAACTTTCTAAAAATTCCTCCATTTTCCTATCCCCTCACCCTCCTATTTCTTCATCAGTTAAGAAGACTTTTATCCCTATGGAGTTGTATATGTCATTCAATCTTTAACCCAGTTATGATGAGAATAAGACTCTAGTACTATTAACCTTCCATCCCTTCTGCTTCTGTTGCAACAGATTTTCAATTCATGCCTCATTTGTGTGAGATAATTGCTCCATTTTACCTCTCCCTACTCAGTTTTATTTTCTAGGATCATCCCATCATAATCAGCTCAACCCCAAGCCTTCTATCTATGTATGTGCTTTCAAACTACCCAAGTAATGATGGCTGGTTGGTTGTTGTCCTTCATTCTCCAAGAGGACCAAAATGACATCATTATGCTAGAGTGAAGTTTCAGTGTGTCCGACTGTGGCAGATCAGACCAATATGAGCTCAGAATGCTCTACCACAGGTTGGGCACAAGTAATCTGCATGAACATTTGGGGTGGATTCTCTAAATCTGCATATCCAAGAAAGACCTTGAGAGTGTCCTTATATCACTTCTCCTGACCACTATGTGATTACCTGCCCTGTGTGAGTTCTCCATAAAATAGTCTTTTTTGGCAAGCATATGTTTTGCATTAGAACAATGTGGTCAGTCTATTGGAGTTGAAGGTCTCTCTTAAGAATTCTGGAATTGATTATGTGACATGGGAGACACTGGCACAGGACCACTCAGCATGGCATTCCCATATCAAAGAAGGTGCTGTGCTCTATAAACAAAGCATAATTGAAACAGCTCAAAGGGAACACAAAGTGTACAAATTTAGAGTATCCACCCCAAAAGTTCACACGGACTATTTAGAGTGCTCTGTGGTAGAGCATTCCATGCTCCTATCAGTCTAATCAGTTATAGCCGGACGTGTTGAAACTTGACTCCAGCATAGTGATGTCATTTTGGTCCTCTCTGAGAATGAAGGGCAACAACCAACCAACTACTCACAAAGGGAGGAGAACAAAGGGTATTAGGGGACAGTCTCTGCAGCTCCCATTGCCCTTATCCAAGAAATTATCAATGAAACTACATGTGGCAAAATAGTTTATTGTCTCAGGTTGAGTTTTTTTATGATAGAATAAATAAGTAGGGAAGAGACAAATTCTAGCTACAAACCCCAAGATATCTTGTGAGGTGTCAGTAAACAAAACTTATATTCCTTTGGGCAAAGCACCCACAGATAAAGGTATAATTCTGTATGTGGATGGATGGAGGGAGAAAGGTAGGAAGGAAAGAAGGAGGGAAGGAAGAAAGGAAGGAAGAAAGGAAGGAAAGAAGGAAAGAAGGAGGGACCATAGAGGATTAAGGTTTGTGGGTAGTGGGGAGGGGCTTCCTACTACTGGCCATATGTGACTTACTACTGTAGGGCTTGCCTGAGCTGCAACATGATAAAGAGTCCCCTTATTGACTGAAGAGTCAAAAGAACTGATAACTCAATCAATGGCTGTGGAGAAGAAAGCAACATCCCCACTTCCCTATCTCTTTCTTCTCTCCCCATCTCTGTCTGTCTTCTCTATCTGTTTGTCTCTGTCTCTTTTATCTCTGTCTCTATCTGTCTCTGTCTGTCTCTGTCTCTCTCCAGTTTCTCTTCCCCTACCTTTCAAATTCCAAACTTGGTTACTCTGAGGTGAAAGTGCCATCTTTTAGATCAAATTTGCAATGGTCTAATCTCTTCCTGATCTGACAAGCCTATAAATCTGAGTACTCCTAGCAAGCATTTGGACCCTGAACCTGCCTGTGGGACCACCACACAGAGGCCCAGTTAAGCAAATGTAGATGTACTCCAATTACCATCATGAACTGTGATCTTTCTCTTTGAAATGTGGGGGTAGTATTCAGACATAGCAACATATAGTGAAAAAGAAGATCTGGGTAAATGAGATCCATATCACTGAAAGGAAGATAGACAACTACACACACAAGAAAAACCTAGTGGATAGAGAAGACCAATTGGTCAGATCATGATGTACAGTTGAATGGACCAGCATCATCTCAATATCTGGGATGGAAACTGATTGTGGACAATGAGCTACCCTCAGCAAATTACAGTTCTTCTAATAACCCTAAGAGTCTTGAAACAAAAATCTCTTTTTTTTAAAGCAATCATTGAACAAACATTTTTTAATTCTCTCACATACCAAGGACTGTGCTAGAAGCAGGACATGCAAATACAAAATTAGGATATCCCCTGACCCAAAGGAACTTATACTCTACTGGGGCCCTAGTGTCTTGCAAGAAATGTGGATTGCTTTACAATAACAGTGAAAATTTACTGAGTTCACATTTGAGCATCTATATGCAATTAGATGCCCGTCCCAGAGGCATCAAGCTCACCACTTGCTTTTTTAAAGTTTATTTTTAACATTCTATTTTAAAAATTTTGAGTTCCAAATTCTCTTTCCCTCCCTCCTGCCCTTCTCCCACCCAATGAGAAGACAAACAACTTGATGTCAATTATACATGTGAAGTCATGCAAAACCTATTCCCATGTTAGCCACTGTAATGTTAATGGAATCTGAAGACCTTCCATTCCCCTTTGTATTAGCAAGTAAGCAGGTACTTAGGACTTTGTTTCAAGTTAACATCTTGTTTAAGCTATTTAATTAACACAGAAATAGTTAACACCTGGGGAGGAAGTTGCTGACATAACAGGAAGGGGCAGAAGAGGGAGGGGCTAAGGCATATATAAGGAAAAGGTCCAGCTGGGAATGGCAGAATTTCCTGGGGTAAGCATCTGGAGGCTAGAGCTTCTGCTGAGACCTTTCCTTTGGGAATTTCTGTTGACCACTTCCAGGAACCAGGCTGAGGAGCTACCGTGAGTGAGAAAGGAGGATGCTTGCTTGAGGGAACCTGTTCTGTTGTGAAGGCTTGGGAATGTGCATTAACCATGTGTACAAACTTCATGGCTACATAATGACTTTGGCTTTCTGGTTCTGGGACTCATTTTTCTGGTATTTGAAGAAAGGCTTTGGTTCTGCCCTCCATGTGGAGAGTCTGCTACATTTTGTGATTTACAACTATACCAGCATATTCATAACCACTGTGAATGTTGTGAATATTGCATTATTGTTCCAACCATATTGAAAAACAACAGCACAGTAGATAGAGCACTGGCCCTGGAGTCAGGAGGATCTGAGTTAAAATCTAGCCTCAGACATTTAGTAGCTGTGTGACCCTGGGCAAGTCACTTAACCCCAATTCTCTCTCTCCCTTCCTCAAAAAAAAACAAAAAACAATAAAAAATCCCTCAAGAAAATAAAGTGAAAAAAAGGATGCTTCAATATGCATTCAGACTTTATTAGTTTTTTTCTCCAGAGGTGGATAGCATCCTTCATCATGCATCTTTTGGAAGTGTTTTGGATCATTTTCTTGACCCAAGTCACTAAGTCTTTATCAATTGATAATCATGACAATATTGCTTTTACTATGTACAATGATCCCCTGGTCTGCTCACTTTACTTTGCACAAGTTCATATAAGACTTCCCAGGTTTTTCTGAAACCATCCTGCTCATCATGTCTTACAGTTCAGTAGTGTGCCATCACAATCATATACTACAACTTGTTCAGTCATTCCCCAACCTACGGGCATTCTCTCAATTTCCAATTCTTTGCTACTACATAAAGAACTTCTATAAATATTTATGTACAATAGGTTCTTTTCTCTTTTCTTTGACCTCTTTGGGAAATAGACCTAGTAGTAGTATTACTGGGTCATAGGGTAGGCACAGCTTTATAGCACTTTGGACATGGTCTCAAATTTTTCTCTGGAATGGTTGGATCAATTCACAACTCCACCAACAGTGCATTAGGGTACTTATTTTTCCATATGCTCTTCAGTATTTGTAGTTTTCCTTTTCTGTCAAATTAATCTGATTTCTTTAAGGGTGTTTTTAAACTTGCCATGTTATTGTCCCTGTAGAGATTATTCAGCAGTTCTGCTCCCTTTGCTCTGTACAGAAAATTCTCTCCATATTTCTTTGAATTCCTTGTAATCCAGAGCCCCCCTTATGTCATGATATCCAAAGCATGAATGCTATACAGTGCATCCTGCCAAAAAATAACTTTCCAGAGTTCCCAGAGTCTGCAATTCCATGACCTTCCCCCTTCCTCATGTATACACTCATAGGCTGAGACTTCCTATCACTCCATTCAATCCCTTTGGGCTAACTGAGTGTCTCAGAAATAAAATAAAGTGACATCTTTCATTGACTGGGGGCTAATTCTACACATTCAGGATGGAGAAAATCCCGGGAACTGTCTAGACAATGTAAGAAAATAAAGCCCCACAATTTGGCTCCAGTTATCAGAATACTTCACTTGAAAGTGGTTTTTTTAAACCTGAATTTTCCAGAAAATGACCTCCATTTCCTGTGAAATATAGCCTTTCCCCAAAAACTTAAATGAAATTACAGCCATTTTCTCACAAGTACTGCAGCCATGCTTCTAATCAGCAAATTTTGCAGTATTTCCCCCCTCTATTTTCCCAGCTTGACAAGCAGGATGCAGTATTTAGCTGCCTGGGCTTCCAGTCTTTCATTGCTCAGTGTCCTCATAGGGCTGGAGGAAAGCCTTGGCCTGCCCCCTAGCATGTTCTGAATTTGAAAAACACAAAAGACTTTGAAATGTCACTCAGAATCTCTACTCATTGGCTTCTCTGTGATTCAAATTCTGGGGCGCCAGGACAAGCAGTTCTATAACACAGGGGTTATCCTGATAAGGCTTCAGGCCAGAGAATTACCTGAAGGCAAATCTGTGTAAGTATCACATTCTTGGATGGCTGGGCTAAAAATAGTGTGGTCACTGGGGACAGTCTGTTAGTGCTCCCGGTGGGTCAGATAACAATCCAGCCTCTCTCTCATTCTTCCTAGCACTGCTGACCCAGTCCATCTGCTCCTCCCCAGCCAGATGGTACAGAAGAGGAGCAGAGACTGAAGACATTTCAGCTCGATGCATCTGAATGTTCTTTAGTTTCATGAAACCCTGGAGAAATGACATTTCTGAGAAGGGTGGCTGTCCACAATTGAAAATAACAAGGAATACTTTTCTTTGTGTGCCAGGGAAGGACAAGAGAGCCATGCTCTCTTCACTTGGCTATCTCCTGGTTTTTTATTGGAATCATAATGAAGCTAATCATACTAGTGGCTATTTTCTCCTTGCAAAGAAAGGGAATTGAAGGTAATGAGCATTTATTAAGCTCCTACTAAATGCCAGGCACTATGCTAAATACTTTACAAATGTGATCTCAAATTTGATCCTCATAACAACCATAGAAGGTTTTTACAGTTGAAGAGACTGAGGCAAATGGATGTTAAGTGATTTGCCCAGGGTCACATAGATAGAAAATGTCTGAGGCCAGATCTTCCTGACTGGAAGAGCCTGGTTTTCTGTTCACCGTACCACCTGCACGTCCCTCTAATAGCAGGGCAACAATTTGTCCCAGGACCCTTTTGGTCTGAACCTCTTTGTAAAATCTGAGAATGAGATGATAGCAAAATGTTGTTTGTTTATTTGCTCTGAATAGATATCACCATCTGAATTTTCATGTAACACATAGGCCCTGGGTTTGTTTTCCTCACATACATTCCAAACAGGAGATGGGGTCTCCAGAGCAAGGGTGAATCTCCTTTTGGGATACTGGAGTGACTCGTACGAATCAGGGATGGCTTTATAACGCTATTTTTCATGAGCCTCCAACTGCTTTGCTCCCACTCCATTTTTTTTCTTGTTCAGTCATGTCTGACTCTCCATGACACCACTTGGGTTTCTTGGCAGAAATACTGGGGTGGTTTATTATTTCCTTCTCCAGCTCATTTTACAGATGAGGGAAGTGAGGCAAACAGGGCTAAGTGACTTGCCCAGGGTCACACAGCTAGTGAGTGTCTTGAGTCCTAATTTGAACTTAAGGCCTCCTGGCTCTAAGCCCAGAGCTCTATCCACTGTGGCACCTACCTTCCCCTAGGTTTGTCCCTGCCCCATATTGATTGCCAATTATCTCCCTAATATCATTAAACAAATGAAAGTCAGCTAGTTTTTATAAAGGGATATTTCCTGAAAAGGTATCAGCACTTAACCCAGTGTTCCATACATTGTAGGCACTTAATAATTTTTGGCTGGTAATGATGGAGATAAATGAGACCTGCAGAGTTATTTGTGTTCACTCTGCCAAGACGGATGAATTTCA
This sequence comes from Pseudocheirus occidentalis, assembly GCA_028646575.1. Lineage (NCBI taxonomy): Eukaryota > Metazoa > Chordata > Mammalia > Diprotodontia > Pseudocheiridae > Pseudocheirus > Pseudocheirus occidentalis. The sequence goes on along the minus strand of CM053597.1, from coordinate 172,064,049 downwards.
TACTAAAAAGGACAAAATAAAAATGAGTAATAGGAAATTGTGGAGAAAGGGATAGAGAGGGAGATGGAAAGATGGAGATGGGGGAATAGAGAGACAGAGACCCAAAGAGAGAGACAAAGGGGGGGGGGAATGTTCAATAATAAATAATAAAAAATAATTTAAAAACCCCAAAACTTATAGAAAGGGAGCTTAGAAATAACACAATCAGCCCTTATCCAAACTATGAATCTCAGCTAACTAACTAGCATGGTAGACAGAGAACAGTTTTTGGAGTCAGGAAGACCTGAATACGATTCCTGCCTCAGATACTTACCAGCTGTGTGACCATGGACAAATTATTTCACCATTTTGTCCCTCAGTTTCCTCAATTGTAAAATGCAAGGTTTGGATTCAGTGGCCATTAAGATCCCTCTAAGCTCTAGATCTGTGATCCTCGACCCATCTATAGCATTCCCATAAAAGCATCAGCCAGCCTCAGTGAAACACTTCCCTGGGGTCAACAAAGTCATTACTTTGCTTTTGGAGGGAGCTGTTCAATACAACTATTAAGTATTATGCTGATCTGGAATCTTTCTCATTCACTATGTATTTTGTTTACATTTCCTCTGAATAAACAGATGTAGTCTAATTCATCTTCAATATGAAAATCCTTCAACTATTTCAAGAATGGATTTCTAAACACTACTATAATGCAATGCAGTTTATGCTTCTTAAGAAAAAGGACTCTTTTGGATGTATGTTTGTATACTCCAGCATTCTAACACTTCAGGTTCTAATAGTTTGACAGAGAGAAAGGACTGAAAAATAATTTGTATTTGTTATATATTGATAAGTTATGGAACAAATTATTCTTAATGAATTCATGCTGGCTTTTAGTGATCACTTCTTCCTTTCTAAGTACTCACAAATTCCTTTTAACAATGAGTTCTATAATTTTACTATAAATTAACATCAGGATTATCAGTCAATAGTTTGAAAATTCCATGTTTTATTTTCTATAAAGTAGAGACGTGTATCTCTAGTTCTGAAATACCTCTCCCATTCCTCTTCATTTTTTAAAAAAGATAACCTATAGTGACTCACAGTCAAACTTATTAGATTATTTCCCTCTACTATCCTGGGATGTAATTCATCTAGGTATCATATTGAATTAATTGAAGCAAATTATGTACTCAATTACCGTCTTCTCAATTATCTTTGATCTCAACTCCCCATTAACCATTTACCCCTTTATCTTCCTAGTTTAATCATTATTATCCTTGGTAGGGAAAATAGGAGCAAAACGGGAGTTGAGTTGTTCTGCCTTCTCTTTGTTGTTTGTTTTTCATCTTTGTGTCTGCATCAAGCAATGACCCTATGTCTTCCTTCATTTTCCTCTTGTTCTCAGCATAGTTAAATTAGTTCTTTTAATTATCTTCAAAGTTTGTTGTGCGTTCCACATCAGACTAGGCTCAATTTTCCTGGAACTCTCATCCCAGGGCCCTATTAACTCTTTTCTATTCATTGACAACAACCTACACACACATCCCCTCCCTTTTTATCTCTTGTACACAACCTTTGGAAACCTGATTTGTTGGTCTATGGTATTGCTTAATATTGACAGAGGTACAGCCCTTCCTATCATCCTTCTGAAAAGCAGTGGTACTCCTGAAGTAGAATAAATCATCTGAAATGTAATATTATTCTTTGTGTGCTGAAATATCCCTTCTTTTGTCTCTCACCTCAAAGAGAGTATTCTTTGTAATCAAAGTTACTTGAATTACTCAATTGGCATAGATCAATCAACAAATCAGCTAATGAATGATATAGAGGAGAAATGGTTATAACTGATAGTTGTACTGGAAAGAATATGCCTGACTTGGGGGTTTAAACTGGCAGTGGATTTTTTTAATGTCTACAGTCATTAGTGTTTTATTATGATTTTATTTTACAAAGGACCTTATTTTTTCATTAGGTATTGCAAAAACATAAGTACAAATACATCCCCCAAAGCCAGACACATTCTCTTCTCTACTACCTTCAGTCCCATGGGACAGTGGGCTCAAACTTAAAATTGTTGCTATATTATTTTTTATTTGAATGTTTATTTGGCCCACCAAGTTTACTTCCAAATGTGGCACAGTCAGTGAAAGGAGTCAGAACCTTGCTTGCAGAGCTGGGTGCCCAGAGTCTTAGCTCAACAACAATTTATCAAGTGCCTACTACATGCCAACCAGTGTATAAGACACTGGAATGCAAAGACAAAGAGTGAAACAATCTCTACTCTAAATAAGCTTGAATTTGGTCTATCAAGTATGATCAAATATTTTGTGATTTCCACCCGAATTTTAGAAGTACGATTAATATTTTAGGGCTTTGCCTAAGTTATAAATAACTCTTACTCGAAACTTAAATTAATATTTGCAAATAACTCATTTCAGAGGAATAGAATGTATCGAGAAATTTGAGGATGATTTGTTTGAAAAGAAAGCTACTTTGGGGAATAAACCTAGTTGACAATAAATCTAGTTAACAATATCTGGATGCATGAACTAGGGAGAGGCTTCATTTTGATTTCTTTATTTGTTTTGAGAGGATGCTGTACCTTAAAACTCTGGGAACTGTAAATATTTGATGGTTGCTGGGTGAGTTTGCTTCACTTTGTTCAATACCCGACTGAGGGGTAAGAAGGGGGGTGGAGTGATGGGTGGTGAGTTTGTTGTCATACCTGTGGGCAGGACCAAGGTCATGAAGGCAACTGATGACTGGTGGAAAGCCAGGGAGACTTCAGCAACTGAAGATAAATAATATAAATAATAAATAATTCTTAAGGTTGTGCCAGCAAATACAGCATCCAACTTTGGGGTAGGTGTTCAGAGGCATATGGCCATATACATGTTTGCAATGGCTTCACAAGACTGAGGTTTCAAGTTTCTGTACACAAATGTCAAGAAATGGAAGTGAAGTGGGCTACTTGGGAGGTAATAGATTCTTCCATTGAAGGAAATCTTGAAGCACAAGCTGGATTCTCTCTTGATCTGATACATGGTGGTGGGGATGTGTGTTCAGATATGGTTCTACTGTCCACTGAGATCCCTTCTGACTCTAAGGCTCTGAGAAGTTCTGCTAGTTACACTTCTCACCATTGTGTGTATTGGGGTTGGGGACTGATAGCAGTTGATATTATCTAGATCTATGGTTTCCCTGGTATAGGTATTTCTCAATGTGGAAACTACCTGTACACATACAAATCACTATCTCACCTAGAACTTAGAGTCCCAGAGAGTTGCCTAAGTTCACTGAAAGGTTAACAGCTAGTACATAGTAAAGATAGGATTTGAACTCAGGTCTTCCCAATTTCAAGAGCAGTCCTTTATCTGTCATGCCCTATTAACTCCCTTAATATTCCATATCTGTGGCTGGACTTCAGAAGCTAACTAGTCAAACACTTTCATTTTACAAATGAAGCCCTAAGTAAGCCATATGAACACTCATTTAAAGCTAGAAGGAAACCCAGAAGTCATCTACTCCCAACACCTTCTTTTCACAGATAAAGAAACTGAGTCCCAAAGTCCTAAAGGAACTTCATGGGCAAAACATATGGTCCCCAACTATAAACGTAGAAGAAGTTGGAGAATAGGGAGATCTTTTTGTTAAATTGGGTGCCCACTTCAGGGCTGACCCCATCCACAGTCTTAGCAATAGCTATAGTGAGAATGTGAGGAAAGGAGAGAAGTTGGAGGAAGATCCTTCTTCTACCTGAAATCTGAGCCCAAAGAAGCCCTGGGTGGTCATCAACTTTGAAAAGGTAGAGAGCATACTATATTTGCAGTCAGAGGTCTTGGATTTAAATCCTAACTCTGTGTGACTTTGGTAAATGTCTCTATGTCTTTTTTCCTCATTTGTAGAATGACGAAATTTCAGTTGCAAAAAATGTAACATGAATTATTACACAAATAAGCTCTACAGCAATGAGCCTATTGTCTTGTGAGTAGGTAGTTAAATATTACAGTAGATAGAGCATAAGACCTGGAGTCAGAAAGACCTATGTTCAAATCTGGCCTCAAACATTTACTAGCTGGGTAACTCTGGACAAGTCATGTAACCTCTGTTTGCCTTAATTTTCCCATCCATAAAAATGAACATGAAAATAGCACCTACATGCCAGAACTGTTATGATGATAAAATATTGTAATATTTGTAAAGCATTATCTAAACGCTGGTTATTTTTTAGTTTTTAGGTAATATGGTGTTGAACAGAGAAGGATGAATAAATGGCTTGGTACCACCCAAAAGTTAGAAAGCAATTTTGAAAATTCCAAGACTAGATCATAAGCTCCTTAAGTGTGTGGTCCTGTCTCATCGATCTGTGTATCAGTCAATTAATAGGCATTTATCAAGTGTCTACTATATTCACCATCTGAGGGGCTAGTGATAAAGAGACAAAAGGAAAACCCTCCATGTCCTTAAAGGGTGTGTTTCTATATTCTCTAGAAGTCAGTAAAGTGTTTTGTACTTAGTAGGCACCTAAAAACATTTCTTGAATAAACGAATAATGATCATTGTTCTACATTAATTATATCCTTTTTAAATTCCAATTTTTGATGTTGTTTTTCAGTCATATCCAATTCTCTTTCACCCATTTTGAGGCTTTCTTGGCAAAAATACTGCAGTGCTTTCACCATTTCCTCCTCCCCCTCATTTTACAGATGAAACTGGGGCAAACAGGGTTAAGGGACTTGCCCACAGTAACATAGCTAGTAAGTGTCTGAGGTCATATTTGAACTCAGGCCTTCCTGATTCTAGGCCACCTAGCTTAGTTTAGTTTGTTATTCACTGATGTCCAATTTAGGATCACAGCAAAAAAAAATTAGGGACTACCTCCTTAGGGCACTAAAACTATAATTTAGTCTTAGTGTAGGCACAAGCCAAAAAGTATAAGGCAATTTTGATTATGACTAATGTCAGTTTTAACTAAATTAATAGCAGCATTAGCAAGAGAGGTCTAGATACTCCAGTCAACCTATGATCTCATCATTCATTCATTCATTCAACAAGAAGTGAACGAATATATTTCATTGATTCTGGTATGCCCTCCAACAATGCAGATCAAAAACTCTCCATCAATTCTCATCCAGTGTTGTTCTCAATGACTTCCATCCACACCCTAACCTAAATTCACTTTGAGAGAGCTCTAACCAATGTGGTAGCAAACCTTCCTTGAAGCCCCCCTGACATTACATGGACCATCAGTGATCCTTCATTCTTGTCATATACCCAACCCACCTTTTTCCCAAGTCCCATCCTTAGCACTGTACCAAGCACTGGAATTTCGAAGAATAAAATGGAATAATAAAAGCAACTGATATTCAAACACATTTTTAGATTTGCTAAGTACTATACATTCATTATCTCACTTGATTCCTATGTCAGCTCTGGGAGGCTCATGACTCCAGAGAAAATTTAGTCCAATATTACAGATTAGTAAAATGAGATTCAGTGAGTGATTTGCTCATAAAAACATGGCTAGTAAGTGTTAGAGGAAGGATTGGAATTTGAGTCCTCCTGTGAAGATGAGCTGAGAAAACTGGGGCTCCACGAAGGTGACTAACTTACATAAAGGTGCACCTCTAGTTAGTGGAAGATCCACAGCCAGAACCCAGGTCTCCTGACTCCCTGACCAGCAATCTGATCGTTCCACCTTAATTCCTCTTTTCCCAAATGCCACATTCCAATAGTCATCTCATCGTGAAAGGCACCATCATTTGTGAATGCCTAGAAAAAGTTTGCTCAGGTCACTGGTCTAATCAGGGATATTTGGATAAGTTAACATATTAATCCACTGTTTTTCTAGAAGTAAAAAATACAAAGTTTTGTGTTTTCAAAGTCAGAACGATACAATGAAATGAACACTGTCTTAGAAGCCAGTGAATCCAGGTTCAGAATCCACGTCTGCCCTTTACTACCTGTGACATCATGGACAAAGCACTTGGCTTTGTGCCTATACTTCCCCAACTGAAAAATGAGCAGGTGAACCAGAGAGCCTCTGAGGCCTTTCCATCCCTACATCTATGATCTTATGTGACCTGGGATGGACAAAGTGATTAGAGAGGACACTTTCTCCGTCTGGGCTTCAGTTTCCCCGTCAGTCTCCACATGAAACTAGATGGCCACAACAGAGATGGTAAGGTAATGAATATCACCATGGCACTTGTGAAGTCTGCAAGAGAATACTACAAAACAATGATAAAGGATAAGGAAATAGACTCAAAGAGAAGCCATTGGTAGTGGTACATGGGCATTCTGGCAGGTGGGAGGCACGGTGGATAGAAGGCTGGGCCTGAAGTCAGGAAGAGACATCTTTGTAAGTTCAAATCTGGTCTCTGTTACTTTCTAGCTATGTGATGCTGGGCAAATCCCTTAACACTGTTTGCCTCCGTTTCCCCACCCATAAAATGAGAAGGAAATGGCAAACCACTCCAATATCTCTACCAAGAAAAATCTAAATAAGATCATGAAAAGTTAGATGACTGAACAACAACAGGAACATTCTGGTTCTTAGAAGATAACATTTTGGGGTTTCATTAGCTCTATATTGAAAGCAACCAGTTCCTAGCATAGTAGGAAAAGCACTGGGCATTGGACTGGGCATACCATGATGGAAGTTTATGTATGACTATATAGAGATCATCCTGTCATTTTTGCCTTTTTATCCTCAACTCTCAGCACATAGTAGGTGCTTATATGTAATATAATGGATAGAAATCTATGCTGGAAGTCAGGAAACGTTTGAACTTGAATCCCACCTTTGACACGTATGACCATGTCAGATCAATTGACCTCTTCGTGCCTCAGTTTCCTCATCTGTAGGATGCATTTGCCTTTTAGGGTTGCTGTGAGGTCCTGCAAATAAAAGTGCTGCCTAGAGATCTGCCTTGGATTCAGGAAGACCCGAGTGACACATTCTTGCTCTGTGACCCTGGGCAAGCAATCTAACATCTCAAATGCCTCAGACAACTCTGCAAGACTGTCAACTCCCTCAACAGAGTATAAACTTGAGGACAGTAGCTGTGTCATCTTTACCTTGGTATTCTCAGTGCCTAGCACAGGATAGTTACTTAATAAATCCTCTTTGATTAATCGACAGAAAGAAGGAATTCATCATGGTTTCATAGACATGAAATTACAATTCCCAATACCAATAAAATCATAAGTCTAGTCCAACAAAATGAGATATTGTCATCAAAGTCCCAGCTTTGCAACCTTGGTCAAATCATGTACCCTTTGACCTTCAGCATCTTTATCTGTAAAATGAGGATGGAGGGGCATGCTTGTCTCTAAGCCTCACCCTGCACTGCCAGCTCCCATGTTCCATTATCCCAACTCTGCCACGGCAGTGTTACTGACCCAGAGTGATAAGGAGAGTCAATGGAAGAGTAACTAGTAGCCTCAAAAAAGACAAAAAATAACATAAGAAGACTTTAGATTTGGAACTTTTTAGGCCCACCAACTAACAAAGTTCGTTGCAAATAGTGAGAGCTTAATAAATGTTTGTTGAAAGCAGTTTTATGATTAAGGTGATTGCTCTGATCAGATGACATCTGGCACATTGTGTTGGGTTTAGGCAGGGCACTCCCCCCAGGCAGAGAATATTCTCATAAGGTCACAAGCTCAACTAACCTTGATATCTTAACCAAATCATCCTCCAAGCATCAGACTGAGCAGAAGACAAAACCACTGTCAAATAGCCTTCTTTATTTATTTTCCTTTTTATGCTGGAGAAGGGAAGACTTAGGAGCATGACCACTGTCTTCAGCTATTTGAAGGATTGTCATGTAGAATGGGGATTAGATTTATTCCATGTAGTTAAAGAGAATATAAAAAAGAAGCATTGGGTCTAAGGGCTCATACAAAGGAGCCTTCCCCATTTCTCTTACTGCTAATGCCTTTCCTCTGAGATGAGCTCCAGTTTATTTTGTATATAGTCTGCTTGCATATGATTGCTGTTTGCTTATTGCCTCCCCTTCATACTACAAAGAATTTTGGCTTTTTTTGAATCCCCAGGATTTAGCACTAGACTTGGCACATAGTAGGTGCTTAATAAATCATTGTTATCTGAATGATTTCAGTTATAGTGAGAATATCACTGTTGGCTTCTCCAGTAAATGGGTGTTAGACAAAGAGTTGGTATCCTTAGAGTACCAACAATTAACAACTGTTAAATGATTCTTAGTATTCTTAGGAGATGGGCTTGAAATATAAAAAAAATCATATAAGATTAAGGAGCACAGAAAAATTATAATCTATACCATTTAGAAGGGACTACTTGCTGCTATGTGATCACAAAATCTTCGAAATATGGATATAGAAAGGAAGACTGTCCTAAGAACTAGAAATGTACAAAAATAGGATGGTTTATTTATTAAGAAACTGCATGGATACATGTGGGCGGAGCCAAGATGGCGGCATAGAAGCAGCAAGGTCCCGCAGCTCCCACACCGCCACCCTAAACACTCATAAAATATGAGTCCAGACAAAGTCTAGGAAAGTCTAGGACTCTAAGACTCACAAAAATACAGAGAACACATCTCTCGCTGAAGGCAGCTCAGCAGCAGGGGCTCATAGCGGCGGCTGGGAAGAGCCTGAAGCCGAGACTGCAGCCAGGCCCAGGGAGGTGGGAAGGAGTGGAGCTGAGCTGAGCTGATCCCCGCAGCCAGTCT
>CM053597.1:172039100-172054850 GCA_028646575.1 Pseudocheirus occidentalis | reverse complement strand
TCAAATGCAACTGGGAAATAATACATACAGGGACGGGGGCAGGGAGCTGCTCCCTGCCCAGCTAGAAAGCTAGAGGATTGTTGGAGGAGGGCAAAAAAGGGAACAGATTGTGGGAGGGGTCTTACAGTGGGATCAATGTTCTGGGCTGGGGGGTAGGGGCAAAAAGGGGAGAAAATTTGTGACTCAAAACCTTGTAGAAATGAATGATGTAACCAAGAAAATAAATTAAAATTAAAAAACCAAACAAAACAAAACAAAAAAAAGAAATAGTAAAAAAAAAAAAGAAAGAAAGTAGTGCTTGAGTTGGATCCTGAAAGAGAGGAATTCTTTGAAGCTGAGATGAGGAGTGAGAACATTCCAGATATGGGGCTTGGGTAGCAATAAAGTATGGAGACAAGAAATGGAGTGTTGTGTGTGAGGAACAGGGAAGAGACCAATTTTACTTGTCCAAAACACACAGGAAGAGGAATACTGTATGAGGAGGCTGAAAAAGGTAGATCAGAGTCGGGTTGTGAAATACTTTCCAAGCCAGAGAGAAAAGTTTATAGTTTAGTTTAGATGCAGTAGAGAACAGGGAAGTTTAGGGGAGGGGAAACTTTAGGGGAGATCATAACTTCCATTTTGGGTGTATTGGATTTAAGATGTCTGTGGGGCACTCTATGTCAAATGCCCAACAGAGAGTGATCCAGGGTGCATAAGAGAGACTCTGAGACTACATATGTAAACCTGAGCATTGTCCACATAGAGATGGAGAATTGAACCCTGGGCACCTGATGAATTCATTGACCTCTAGTAAAAGAGGTGTTTTTGTTTTTGTTTTTGTTTTTGTTTTTATTTTGTCATGAGTCTGAGCAAGAAAAAGTCCTGGATTTAAAGTCAGAGGGCTTGGGTTTGAATTTTGCCTCTATCACTATGTGACCTTGGTCAATTAATTCATTTCACTCTCTGGCTCTAGGTTTCCTCATCTGCAAAAGGAAAGTTGAATTGGATGACCTTTGGGGTCCTTTACAGCTCTAACTTTGTGATCCTATGATCTTAACTGTACGACCTTGAGCAAGTCACTTACCTCATCTATAAAGTGAGGGTGATGAACTCTGAGGTCCCTCCCTTTTCACTTTAAATCGAATCCAGTGTTATTTACAGCATTTCTGAGCAAATCCTGTCTTGTAGGTCTTTCTCTAGCACATCTGACTTTAGAGGTCCATGGTTCCTTAGATCACTTCAGTCATTTTGGTTCAGCCTTACTCTGACCTTGTATGAATTGGCACATTGGAGCGGGGGCAAAAGCAGGAGATTTCCATTACCTGGCTAGTACATTGGGCTGAAAATTCTGCCCAGAGTGGACTAGCTGTGAAATGGAAACCCAGAAATTGACAATTGATGAAAGCTTCAGGCAAACCTTCCTTTCTGTTGAGATGAATGGACATATCCTGTCCACCCTTTTCACTCTGTTCCTAATCCAATAATCCATGGGAGGATGACTCTTGGTTTCTAACAGAAGACCCAGAAAGGCAAGCACATCCATCATTCCCTCCTTGGCCATGACCAATGGAGAGCCCTTGTCTCTGGTTTCACCAATGCATTGAAGTTGACAAGACAGTCAAGGTGTACATTGAGAGATAAAGACAATGATTGTGCCCCCTGACCTTAACTCCAGGTAGCTATCCATACCAATTTGAATCAATGCCAACGTTAATGTGATTCCCTAAAAAATGTAATGAGGGTGCTTGGTGATCACATGAGGCAAAGGAATGTGTAGACTATCACTGAAGACTATGTTGCCCCTCAGACACGCCAGGTCTCTCTGTTCTAGCTGTCTGCTCCATCTTGTCATCTCTCTGTCTTGTGCCCTCAAACTGCCTTCTTCTTTTGGTTTGTAAACACAGGTTTCATTTCTGCATCAAAAGTGCCTCAGGTTAAGGAAACCACATTTGCTCAAACTATCATTTTTTAATCAAAATCAACAACTTATGATCGCTGATCCAGCCCTATAAGGGACCTTGGATTTCATCTAGTCCAACATTTTCATTTTACGTATGAGGAAACTCAGGTTCAGAGACTTGTCCAAATGATTTGTCCAAAGTCACACTGGTGGTAAGTGTCAGAGCTAGGATCTGAAGCCAGACTCCGGTCCTCCAAATCCAGCACTCCAGCCCTTGCCAAACATGAGAACAAATGTGATATTTCCATAAAGAGGCAAGAGAAGGATTTTTAAATAGGTGTAGTGATGAAATACTGTCTCGATGTTATATGTTTCCTCAAAATAGACAATCATTTATTAAAGATCTACCATGTGACTGGCAATGTGTTGGTACTGGTGACATAAAGAAAAAAATGACAAAATTTTATCTCTCAAGATGCTTATGTTCTATTGGGGGAGACGATTATGTTATATTACATTATGTCATGTCAGGTCATGTCATGTTACATTACATTATGCTGTATTGTATTATATTGTGTTATATTATGTTGTGATGTCATATTGTGTTGTGTTATATTTTACTGTTATATTACATTGTATTATATGTTATATTGTATTATTTTATATTATGTTATATTAAGTTGTATTATTATATTACATTATTTTGTATTGTAATGTTATATTGTGATGTTATATTATATTATGCTGTGTTATGTTTTATTATGTTATGTTATGTAATGTCACATTACATTGCATTATATAATATATAAGTAATTACAAAATATAGAGAGGACTGGACCTGGGATTTCTCCAAATAAGAGAACTGATTCCTGGATGAGTGAACTACTTCCATCAATGCAGGTCATCACCTCCTCTGAGACTTACACTCTTGGGGAGGTACTGAAAAGAATTGAGATTTTTAGTGACTTGTCCAGGGTCACACAGCCAGCATATGTCAAAGGTTGGACTTCTAGCAAGGCTTCCTTGCTAGAAGGCTAGTACTTCATACTATACCATGGAGCCTCCTACATGAAAGAGAGGCTCTTAGGACTGATCTGGGCTCCTCCACCCTAATGGGTGTGTGTGTGTGTGTGTGTGTGTGTGTGTGTGTGTGGAATATATAAATACAAAATATATAAAACCAAATAAATACTGTTTAATTTTAGGGGGAAGCACTGGCAACTAAGGGTCTCAGGAAAGGGCTTCTGTAAGAGGTAGGGCATCAGCTGAGGCCTTTAAAAGTTTGTCTTTTCTATTAAAAAAGGGAGCTGGAAATGAAATTGTCAACTTCTGTTGGGTTTAAGTTTATATGAAATTGAACAGAACAGTATCCACATTGCCCCCCTTTGTTGGTATGCCCCCTCTGATCTTCCTTCTGATCTCTTTTGCATATAACAAAATGCATTAATGCTCTTCTCTTTCTTTTCTTTTTTGCATCATGATCATTACTCACAATTTCCTCAAGAACCAATGATATTTCCTGATACCTAAACAGCTTAGCTTTGAAGGATTTCTAAGAAGCAGAGGTAAAGGAAGAACATTCTAGTCATTAGGGGAATAACCTATATAGAACAGAGAAAAAAGATGGAATCTCCTGTGTTGAGAAGAGCAAGCAGTCTATCCTGGTTGACTATAGAGTTAGTGCAGAGGAGGGATATTATAATAATTTTGGAAAAGTAAATTGGAGTCACATTTCAAAAGACTTTAAATGCCAAACAGAGTAAATTTGTATTTCATCTTAGAGGTAATAGGAAGCCAGTGAAGTTTATTGAGTATATGAGTAACTTGGTCATGACATTATCCTTGTCCTTGAGGAATATCAATTTGGCAGCTTGAACCCAGGAAGTTACAGTATTAATTAACTATTTATTATCATATAATACATAATACAATCATTAACTAATTAATTTAATTAATTAACCATAATTAATCACTTTTATTAATACTGTGAGTCTCACTATAGTCCACCCTGGTCACTACAGAGCACTAGAAAGAGCACTGAATGTGGAGTTAGAGAAATGGGTTCACATCCAGCTTCTGACATTACTAGTGGAATGGCCTTGGGCAAGTCACTTAACTTCTCAGTAAAATGACAGGGTTATGCTGGATCATCTCCACCATCCAGAAGCAGGCATAGAAAGCAGGTTGGGAAGCATGGAATTGGGTTGGAAATAGAATATTGAAAGGAGCAAGCAGAGAATGAAAAAAATTCTATCAATAATGACCTATGAAGAATAATGAAACAATGGTAGGCAACTTCACAGGTAAGAGAAATGAATAGTCACAATATGATTTTTTAAAATCGTATTGAAAAGAACACCATTGTTAGGGAAGCTAGGTGGCACAGTGAATAGAACACCAGCCCTGGAGTCAGAAAGACCCGAGTTCAAATCTGCCTTCAGACACAGTTACTAGCCTTGTGGCCTTGGGCAAGTCACTTAACCCAATTGTGTTTCCTTACCCCCTCCAAAAACAAGAAAAGAAAAGAAGAGAAGAGAAAAAAGAAAAGAAAAGAAAAGAGAAGAAAAGAAAAGAAAGAAAAGATAGAAAAGAAAAGAAGAAAAATGAAAAACACCATTTTCTAAGAGACTATAAATACCCTTATAAAATAAATACTACATAACTTATGGAAAAAAATATTTTTCTTTTCTTTTTTAAAAACTTCCTTTCACCTGTTTAATTCATTATTAATCTTAGTGAGCTTTTCAAAAATGCATAATGTCTTCTTTTTCCAGTTAACCCCAGGGAAGTCCGTGTCCCAGATGTTGTTGTGCCCATTTTACAGGTGAGAAAGTGGGGACTGGGTGTGGTTAAATAACTTGTCTAGGGTTACATGGTTGAGAAAAAATGTCAGAGACAGAATTCCAAATCAGATTTTTTCTGAACCAAATTCTATGCTCTAGAAAGATAGATTTGGGTGTTTTGGTGGGTTTTTTTGTTTGTTTCTTTGCTTATTTTTGGAGAAGACCCAAGATTTCATTGGGATAGGAAACCCTGTGAAGAACTTCCTTTACCAATACAGATCATCATTTTCTCTTAGTTTTAGAAAGTTGCCAGGGACACTGAGAGGATAAATGTCTTACCCAGTCCCACAGATGTTACACATCAGAGATGAGAGAAGAGACAAGAAGAAAGAGGAAAGGTGTAGGAAGGAGGAAGGAGGGGCAAAAGAAAAGGGAAGAGAGAAAAGAGGAGAGGAGGAAAAGAAGAGAAGGAGAAAGAAAGGAGAAAGATAAGAAGGAAGGCAAACAAGAGGAGGTAGAATAAGAAAGTGTAGAGAGGCAGGGAGGGACAGAGAGAGGGAAGAGGAAAGAAGAGGAAAAGGGAGAGGAGGTAGGAGAGAGACAGAGAAAGAGAGAAAGACAGAGAGAGAGAGAGAGAGAGAGAGAGAGAGAGAGAGAGAGAGAGAGAGAGAGAGAGATTTCTTTTTTACTAATGGTTAGCCTTAGCTTATACTAGCACTTTACTGCTAAATTCAAACGAAACAGATTTTAACCCAAGTTCACATGAGATAAAATTTCTTTTACCTTTGTGTTCCTCTGTAGAGTACGGAGGTTCTGCCATGCTGAGACCTTGGCTTTAAAATACTTTAACACAAAGGGTGAAAAAAAGACATGCAAATGGCATTGTCCAGCGTTTGGAATTCCAGCCAAAGCATCCATCTGTTAATTGTCCAAATGGTCTAGAATTGATTTATAGGTCACAGGGTTGCAATGCATTTTTGGAAACCTTTTGACTTTCATTTGATTTTTAAAAATCCAACCCAGACAATTCTATCTTACAAAATAAAGCAGAAATCAAAGGTCATTTGGAAATGCTATAGTTGCCTATCAGTAGAAATCTTTCTGTTAACCCTGAAGTTTGCAGCCATGTTGGCTCAGTAGCTGATACTAAAGAAAGCCACAACCTCATCAAAGAAGAATGTGATTTTTTCATCTGGAAGGCAATTTAGAGATCATCTCATCTGATTTCTTCATTTTACAAAGCCTGATACTGAGGCCCACAGCAGGGAAGGGACTGCTTATGGCCCCACTTTCTTGTCCCTTAGCCCTGGGCTTTCCCACTAAGGCATGCAGGTACATTTTCTAAATGAATTCAAATCCACAGTCAAAAACAACATCCCCTGAAGGGCTCCCACTTTTCTTTATGCCAGCGTTATTTTTTTTTCCTCCCTTTCGAAAATCACTCTCCCCTTTTGTGTCTCATCAATAGCATTAAGTCTCAATGAACCCAATTCAAAATTTAGAAACAAAGTATTTGGTCTACATAATCTCTCAGAGACCAAGTAGCACAATCTTTCCTTTCTTAAAAAAAAAATTCTTAAATTAAAAAAAAATAATCTGAGCTGAAATAAAGAGCCAGGAAAATCTGGGCTTGGGATTTTGTAAATAAGCCTGCTGCCCATCACACTTCTGTGCAAGATAAGGGCCCAGAATGGCATTTGCCGAAATGCACTGCTATCTCTCTAGCAATCCCGCTCAGGCTCGGGGCCCCTTGGTAACAGCTTGGCAAATCTGTAAAAGGAATGTGACTGTATAGTTTGTGTGTGGATTGTCGAGTCATTATGGTCTCCAAATTGCACAGCAGATCATTAATCATAGGCCAAGATAGGCAATCGCTGCAGAAACCTGATGAAAGACCCCTAACATAATGCCAGCTAAATCATGTTTAACATGCAGACCTTGCCTGTGTAGATATGGACTGGAGAGAGGAAAGAAAAAAAATCATTCCCCTTTTAGGAAAGAAAACTTCTCCTTATCTTTGATTTGCATTCAGTCCTCTCTCAATAGTCTTTAAGTCTGTTATTTAATTCATTTTGGTGCCGGGACTGATCACAAAGCAGAAATCCTAAGCGAGACCCATGCAGCCCGTGACCTCCCAAACCTCTCTCTTTTCTTGTCAGTTCTATGTCATTTGTGAAGTTGAACCTTGCCAATTTGAAATGCTGACCTCTTCCATAGACAACCTTATTCTCCTTGAGTGAAAGAAAGGGCCAGGGCCTACAAACCACTCAAGCGAGAGATGGCAAGAAAAGAGAAAAGTGGATGACTGGTAAATCAATTTCCACAGCCCACCCAAAACCCACACACATACATTGAATTTGTATAAATTTTCTTTTTAAAAAAATAGTGAATGGATTTTCTTTAAAAGAGGGTGGGGGTGGCTTCCAAGACAAAATAAAAAAAAATTATGAATCGAATGAAAAAGAATAGAACACACAGCCTTCCAACAACTGTGCTTGAGGGGCTATGGACTGCTCTTACACCTGTGGTACCCTGACACTGTTTTTCAAAGAAAGGGATTCCTCGAAATGCAGAAATATGCATTTTCATCCCCATGGAAGATAACAAAGAGAATAAACAGAAAGGAGGCTGTCAGCACCCCAGGACTCATCCTGTGATCGAATCCCTCAGATGCGACATTCTAAGTCAAGAATGGCCCTACAGAAGGGACATGGACACATTTTACAAAGCATCTTGTGTATTGGCAGACTGTTGGAGGAACCTGCAATAGAATAAGTCTGGGCTCTTTAAACTTGTGCATAATCAAGGAGCCTTCCAAGCCGCTTCATTCCCCAATCTTGCATTTTAAACCCTTTCCAAATGAAACCAATAATTAAATATGTAACAGTATGATAGTCGTTTCAACACAGTGATGAAATTAATGATAATTACAAGCTAAAATGTGATGCCCTATTTGTCAATGTGATGGGACTTCATCCAAGAGCCTTATACAGGAAGAAAAAGCTTTCTCTTTTATGCATTTTGGAGTCAGGCTTTAGGACTCATTTTAATTCAACAAACATTTATTAAATGTCTGCTATGTGCAGAGCTCTGGGCTGCTTAGAATTCCCTCAAACAGGTACCCCCAAATTGTTCCTGTTCGAGCAGTACTCTAGGTGAATTTGATTTGATTAAATGAAGAGGAAACAATTATACCGATCCAATTCAACAAACATCTATTAAGAACCTACTGCATACAGTAGAAGGGATGGAATAAGTCCCAGCTCTGGAGGACCTAGGTTTAAATCTTAGATCTCTCACTTGCTATTTGTATAAGTCTGGAAAGGAACTTTAGAGGTCAATGAGTCCAGTTCCCTCATTTTAAGATACAGAAACTGAAGCTGAGTGAATTTAAATGACTTGCGTAGGGTCATACAGCTGGGTAGTATCTGAGGCTAGATCTGGTCAGTTAGCTAGCCAACAAGCATCTGTTAAGTGCTTGATTCATACTAGGCTCTATGCTAAGTGGCAGAGATACAAAGAAAGGCAAAAATATCATCCCTACCCTCAAGAAGGTCACACTCTGTCCAGGGGAACAGCAGTTTTTTTTTAAAAAGAAGTTCAGATACAGGGAGGATGAGAGCCCCCGAAGAATTGAGAGTACAGCAGTGGGCAGATGGCAAGACTCACCAGTCTTCAGAGTGACTGTGGCTTCAAAATTCATTAACCTTCAGTCAGTCTGGTAACATGCCTCTTCAAATGTAACCAAATTGCTCTTTGGACTGATGGACACACACACAGAGTCCATCGCTGAACCCACATGAATCGCTTTTCTCACTTGAGACAACCTACCAAAAGTTCATACCATATTGGGCATAGGCCACTCACATGTTATGACGAGGCATCAAAGGAAGTCTATAGTGAAGGAGGGTCCATTGAGAAACTTGTATAGTCAATCAACAGGCAGCTAGGTGGTGCCATCATGCATAGAGCACTGGGCCTGGTAAGGAAGACATCTTCATGAGATCAAATCTGGCCTCATACATTTACCATCTGTGTGACCCTGGGTGAGTCACTTAACCCTATTTTCCTCAGTTTCCTCATCTGTAAAATGAGATGGAGAAGGAAATGGCAAACTACTATAATACCTTTGCTGAGAAAAGCCCAAATAGGAGTCACAAAGAGGGACATGACTAAAAAATGACTGCATAATAACAAGTCAATCAATCAATAAAATTTTGTTAATTGTTAAATATTTGCCAGATACTGAACTATGGGACCTAAAGTAGAGAGATTCTGTACAAGTAGTATATCTTTTTTTTTAAATGCTGAATCAAATAAGCCTTTTTTTCTCCTTCACATGTCAATAACTCACATATATCATATACCATCACATACCGTGTTTTCTGCTCTTACTTGTGGATTTTAAGTTCATTATATATAATATGTGTATATATACATGTGTGTATGTGTATGGAATATATCTCCATGACTTATTGAATATTTTCCTCATAATAACTCTGTGACATAAAGAGTACAAGCATCATCCACCCCTACTTTACTGATGAAAAAAACAGGCTCACAGAAATTAAGTAAATTTCCCAAATTCAAACAGCTGGTGCCTGTCAGAGCAGCAGATTCAGGTCTTCCAGGATCACGTCCAATGTTCTTTCCATTTCTCTGTGTTTTCCATACATTCTCATTGTCTCTATGTAGATGCCTCTGAAATGGAGGCAACTTAGAGAGCCTACAGGGTGGTACTTTTCCCGAATATGACTGATTCATCTTTGGAGAGGATCCTGAGAGGTCATCTAATTCAACTTCTAATTTTACCAATGAAAAAATGGAGACCCTGGGATATAAAGTGTGTGGTTTACAGGTTACATAATATCCTCAATTTAAAGCTGGAAGGGACATCAGAAGCCACCTAATTCAATCGAATCATTTTACAGATGAGTAAAACAGAGGTCAAGTAACTTACCCAAAGTCTCACAGACAATAAACATCAGAAGTAAGAATTGAACCCAGGTCCATTCTCTTTTCACTGTACCAAGTCTCGGAGGCTGGGATTGACTTAATGGCCTCAGGCACAGACTCGCTGGGACCTCACTTGGTAAAGGACTGGAGGCATAGAATCAGAGTTGGGGAGTAAAATTTAAAAGAGGAGAAATGGAATCTCAAAATCCATTCTTTCTCTTCCACTCTGCTATGACTTGTAATGCCACAGGAGACACTAGCCTCTGTCTTCCTCCTTCCATAGTCTTTTCCTCTGATCTGTCATTTGACATCCTTCCAGGTGATCGTAAACCCTGTTATAACTGCATTAACCCTTTCCTAGTAGTTGAAGCTAGGGAGACCTCAGAAACTTAATAGCTATGTGAACCTAGGCAAGTCACTTAAATTCCATTTTCTTATCTGTAAAATGGAGAAAATAAAAGTACTTACATGGGTTGTGGTAAGGTTCAGGTGAGATAACTCATTTACAAATGAGATATGCAAAGCATTTTAAAATTGCTAGCTATTATGGGTATTGTGACTTGAAATTTAGAGGTCTGGTAAGCTTTTACCACTCAAGTTATAGAGGCTCAATCCAGAAAGCATTTATTATGCATCTACTAAATACAAGGTGACAGAAAACATCTTTCCTGACTCTAAAACTCTTAGAGACTGACCTGAGGACACTGAGTGGTTAGGTGATTTGTCCACAGTCACATAGGCAGTACTTGAATGGAGGTCAGGGTCTCAGCCTCTCACAACCCCTACTTAACTTGGACAGGTAAGAGGACAATTTCACCTGCCTTCTTCTCAGGGAACAGTTAATTTCTTTCCACTTTACTTGAAGGTTTTCTAGCCTACCAGAACTTTTCTTTTGTTGATCTAGCCTATGAAAATGCAAGGCCGATTCCAAGCTGAGAGGAGATATCAGAGCAAAGGTGAAGTCTATACACAATGGGCGCTTAGCCAACATCCATACTTTAAATAACAACCCAGTAAAAAAACCCTAAGATTCAGTTGGTATAGCCAACAAGAGATAAGAAAACTACCAATTCAGAGCATTAGCTGCCCTCTAACTAAGTCTTTGAAAGTTGCTTGGGAAAGTAAGAAGTTAACATGCTCAAGGGTGCACAACCAGTATTTATCAGAAATAGAATTTGAACTCAAATCATCCTGTCTGGGATAGGTCTTGATCCATTTGCCTAGATATCCAATCAATTGAGGAATGGCTGAACAAATAATGGTAGAGGGATAAAATGGAATATTACTGTGCCATAAGAAATGATGAAAGGAAGAGCAGCTGGGTGGTACAGTGAATAAAGTATTGGCCCTGAAGTCAGAAGGACCTGAGTTCAAATCCAGCCTCAGACACTTGACACACTAACCGTGTGACCTTTGGCAAGTTATTTAACCCCAACTGCCTTGCCTTCCCCTCTCAAAAAAATAAAGAAATGATGAAAGGGACAGTTTCGAAGAAACCTCAGAAGAATGTATATTGTAACAACAACATTGTTAAGGCTTCTCAACTTCTCTTTCTTGACTATCTTTATTTTCTGAACAGGTAGGCTTATTTTCCTTTTGGAAATTTCTCTGATTCTTAGCGATGCATTGTTGCCTGAGAGTAGGAGCAAGCCTAGATGTGCTATATGTTAGTATTTAGCCAATACTGTAGGGGCAGCTAGGTGGTGAAGTGGAGTCACTAAGACTCATCCTCCCAAGTTCAAATCCAGCCTCAGATACTTCCTAGCTGTGAGACCCTGGGTCACCCTGACTGCTTCAGTTTCCTCATTTATAAAACCAGCTGGAGAAGGAAATGGCAAACCACTCCAGTATCTCTGCCAAGAAAACCCCAAGTCAGGGCTTGAAGAATTGGACACAACTGCACAACAATAATCAGTATAGGTTCCCTTTGAAATTACTTCTCTTTATAATCAAATTTCAAATTTCATCAAAATGGGCATTTCTCCTCATCTCTCTAGGGTAATATAGATTATTGTTTTTGTTGTTGTTGTTAATTATTATTGTCATCACCCTCCTTATTACTGTTGTTTTTATGAAAAGCTAGGACATGAATATTGGAACTGCTGGGAAAAGAAAGAAGTTCACAGTCCATTTTAGATGATGCTAATTATACAGATTCATGATCAAATTCACATTTAGAACCATAGATCTGGAGCAGGATGGGATATCAAATCTCTCCAGTTTAACTCTCTCATTTTATAAATGAGGGAGACCAAGGCTCAGAGAGGTTATAGGATTGTAGGAATACCATCTAGTTTGACCCCTTCATTTTAAGGATGAGGTCCAGAGAACCGAAATGATTTGGCCAAGGTCACACAGTTAAGAGGTAACAGAGACAGGATTGGAACCTAGGTCCTCTGATCCCAGAGGGAGTGTAGTTTCCACTGGCCCAAGTTGCATTTGGGACTCATCTACCTAGAGAGCATTGGTCAAGGCATGGATATGAAGGAGATGCTCAAGGAAAAGTTTAATAAGAAAAAAGAGAAGGCCAAAGAGAAACCTTTGGGAAACTTGAACTTTAGGGGGTTGGGAATAGGGCAGGGAGCCAGTGAAGGAGAGAAAGAACAGATACCTAAAGGGTTAAGAAAAGACAGGATGTCTCAGAAGCCAAGGGAGGAGAGAATATGCAGGAGGAGGGGGTGTTCAACAGTGTCAAAAGCTGCAGGGAGGCCAAGGAGGATGAGGCCTGGAAAAAAAAATCAAAGGATATTGAATTTGGCAATTAGGAGGTCATTGGTGACCTCTGAGAGAGTAATTTCTGTAGCACAGTGGAGACAGAAACCAGATTGCATGGGGCTTAGAAGAGAGTGGGTAGTGAAGAAAGGGAGGCATTTTATGTAGAAAGCTTTTCTGGGAAATTTAGCAGTGACAGGGAGGAGAGATGAGATCACAGTTGCCAGAGCTAGAAGGGTTGAGAGATCTTTGGCCTAGTGATTCTACTCAGGCTTACATACCATTGAGATAAAAGACAGAAAGTAAGTCTTCATATATAATAAAATATTTGTAACAACATTTTTTATTAGCAGAAAACTGGAAATAAAATGGATGTCTGTTGATTGGGGAAGGGCTAAACCAATTGCGGCAACAGGATATCATTGCACTGTAAGAAATAATATGAAGGATTCAGAGAATCATAAGAAGACTTGGATGAGCTGATAAAAGTGAAGAAATGAGAAGCAAGAGGACAATATACACAAATATGAGAGTAGTGTGAATAAAAACAACATCAAAAGGCATCCCAATTCCAGTACACTATAATAACTAATATTGGTCCCAGAGGATCGATTATGAAATCTATTTTTCTTCCTCTTGGTAGGGAGATGAGAGGTTAATGGTGTAAATGTTACATACATTGACAGACAGGGAGGATATTTGTTAAGCTACTTGTCTTTGTTACTAGGGAGGCCTCTATAAAGATGTGCATAAATAGATCTCAGGGAGTGGGGAAGAAGGGGAATAAGACATCAATATAATTTGTATTCAAAGGGTTGCAGAGACTTCACTTCATTTGTATAAAATGGGAAGGAGTTAAAATAGAGAAAAAGACTAAAGATCATAGGATACCAGGAGTAGAGCTAGAAAGAACCTCAAGTGTAAATCAACTCTCTCATTTTACAGATGAGGAAACAGAGAAATTTTAATTGACTTGCTCAAGATTGAGAGAGAGAGAGAAAGAGAGAGAGAAAGAGAGAGAAAGACAGAGACAGAGAGAGGGAGGGAGGAAGGGAGAGAAAGGGAGAGATATATAATATTATTTTAATCTAGAAATGCTTTAAAAGGAACAGGACAAAGCAAGAAAGGATAAACTAAAGAGCAGAAGACAATCAGAACTTGGAATCAGGGAAATCTGAATTTAAATCCTGACTCAGTCATTTGTTAACAGTGTGACTCCTAAGAATTCCATTAACTTCTCAGAACCTCCATTTCTTAATCAGTAAAATGGGGACAGCAATAAATCTACATTGTAGGGTTGTTACAAGAATCAAATTTTAGATAGGTGGATAGATAGATAGATAGATAGATAGATAAATAGATAGACAGACAGACAGATAGATAGATAGATAGATAGATAGATAGATAGACAGATATACCCTCCAACCCTTTTCTACCCTTAAAGTGCTATATAAATCTTAATAAAATAATTAATAACCATAGGTTTGTATATGAATAATAGCTAGCATTTATATAATATTCATAATGATAATAATAGCTAACCTGTCTATAGCACTTAACTATGCAGCTGCATTGCGCCAAGCCATTTACAGCCATCTCATTTGGTCCTCACAACCATCCTAAGACGTAGGCACTATTATTATTGTCCCTGTTTTATGGATAAGGAAACTGAAGCAAACAGAGGGACTTATCCAGGGGTCATACAGCTAGAAAGGGTCTAAGGCTGGATTTAAACTCAGATCTGGTACTTGATTCACTAAAACAAATATTGTCTTATTTTTATGCTTACCACAACCCCAATATCCCCATTTGTAAAGATAAGGCAGACCCAATTTGGTGATTTGTCAAAAATTATACAAATATACAGTCTGAGGCAAGATTTGAACTCAGGTCTTCCTGATGCTAGCTCTAACCTTCTACCCACTGCACAACCTAGTTGACTATATTTTGAGATGCAAGTCTAGCCCTCTCTTTGTACAAATATAGAAAGTGAGGACAAAGATTTCATCCCTTTCCTCTCTATCTGCATTTTCTTCCTCATCATACCAATGATATAGGGCTTTAAGATTTGAAAAAACACTTTGCGAATATTGGCTCAGTTTATTTTCACAACAATCTGGGAGATAAGTACTATTATCATTGGCATTTTATAGAAGAGGAAACTGAGGCAGAGTTAAGTTAGATGACTGACTTAATGTTATATCTCCATTAATCAAAATAGGTGAGAAGATTTTCCTTTACTTTGGATACTTTCTGACATGTTCGTGCTTTCATACAAGAGCCAAAGGAAGCTTTAAAAACCCTTCCAGATAGTAGGGGGCGGAGCCAAGATGGCGGTATAGAAGCAGCAAGGTCCCACAGCTCCCACACTGCCACCCTAAACACCCATTAAATTATGAGCCCAGATAAAGTCTAGGAGTCTCATACTCACAAAAATACAGAGAACCCATCTCTCACTGAAGGCAGCTCAGCAGCAGGGGTTCATCGCGGCAGCTGGGAGCGGAGACTGAAACAGCCTGAAGCCGAGACTGGGGCCAGGCCTGGGACAGTGGGAAGGAGCCAGGCTGAGCTGAGCCGAGCAGGCACCGCAGCCAGTCTGCACAGGTTCTACAGGCTTCAGCACCTCCACACCTGCCAAGGCGTGAGGAACGGGGACGGGAGAGGGCAGCTCTCATCATAGCAGAGCAGAGACCCTGCCAGCCCAAAACCGCAGCCAAGGCCAGGCCAGCAGGCCAGGCCCTAGGGCGGCCATGAGGAGCCTCCCAAAAAGCAGCTTGACTGGACTTCAAAGAAAATCTAAAGCACCTGCCTAATTAGTGAAAGTGAAACTCTGAAAATTAATTTGGGGGTGGTAAAGCAGTTCGGCCAATCTGCCCCCGGGGCAAGAAAGCAGTGGGGGAAGGGAAATGCTAGAACTGGCAGCAGCCCCCACCAGGCTGCTTCAGAGCCCCCTGGCCTGCGGACTCTGCAGGGGGGCTGAATCAATTGATCAGGGCCAAGTGTTCTTGCGTTGATCGGCCTGGATCCAGATCGTGGTCTTGGGTGGTGGTCCTGGGGTGCACTTTCAGCAAGCCAAAGCTGGGGGGACTAGCAACACCCTCCTAATAGCTCTGGCAGCTGCGAAAACCCCAGCAATTTGGAAGAGAGCTTCCCCCCCTAGAAGCAGAGTTTCACAGACCTAAAAAAACCAACCAATTAATTGACTGGCCAACATGAGGAAAAGGAGGCAAAATAAAAATACCAATAAAACTCTAGAATACTTTTTTGTGGATAAAAAAGGGTGAAAGCATGGAACGGGAGGAAGAGAGCTCAGAACTCAGAACTCCCACACCAAATCCTTCCAAGACACTGGAAGAATTCTTACTAGCTATACATCAACTGAAAAAGGACTTTGAAAACCAAATAAGAGAAGTGGAG
>CM053597.1:172016185-172038600 GCA_028646575.1 Pseudocheirus occidentalis | reverse complement strand
TCTCTCTCTCTCTCTCTCTCTGGCTCTCTCTCTCTCTGGCTCTCTCTCTCTGTAGTTTGCAGCCACCCTGGAGAGTTCTTTTGAAGTTCTCCTTATTTGCCTAACACCCATCCCCCTTTTCTTAAAGACCCATTTACATTATGATTAAACTCTTTCCTAGGAAAAGCATAACTAAAGTCGTTAATCTATATAAGTCTTGAAAGAATCAATACATTCTAAACTTCTGTAGGATTTGTTACACTCTATTTTCTTACAGTAGGCTACTTGCTTAGGTCCAGGCACATGTTTCTCTTCCCCTTCCACCTCCCTTGCCCCCTCCCCACCATCTCCACCACCCCCCAAGAATGAAAATAAAGTAAAGGTCCTTCACGGTAAACAAATCCAGCTGATTCTCCACATAGAACACATGAATAGCTGGAGAAGAAAAAAAAAACTTACAATAAACGCTGCATTTTTTTTTCTCTGCTGGGTAGAGCATTCAGGCCCAGACCAGTATTCAAGGAGCAGTCCATTTTTTGCTCAGCAAGAGAGTTTAGAATAGAAGCGTGGGGTCTATTCAAAGATCTTTCCCCCCTTCACAATTGCCCGGCTTTATGAAACCTATCTTCCATGCCTTGTCAGAGTATTTCTGGGGACCAATTAGTGCTTTGTTGTAGGGCGTCTTTGCAGAATCTTTGAGCAGCAAGAAAAAGCGCTCTTGAGTCTCCCCTTATTTTGACTATTTCAGTCATTACTCAGTGTAATAATTAATATGACAACTGGACGCTGAGGTTTGTATAGAAACACCTCAGCCACAGGAGAGAGCGTGCAGTGGGTGGTAATGAGAGGCGCGTCAGACTGAAGCCACACACACACACACACACACACACACACACACACACACACACACAAAGAGAATGAATGGAAAGGGAGAAATAGCAGGAATAAAGATAAAAATAGTTGGAGCAACGCAGAGAAACAAAACAAGACTCCAAAGGGGGAAAGGGAGGGAGGGAGGAAGGAATAGGCGGCATGGGGGGGGGGGGGAAGGGAACCTACAGAGGTTAACTTATTTTGAAACTGTTTTCTGAATAAAGCAGGGTTTGTGTGTATGTGTGTGTATGTGCCTAGACTCTTAGTGTAGCGTTCTTTTTCAAACTTCACTCTGATAGTCTTTTAACACAGTAAAAGGACTTTATTAAGCCAACCGATCCCTGACTCCCAATACGCACTGATTTCTTTCTCTAAACGGTACCCTCACCCCAGCGATCTGAAGTTAGATAATTTACTTGCAGATTTTAAAATTTCCAGTACTTTGCAGCTTCGAACCTCCAGCAAACTGAGCTAAGGTTTAGAAATGTGAAGAATTGGGGTACTCACTGAAAACGGCAGATTTCAAAACAGGGAGGCAAGTGAACACTTGGAACCTGGTTAACTGCACATTCTTGGGGCTGTTTTACCAGATACCAACACAATCCCATTTCCTCATACCCCCAGTTTTCTCTCTGGTTTTCCTACCCAAATGATCTGAGTGAGGCTTGATCTCTCCACCTCCTCCTACCACCACCCACCCCCATGATCAGAGAAGAGAGTTTATGCCACAACGAGACCAAGGTTTCTAGATGACTCCGGGGGTTTAGGGTTGGCATGGACTCTTCCAACAGAAATGCCAGTTCCGGTGGGGCCACTCCAGTGGTTCCCCCTCTTCATCTCCCCTTCTCCCTGATCAGAGACAAGGGTTCATGCCATGCCGGGACCACGGCTCCTAGAGGATTTGAGGGATTTGAAGTTGGATTGGGCCCCTTTGTTCCACAGAAATGCCAGTTTTAGAGGTGCTACACCGGTGTCCCCAGCCACTCCATTAGGGCATAATAAATAATTAGAGGTTTTAAGCACATTAGACACAGTTCATGCTAATGAGCTAGATAAGGTCTCAAGCTAACCTGAAGTGACAGTTTGCATATAGGCCGAAGAGAAGAAAAGCCCTACGACTCCCCCCAACTCCAAACACACACACACACACACACACACACACACACGAGATTGTGATTGTGTTTTCCTGAATTAAACTGCAGTCAAGACAAGTAGGACGAGCAACATTTCAACGCCCTCCCCCATGCATCCTCCTCCTCTAGCCTATCCTTTAACCTCTCAGTACCCTCCCTACCTGCCCCACCATACTCGTTGAAATCCCCCCTTTCATATCCTTTCTCTCCTTCAGGGGTTTCCGATGTCCAGACCACTTTATGACTTCACAGATGCCTGGCCCACCTAGAGCTTTCTTGAAGGTAAAATGTTGACTCTTGGTCTAATAGTCCAAGGTTGACTGGGCTAGGCGCTGGTGGCCTTGGCTTCCTCGAACTTTAAAGTTTCCATCTCAGGGGCAATCCAGACTGTCTGAAAGGGACCTCCAGGGTTGTCTGGCACCTGCCACCCTGGTTGGACGCGAACTGGGATTGAGGGCTGTTCTGAGGGTGGCTTGGGTATTTGTGTTGGGGAGAGGGGATTTGGGAGGGTGGGTGACTGAGTGGGGACAGAATGGGAGCAGCGTCGCGGCCCCAGGGTCTCCCGGAATGCTTCCGCCTGCTTCAAAAGGGTAGGGGCAGTTTGCCGAAGTGGCAGAGGTCAGTCGTGTGTCCCCATTGTGTGGCCACGTGTCCTGTGTCCATCATCGTCCGATGTCCGATCGCAGCCCGACTCCTTGCGGCGCATCTAGAGAACAGCCTCGGGTATAAATCACCCAGTTTCCCCAGATGTCCCTACCGCCCCAACACACCCCTCCCCACCTCCATCCCATCCCATCTCCCTCCTAAGCAAGGAATGAGGAAATATTTACTCATCCAACAGGTTGGAAAGGAAGCAAGTTACCCTTAGCACTTAATCTCTGTACCTTGGAGACTGAGGCAAGCCTCTCAGGCCCTCATTAAACTCTTGGATCATTGCTCTCTACTCCTATGCCGAGCTTTGTGAGCCCAGTAAAGGTAGCAGTGCATTTGCAGGTCTCACAGAAATATTTGCAGATTAGTAGTAGAGTGCATCCAGAAGCGAGTGTATTTTCAAAAGAGAACTCTGCCAATCAACGATTAACAGACTGTTTCTGGAAGCCCAATCTGGTCGGCGAGTTGCATAGGACAGGGAAAAGACCGCTCTAGTTGCAGAAAACCGGGAAATGGGGGTTCATGGCCTTCCACTGTCTCTGAAGCATCCTTTCCTGTGTGAAGTTGGCGAAGTCATTGAGGTCAGTTTCTTTCTCCGAAAAGTGATATGGATTTATCTGATTTAATATGGGTACTGAAATTCCAAGCAGATATGCTGCCAGGATCAACAATCCAGCCAAATCCTCCAAAGTGTGGAGATCTCCTTATAAAAGTATATCTTACACAATCGATCTACCAGTAACGTATAAAGCGCCTACTATGTGTCTGGCTTGGAGAATACAAAAGAAAATAATGGGGGTTGGGGGGAAGCCTCTTTCATTTGAATTCTCCTTAATCCTAAAAAAGACATCAGTGGGGAGGGGCTTACGGCCCTAAACAGACAAACAGACCCCTCACCCTTTACTGGTCCCAGTTTTCCACAAAGGACCTTAACAATTCTGCCCGAGACGAGCGTCTCATTGAGTTCAGTTCCAAGAGAAACATCATCTCCAACCACCCTTCGGCCTCTTTTTAAGGAAAGGATCCTCAGCAAAAGGACCAGGCTTTTGCTTAATGACCATTGACTACCTGGAGAGTGGGGCAGCTTAAACGCGTTGCTATGCATTGGGTCACGCTTTGTGAGACTAGAGCCCAGAGGCAGGTGCTGGCTGATCCAGGTGCAGGTCGACTGGAAGCCCCTGTTGTAACTGCTAACTCTGAATTGATTAATTGGATTACTGGGGTTTCCCTGTCCTCTTCCAGGTTCCTCCTCCCAAATCTTCCCTCCCCAGACCTAATTAAAAAAAAAAAAAATCCTGGGCTAAGGGAAAATGGGAATCTTCTAAAACATCTTATCTACGTGCACCACCTACCGACAGTTTGTGGTAGCTGTCAGGGGAATGTAACAGCTTGAGAAGGCTGCTGCTTTGAGTGAATTTCATTTCGTGGGGTCTCTGACATTTACTGTCGTGATTTGTGTGACTTTGGACAGGTCATTTCCCTTCTCTGAACTTCATAGGATAATAGATCCAGAGATGAAAGGACCCATAGACCTTGAACTGAAAGGAACCAACCAGACCCACCCACCCCCCAACTCCATGACAGTTGAGGAAACTGAGAACATCGACAATTAGTTTCAGAAGTAGCATTAGGACCTGGACCTGACTCCAGAACTAGTCTTTCTACCTACCCCTCTTCCCCTCCTTTCTGTCTCTCTTCTCCTCCCTCTTTTCCACCATTTCTCTTCCTTGCCCTTCTCTCTTCTTTCTTCCTCTTTCCCCCCTCTCTTTGTCTCTCTTTCTCTTTTCCCTTTCTCTCTCTTCCTCTCTTCTCCTTCTCCATTTTATTTTCTCTTTCTTCTTCTCTCTCCCCTTCTTCTCATCTCTGTTTCCTTCTTCCCCCTCTCCCTTTCCCTTCCTCCCCCTCTCTCTCTCACTCCATTTGTCCTTGTCTTTATCCTCTCTCCCTTCTCTTCTTCCTTCTCCCCTCATACCCCCACTCAGCGTTCTCTCCCTTGTATGAGAAAAATTTAAAAAATTAAAAAAGACTAGCTTCACAGTCTAGACTCCCAGGCTGAAATCATAAGATTCTTAGCCTGGAATGTACCTTGAGCAATCCTCTGTGATGAACCAGTGTGGCTTACAGGCAGAAAGACCTTGCTTTACATTCTACTTCTAATACTGGCTTTGTGACCCTGGGAAAGTAATGTATTCTTTTTTTTTTTTAGAAGGGGGAAAATTGGGCAATTGGGCTTAAGTGATTTGCCCAAGGTCACATGGCTAGCAAGTGTTAAGTGTCTGAGGCCAAATTTGTACTCAGGTCCTCCTGACTCCAGGGCCAGTGAAGTAATTTATTCTTGATGAGCCTGAGTTGCTTCAGCCCCTAAAACGGGGATAGTAACAGCTCTGCCTCACTGAGTTATTGTGTTGCTCAGATAAGGACTAAAGTAAAGACACTTTGCTATGCAAGCGTTAAGCAGATGACTGACTCCAGGATCAGATATTCCAGGTTTGAATCCCAGCCCTAAAACTTACTAACTGTTTGTCATTGGGTAAATAACTTAATCTCCCTGCTTTAGCATCCTCTGACATAAGATGATGAGGTTAGAAGAGATGGCCTATGAGGTCCCTTCCAGCTCCAACCCCATCTTCCAGCCCCTTGAAAGCAGATAAATTATTAGATACATTTTACAAATGTGGCAGCTGAGGCCTGGAGGGTTTCAATTACTTGATGAATTGCCCATAATTTAAAAGTTAATAAGTAGTACACAGGAGGCAGACAGAACCCAGAACTCCTGACTTCTAATTCAGTGTATCACAGTTCTTAAATTTTTTCTTCTGAGGACCCTTTTATATTCTTAAAATTATGATTCGTAATATTAATTATTAATATTAACATTTGCATTCATATTAACAAATATCAATTATTTGCCATAATAATTAATATAAATAAAATTAATTAATACAATAATTAATATTAATAATGCTATAATGATTAATATTAAGAAATATTAATTAACAAATAAATATTAACAATATTAATATTCTTTAAAATATTTTATATTCTTAAAATTATTTACATTCTTAAAATCATCCCCAAAGAACTTTCAGTTTAGGTTATACTATTTACCATATTCAAATTAAAATTTTTATTATTATTGTGAAAATAGTTTTGATCTTGCAGATTCCCTGAATGGGTCTCAGGGACCCCCAAGAGATCACATTTTGAGAACAACTGAATCACAACATAAAAAAGAAATTAGATTCCAGGATGTTTTGACATTTAGATTTTACTCACTGAGAGGCAGGGTAATCAAGTGAAAAGTTCTGGATTTGGAGTTAGGAGTGAACTAAATTTAAATCTCATCTCTAATAATTACTATCTTCACGACCAAAGTCAAGACCCATCCTCTTTGGACCCTTTGCTGCTTCATCTGTGAAATGGGAACAATAGTACTAGCACCAGCCTTACAGAGTTGTGAGAATCAAATGCTATAATGACCTTAAGAGGATACACATAAGGGAGCTATTCTTAATCTTCCATATAACCTTCAATTTAAAAAGAATGCTGGATTTGGAGTCAGAGGACCTGGGTTCAAATTCCAACTTTGCCACTTTCTAACATGAGACTTTAGACAAGTCTTTTCATTTCTTTAGGTATCATTTTCTTTTGTAAATTAAAAAGGTTAGGCAGCATAATTTCAAAGACTGATTTCAGCACTGTAAATATGATTCAAAATACTTCTATTAATATTTTCTGAGGGGGGAGTTACTTTCTGCCACATAATTCATATCCAGCAGTTAACAAACATTTTTAAAAGTACTTTCTATAAGTCAGTCACTTTGCTAAGCACTGGGGAACTAATTACAAGTGAAAAGGAGAACTCCTGCCCTCAGGGAACTTCCTTTCTAATGGGAGAAGGAAAACATATATACATGAGCATCTGAAAAGCAGGAGGAGGAGAGGTATCCAAAATGTGGCAGAGAATGAAGGGTCTCAACCCTTTCCCCAAAATGAAAGTTCAGGGAAGAGTACATGAATAGGAGAAGAGGTTCCTTGGAGCGCAATGAGGTGGCCGTTGAAGCATGGCTACATAATGAGGGATGACTGGTCTGAGCTCTTCCCACAAATAGAAGCTCTGAGACAGGAAAAGAGTAAGACTTTGTCCTCATCGAGATTACAAAGAGCATACACATTTTTAAGGTGACATTAAATACATCACAAATTTAGAAGATTCTAGATTTAGACCTGGAAGTTTGGACCCTTAATAAGAGTCAACTAATTCAAATTTCCTCACTTTTACAACTGAAAGAATTGAATCCCTAAAGAGAGAGGCCTAAAGTTACATGCATAGTAAAGTAGTAAAGCGAGGAACAAAAATCGTCTTCAGATTCTAGGTTCATTATTAATTTCACCATATACCACACTGCATCAACTTGGGCAGCTTCCTAGGTATCTGATCTGAAATACTGACTCCATATTTATTAACTCTTCCAAGTTAATCAGCATATATTAAATTGTCATCATTTTCTGACTTTCAACAAAACAACTTTATTTTTATTTCTATATAATTTTTATTTCCATGAAAAACCAAAATTCTCTGCTCTGATTAGAACAACTTACAGAGCATCCTATAACAATGTATGTGTGTAGATTTTTTTCCAAAATTAAAAAAAGATGAGAAAGTTAATGAATAAAGTGTTCTAGCAACTAGTCAATAATATTAAGAAAAATATAAATAGATTAAATATAATACCAGATCTCAACCTATACTACAAAGTTGTAAATACCAAAAAAGCTATTTAGCAATGATTAAGTTGGTTCATTGGAACAGATTAGAACCTAAAGCAATGGCCCATAGTGGCATAATGTCTTATAAACTCAAAAATATCAACTGCTGAGGCAAGGATTCTCTATTTCACAAAAAATTGCTGAGAAAACTGAAAAGTAGTCTGTGATAAAATAGGTTTGGACTGTCCTATACCATCTATGACAATAATCTCCACATGAATCCTTAGCCTAAATATAAACAAATTAAAGCATAAAGGAAAGGAATATATTTCACAACTATGGAGACTTTTTGATCAAATGGGACAGAGATGATGATAAATTACTAAATGGAAAATTTTGATTACGTTCAAAGTCAATTTGCATAAGGAAAATCAACAATTAGAATGAGAAGGGAAGTTGTGAATAAAGAAAAAATGCAGCAAATTTCTCCAATAAAGTTCTAGCTTCCAAGATATATATGGGCTTGATATAACTATATAAGAACAAGAGTAATCAGGCACAGAGCCAAGATGGTGGAAGAAGCAGGAACTTGCCTTGACCTCCCACTCTAACTACCTCCAATACCTATAAAATATGAGTCTAAAGAAATTTTAGAGCTACAGATCCACAAAGTGACAGAGAGAAACAAATCTCTCACCGAAGGCAGCCTGGCAGGCCAACAGAAAGAGTCTATCACACCAAGCTGGGAGCTGAGCAGTGAGACCTGGGGTGGCCCTGACCATTGATGGCCTGACCAGTGGTGGCCTGACCAGGGGCACAGAATGGCCAGAGATTTTAGGAGAGTGAATAGCCAGCAGCTTTGGTTGTTTCCAGACTTCTCAACCCATAAACGCCAAAGAGAAAGTAAAATGTTAGTGGGGAACTCTGTTGGAAGTGGGTGATAGAAGAAAGTGGTCCAGCCCCTTCCCCGTGGGGTGAGGGGTAGTGAAGACCCAGTGGCTGCAGCTGCTGCTGTGTGGCTGCCTCCAGAGTTCCTGGCCTGCAGATCATAGGGGGACCAAGAGACCATTCAGAGGATAATCTCTCTTGCTTTGACCTGCTTGGGTCTGAATCATAGTCTTGGGTGGTGGTCCTGTGGTGAGAAACACCAGTGTGGCAGAGCTTGGGGTATCTGTAGAGAGGGTGCCCGCCTCAGACCTCTGACAAAATTTGCAAAAAACCCAGTGATTTGGGAGATATCTCTCTCCACTCTGAAAGCAGAGTTCTACCATGACAAAGAGCTCAGAAGTCAAGCAATTGGTTGGCAAGATGAGTAAGCAGAGGAAACACAATCATACCATAAAATCCTTTCATCAAAAAAGGGATCAAAACATGGAACCAGAAGAAGTCAACATAGTCAAAACTCCTGCCTCAAAAACTCCCAAGGAAAATATGAACTAGTTACAGGCCATGGTGGAGCTCAAGAAGGATTTTGAAAATCAAGTAAGAGAAGTGGAGGAAACATTGGGAAGAAAAATGAGAATGATGCAAGAAAATCATGGAAAGTGAGTCAACAGCCTGCTAAAGGAGAGCCCCCAAAATACTGAAAAATAATGACACCTTAAAAAATAGACTAACTCAAATGGCAAAATGCACAGGACAATGTGAGTCCAAAGCACTTTTTCTCCCATGGGAATCTAGGATCTGCCTCTGGACCTTTTGGTTCCAAGGCCACTCTGTGTACTCATTAGAGATAAGAAGGCACTGAGAACCACAGTCTAGTTGCTATTTCTCAAAGATGTCTCACATGAGACCTGTCACTTGATGGACAGCAGCTAATGTGACTGGTTTGGCTCTCCTCCATTGGTCCACATCCCTGTGCATGAGGAGGTCATGCTTGAATCATGCTTACTTTAGAGTGATAAAGGAGCTAGTTTGCTTACTGCTAGTAACCATGTTGGAATAAACTACAAGCTGCATATTCCTCTTGTCTCTGGTCTCTTCATTCCCTCCTGAGAATGTAACCCAAGGCTGGCTCTTGGGTTAGCAAAGTGACTGTTTACAGCAAAAGAGGCCCCAAAAGCTGACAAGTAGAAGAATGCCTTAAAAAGCCAAATTACCCAGATGGAAAAGGAATTTCAAAAATTCACTGAAGATTATAATTCCTTCAAAATTAGATTGGAGCAACTGGAAGCTAATAACATTATGAGAAATCAAGATACTATAAAGCAGAACCAAACAAATGAAAGAATAGAAGGCAATGTGAAATATCTCATTAGAAAAACCATTGACTTGGAAAATAGATCCAGGAGAAATAATTTAAAAATTATTGGACTACCTAAAAGCCATGATAAAAAAACAGCCTAGACACCATATTTCAAGAAATTATCAAGCAAAATTGCCCTGATATTCTAGAACCAGAGGGCAAAATAGAAATTGAAAGAATTCCCCGATTGCCTCTTGAAAAAGATCCCCAAAAGAAAACTCCTAGGAATATAATAGCCAAATTCCAGGGTTCTCAGGTCAAGGAGAAAATACTGCAACCTGTCAGGAAGAAACAATTTGAGTATTGTGGAAACACAATCAGGATAACACAAGACCTAGCAGCTTTTACATTAAGGATCAAAAGGCTTAGAATATAGTGTTCTGGAAGTTGAAGGAGCTAGGATTAAAACCAAGAATCACCTACCAAGAAAAACTGAGTTTAATGCTTCAGGGGAAAATATGGTAATTCAACAAAATAGAGGACTTTTTAAGTATTCTTGACAAAAAAACCCAGAGCTGAACAGAAAATTTGACTTTCAAATACAGAAAGGAAGAGAAGCATGAGAAGGTAAACAGGAAAAAGAAATCATAAGAAATTTATTAAAGTTGAGCTATTTACATTCCTACATAGAAAAATGATCATTGTGACTCATGAGACTTTCTCAGTATAAGGATAGTTGAAGGGAATATGTATGTGTATATATGTATGTACAGGAGGCTGTATGTGTATATAAATACATATGTGAGTGTGTGTATATGTGTGTGCATGTATACATAGAGAGAGGGCACAGGATCAGTTGAATAGGAAGGGATGTAATCTAACAAATAAAATTAAGAGGTGAGAGAGTAATATAATGAGAAAAGGAGAAAGGGAGAGATAGAATAGGGTAAATTATCTCATATAAAAGAGGCATGAGAAAACTGTTACAATGGAGGGGAAGAGCAGGAAGGTGAAAGGGAATGGGTCAGCCTTACTCTCATTAAATTTGGCTTAAGGAGGGAATAACAAACACATTCATTTGGGTATCTTACCCTACAGGAAAGTAGGGGGGAAGGGGATAAGAGGGGGGATGATAGAAGGGTGGACATATTGGGAGAGAGGGTAGTTAGAAGCACAAGTTTTAAAAAGGGACAGGGGAAAGTAGAAAATAGAATAAGTGGGGTGCAGGATAGATTGGAGGAAAATATAGTCTTTCACAATGTAACTATTATGGAAACGCTTTGCATGACTACACACGTACAAACTTACTGAATTGCTATGTTAAAAAAAGGATCAAGAGTAATCTTCAGCAGACAAATGATAGAACAGGACATTTTCCAAAAAAAGTGCAAGTTATCAACAATCTTATGAAAAGATATTCCAAATCATGAATAATAAGTAAAATGCAAATTAAAACAATACAGAAGATCTGCCTACATACACAAGACTGATAAAGATTTTAAAAAAGCAAAATGTCAATTGTGGGAAAACAGGTATAGTAATTATTGTATTTTTGATAGAGTTGTGAATTGGTCCAACCTTTCTAATTGGTCCAACCATTCCAAAAAGCAATTTGCATTTACATAAAAAATATTAACTAAACTCTGCATAGTCTTAAATCCGGTGAGGTCATTGTTGAGTATATACCATGAGTGGTCAAAGTCAGAAGGAAAGGATGTATATATGCCAACAAAATTTATAGTAGTTTTTTTTGTTATATAGCAAAGTGCTAGCACAAAATGAGTGCTCATCAATTGAGGAATGACTGAACAAATTATGGTAGATTTATATAATGGATTATTACTATACTGTAGGAAATAAAATTATGAAAGATCTAAGGATTTACAGATTAACTTTGACAAAAATGAGAGGGAGAGACAGAGAAAAAGAGAGAAGGGAGAGAGACAGAAAAAGTGAGATAAAGACAGAGACTAAGAGAGGCAGGGAGATAGATGCAGAGAGCGAAGCAGGAAAAGAGATAGAGACAGAGAGATAGCTAGAGTACAGATTTCTTCATCAAAGCAGGCTTTGTGATGGATATGAAAGTTCCAACCGAGGAGTGTTTCCAACTGAGCAGAGAAACTGCCTAGAAGCACAGAATCACTCATTGCATTAATTATATAGTTAAGATAACAGCCAATGAAGTATTAATTAAACACATCATGGATCAACTCATCTTAGTAGTGGAAGCATCTGTTCAACACTTCTATGGACAATTCCCAAAGCCAAAAGAAGACATAGAAGGTATGGTTCTAGAACTGTAAGTTACCTAGAACACATAGATTTTCCTCACTCATGTGTCTCCTTAGCAGGTTACTCCAAACATTTGCCCACTCTCCCCCATATAAACTGAATACATGGTTGGGAGGCTGTGATGATGTTTTATGGGTGAATTTTGCTACATTTTGTTATCAATGAACTTGTTCTAATGTGAGTCAACTATGATATTATTGTTTCTTTTCTTCGTTGTTAAATCAATAGTTATGTTTAAGGTCTAAAAATGTAGTCATTGTGAGTGACTGGTTTGCATAAATGGAAATAAATCAGTGGAGGTTCTAGAGTTAAAATGGTGAGTAGAAGGAAATGTTCTCTCCCAAAAGCATTACTCCTACAACCCTCAGAGAACTGAAGTGTAACCACAAGATAGTGGTACCACCCTCAAAACCTTGCCCCAACAGCATGAGAGCTTTTTGTAGTGAACAAGACAACTCAGAGAGTGTGTGGGTGTCCTTATGATCATGTGATTGCTGGGATGTGATAAATGATGGATGTACACCAAATATGTTCATTACAGAAGAAGATTTTGTACTAAAAATACTTAATGTAAGGAAAATGGGAATATACTTACTCAGAATCTATAAAAATGAAAAGGAAATTGCTGATGAATTAACATGTAAAATTTACTCAAAAAAGATTATATATACACATAT
The DNA here is from genome assembly GCA_028646575.1 of Pseudocheirus occidentalis. Taxonomy (NCBI): domain Eukaryota; kingdom Metazoa; phylum Chordata; class Mammalia; order Diprotodontia; family Pseudocheiridae; genus Pseudocheirus; species Pseudocheirus occidentalis. The sequence goes on along the minus strand of CM053597.1, from coordinate 172,026,100 downwards.
AATTTTATATTTTATAAATATACATTATACATACATATATATGTATAAATATATCCCCAAGTTTCAAATTTCTGAAGCTTGTACAGAAAATGACAAGTGTTCATTTATTTTTCAGATTGAATAATATTTTATTTTCCCCAATTACATGAATAAATAATTTTTAATTTTGTTTTTTAAAATTCTGAGTCCCAAATTTTCTTTCTCCATATCCCCTTCCAGAGATGGTAAACAATTTGATTCAGATTATACATATGCAATCATGCAAAACATATTTACATATTAGTCATATTGTGAGAAAAAATACAACTCCTCAAAACCCACCACAACAAAATAAAGTGAAAAGTAATACGCTTTGATCTGCATTCAGATGGAGTATTCATTTGTGACAATGGAGATTGCCACTTGACATGAAATAAGGAAGGGAAGATAGGGCCAATTTGTAGAGGGTCATGAATGGCATCTCTACTCTCTGGGCAAATCACTTCCACAAACACATTCTGTTTTTACTCAACAGACTCTTTTCAAACCAACACCCCAAAGCATATTCCCTGAACACAATAGGGCAAGGGTAATTTGTACTTTCTCCCAGGACATCACCACTAATGGTTGGAGGTGGGAGTGGGGGCAGAGAGGAGAAGTGCATTCTTATCAAAATTACCAAGAGACTGTCATCCTGATGTATCATCCATTATGGTTCTCCATTTCCAGCTCTATATAGTACAATCTTGATTCTCAATTTGCCTTAGCTCATCACACTCATGGTCCTGTTGCTATGATGCCCCTATTTTCAAGAGTGCTTTCTTCCCAAATCTCAGTGGGACATGAACTGGACTCTGAAGGATGGACAGCTCCCTCTCCTGGTCTAAATGTACCTTCAGCTGTATGTTCCTCTTTGCATCCCCTACTCTAGTCCTCTTCTTTTGGAATCTGCCTATTCCTCAGGTCTACACCTTCTTCTCCACTACTCGAGGGGTTCTTAACCTGAGGTCCCTGAATTAATTTTAAAAATATCTTGATAACTATTTCAATATACAGATTTCCTTTGTGATTATATGTATTTTATTACTATTTTATTTATTATTTATTATTATTTATTACTCATTACTTTTATTTATTTATTTATTTATTATTATTTTATATTGTGTGTTTAAAAATAGAAGAGATCTTCGGGGCAGTCACAGTGCTGCCATAATAGTTCGTGATACACACACACACACACACACAAAGTAAAAAAATGTATCATATGCCATCTTTTCTCCCCAATAAAGAAGTTAGGCTTCAATATAAACCAACAGCTAGGTGGCACAATGGATAGAGCAGTGAACCTGTAGTCAGGAAGATCTGAATTCAAATCCTACAAGTTGCTTGCTCTGTAACCCTGGATAAGTCACTTAACTTCTGTCTTCCTCAGTTACCTCAATTATATGTATCAAGAGAGATAATGATAGCACTTACCTCTAAGATTTTTATGGGGATCAAATGAGATAATAATTGTAAAGTACCTGGCACATAGTAGGAGCTTAATAAATGCTTATTTCTTTCCATTTGCCGTGTAGGCTAAGAAATCACCCAAAAGTTACAGTTGAAATAGATTCAAAAGTATTTTAATAAGTATCACCTAGTTCTAGGCATTGTTTTTATACTAGATACAAAACAATGCAAAACATCTCCTGCCCTCAGGAAGCTTACATTTTACTTAGAATAAAGAAACATGTTTACAGACAAATCAAGATCAAATATGCATAAAGTCAGCCAGTCAGTAAACATTTTAAAGTACCTACCATGTGCCAGGCACTGTACTAGGTACTGGGGATACAATTAAGAAAAAGAAAGCCAACCCCTGCCCTCAAGGAGCTTACAGTCTAATAGCATAAGTCATTGGAAGGACTTGAACCAAATCCAAAATCAGCTTTCTCTCCACTACCACAGGCTTCCTAGTTGATAAATCAATGAGGTAGAAACAATTAGGCTAATAGAAACAGAGAAAAACTAGATAGATCATGGGCTAGTCACTTGTGGGGATCAGAAAAGTTGCCATGTTGGAAGTGGCACTTGAAATGGGCTTTGATGGAGGCCAGAGATTCTCAGAGTCTAAAGCGATGAGGGTTTGAGTTTCAGACACAGAGCACGGTATGTGAACCTATCCATGTGGCCTTAAGGAAGTCACTTACCTTTCTGTATTTCAGTAAAATGAGAGGGTTTATGAAATGGCCTCCTATGTCCCTACCAGCTCTAGACCTATGGTCCTAGGTGAGTGATCTTGGGGAAATCACCCTCTCTGGACCTCTGTTTCCTCAAATGTAAAAGAAGGGAGTTAGAGTAGATAGGCTTTAAGATCCCTTCATGATATTTATCTACAGTCTTATTATTTAAAGAAAATAGTCATTGTTTTACATTGCCTGTTCAGTATTGGATCATGAGAGCTTGTTATTTACCAGTAGATGGTGGTATAGAGCCATTTAAGCATCAGACAGATAGGGAAAGACTAGGTTGAGGGGCTTTGGGAATGATTTGAGATGGCAGATGGATGGAATGGTCTATAAGAAGAATTCAGGTTGGGGAAAAGTAGGAATATTAAAGACAAGGCTATGACTGAAGTCCTCAGAAGGTATTTTAGAATTAAATGATGAGGGAGATTGAACCTGGATAGATTGTAGTCAAAGGACATACCTGGACCAGAATAGTGAATTTTCCCAATAATGTGGGCTACCAGTTTTACAAGGTGTAGTGGCAATGCAATATTTACAGTACCCACAATCACGATAAAGACCATGACCATAAATATCACATGACATTTGGTTGCAAAATATACCAAACTCTCCGTATAGAGGACAGAACTGAAGCATTTATTTTGAAACCAGAGAAGCTAATCCCAAAACCAGTAAGCTGATTCCATCATAGAACCAAAGATATTCAGTAGTCATAATAACACTGAGAACCACAGCATCCTTCAGTCTTCCCACAAACCAATACAAGATTAATATCTACTCAGGAGCCTATCTGACTCCTTGCCTGAGCATCCTCTCTCCTCCACCATCTCATTAACTCTGACTACCAGCTTCCTTTGGGCTCTGCTTCCCTTCAGCAAACTCCTTCCACCACAGGCTCCATGTGACTACATTCAGTCTATTAGGTGGCAGAGTTTACTTTCAAAGCAGGGGAGGTCTTCAAACTCCCCCCTAGGTCTATTAAGAGGCAGGGAAGATCTTCAGATTCCCATTCCCATTACAGAAGGTCCCACTGGAACATGGTTTGACCTTCAAGGACCTCCTGACTCAATGACCTGTCTTCTCGGTGTATTATGAATGAGAGGATTCTGGGATTTAGGTTTCCTTCTGTAGGGTAAATCTGGAATGGCAGCCTGAGGCTCCAGAGAAGTCCTCAGAGTTCAACTCAGTAGGGAGAGAATGGCCTTCTAATGAATGGCAATGTGAACCCAGAGGTCTGATTTATCCTCTGAGAGAGTCAGGAAGAGGATTTTTGTCATAGATATAGAAATAGATGTAGATATAGAGCTAGATAGCTACAGATATATATGTAGATATAGATGGATATAGATATATATGTGTATGTATACATATATCTATGTATGTATACATATATACACACATATCTATCTATCTATCTGGGAAGTTCCACTGATTTAAGTCATGTTGACAACTTTTTTATAATTTATCACTTTAGAGAAGTGTCCAGGGTCATTCAGTTGATGTCAGAGTCATCCCTTGAGCCCAGGCTCCCCTCCAGCTTTCTATGTACAAGGCCTCTCCTTTTGGACAGTATCAAGCTTTTATCTGTTTCTTATAAAATGAGAAACCCACTATTTCTCATTTTACAAAAATCTTCTTCTTTATAATAACTTTTAAAATATGTTCATGTCCTTCCTAAGGTTTCTCTTCTTCAGTCTAAGTACTTAACACTACTCATGAGTCATGGTCTCCAGACCTCTTATTATTATGATCACCCTACTATAGACATACTTCAACTTATCAGTTTTGCCTCAACACTTTGATGAATCTAGGACCTCATCCATGTGGGGGTTCCCTGTAGTAGTGTGGTTTCACCACCTACCTTCTCATCCTGTGTGAGTTTTGTCTATGTCTTCTCATATATTGTCCATAAGGACATATTATTTTGGGATTACAATGTTGTCTTTTTTGAAAAAAAAAAAGGTAGAGGGATCATTATTCTAGTTCCCACTCTCATTCATAAGTCAAGTTCTCCCCATGAATATTTGAATATTCTAGGGGTACCCGTCAAACTAGTGAGATTCTTCACTATGAACCCCTATTCTTGTGTATTCTCCCTAATGTCAGCCACTAGTGATTTGTACACTGATATTATTTAACCAGTTAACATTATTTAACTCTTACCAAGGGATATTTACTGAGAAGATATAGGAAAAGCTATAATCATATCCCTCAAATCAATGAACTTGGGCACACGATTTCCTGAGGTCACACTCTGCTCTAAATGCACAAAGGTGAGAGTGCATGGGGAAAGTGCATTCAGATTTAAAGTATCTGCCTTGAATACACGTCCTACCAAGTTCACTTTCAAATTTGGCAGAGTTGCTAAACCCAAACCTTGATGCCTTCCACTTACTTAAAAAATAATAATCTGTAGGCATCCAGATGCGCCATGCTCACTGCTCCCCGACTATGTTCATAACATGCTTCCTTGACCCAGCCTCAGCCTGGGATCTAAGACTCTACCTCATGCCTTGAGGCCCTAGGCTTTTGACTGGTGATAGTTCTACATTCTACCTTGACCTAAACCCACCATGCTGCTGTTCCTCAGCAATCTTCATGTGTTTAAAAAGATCCCCAAAATACCCCTTACAGCTCTGGAAACAGTAACCAAATCAAAGGTACCATTCATGCATAGGATATGTCAATCATAGGCTCTATGACTCCATTCATCCTCCCTGTATCTCTCATGACCAAATTCTCATCCCTGACCATGACTCCCTGGTGTGCATTCAAATATAATCTCTCAGAGGGCAGGAACTTTCCTGGATTTTATGTTTGTTTCTTCAATGATTTCCACAATGGTTGGCCTATAATAAGGTTCATTAATGCCTTTCATGAATGCATATACTGATTTGATTTGCTATTCCTTGCCCTTGCTATATGACAAGCTTACCTCTTTTTCCAATCATGCATTTCCTAGGTTATATTAGTAATCACAATTAAAGATGACCTTTATATAAGTACTTAAAAGTTTCCAGACACACACATATGTAGATATAGATAGATATACACACATACACATACATATATATGTATATATGTGTGTATAATCTCAGTTTAATCTTATTTTGATTGTCACAACGGGCAATCAGACAGGTGCTACAATTATCCTAATTTTACAGATGAGGAAGCTGAGACTCAGAGAGATCACATGACTTGACCAGGGTCACACAGTTAGTGACTATGGCAGATTTTGAACCTAGATTACCCTGACCCCCAATGTGGTACTCTATCCATGCTGGCATGATGCCCTACAGAGCCTAATATACTGTAGTCCTACCCTATCTCTCTCTATTGCCCTTTTAGTTATTAAACATTTTGCTTCTTCAGCTATTTTGGTATTTGTCAAAGTGATGGAGGTAACATTAACAATGCTTAAATTTAAAAGTATGTCCTGCTTTTTTTTTTTGATAGGGGGAGCTGATTGTTAAACAGCAACACTCTTTTCAATTACTGAAGGTAATATCCCAGGTGATATCTAAGTAGGGTAGAATACAGTGGGAATATCATTTCCATATTTTTAAACATGATTTCCTTATTCATTCAATGTGATATTGAAAAATTGGAGGGTAATGGTAAAATGGCACACTATTGACTAATATTTAGCCTAAAGTTTGCTAAAAATCCCCTGACATTTTATTTGATCCTTTGTCTACTTGTGCACTTAATTACTTTTAATGAATGAATACAGCATTTATTAAACTCTCACTATGTGCCAGGCATTGTTCTAAACACTGGGGATACACATGGAAGAGCAAGACAGTCCCTGACCTCGAGGAGCTTATCTTCTAATGGAGGAAATGATAAAGAAGCAGCCTTTTAGCTACAAGTCGATGGAAAGGTCCCATGGTCCTTAGGGCCCAGCAGCAAAGAAGACGATAAGTCCTCTCCTTTCATGTACTTTCCACTGAGTAAATTATATCTGTTTTGGATGTCGAACCATTTGACAATGCCAAGGACTCTGATGGTAAGAAATCTCTCCCCTGGGTCTTTAGTAGCTGTGGCTAAAGGTAAGAGCATTTGCCAGACTGCCTCTCTACAGGTCTTGCTCCCCACAATGCTGGCTGAGGGTGCTGACCTAGAAGTGTTGCTTATTCCTAAGGCTCTTGGTTTCAGGGTCCTAGCCTATCTTCATCAGGTTCCCAGGGGAAAAGGTGGTCAAGGAAGTGGTGATGGTTTCAACTGAGATTACACACACATATACATGGTATATGCTACTGCCTCTCTTCTTTCAGTATGCTTTGATGCTTGAGCTAGGTTAACTTACCTGCCTGGTGGCATTTGGTTGGCAATTGGTAGGGATGGCTGCCCCCTTCTCTATAGGAGTTGCTTCTCTGGATGATGGCTGTGTTGGTTTTTCTTTTGTTGTTTTGTTGTTCATCCTTCATTCTGGAAGAGGAACAATATCGTCATGAGGGTGATGTCTTGACTTGCCCATAAATTGGATATGGGTAGAGCAGAGCTGTGCAACATCATCAACCTCACTCTCTGCTCTAGTCTTTGAAGTCTAGTGGCAAGACAAAGGTCAAGACTGTCACTGGCCCAGAATGCAGTAGATGACCTTGGCCTTCCTAAGTTAAGGTCTTTCTAAGCTTGTCTGAGGCCACGCCCAATCAATGACTAAGGATCACAAAGATAGCAGTAGGAAGGGGAAGAACCTCAGAATTTCTGGCCAGAACAGAAAACAATTGCTATTTACACCCATTCTAATCTGATGACTGTGACTGCTGGGTTGAAAGCAGGACTAGTGGAAGGATCGCTGTGGTCCTTCACATTTGCATGAAGATTGAGTAGAAGTGGTAGCTCAAAAAATGGCTTCTGGCATTTCTTCTTCAATATAGGAAAAGCATCTCTCTAACATCAGGGGTTCTGGGATGGTTTTGGCATTAATCTCAGGCTCTATATTTAGTGTCATTAAATTCTATCTCAATAGATTTACCCTTTGGTTTCACCTGTCAAGGTCTTTTTGGATCCTGACACTGTCATCCAATATGTTGTTGGCTCTTCACTGTAACATTGTATCTTCTACAAATTTGATAAACATACTGTCTATGTTTTCATCCAAGTCATCAATTAAAATAGTGACCATTGGGGTGGCTGGGTGGTGCAGTGAATAGAGCACCAGCCCTGGAGTCAGGAGGACCTAAGTTCAAATCTGATCTCAGACACTTAACACTTACTAGCTGTGTGACCTTGGACAAGTCACTTAACCCCAACTGCCCTGCCTTCCCCTCTCCAAAAAGTAAAATAGTAACCATCATAGGGTGAATTTGGGGACCAGATTACAAAACCTGGGTTTCAATTCTTGATCACCCCACTCTAGACCCTCTGAAAACTGACATCAGTCATTACTCTTTGGATTTAGTCATTCAGCTGGTTCTGAATGGACCGTTCACACATCTTCACAAGAACATCCTAAGAGATTTTGTCAAATATTTTATTAAATAAAACCCAAGTATATTTTCCCATGGCATTCCCTTTATGTACTACTCTAGCAAACTTTTCAAAAGAAGAAAGGAGATTCCTTGGTATAATTGACTTTTTTTTTGGAGGCAATCAGGGTTAAGTGACTTGCCCAGGATCACACAGCTAATAAATATCTGTGGTGGAATTTGAACTCAGGTCCTCCTTACTTCAAGGGCAATGTTCTATGCACTGCACCACCGAGCTTCCCCTAGTATAACTTATTCTTGAAGAACCCATATTGACTCTTAGTGATCACTGTTTTCCCTTCTTAGTGCTTACAGACACTATTGTTAATAATTCATTCTTGACATGGCCCAGGTCAGATCTTGTGGCTCACAGTTCTTCTGTTCTCTATTATTTTTCTAGTTAGCTTAACAATGGCTTAACAGTTGCATTTAACAGCTCTGTGAATGCCTTGGCATGTTGTTCGTCTGGATATGTTGAGCTAGACTTACCAAGGGCAGCCAGGTTCTTGTTCTTGGGCCATTTCAGTAATGTCTGACTTTGTAAACCTATTTGGGTTTTTCTTGACTTCTCCAGCTTATTTTACAGATGAGGAAACTGAGGCAGACAAAATTAAGTGACTTGCCCAGAGTCACACATCAAGTGAGTGTCTGAAGTCAGATTTGAACTCAGAATCCAGAACAGCCAGCCTGCTAAATATAGCCAATAGGCATTCCCTCTGTCTTTGAACATACTTCTACAAGGAGAAACATCATTCTCCCAAGCCACCATCTGACTTAGGGTTAGAAAGATCCTTTTAAATTCCATCAATATTTAATTGTCAGCCAGCCTTCCTTAAAATAATTTTCGAGACTCCTCTTCAACAAACTGGTCCGTTGTTGTTGTTGCTCAATACCCATCTTCCCTTTTTTTCCCCTATCATCCTTTGAGTCTCCAATGAAAAACAAAGGTAATAGGAAGGATGAGGACAGCTTCCTCTAGGTGGAGCCGTTGAGAAGCCTACCTTGATCCTTTGTTCTAAATTCTTGGCTTTATATGTACATGATCAGCAGGAAGCCACCAAAGTTTTAGGCTGACTAATAATTAGCATGACTTAATTAGACATAATTAAAGGCACAATTAGAATGCCTTCTCCAAGATTTCCAGGCACCCTCCTCTCCCTAAGGCATCCCTCTGCTCTGCAGCAGCTTTTGATGATTGCTACCTTCTATTTTAAGGAAGGGTCCAGATTAGAAATCTTTGCATCAGGGTGGAGCCAAGATGGCGGTGTAGAAGCAGCAAGATCCCGCAACTCCCACACCGCCACCCTAAACACCCATAAAATATGAGCCCAGACAAAGTCTAGGAAAGTCTAGGACTCTCAGACTCACAAAAATACAGAAAACACATCTCTTGCTGAAGGCAGCTCGGCAGCAGGGACTCATTGCGGCGGCCAGGAGCAGAGGCCGGCCCAGCCTGAAGCCAAGACCACGGCCAGGCCCAGGGTGGTGGAAAGGAGCCGGGCTGAGCCCGGCCATGCTGCAGCCAGTCTTCAGAGGAGAGGATTTACAGCCTCCAGCACCTCCACATCTGCCAAGGCATGAGGAACAGGGACAGGAGAAGGGCAGCTTGCACTGGAGCAGAGACCGGCCCAGCCCAAAACCACAGACATGGCCAGGCCAGGCCGCAGGGTGGCCAGGAGGAGCTGAGCCTCCCAAGCTGCAGCTTGAGTCTACTTTAGAGAAGATCTAAAGCACCTGTCTGAGGGGATCTTAAAATCCCGCAAACCAGGGTCAGAGATAGTTAATGAAAGTGAAACTTTGAAAATTAATTTAGGGGAAGAAAAGCAGTTCGGCCAATCTGCCCCTGGGGCAAGGAAGGAGTGGGGGAAGGGAACTGCTGGAACCGGCGGCGGCCCCCACCAGTCTGCTTCAGAGTCCCTGACCTGCGGACTCCGTGGGGGGCTGAATTGATTGATCAGGGCCAAGTGCTCTTGCGTTGAGTGGCCTGGATCCGGATCGTGGTCTTGGGTGGTGGTCCTGGGGTGCACTTTCAGCAAGCCAAAGCTGGGGGGCTTGCAACACTCCCCTAATAGCTGTGGCAGCTGGGAAAACCCTAGCGATTTGGAACAGAGCTTTCCCCCCTGGAAGCACAGTTTCACAGAGCTAAAAAAAAGCCAACCAATTAATTGGCTAACATGAGGAAAAGGAAGCAAAATAAGAACAGCAATAAAACTCTAGAATCCTTTTTTGTG
>CM053597.1:171974536-172015685 GCA_028646575.1 Pseudocheirus occidentalis | reverse complement strand
TTTTCCTCTACTTCTCTTACTTGATTTTCAAAATCCTTCTTGAGTTCCTCCATGGCCTGTAACCAATTCATATTTTTCTTATAAGCTTTTGGTGCAGGAGTTCTGACTGTGTTGTCTTCCTCCTGTTCCATGCTTAGATCCTTTTTGTCCCACAAAAATGAATCTAAGGTTTGATTGCTGTGCTTGCTTTGCTTCCTTTGTTTGCTCATGTTGCCACTCAATTATTTGACTCTTTGCCATAATAGAACTCTGTTTCCAGAGAGGAGAGCTTTGTCCCAAATTGCTGGGGTATTTACAGCTGTGGGAGATATTAGCTGGGTGCCCTCTCTGCTGCCCCCACAAGCTCTGGATCACTGGTCACATACCTCAGGACTACCACCCAAGACCACAATCCAGATCCAGGCATGTTAAAGCAAGAGCTATTGCCCTCTGAATGGTCACTTATTCCCCCTACAATCTGCAGGCCTGGAGCTCTGAAGCAGCCATGCTGCAGCGGCTGCATAGCTGCTGAACCTTTTTCACTTCTCACCCTGGGGGCAGGGGCTGGACCACATTTTGTTCCCCCTCCCCCCTCATCCAATAGAGTTCAACACTGACCTTTTACTTTGTCTTTGGGATTTATGAGTTGATATTTCTGGAAACCACCACAGCTGCTGGTGATCCACTCTCCAGAAATCTAGCTGCTGCTAGTCAGGGCTACCCTGGGGCTAAAACTGTGGGCCCATGCGAGGCTGGGCTTGGTTCCCAGCACACTGTGATGGACCCTTCCTGTCTGCCTTCTGGGCTGCCTTCAGTGGGAGATTTGTTTCTCTCTGTCACTTTGTGGGTTCTGTAGCTCTAAAATTTGTTTAGAGTCATATTTTATAGGTATTTGAGGTGGTTATGTGTGAGCTCATGGAGTTTTCTTGCTTCTATGCCACCATCTTGGCTCTGCCCCTGCAATTGTCAAAAATATATTTTTAGATATAGAAGATAGCTAACAACAATGAAATCCAAAGAGTACAGCACATGAACAATCTCTAGGCAGAGTCTCCAAGAAAGAGATGACTCTCAACTGTACCCTAGTAACTCACAAATTGAGGGTAGTCATCTTTGTGCTAAAAAGTATGACTCTTTTGCTGACTCAGAAAGAATACAGGCTAATTAGGCCATTCAACAAGATAGTTCATCAGGAAAAAGGAATCAAGGATGGATTCTTTAAGAATCCTCTTTTAGACCCATTTGGAAGTTATTTCATTCAGGGTGTGATGTCAATGGGAGAGAATATTAGCAGGGGTCCCTCTCACTCTTTCTACCCTTCAATGGACTTCCTGAGTAGAACTATGAAGAGAACTCTGGCCAAGGGAACCTTCTAAAGCAAATGCAGTATCAGTGGTGGGATCTGAATCCAGGTTCTCTGATCTTACATCCATTTTGTTATATATTACACTATATTCTACATTAGAGTAGACAAATTTTCATGGTTCCAGTCAAGCTACTGACCTCCACCCCCATGGGTCATAGGTTATATTATTCTGCAATGGCCTAACATTTTGAACCAACTTTAAGATCTTAATGTCTCAATGCTAAGATTTTTTTTTACTAAATTACTATTTGATAGACACTTTTCAGAAGGATTCAGCTTAATATTTTGATATTAAGGGAGAAAAAATAACTCAAGATCAAATGAAAATAATTTTTGTTGGAAGAATTTTGAATTTTCTAAAGATTGTTGGTGTGGGAAAGGGGTGTGGGCATCTCTTTTTTCAGCCTGTTTTGGTACCAGCCACAAAGTCTTTCACCTTCTCATCATTTGTTTCTTTCCTTGCTTAGGAGAATGATATCAACCTGACTCACATTGAATCTAGACCTTCTCTCTTAAACAAAGACGAGTATGAGTTCTTCACCAACCTGGACAATCGGAACATCCCTGCTCTTGATGATCTCATCAAAAGCTTGAGACATGACATTGGGGCCACTGTGCATGAACTTTCCCGGGATAAGAAGAAAGACACAGGTCAGATTCATGTGTGTTTCATGAGGCCATGAAGTCCTAATGACCTGCTTTGCGAGACGCATTTTCTTTTAAAATATCAAACTCTTGCTATTTCTCCCAGCAGTGTTTTTTTTCTTCCTTTTAGACTTCACTATTTTCCCCCCAAGGCAATTGGGGTTAAGTGACTTATCCAGGGTCACACAGCTAGCAAGTGTTAAGTGTCTGCGGTCACATTTGAACTCATGTCCTCCTGACTCCAGGGTGGGTATTCTACCCACTGCATCACCCAGCTGCCCCTAGTTGTTACTGTTTTCAAGAGGACATTATAATGCAGTGGCAAGAGCACTGGCTTTGGAGTCAGAAAGCCTGGATTTGAATCCTGACTCTACAAGTTCTAACTGTATGACCTTGGACAAGTCGTAGCCTTCCCTAAGCCTCAGTTTTCTCATCTGTAAAAATGAATGGTTTTTATACCAGATGACTTTTTTGGTCCCTTCTAGCCCTAAAATAACTTTATCTCTAGATTTTCTTGATTAATTTTTTATTTATTTTGTTGATTCATCAACACGCATTTATTAAGCATCTACTGTGGGCCAGGTATTGTGCTTGGGACTAAGGATAGAAGTACAAAGCATGAAACGTTTATTACTCTCAAAAAATTCCCATTCTAATGTTTAAGAGCCCAAGGATCTACATACAGAATCTCTCCAAAATCTTAGGGCTTTTTTATTAAAGCTTAAGAAGGAAGGAAAAGAAAGAAGGATGCTGTTTTTAATCTTATTTAAGTTTAAAACAGCTTTAAAACTTTGGAGATACTCTGTATATAGTTATATGAACAGAAAGATATTACATAGTATTATATATTCCACTATATAATACATGGAAGAACTAGATGGTCCAGTGGCCGGAATGTTTGCCTTGGAGTCAGGAGGATCTGAGTTCAAATCTGGCCTCAGATGTTTGCTAGCTATGTGACCTTGGGCAAGTCAATGCACTCTGTTTGCCTCAATTTCCTCATCTATAAAATGAACTGGAGAAAGAAATAGCAAATTTTTGCCAAGAGAACCCAAATGGGGTCACAAAGAGTCAGGCACAGCTGAAATGACTGAACAACAGAAGTGACGGCTTGACCAGGGAAGAGGTGGAGTGACGTGGGTTATTTGGGTGGAATGCCTCTCTTTATCCCTTCCCCAAAAGGAGTGGTATACCTAAAAGTGAATCCAAATCTTCTGCCTCCAAGTCCAATGGCCTCATTCCTTTAGTAAAAATGGCTGTAGCTTAGAGACTCTAAGGGATGTTGTATTTCGGGGCCCCAAGGTCAGTCCAACTTGTATCATTTTCTCTAGTTGTATTTCTAAATCCAAGCTGTTTTTCAGGACAGACTTTTTTTTCTGCTGCTTTTTGGAGGGGGGAAGGCAGGGCAATTGGGTTTAAGTTAGTCACACAGCTAGCAAGTGTTAAATGTCTGAGGCCAGATTTGAACTCAGGTCCTCCTCACTTCAGGGCCTATGCTATATTCACTGCCCCACCTAGCTGCCCCAGGACAGACTTTTAATGAGACCATGAAGACCTTGAACCAAAATATAGCTGAGTCATAGATGCACAGATTTAGACCTGGAAGGCAACCTGGAGGCCATCTGCTCCAGTCCTCTCATTTTATAGCAGAAGTAACTGAGTCTCAGAGAAGGAAAGTGACTGACCCAAGATCACAAAGTTTATATGTGGCAAGCTGAGATTTTAACTTAATTCCTCACCCCAAATCCAGCTTTCCCCCCAACCTCCAAGTTCATAAGGCTGAAAATAATGTTTTACTGATAGAGTTGATACAGTTTATAGGGAGAAGATTGCAATGCAACTATGAATTTCTTTAATCATAACTATGGATCTAGGAAACATTCTAATAAAGTTAATTAAATAGCTTCCTAAAAAATCTGCTCCATTGGAGCAGAGATTTAGAGGTAGAGATCATTTAATCTAGAGGTTCTCAGCTTTTTTGTGTGTATCATAGACCCCTTTAGCAGCTGGGTGACACTTTTAAACCCCTTATCAGAATAAAGTTTTTAAGTTATTAAAATAAATAGAAAGGATTAAGAAGGAAATGAATTCTAATGAAATACAGTTACTGGATCCCAGGTTAAGAATGATTTGTTCTATACCTTTGTTTCCCTCCCCTCAACTCATCCTCCCTCGACCAAATCTCTCCTATTATGAGGAAACTGAGTAACCCAGACTTTAAGTGATTTGCCTTATACAGGTAGTTAATAGAACCAGGAACCAATATAAGTTTTGGGGCCCCCAAATTCTGTGCTCTTTCCATTTAATTGCTGCTTCCTCTGAAAAGAATGGCTAAGGCAGAGGGATGAATTCCTTGGTGACTGACAGTTGCCACCCCATTGCCTAAGGGTAATTGGGCAGATATTAAAAGGCTTTGAGCCGTGGGGGTGAGGGGTGGGGGGAGGGCCCAGGTCTTTGGGAGGTAGGATGCATCAATGCCTGGTAAGATCAAACTCCATCTTGCTTCTTTTCTCCTCTGTCAAAGCTCAAGGCTGGGTCCCAGATGACTTCCATGTCCCACTTGCTTGGCCACCTGCTCTTAACTGGAGCCCCAGGCCAGGAAGTACAAAGGGCTTGTCTCTTTTCAAATAGCCTCTCTGGCTCTGGTTGGAGCAGGTGGTTTGGGACTGACCAGAACACTTGAGCAGGAAATCAAGACAAATGACAAGCGGCTGGCCTCCAGGGGAGCCTGGGAAGGTATTATGTTAGGGAGGGTTTTTTGAGATGGGGTAAGGAAGAAAAAGAAGGGAGGAAGTCTGGTTACAGTGGACAAGATGACTGGGCAGAGATGCATTTGTAACAGTAGTTATCTCTGTACAGCTACATGGGACCCAGCAGATACATAGCTACTTATTTCATAAAAGTTAGAGCTGAAAGGAACCTTGGAGATCATTTAGTACAATTTTCTTTTGTTGCAAATGAGGAAACTGGATATCAGAGATGTGTCATTTCTCTATATATCTTGGCAAGTCCTTATCAGAGATATTTGATGCAAAGATTTTTTTTTCTCCCAATCAACAGTTTCCCTTTTTATCCTAGGTGCATTGATTTTGCTCATACAAAACCCTTATAATTACGTGTACTCAAAATTATCTATTTCATCTTGTGTTATAGCCTTTTTCTCTTGTTGGCTTAAGAATTCTTTCTGTAGCCACAACTATAAAAGTTGCCTGATCTAACTCTGCCTTAATTTTTTTTAATGGTGTGATCTTTTTCAGTCCCATATCCATTTTGGGCTTATTGTATTCCTTGGTGTAAGACATTGGGTAAAACCAAAGTTTTCAGGCAGCTTGGCAGGAATTACAGGGAATGCAGCCCACTTTATTGGAAAGAATGATGATTTAAGAACTGAATCCCAGCTCTGTCACTAGCTTTGTGACCTTGAACAAATAATTTTATCTTTCTAATCCTCAGTTTCTTCATCTGCAAAATTAGGGAGTTGGACTCAATGATTCTGAAGATTTCTTTCAACTCTAAATCTTCTCCCACAATTTACCCAAGGTCACCTAGGTAGCGAGAGGCAGATCCTTCCATCTTTCTCTGAAAACCCTCCCCCTGTGTGCTGCCTGGCGTCAGCACATTACCACTAAGAGGACAAAAGGAATAAGGACTGGTTTTCTACAAGGCAATAGAAAGCAAGGGCTTCCCAGAAGTCCAAGCATTTAATATAGGGGAAAATGATGGCAGATGGTCTTATAAGTTCAATTGAACAGACGTTTGTTAAACATCTACTATTTTTCAGGTACTATGCTAGGGAATGGGAATGCAATGACAGAAAGAACTTCTGCCACTAAAGGGCTTACATTGTCTTAATAACGATGTTTCATATTTCTATAATTACTTCAGTTTTACAAATCTCATTCCCTCTCTAAAGTAGTCAACTCGATGATGAAGCGCCTAAACACAGTGAACTTGGAATCAGGAAGTCTTGTAAATAATACATACTAATATTTAATCATCATTTGCCTCAGTTTCCTCATCTGCAAAATGGGCATAATAGTAGCACCTACTTTCCTATGTTTGTTGTGATGATCAAATGAGATAATATTTTAGCACTTTGAAAACTTTAAAGTATTATATAAATGTTACTATTATTACTAGTCAAGTCCCAATCTCTGCAAAGAAGGGAGGTGTCATTTTTATCCGCTGTGTATGTTATCTTCCTGGTTCTACGTACTTCACTTTACATCTATACCTATAATTATACTTCCTAAGATTCACTGAATTCTTCCTTTATACAGCATAGTACTATATAAACTCTTTGACTGAAAGGATTGTTTTACTTTTCTCCTTATATCTTTAACGCTTGGTACTTAGTAGGTACTTAATAAATGGCTACTGATGAACTGACCACATTGACGCACTCTGATTTCTGTCGCCCTTTCTCAGTTCCTAGCACAATGGTCCTAGTATATAGTGGTTGCTAAATACATTTTCTGTTAATTGATTGCTTGACTGACAGGCATAAAGACTTTATTTGCATTTTTTGCTAATGCAGAAATAACTACTTATGAATGTTTTGGTGTATGTATGTCCTTATTTCTTTGATCTTCCTGATCTAGGGATCTGGAGTTCTTTACCTGAAGTCTGTGAAGCTGTTGTTGTTTGTAAAAAAAATATGTAGAAAACTATATCCCGATGTATTTTTTTTCTTTTAAAAACATTATTATGAGAAGAGATTCATCACTTTTGCCAGATTGCCGAATGAGACAGTGATGCAGATGCATTTAAGAACCTTTGTTTTAGGTCTTATGACTGCCCAGGTGCAGGATTCCAGATCATTTGGCAGGTATTTTGAACTGGGAGATCTTTTCTAAACAAGGAAACTTTCCTGGGATATTTGAAAAGTTGCTATTTGTGCAGAGCTCAAAAATGAGATCATTTCTCTCCAAAGAGAATCAGGCAAATTTCAACTGAAGATTCCTCTTCCAGCCCAAATTCCCATTATATCTAAGGCCTCCAGAGCTCAGGAGCAGGGCGTAGGGTGTGTTTAAGTGGATGCCATGAATCTCTCAGGTCAGTTAAGCTGGTCCAGCCTTCATTCTGTCCTCTCAATGGTTCAAAGGGCCATATGGATGATAGAAAATGAAAAGTTTAGGTTTTTAATTGCCAAAGTTCCCCGCCTCCAAACCCTCTTAAGCCAGGTTAATTACAGCAACATGTTAAAGAAGCCCCAAACTTCTCCATGCATCCTTGAGAGGCCGACATGAGTTTAATAGGATTTGAGCCCAGAGAGGCTTTGAATCCTTGAGGTCGTCCTCCCCTGCTTCTTCTTCCCTGATGATCTAAAATCCTTTCTCGAAACAACATAAAAGAGCATTAATATCTTCCATCAACCCATCTCTTAATCCTCTTACCTATCCCTTTGAGAGCTCTCCATGACATTACATTGAGGTGGGGGGTGGGCAGGGTGGGGAGGTGGACATTCCAACCATGGAGACAGATCACGGACGACCAGGAGAAAGACAGACAAGGCATTGTGCCTGGAAATAGATTTATGATCTTAGATTTGGAAGGAGATTTCTGTTTGGAAGAACTTTCTGAGGGGCCAATGGACTTGAGCTGGGAGGGAGGTTGCTAGGGCTGAGATGATGAAATGGGGCCCAGTGGGGTATCAGGCCTGGGTCCAGAATAATAGGATGTTCTGGACCAAGAGGTAGGGAAATCAAAAAGGCAGATTTTTCTGGGAGGCAGGAATGGGTTACTCTGCTCTTTTCTTTGTATCAGGCCAAAGTACAGATGGGATACTTTAGGACAAAATTTGATATTTCATAAATGACAAAACTGAGACCCATAGAACTACTGTGACTTGCTAGAGATCACCCAGATTTGTAAATATCAGAGCCGAGGGCTCAAACAAACACTTGCTGACTTCCTATCAGGATCCCAAGTTGTGGGTGGATGGGTCGCCATTTTGGGTGTTTTGGTACATAAGGAAGATGAGCTTGCTTTTAACTGAGGCAAAAAGAAGCTGTTTTTAATTGGAGATTTAGAGCTGGAGGGAACCTTAGAAGCCATGATATCAAAGATTTAGAGCTGGAAGGACCTCAGAGGACAACTAATCTAGTTCTCTCATTTTACAGATAGGAAAACTGAGGCTCAGAGTTATAAGTAAGTTCACCTAAAGTCACACAGAGAGTAAAAGTGGGATTTGAGCCCAGCTCTAACTCCAGAAATAGAGTCAGGGTCAAATTCAGTTAGAATTTAAGGTTGTCCTCCCCCTGCTTCTTACTGTGACACTTACCAGCTATTTGATGCTAGATCTTATTGACCCAACTTTTCTTTGTCTTACTTTTCTATGACCCAATTTCTTCATTTATACAATGAGAGTTGCAAGGTCCTTTCCATCTCTAATTTTGTTATCCCATGATCCAAACTCAGATTAGTTCATTGGATCCCTAGAACAAGAGGAGTCCCACGGGTGAGTCTGAGACCCAAAAGAGGGATATGTTTCTAGTATCACTCATTAACAATCTGTATGTTCTCCCTTGTAGCAATAGACCAATTGTTACCAATCCCATCAATGAACTGATTGACACCAATTAGCTTTTACAAATGGATATTTCTTGAGAAATTATAGGAAGGACTGAGGTAAGGAAACAACTTCCCAAATCAGGGATTCCATCTTCCCTCTACCCACCTATTCACTCTCGTGGGAATGTGGACTCACAGTGGTCACTGCAAAACATTCCCTCTGGGTCCTTTTCTCTTTCCTAGACACCCTATTTAGAATCTACTTCTGGGAATGGCATAGCCAGTGAATGGTTCTCTCTCTTGCTGATAGGATTTGGTACCTCTGCCACCTCATCAGTTTCTAGCTCAGAGCTAGATTCTCATTGTACTCTGCAGAAGTTACTAGGTGACTCAAGGGATAGAGGACGAGGCTTGGATTCAGGAAGACCTGAGTTCAAATATAGTCTCAGATACCTAATCATTGTGTGACTTTGGACAAGTTCCTTAACTTCTGTTTCCCTCAGTTTCCTTGACTGTAAAATGTGGGTAATACTAGCACTTATCTTCCAGAGTTGTTGTGGGAACCAAATGAGGAAATATTTTAAAGTCTTGAAAGAGAGATTGGGGCCAGGTGGTAAAGAGTTTTAGATGCCCAGCAAGAGTATATGTTTTATCCACAGGGGTAATGGGAACCGCTGAAGGTTCTTGAGAAGAGTAGTGGCCTGATTTTCAAGGACTATCATGTTGAGGACAAATTAAATTGATTCTCTTTAGCCCCAGAGAGCAGAATCAGGGAGAATCAGAATCTCCAACCAGGGTGGAGGTTACAAGGAGGCTGGAAGTCATGAAAAAAACTTCCTGACAATTAGAACTGTCCCAAGATAGAATGGTGTCTTAGAGATGTGTGTTTTTCTTCCTTGGGAGTCTTCAAACAGGCTGAATGATCACTTTTTGGTCTTTGTTTTGTATCTGGATTGTATTCAATAGTCACTGAGGCCCCTTCCAGTGCTCAGATCCTGTGATTATGTGATTCAGCACTGGACAGGCCTATGCTTAGGAAGAAAAACGATTTTTTCTTTGCTTATATTGCCTGTGAGGTAAAAGAAACGTATAAATGAATAGCCATTGTAAATAGAGAGAATGTGGACATTAGAAGGGGAGAGAGGTGATACAGACGGGTCAAGAAGAAGAGATATACAGGGCTGACTCTACCATTCATTGAGAGTATAAGAAGTATCTGTTATTGATCTGCCTTCAGCCTATGGAAATCATAAATGAGCAGGCAATAATTTTAGTACAAATGAGACAGAAACAGACCCCTATGGATGGAGAAAAAATGTGATGAGTTTGACCTTTTTCACTACTGTGTGTCCTAAGCCCAGCCTGCCATATAACTGATTGGAATATATTTAGTTTTATTCTTTAAAATTCATTGGTGACCTAGAGGTATGTTCAGATAATTTATTTTTTGTAAGAAATAAGCCTCTCATCAGAGGCAGCTAGAACACTGTGACTAGAGACAGGAAGACCTAAGTTCAAATCTGGCCTCAGACTTTTACTAGCTGTGTGACCCTGGCCAAGTCACTTAACCTCTGTTTGCTCAGTTTCTTCAACTGAGGAAACTATCAATTATCATTATTATTTATCATGATTAATTATCATCAATTATGAGGAAATTATCAGTGGGGATAATAATTGTACCTACCCCCCCCCGCCCCCAGGATTATTGTGAGGATCAGATGAGATAATTTTTGTAAAGTGCTTAGCACAGGGCTTGGTACATGGTAGGTGTTTAATAAATGTTTGTTCCCTCCCACTTCCCCTCTTATTAGTAACTCATAAACATTTAATAAATAAATTCTTATCCCCTGCCACCTTCCTTCTTATTAATACATTTATAACTCCTTTGCACTAAATAGTTAGCTTGAAACCCATCACTAATAACTAAATATTCATATTTAACAAACTAGAGAAATCTTTACATTAATGCATATTATTCTTATTTAGCCATCATTAAATGTTAAAATTCCTGAATATATACATATTAGATGTATATACATATGTATATATGTAGTATATATGTAGTATATAAAAATGAATGAAAATAATAACAGACATGAAGACATACTTAATTAGTGCTAATATTTTGTCTGTGACCAATGTCACAACTTGAACCACCTCACACTCCCAATATTGTGGTAGTTGATTCCTCTTTACTTGTCTAGAAACTTTGTCTTACTCCATTCAACTCATTCTATGTGTTAATTGTAGTCTTTTCAAAATCTTCTCCATTTCTCTTCAAAGTGAATCCTTTTATTTATTTCTTTTTCAATATTCACAAGAAAAAATTTCACCTTCTCTCAAGCTCTTCACGGAATCCTCTCTAGACCGTTCTTTCTGCCATAATACTTGAGGCAGTTTTGATAAGGAAAAAGTTTCACATCCCCTTCTTCCTCTTGTCTTGTCCATAAATACTCACGGATTATAGATTCAATGTCCTTCTTCCTCAGGGAGAAGCAGCTCACATTAAGACATTTTCCCAAAGCTAAACTAAGACAATTCTGAACTGACTTTTAAAACTTCTTACATAGTTGGCTTTTTCCTTAACATTTCATCTACCTCTTTTTCAGTTTCTTTATCTGTAAAATGTGGCTAATTTCACATTAAATTAGCAAGGACTCCACATGGTTGTTGTTGAAGAATAATAACTGAGATAACATATGTAAAGTGCAAACCTTAAGACGGCTACATACATATTTTAATCATCGTCCTCCTCCTCTTTATTATTATTATTTGAGGAACATTCAGTAAGTCCTTACTAGGTTCCAGGTACTGTGCTAAGATGTGAAAGACATATCAAACAAGGGTTCCATTTATTTATGCAACACTCTTTTCTCTCTGTTGTCTCACCACCCACCCTCTCACTCCAAAATCCCTTGCAAGGTGACTTCTGCCCTTACTATTCTACCGAATTTTTTTTTTCCTAAAACCAATAGCAATCTCCTCCTTCTCCAATCCAGCGGTCTTCCCTGAGTCTGGCACTGTTGCCCACCCCTTCCTCTTTGATAATCTCCTTGTATGCTCTGTGATGTTGCTCTCTCCTGCTTCTCTTTCCCTCTCCCCAATCTCTGATCTTCTACATTTTACCTGCCTTCTTATTTTGTACTTCTTGTTCCTTACGTCCCCCAAAGTTCGACTCTCTTTTCTTCAGACTACAATTTTTTGCTTTGGCAATCTCATCTTATTCATGGGCTTGGTGACTGCCTCACACAAATGACGCCTAATTCTGTATTTCCACTTCTAATCCTTCCTCAGAGCATCAGATCCACATTTCGAAATGCCTGTGTGGTATGTCTGTCCAGATATTGTCCAAAGGTCACTTCCTCATTATGGCCCATTAATTCTTCACTCCCCTCTTTATTGAGGATTTAGGATTTCTGTTTGGGCAATAGTAGGACTAAAAGAATCTCTGAACACCCTTCCATTTCTGAACCAGTTCTGAAAGCTTATAATTATTCTCCTTCTCTCTGTTTATATTCTCACTTGTGCTGTTATTTGTGTATACAGCAACTCCACAGCTAGACTGTGAGCTCCTTGAGGGCAGGGGCTGTGTCATTTCTCATCTTTACATCTTTAACACCTATTCCCTATAATATAGTGAGTACTGAATATGTGTTTGAAGTGGTGCATATATTTAAAAAAATTACTTTCCCAAGCATTGTTGTGTTTGTGGAAGAAGTTAACCCAGAACAGGGTTTAGGGTATTTCCTAGTGTTCAAAAAGGGTTAGAGAATAGAGTTTTCCAAACACAGATCAATGAACTTTATTTGAAGTCATAGGAAATCCTAGATTTTTTTCCCTATGAATTTTCCTATAAGGAAGAATGACTAGAACGTTTTAAACCTGGTTCAGAAATAGAAGGGCATTCAAGAATCTTTTAGTCCTTCTCTTACCTAAACATAAATTTTAAATGGTAGAGTCATCAACAGTAAACTGGTTGAATTTTTTCAGTAGGTTATCATGAACCTATTGTCAGAAGGATGGTTTCTGAGCATTTAGAAAAGGAAACAGGGATTATAAAAGGCTATCAAAAGTGGGCTGCCCCAGATGTAACTTTGTTTCTATTTTTGTTAGGGCTCCTAGAAGGCTAAGTAGGAGGAACAACATAGATGCAGTCTTTCCTAGATTTTGGCAAGACATGTGGAAATATTTCTTGATAGCTGGGTGGGCAAAATATGGAAATGATGGCTATGCAGCAGTTTTCTTAGGTGGCCTATCTATAGCTGGTTGAATTGTCAGACTTAAAAGAGTAGTGATTAATTGATTGATGTCAACTTGCACAAAGACATCTTGTGAAGTAATCAAAGGTCAGTCTTTGATCTTGATTTTCCCCAACATGTTTATCGATGACGTTGGTGAAGTGTAGATGGAGTACTTTCCAAATTGTCCAATGACTCAAATGGGAGTCAATATATCTGATGTCAATATATCTCAGGATCTAACGAGCTTTCAACAGCCTAAAATGATGAGTCAGATCAAGTGAGAGCAAATTTACAGGATCTTAGAATGACAGAATTATCAGAGTTGGAAGAGATTCCAGTTGTTATGTAGCTAAAGTCATACCTGAAAAATAAAACGACCTCTATAGTACATGTGACAAATGTTCAGATGAATATTCTTTGATGACGGGAGATGCACTATCTTCCAAGGAAACCCATTCTATTTTAGGCTACTTCTAGGGGAATGAGCTCTGGGGAGGGGAAACATACATGAAATGCCTGCTATCTACAAGGCACTGGACTGAATTTATAAGTTGGGATGTTTATAATGATGCCAAGCCTAAATTTGCTTTGCTTTTTTGCACCTTCCACTTTGTCCTTCTAGTTCTGCCTTTGTAGGCCTAATTAGGATAAGGGTTAGTTGAGGTTCTGGTATATAGCCCTTCAAATACCCAAAGGCATCCATTATGTTTCCCCTAAATCTTCTCTAAAATTCACATTCTTTCAGCTTATCCTTATACAGCATGAACTTGAGGCCCTTCACCATCCTACTTGCTTTTCTCTGGACACTCTCCAACCTATGAGTGTCATTCCTAAAATGTGGCACCCCCAAAGGAAAGCAGAAGGGATAAATTTAAAGCAACATTAACAATAATAATAGCTAATATTTACATAGCTCTTAAAGGTTTACAAAAACCCTTGCAGATAGCATATCCTTTGATCCTCACAACAACCTGGGGAGGTAGCATTCTATTAATATCATTTCCATTTTACAGTTGAGGGAACAGGCAAACAGCAGTTAGGTGACTTGCCTAGGGTTGCACAAGGCTGAATCTGCACTCAAGTCTTCTTTACTCCAGGTCCAGCACTCTGTCTGCTATGCCACAAAACTGTCTCTGATCACAGGAGCATTGATTTAGAGCTGGAAAGGACCTTAGAATCCTAGTTAATCCACCACCCCATCCCTTTGATTTTACAGATTCTAGGCCCTGCGCCATGGGCTAGAAAAAGAGCTGACATTTGCAGGGAAGCCTAAAGTTTGCCAAACACTTCTCCACATAGCAACAACCATTTTCCACAATTTCCTTGCAAGAAAACACACACACACACACATACACACACAGAGTCTATTTTACAGGCTTTGCAGGCCACTAACTCCCTCAGTTCTCTCTCTAGGAACTATTATCTAGATACGTTACCCATCCAAATTGACCTTTTGGATTTTTGCCATGCAAATACATGCCTGGCAAATAGTAGTCATTTAATAAGTGCAATGGCTGTTTTGTACCAACTTCTCATTTTACGGATGAGGAAACTGAGGGCTAAATTGATTAAACTACTTATCTAAGGTCAAAGATATAATACATCAGTAATGGGATTTGAACCCTGGTCTTCTGACTCCAAATCCTTTGCTTTTTCTGGTGTTCCATGCTGATCTCTAGATCATAGGGGTTATACACCTGGACCACCTTGCTATCTAAACAAGATAAAATGAAATTGGTAAATATTTAACAAATTGAATAAACATATTATGTTGTTCAGTTGTTTCAGTAATGTTTGCCTCTTTGTGAAAACCCCATTTGGGATTTTCTTGGCAAAGATACTGGAGTGGTTTGCCATGTCCTTCTCCAGCTCATTTTACAGCTGAGGGAACTGAGGCAAACAGGGTGAAGTGACTTACCCAGGGTCACACAGCTACTAAATGTTTGAGGCTTGAATTGAACTCAGTGAGCTTAATCTTCCTGACTCCAAACCCAGCATTTTATTCACTGTGCCACCGAGCTGCCTGCAAATACTATAAAACATAGATAATGCTAATATGTAGTTTTCTCAAGGATCCTTTTATATGGTCAGTTTCTATTTGAGTTTGATCCCATTGCTTTAGGATGACCTTTAAAATTCTAGAACCTAAGGTCAATTCAGTATGGATTCTCAGTGCAAAATGGTGGCCCATAGAGGGGATTCTAAGAGAGGTGTTGTGTCCAAAACAATGTTAATGGCATGCCAACTCTGCTTTGCCATACTCAGACCATGTCCAAAATACTGTAGTCAATTCTGGACACCATATTTTAGAAAGGCCTTTGACAAATTGGAGGTAAAGAGGGAATCCAGGATAAGGACAGTACAAGAAAGTCCACCCTGTGGGACCAGCTGAAGAACCCGCTAGAGAGCTTGGGCTGGAGGAACAAGGCAGATGAAGGGACTCATCTAAGGTCACAAAGTCACAAATAGCAAGGTTGGCACTTGAACCCAGATCCTCTTACTATAAATCTCTTTCCACTATACTGCATTTCTTGCAAGTCCCATGAATGGCATGCCTTGTCTACACCCCCTAACTCAGAGTAAGTTCTCCATGCTGTCTGACATAAAAAAATTCTTGTGATTTTCACACTTTCATCCCTTTTTAATAATAACAGCTACATTTATAGAGTTCCTACTATGTGCCACACACTGGGTTAAACACTTTACAATTATCATTTCACAGCAACTCTGGAAGGTAGATGCTATTTTTAGCCCATTTTTCAGATGAGAAAATAGGCAAAGAGAAATTAAGTCATTTGTTCAGGGTGTCTAAGGTTGGATTTGAACTCAAGTCTTCCTAACTCCAGGGTCAGCACTCCATCTCCTTGGGCAGTATACACACACACACACACACACACACACACACACACACAGAGTCAGATATAGAGGGCAGATATAGCAATAATGAAGAAGATGATGATGAAAATAACAAATTATAATATATGGTTTTAACCTAACATTTTAAGGTTTGAAAAGTGCTTAACATATTCAATCTTACTTGATCTACCACCTTTCAGCTAATAAGGAAACTGAGGTACAGAGAAGTACAATGACTTTCTCAAGGTCACACAGCTATTAGAAAAATTGGCATTCCCAGTTCTGTGTATTTCCTTCTTTCTATAACTCTGTGTTGCTTATTGCTGTATTTATCCTGCCAACATTGACGAAGGCTCAGACTCTTAAATGCAGCCGCTTAAGCTATTTTTCACGTACTTGGGACAAATTAAAGTTATGTTATAGAAGTTGCCTTGGGAGTTTAAACAACAATGGAAAAGCCACCCAGTAGGCCAGTCTGTCCTTTAGGGACTGGAGAGGATCTGACTCCATCTACACAATGATCCCCTTCATGACGGTTTGGGGAGGTACATTGAGTCAGAGGGAGACACCCAGGAGCCCGGGGTAAAGAGAATTAAAATGTTATTCTATTTCAGGCCAATGAAATGCAGGATTTATTGCTTCTGCTGAGACAGGCTAGAGCCAAAGGTTATGGAGGAGTTGGGGGCAGGGGAGAGGGTATAAGGGGTGGGTCAGCCTGATTAGTGTTGGCTAGGGCAATTGGGGGTTGGTTAGAATGCAATCAGCCTGGGCCTCAATCTGCTTTAGATTTAATAAGCCTGAAGGCCACCTTAGTTGCCTTTCCTCTTTGCACAGACTTAGGAAGGCTCATCTTATTTGGGACATTGGGCATAAGCACTCCCTGTTCACCCTACATGAATGGAACCGAAAAGTGAGTGCCCAGGGCCAATCTTTAAATAAATGCCTTTGCTCCTCTTAGCACCAAATCAATATTTATTAATTATCAGCTCACTTTGACCCTTTGTTACTTTACAGAGACCCTCTGTTGCCTGAGCCTGGGGTGGTCACTCATTAACTCAGGAGTAGGGAGCCAGCCAGGCTGGGGAATCAGGCCCAGGGAAGACCTATGGACCAAGAAGCCATTAGAAAAATTCATTAATGAGCTAATTTGATTTGATTAGCTAATTTTTCTTTTTTTAAAATGGTTGCCTAGGAGGTTGCTGGGGTCAGACTCAATGGCAGTGTTAAGGCTGAGAGAGAAAAAAGGCTTAATCTCTTGGGAGGAGAGGAGAAATTTGAGCACCAAATTAGGAAATAGACAAAATGTGAAAAAAATTCTACCCCCCCCTTGTCCCAGAAAAACTATTGGGGAACTTGACACTACCCCCAGGGACTTGCCTAAGCCTTGGAAACCTTAGGTTCAGGCTGTCCCCTTGAAGAGTGCTTGCCTGTGTTTTCTATTGTTGGGGCCAGCCTCAGGTAAAACTGGGAAGCAGAGATGAGTGGGAAGGGTTCTAGTTTGGAAGTCCAGAGTTCTAGGTTCTCAGATACCTAACCTGCCATGGTGGTTACTTGTTCAAGGTGACTTGAACAGTGTTAAGTGACTTATTCAAGGTCACACAGGTGGCTCAAGAACCTTGGGAAAATTAGGATGACTTTTCTAAGCCTCATTTTCTTTATCTCTCAAATGGGTCTAATAATGCCTGCTTCTCTTACAGGCCTATACTGAAGCTCGAATAAGATGAGAAAAGTGCAAGGGCTTAGAAAAATATAAGTAAAAATATATAAGGGTTATTACTGAGTTTGTGTTGATGTTTTAATTTTGATTGATATTTGTAATTTTATTGGTTTGATCCATCTAGTTAAGTAGCGCATTCATGGTTCCCCAGATTGTAAGTTTAAGAGGCAGAATTGGAACCCAAGTCTTTCTAATTCCATGGTCTGTCACTTATCTATTTTGCCTTGCTTGCTTTCTTGTCTTTGGTACATCCCTATTAATATTCTACCATTTTGGTCTGGTACCCTCATCTTGTCCACATCCCAGGTGAGAATAACATTTGAATTCTGTTTACCAGGACCTCCTGGATGTTCCCTCTGAGTCAATGGGCCTTCCAAATCCATGAAAGGTATCATTCCAGGGCTGGGGAACCTGTGGCCTCAAGGTTGCATGTGGCCTTCTAGATCCTTTGACTTTTTCCAAGTTTTACAGAACAAATCTTTTTATGGAGAGGATTTGTTCTGTGAAGTCTGGATTCAGTCAAAGGGCTGCATTTGAGGACCTAGAGCATCACACATGTCCTCTAGGTTGTACGTTCCCCACCTCTGTAGACTGAACCAGACCATCTCCAGTCGCCAAGGGGCAGACTGGCCCACTGGACAGCTTCTTTGTTAAACTCTTGAGGGAGTTTAGATAACACAACTTCATTTTGTCCCAAGTATGTAAAAACTAGCAAAGTGATTGCCATTTAAAGAGAGGGTGAGGCCTCGTTGATGTGACAGTATTTATATAGGGACAAGAAACATGGATGGACAGAGATACTATAAGGAATTGGGAAGCTTAGGTCTTAATGCCAGTTCTATTTCTAAGTAGCCTGAGTGACATTGGGAAAATCATTTCAGCTCTATTTACCTCAGTTTCCTCATGACCCCATTTAGAATTTTCTTAGCAAAGATACTGGAGATGTTCATCATTTCCTTCTTTAGCTCATTTTACAAATGAGGAAACTGAGGCAAATAGGGTAAAAAGACTTTCCCAGGGTCACACAGCTAGTAAGTGTCTGAGGCTGAATTTGAACTCATGAAGATGGGTCTTCCTGACTCTCTATCCACTATGCGGCCCCTAGTGTTCCCATTGGTCAAACTGAGATAAGATCACATCACTTTGCAAACCTTAAAGTGCCACATAAAAGTTTTCTATTCACTGTTCTTTTGTCATCGTATCATTGTCCCCACCACCACCACCACCACCACTATCATCATCATCATCATCATCATCATCATCATCATCATCATCATCATCATTCTATCTGCCCTCTATATCTGACCAGCTCTTCTGTGTACAAGGGGCACAAGTAGATAGAGCCCTGGTCCTGGCATTAGGAAGGCCTGACTGAGTTCAAATTCAGTTGTAGGTAATATTACATGCTTACAATTTTTCTTTTCCCCAAACTTACCTGGTCTGTGATTCCTTTGGTCAGAGTCCTGTTTTTTAACTCGACAGCTTGCTTATTAAAAAAAGAAGAAGCCACTCCAATGCTGATTATAATGGAAAACAGTAACCCCCCAGTACCTATTCCCTCCCACATAATGGGAATTTTAAGAGGGACTGCCTGGACACATTGCCTTAGACCTAGGGCTAATAACTCTGGGGGTGGGGGGGGCATAGTTAAGTGATGCAGTGGAAAGAGTGCCAGGACCAGAGTCAGGGTCATCTTCCTGGTCTCAGACTCTTATAAAATGTGTGACCCTGGGCAAGTCACTTAATCCTGTTTGCCTCAGTTTCCTCATCTGTAAAATGAGCTGAAGAAGGAAATAACAAACCACTTAAGTATCTCTGTCAAGAAAATCCCAAAGGGGTCATGAAGAATCAGACATGACTGAAGCGACTGCACAGTAATCAAATCGAATCAAACATTGGCTGAGTCTGTGATGACAAAGATGTTACCAAGTTGGGGGTAAAGAAGGGAAGGTAGCCCAGAAGAAGAGAAAGAAATAATTTCATTTAATCTCTGTGGTCTGGAATTCATTTTATGGTCCTTTTCTGAACTATTTCAAATTTTCCCTATTTTAACAGTTATTTCAACTTAAAATAACTTAACGTTAATTAAGTTATCATATTAGACTTTATTTAAATAAACAGGCATTTATTATGTGCATGGGACTCTACTTTGTGCTAAGGATACACATTCAGATGTGAAACTGTGCCTGCCTTCAGTAAACTTACATTCTATGGTCAGGATACAGCAAACTCTTACAGGTTCACAAAGGCCACTTCTTATCTCTCCTTTCCCTTCCTTAGGTTGTGATATTGTCAGTAACAACAACATGTAGGACTTCAAAGTTTGCAAGAAAGTTTACATTCACAATTTGCTTAGTTTTTCACAGCAAGTCTGGGTGCTGGGCACTACTGGCATCAGGTGCTGGGCACTACTGGCATCATGACCCCCATTTGGTAGATTTGGAGACGGAGATACAGAGCGGGCAAGTCTTTTATCTAGGGTTAAACAATCACTGTGAAGAGGTGATATTTGAACCCACGTCTGTCCTGACTTCCAATTCCGACTTCCAATTCCATTCTAACACCCTTGGATGACATGATCTCAATGGTGCCTTCCAGCTCAAAAGTAAATCGCATGAGTTATAAATAAGCACACATCTGGATTGTCATTCAACAACTCTGGTCCCGTCTCCTCTTTCTTCTGCCGCCATCTAGTGTCCCTTTGTGGAATAACAAATAAGCCACTGAAATGGGCTGCTAGCCAGTTTTTTCCCCTGCTTTTTTTCAGGAGAGATCATAGATTAAATATAGATCTGGAGCTGAAAGTAAACTCATCTGCCGTTTAGGTCGACTCCCTCTTTTAGAAACAAGGAATCTGAGATCAGGGACATTAAATGGACTGCCCGAAGTCACACAGGTAGAAAGCATCAGAGGTATGATTTGAACCTGGCTCCAGAGACAGGGATCTTTCTGTTACACTGTACCGGGTCTGAATCGTTAACCTCCTTAAAGGATCCTCTTGTCTTTGTTCTTTTAACCCTCCTCATTGTGATCGAGACATTGCATAAATTCACAATCCAAAAGGGCAGAAAGAGATCGTCAATGTCACTGGGTCCAATCCCTTCATTCTACAGAGAAGAAAACTGAGTCTCAGAGAGGCCACGTGATTCCATCAAGTTCACACAGATCATCAATAGCAGGGGGAGGCTGTGATATAATTTAGTCCTGATTTCTGGTCCAGTGACCTTGCCAATACTAAATGCCTCTTTCAATTTAACAAGTATATATATTAAATGCCACCTCTGAGACACTCACCATATTGGGTTCTAGGATACACAGAAAAAAAGACAGTTTCTGCCCTTGGCTGGTTTTCCACATACGTGGTAAGAGCTGCATTCAGGAATTTGCCAAGTGAGCAAGAACTTAATGTCAGAAAAGCTGAGTTTCTACCCTGTTCTAACACATGGACAGCTGGGTGGTGCAGTAGAAAGAGCACCAAACCTAAAGTCAGGAAGACCTGAGGTCAAAGACACTTATTAGCTGTGTGACCCTGGGTAAGTCACTTAACACTGTTTGCCTCAGTTTCTTCATTTGTAAAATGAACTGGTGAAGGAAATGGCAAACCGCTTCAGTATCTCTGTCAAGAGAACCCCAAATAGCATCATGAAGAGTCAGACATGACTGAGAAAACTGAACAGCAACAACACATTCCCAGATGAACTTGGGAAGATCACTTCACCCCATCTGGGCCTCAATTTCCTAACTGGTGAAATGTAGATGATAAAAACCTGTGCTAGCTGGTCACTCCTCAGATTATTGGGGGCTCTCATACCAGTTGCCAAATCTTGTCATTTCTATCACCCCAATATCTCTCCAATGTCCCTTCTCTCTGCCCATGTCACCACCATCTTGGTTCAGGGGTGGGGAACCTGGAGCCTCGAGGTCACATGTGGCCCTCTAAGTCCTCAAGTGTGGCCCTTTGACCGAATCCAAATTTCACAGAACAAGGATTTGTTTGGATTCAGTCAAAGGGCTGTGCTTGAGGACCTAGAGGGCCACATGTGGCCTCGGTGCTGCAGGTTCCCCACCCTTGGTTCAGGTCTCCATCACTTTCCTGTACTACTGCAGTTAACTTCTGGTTGGTTTTCCTTGTCTCAAATCTCTCCCCACCCGAATCCACCATCCCATAGATTCTAAGGTAATTTTGCTAAAGTGTATGTCTGATCATGTCACTCCCTCAGCAAACTCTAGTTTATTCCCTTTGGTGTCTAATATAAAGTTGTTTGTCATTTCAAGTCTTCCTCATCTTTCTGGTCTTCCTATACCTTATTTCTCTCCATGCACCCTGTAGTCCAGTCATATTGACCTAACTGTTGTATGATACACATGACATTCAATCTCCCATCTCCACACCTTTGCACTGGCTGTCTCCTATACATGCCTGTCATACTTTCCCTCTTGACCTTTGCCTCTTAGAATCCCCAACCTCCTTCAATCATTCAGCTCAAAGCACCTTCCCCTGGAGGCCTCTCCCAGTCTTCTCCCCCAGGCATCTTTCAGTGGTTTCTCCTCTAAGGTGAACTTCCATCCTTGTATTTATTTTGTATCTGGTCTCTCCTAATTGAGTAAGTCAATGATTTCAAGGGGATGGAGGTGTCGAGAGAGAAGGTGTCCTCAATGATTGGACAATGTCTCTATCCTGGCTACCCACCTGATGATACCATCCAATTAACCTAATGACTCTGTGTATTTATCTATTTATTTACATATTATCTTCTCCATTGGAATATAAGCTCCCCAAGGACAGGGGTTTTTCCTTTTTTTCTGGTAGATCCCAGCATTTCTCATAGGGCTCTCCATATATTAAATGCTTAATAAGTATTTAGTGACTTATTGATTGCAAGAAGGCAATGCACCTTGATGGAAAGCTAGCTAGATTTGGAGCCAGAGGACCTGGGTTCAAATTCTGATTCTACTGCTTACTACCCATTTGACCTTGGGCAAGTTTTTTAATCTCTCTGAGTCTCAGTTTCCTTATCTGTAAAATTAGGGGGTTGTGTTAGATGACCCCTAAGGTTCCTTCCAACACTTGATCTGTGATACCATATCTTATCATAGTGGGTTCATTATTGCCTGCCAAGGCAATTTCTGGACTCTGACTCTACCATTTAGCATATTACCAAATCCCTGCCAGTTTTGCATCATCCAAAATCTTATCAGCATGGTATCTAATGTTTTAATTGAAAAGTCATTGATAAGAATGTTGGATGGTACAGAACAAAGGACAGAGATCTGTGACACTCCACTAGAGATTTCTTTTCAAGTTGATGTCAACTCATTAATGACTGACTGTTTTTTGAGTCTGGTCACTTAATGAATAGTCTTGTTTTACTGGATTAGAGTTCACATCTCTATATTCTATACACAAATGGTGTATAGAATATTGTTTCACAGAGAATTATTTCAGAAAGGAAAACAATTATTCCAGGGTCCTGGAGTGCTTCGTGCAACTAGGTGGTGTAATAGATAGAGAACTGGATCCAGAGTCAGGGATACCTGAGCTCAAAATCAGCATCAGACATGTACTAGCCGTGTGACCCTGTGCAAGTCACTTAACCTCTGTTTGCCTCAGTTTCCTCACCTGTAAAATGGAGATAATGATAACACGTACCTCCCAGGGTTGTCATGAGAATCAAATGAGATGATAATTAAAAAGTGCTTCCAACAATGCACATAGTAGGTTCTTAACAAATGCTAACTATTCTTACCATTGCTAGCTCATATGACCTGTCTAGCATTCCCTGATTCACTAGGTCCCAGGTCCCAGGTCCCAGGTAAGGACTCACGACTATTGAATAACAGGACCACAGAAAACCTTGTTCTGGAAGCAAATTTTTGTCATTTTGTGATGTGATTTTATTTTGGGGAGGGGGGAGAAATTCCAACTTCACCAAAGCTCAGGAGAGATACTTAGGCTTAGGCTTAGAAGGGACCTCAGGCATCATCTGGTTCAGTCTTTTCATTTTTACAGATGGAGAAACTGAGACCCAGAGAGGCTAAGTGCCTTATA
Source organism: Pseudocheirus occidentalis (assembly GCA_028646575.1). Lineage (NCBI taxonomy): Eukaryota > Metazoa > Chordata > Mammalia > Diprotodontia > Pseudocheiridae > Pseudocheirus > Pseudocheirus occidentalis. Next base: position 171,992,319 of record CM053597.1, on the reverse strand, counting down.
TATGGTTACATAGGTAGCAGATGTCAGAGCTGGGAATTGATCCCAGATCTTATGGTCATAGGATCATAATAATACATGTGGAGGGGACCTCTCCCTGACAAATGAGTCAACTGAAATCCAGAAGGGCTAGGCTGATTTGGAGAAGCATCAGAGGTAGAATTTGAACCCAGGTCCATAGCCACTGCTTTTCCTGCTATATCACAATGATTCCTTCTGGGGGCTAAACATTCAACAGATTCAATTCAACAAATAGGCATTGAGCACCTACTATGTGTAGGTTTTGTTCTAGTTGCCAAGGGGTAAAGAAAGTATCGTAGACACTTCTCTGAGGCTACAAGTTACAGTGGAGCTGCTGCCATGCATCTGTGGAGATGTTTCCACGCTGGGAGTTCCTGACGCTGTAAATTATATACACACATGATATGATTATCTATACTGGCCTCAGAGAGGTAGGACACAGTGCATAGAGTCAGCCTTGGAATAAGAAATATCCAGCTTTAGGTTGTGACTTGGACGCTCTCTAAATGACCAGTCAGATAACTTCATTTCTTAGTGCTGCAGTAAAGCCTTGAAGATTACAACTTGCAGGACAGGTTTGTTCCAATTTGCATAAATCAAGGGAAATTATTCATTGGGAGCTCCCTATGCTTAGAAAATCACCTGTCAAGTCTGGTGGGTAGAACTCTGGCCCTGGAGTCAGGAAAATGAGTTCAAATCCTGAGCCAAGAACTTACTCACTGCAGTCTTTGGGTAAGTCACTTAACCCCTGTCTGCCACAGTTTCCTCATCTGTAAAATGGGGATGCTAATGGCGTCCATCTCCCAGGGATGGCATTTGTAAAGAGTTTTGCAAACCTTAAAGTTCTATTTAAATTCTTGTCGTTGAATTGTTTCAGTGATGTATGACTTTCCGTGACCCCATTTGGGGTTTTCTTGGTAGAGATACTGGAGTGTTTTGCTATTACCTTCTCCAGTTCGTCTTACAGATGAGGAAACTGAGGCAAACAGGGTGAAGTGACTTGCCCAGGGTCACACGACTAGTAAGTGTCTGAGCACAAATTTGAACTCAGGTCTTCCTGACTCCAGGCTCATTGCTCTATCCACTGCACCACCTAGCTGCCCGTATTTAAATGCTAACTATTATTATCATTATAATTTTTTAATGGTGGCAGCAGAAGATTTCTGGAAGTCCAGAAGGAGGTAATACACATTGTATATATGCCTCCTACTTCTGTGAAACAGAGAATTTAAATGGAATTTTCCCTAAATACCTTTGTGATGAACAATTTATCTCTTTAATACCACATCTATACTTTGCCCTCAGGTCCCAAGGCCACCAAGGAAGCATCTATCGCAATTGTCTAAGGTTGACCACTAGATGGAGCTAATACTCTTTTCTAAGACTCAATGGGGCTTCTCATTGGAACATGGGATTGGCCAAGTGTCTCCTCTGCTGTCCGTGAATGCTTTAGATGAAATGATGGTTATTAGGGTAAAGAATCAACAGGTCCTCAAGTCCAGGCACCCCAAAGCCTTAACTCAACTGAGCTTGGATGGTCTCATAGCATTAGATGAAAGGACCTCCACATCACAAGCGTGATAGACTCAGAATCAGAGGATTTAGAACTGGGGGTTGAGGATAGGAGGGGCATCAGAGGCCGTCTAGTTCAATTGTTCCATTTTACAAATGAGGAAATAGAGGCATGTTCCTTTAAGCAGTTTTTAAAATTTTATTTTATTTTTAATTTATGGAATAAAACAAGCATTTCTATAACAGTATGATAAAAAGATGATCACACACGAAATGGCAAATCTACTATACAGAACTTGCTATTCTTTTCAAATATGCAACAAAATTATCGTGTAAATTTCTTTTCTCCTTTTTTCTTCCTTCCTCATCCCGCCTCCACCCTAGAAATGGCTACCATTAGACACAAATAGGTGTGTATGTGTATGTATAGATGTAAAATTATTCTATACATAACTCCTATTCATCAGTTCTTTCTGCACAGTATCATTTAAGCAGTTTCTGAACATACATTTACTTTTTAAGCAAATATTAATCACTTCCTACCAGTTTGCCTTTTGATAAATCACTTTGCCAGCCTGGGTCTTAGTTCCCTTCACTATGAAATGAGGGGGCTGTGTTACATGGCCTCTAAGATCTCTTCGAGCCTTAAACAAATGATCTACGCATCTCTGGAGTTCAGTTCTTTCCTCTGTTAAATGGGGGGGGGAGGTGTTGTAGTAGATGGCCTCCAACCTTGGTCTTACTGGCTCCACAGCTGGCATCCACTGTGCCAAGACTGCCTCCTGGAGCCTCAGTTTCCTTTGCTGCAAAATAAAGAGATTAAACTATATTTCTTCCAAGGCCCCTTGCAGCTCTAACCCTTTTAATAACAACAATAATTGAAATCAGTTTATGTAGTATTTCACATGCTTTACATATATTATCTCATATGAACATCACAATAACTCTCTAAGTGCTACAGGTATTATTATCCTCATTTAATAGGTGAGGGGACTGAGACTTTAAAAGTTTGTCACTTGCCTCTGGGGCCACAACTAACAAGTATTAGAGGGAGGATTTGAACTTGGGTCTTTCAGAATTCAAGTGGAGCGCTTTAAATAATATGGAAGGACGGAAAATTTAAGTCACAGTTATCTGTGTATGTTATACTTTAGCAGACTGTTAGCTTCATGCTAATCATATACTTCTTGGCCCTTCCTTTGACCACGGATAGTACATGTGTGTTAGGACAGCTCAGTGTCGTAGATAGAGTGCCTCGCATGGGATCAGGAAGATTTGTTTTCCTAAGTTTAAATCTGGCCTTAGACATTTACTGGCTGTGTGATCCTGAGCAAGTCACTTAACATTTTTTGCCTCAATTCCTCATTTCTCAAATGAACTGGAGAAGCTAATGGCAAACTACTCCAATATTTTTGCCAAGAATACCCTAAAAATTGGGTCACAAAGTGTCAGACATGACTGAAAAAGACTGAACAAAGTGCATTGAACCCAGAGACAGAGTACATGACATTTAGTGCTATTAGGGCTGAAAATGACATCAGAGACCATCTAGGCCAACCCACTAATTTTCCCGAGGAGGAAACTGGGGCTCAGGAGAGGAAGTGACTTTTCCAAAAGCCACATAGGCAAACATAGTGAAGATGTGACTCTCATTTATAAAACCATAGAATCACAGAACTGGAAGGAACCTCAAAGGGCACCTAGTCCAACCTCTTCATTTTGCCATGGAGGAAATTGAGGCCCAGGAAGGCTAATTAACCTGACCAAGGTCACATGTAGAGAATTGGTCCCTGTGGTCTTACCTCTATACCATGATGTTGGTGCAGGGGAGATCATGTTGGACTAGAGCAATCAAGGAAGACTTCATGGAGAATGTAGGAGCTGATATGAGTCCTGAAGGATCCGTAGGATTTGGAAAAGCAGAGAGGAGTGGCCAAAGAGGCCAGAGCTCTGAAGCTGGCCTCTGAGGCCGTCTTGTACAACTTCTTCATTTTATGGAAGAGGAAGCAAAATAAGATGGCTTGCAGATAGAAAGCAGCGGAGGGAGGATATGAACACTGGTTCTATGATTATGAATGCAGCCATACTGTTTGAAGGTAGGTGGTTAGGTCTGAAATGGGCATAGGTGTTGGGGAAAGGAGAGAGTAAAAAGAGATCATTAAAGGGGCCCAATGGGAAGCTGTCCTGGTGCAAAGGGTGGTCTTCTGTTGAGGTGTAGTGAGAAATAAGGTTTGATAGGTAGGATGAACCAGATGGTGGAGAGCCTTGAATGTCTGGCTCCAGAGCTTTATTAGTTCTAAATTTAGCTTTAGAAGTTTTTTGCTTTACCACTTATAAACTATGCAGCCCTAGGCAAATCACTTCACCAGTTGGGTCATTGGTTCCTCATCCAGAAAATGAGGAAATTGAATTATATTGAAAAAAAAATACAGGCTTCTATTGGTAAGAAGAGGTATTGTGGTATAGTAGGAAGAATTTTGGACAGGAGGTCAGGAAGGTCTGAGTTCAAATTCTGACTTAGACATTTACTGGCTGTGTGACCTTGGGGAAGTCACTTAGCCTCTCTGATTCCTAGTTTCCTCTTCTATAAAATGAAGGGGTTGGACTCAATGACCTCTAAAGTCTTATTCTTTGCTAAATCTATGTTCCCGTGGTGTAGGCACCCCTAGCATTAATCAAGATAGCAATGACTCCCCCTTCAAGTGGTAGGTTCTTTCTAAGTTGCTATGGCTCCAAAATTCATCTGCCCGTACTTCTTCCTTGTCAAGTTCTTTTCTCCACTTAACAAGGATGGTTTTTGGATGACAAGAGATACTGTCTATTTCTAGTGTTATACTAAGAAGCCATTCTAGTTTGTAGTTAGTTTTCCATAGGAATATCTCCGAAGAGACCATGCTATGATGAAGCATCAGAGTGAGACATTAGTAGGGGAATTTTAATATTAGATTAGCAAAAGCATTTAATAAGGGACAACTTCTGGAAAATGCTTTTGAGATCAACATCTAAACCTTTTGTAGTGTTCATGGATAGGGGTTATCAGTGTCACTGCTTTCATGAATGACTGATATGAAAAGGTTTCCAATGTCCTTTGGACATACCCTAGATACTAAAGCCTGGAAGATGGATTGAAAGAAATATTTTCCTTTCTACATTGCAGTGCCATGGTTCCCAAGAACCATCCAAGAGCTCGATAGATTTGCCAACCAGATTCTCAGCTATGGGGCTGAACTGGATGCAGATCACCCGGTAAGCTGAGCATCTCACTCTCTTCCTTCTTCCCTCTTTTCCTCCCTCCCTGCTTCTGTCCCTTCTTCCCTTCCTTTCTTCCTTCCTTCCTTCTTTCTTTCCTTCTTTCCTTCCTTCCTTCTTTTCTTTCTTCTTTCCTTCTAAATTTTGTCTGTTTGTGCCCCTCTTTCTTTATTTGCAAAATGAAGAGGTTCAACTTGCCATCACTACCAAATACTTTCTCTTTGCAAGAATTCTAACTTGGAGTAATACTATAAAATGAATGATACATATGCTTGAAGAGATGGGTGTCACCAAAAAGAAAGGGGGTTGACAGATTCTCTGGCAATCTCAAGTATTTTCCTCTTGAGGGAGGGAGAGCAGCCCCAGAAGGCCTGGGTTCAAATACTGACCCTACCCAATTATTTCTTCCCATAATTTACTTCTTCAGATCTCATTTTTCTACCTATAAAGTGAAAAGGTTAGACTCTATGATCCAAGGTCCTTTTCAACTAGAAATCTATAATTCAATGAAATCCAGAAACTCATATATGTCTCAAGGATGTGGAGACCCATCAACAAGGAACAGAGAGTTGCCTTGACTATTTTGAGACTTAAGTGTGATGTGTGTCTATTGGTTCAAATGTACCATGTCTCTTATAAATATATCCTTAACCTGTTTGTTGATATATCTATGAGCAGAGTGAATTATTTCAGAATATCAGAGTTGGAAGGGATCTCAGAGGTCAGTCAATGAGCTAGTTGGCATTTAAGCCCCCAAAATGTATCAGGCACTGAAGACACAAATAAAGGAATTAATTCTACAATTTGTCTCTCTGGATACTTTTATTGAGAGAGACAAAAGGCACATATATAAGCATATGCAAAATAAATATCAGGTAGTTTTAGGGGAAAGGGCACTAGCTGCTTAGTCTGGGATTCATAGTCTATTGAGAGATGTCAGGGGTCCATGAATTTGAATAGGAAAAATAACTACTTTATTTTTACTAACTTTGAAGTGAAATTTGGGCAGCTTGGCGATGCTACAGTGGATAGGGTATTGGGCCTGGAATCAGGAAGAGCCCTCTTCCTGGGTTCAAATCTGGCCTCAGACACTTACTAGCTGTGCAACCCTGTGCAAATCCTTAATCCTGTTTGCCTCAGTTTCCTCATCTGTAAAATATTCCAGAGAGAGAAGTGGCAAGCCATTCTAGTATTTTTGCCAAGAAAACCCCAAATGAGGTCACAAAGAGTTGGATATGACTGAAATGATTGAGCAACAAAGTGAAATTTAATACTGTCTTCTTATTTAAAAAACATTATTCAGAGAAAGAGGTCCATCCATTTTACCATAGTTGTCCATGGCACAAAAAAGGTTCAGAACTCTGGATGTAGAAGGTGTGACTTGAGCTGAGTTTTTTGTTTGTTTTCATTCCTTTATTTTCAAATTGATTAAAACACTAAAAACAAATAACCTCCTTTGTTCTGACTACTTCCAGATTTCTTAACATTTACTTAAGCAAGCAAAGGGTCATGTTTCTCTCATCCGACAGAGGGAAACAACTTGGAGAAGAGTAAAAATGCTTCAGTCAGCCCTGAAAATGAGTGTAGAAACTCAGTTTTTTCATTTATAGTCACGGTCTGGTGATGAGCCTCCAAATGAAGCTTTAGCTCAGTGAATGCATAGGACACCCCCCTACCTCTGCCCCAGCATAGCTTTCCTAGGATGCCTTATCTCTAGACAGACTCCTCACTTATACTCAGAATGCTGTGTGGATCAGTTGGTGGAGTAACAGACAAAGGGCCAGCGGATGTGTTAATCAATAAACATTTATCATGCACCTCCTATATACAAGGCACTGTGCTAAACACCAGGGTTACAAAGAAAGGCAAAAGACTTTTTGTGCTCTCAAGGAACTCAGTCTACCGGAAGAGACAATATGCAAATGACTGTACAGATAAACCACAAATGAGAGAAATTGCAGGCATTGAACAGAGGGAAGGAGTTAAGACTAAAGAGGACCGGGAAAGGCATCCCATAGAAGGTGAGACATTAATGGTGACTTGAAGAAAGAAGCCAAGGAAGCTAAGAGGTGGCATGGGCAACAGCCAATGCAAATGCTGGGAGTTGGGAGTGTGAGGAATAGCAAGGTCACTCTGCTTTGATCCTAGGTTCTTTACCCAATGGCTAATAGCAAAGTGATGCTTCTTGTGTTCTACGAGATGAATAAAAGGAGAACAGCTAAGAGGGAGAATTCTTACTACTCACTGAGCATCATGGGCATCTTTCAATCAACTCAGTGAGAAGGTTCTCTACCCTTCAATCTGCATGATGTTCTTGGTGGGGGAGAAAACCATGAGCCAATCCAAACCTTGCCTTGATTTGATATCTTTGATAGATCAATCAATCAATCAATATTAATTAAATGCCCACTATGTGCCAGGTACTGCATAAGTTTAGAGCTAGAAGGGACATTAGAATTTAACCAATCCAACCCCTCTCTTCATTTTTATATGAGAAAAATGTAGCGCAGAGAGAGGAAGGAACTTGCTTGTCCAACCTTATTCAAAACTGATACTCCATCCAGTCTCATCCAAACAGAAACCCTTCTTCACGTGTCAAAATGAGAGGGTTGAGCATGAATCTTATGAAGTCCTTTTAAGCCATGGAGCAATGTTCCTATGATCTTTTCTTCCACTGAACTTCATGATTAGTCTGAACCCCAACTCTTATCTAGGACACCCTTCTAGTTCCCAGCTCCCCTAAATGCTTCAGTTTGTTCCCCATCTCACACTTTCATTCTCTAGATTCTAAAGTTTAGAATATCCTTCCTCACTTGGGGGGGGGGGGAGAATTGGAGAATTGTCAAGGACCCCTAGGCCATACTTTCCTCTGGTTACCTTCATGTTACCCAGGGTATAGATGTGGTCAGTTATAAATCTGGTTGGCCTTTCTTTAAAAAAAATCCCACTAGCATCTCTGACTTCCCTGGCCTCTAAGGACCATGAATATTTTATTGTAAAAAATAAAATTTATCAGGTACAATGACTCCCTCCACAAAGAGTACACGTCAGGCTCGTGGTGTTCCTGTGATTTGTTTAATTCAGGCCCAGGGAATGCAGTCCAAGGACAAGGCAAACCCTCTTGGGTGTTTCTCAGCATCCCCAGAACCCCCTCCCACAAGAGCATGTGACCCAGACTATAATGTGTGAGACAGAAACAAACCCTAGCCTGGGAAGCAGGCGTGTTCTTTCCAAAAGGTCCCCCTGTTCTAAGATTTCTGTTGTGTTGAATATGATATCTTTTCCCATCCCCACCTCGCTCCCTACCTGACCCCTGAGCCTTGGCAGCTGGAGTTGGAGGATGACTTATATTTCATATTGGGGCTGGCCTCCAGGTCAATCACTTGGAGAGGGGCTTGTTCTCTGCATAAAGGGTAAAGGGTTCTCCCAGCCCTCTCCCCATTCCTGACCCAGTGTGAGAAATGAAATAGAAAGAGAAGAGAGTAACTCTCTCTTTGCTGAGTACTGTTTTAGATATCAGAGGCTTAGGATGGGGCATCTTGGAGGGGCTCTAGTTGAGGTCTCTTGTTTTACAGATGAGGAAACTGAGGCCATAGAGGTTAAGTGATTGTTAAGTACAAAGGGAGGGAATTGATCAGGTTCTCTGACATCTAATTCAGCCTTCTTTCCACTAAATGACAGATTCATTAGCTTAAAAAGACCAAGGTGGTCTCCTACTGCATCCTGGGCCATCTGCAGTTGTCCTGATCTATATTTGGCCACTGGACCCAGATGGCTCTGGAGGAGAAAGTGAGGCTAGTGACCTTGCACTGTCCTCCCTCACTTAAATCCAATAAATCCAATTCTTGTGCATTTTTGTGGCATCACCTCTCTGATATCATGGTCCTCTTTAAGAACAAAGGACAAACCACAACCACAGACTCATAGAATCAGAGTCAAAAGACACTTTGAGGGCCATCTCATCTGCATGAATACATCTTCTCCCACATTTCTGGTTGGTGGTCATCAAGTCTTTATTTGATGACCCCTGGTAATGGGGAATCTATGCCCTCTTGAGGTGGCTCATTCCACCTTTGGAGAACTCTCCCACCTACGCAGTTTAACTGACATCAAGCCTAAACTAGACTCTGCATCCTCCATTCTGAAGGCAGCTAGGTGGTACAATGGAGAGAGACAGTGAGGAATGTGGAATCAGGAAGTGTTGAGTTTGAATCCTGTGCCAAACACCTGGTAGCTATATGACTCTGGACTAGTCACTTAACTTTTCTGTGTCTCAATTTACTATCTTTCAAAGGCAGGGTGGGGATGGGGGAAGGGGAATAATAATAACACCTACCTCCCAGGGTTGTTGTGAGGGCCAAATGAGTTTACATAGAAAACATGCTTTGCAAACCTTAAAGTCTATATACATGCTACTATGGTGTTATTTAGTCTTTGGTACAGCAGCCTTTTGAATTCTTGAAGAAAGCTGGCCTGTCTTTGCCTTCTTCTAAGGGGTTGTTCCCTTTCTCTCTCTGCCTTGCCCCACCTCCAGTTTTCTCTTCTCTTGCTTAAAAATCCCCAGTTCTTTCCTGTGATCCTCATAACCTGAAGGCCCTTCACTATCCTGACTGCCCTGCTTTGGGTAATATCCAGGTGATCACTTTCTTTCCCAAGTTGTGGTGGGCAGCACCAAACACAAAGCTCCAAACCAGGTCAGGGAAGTGAGACTGTCACCTCCTTTGTTCATGATAAGGTACTTGACTTAAATTAGCTTATGGGGGGGGCTTGTTATTGAGCCCAGTTCTACCAACAACCCCCAACCGCTCCATGACTCCCTGAAATGGGAAAGCCAATCTTTCACTATACAATCACTTTGAATGCCTTCAACTGGTCAATTAATTAATCAACAAACATTTATTATGCATCTACTATTATTAAGCCATGATCTTATAATGATAATTCTGTGGATAGAAAAAAAAGATGGCAATGAAGGAAAAACAAGAATAGATTTTGCACACATATACACATACAAACACCTTTAAGGTGAAATGGGCACCATCATATTCTTAACAATAATGGACATTTCAAGCACTTTATGGCATTATTATAGGATTGTAAGGTTTGCAGAGCATTCTGCACACATTATCTCATTTCAGTTTCATAACAACACTGGGTGGTAGGTACTATAGGGACAGTTGTTCCCATTTTACAGATGAGTAACAATGAGTACAGATGTGATTTAAAAAGACAATGACTTACTTTACTTTAAAAGACCCAAGACTTTCTAATTCCATGACTCTTTCTACTATATCAGGGGTGTCAAATACAAAGCCAAGCAGAGTCCCCAGCACTCCTGAGTGTGGTCTGAACCAGATTAAAACATAATTGGAGGGGGCGGCTAGGTGGCGCAGTGAATAGAGCACCAGCCCTGGAGTCAGGAGTACCTGAGTTCAAATCTGGCCTCAGACACTTAACACAAAAAAACTAGCCGTGTGACCTTGGGCAAGTCACTTAACCCCAGCTGCCCTCCAAAAAAAAAGCAAAAAAAAACCATAATTGGAAAATATTATAAGACAAATATACAATGAATGATGAAATATAAATAAATAAAATACAATGTGATAGAATATAATGATAATAAAACTAAATTAAAATAAACATAGATAATATTATACTTTAACACTAAGGTAACACGTGACCCTGAGGGATGCTTATGTACTTATGGCTAGTTACTTCGGTTCCTATTTGAGGTCAACAGTATAGCCCTACCTTAGCCTGTCACTTTTATTGTTTGGAAAAAAATCTGGATTAAAAATTTGAGCACCAAAAGTATGTATCCAGAGTGGGCACCTAATTCTTAGATGCAATTTTAGCAACAAGTCATCAAAACAATAAAAACAATGAAATGTTGTTACCTTTCATGAATAAATATTGTTAGGAGTTTGACTTTGTCCTGGCTAGCTCATATGGGTGACAGGACCCCTGCTCTTGCCACATTAAGATAGTGCTACATTAAGAAACAAACACGGTTGGGGCAGTTAGGTGGCGTAGTGGATAGAGTGTCAGGCCAGGAGTCAGAAGGACCCTTGTTCTTGAATTCGAATCTGACCTCAGACACTTACTGTCTGTGTGACCCTGGGCAAGTCAATTTACCCTGTTTGCCTCGGTTTCCTCATCTATAAAATGAGCTAGAGAGGGAATTGGAAAATCACTCCAGTATCTTTGCCAAGAAACCCAAATGGGGTCGTGAAGAATTGGACACAATTGAACAACAGAGGATATCTTTTTCTACCTAATAGGTCACAAAGAATTGTTCCCCCGCAACACACACACACACACACACACACACACACACACACACACACACACACACACACCCCTTTTCCTTATTTTAAAAGCAGGACTGGGGAAGTTTGATTGGTTGTTCATGTACCTACATAAGGAAACTCAAAGAATTGCAATAATTACAGCAAAAAACCTGTACGTGTATGTGTTTAAATCATGCCGTATCTTACTGCAATATGCCTGTTCCTTCCTCCCCTCTCCTTCCCCAACAATTTATTTTCCTGTCAAAATATACTGAGTTCCATGCTGTGCAGTCCAAATTGCTGCTATTAGTTTAATTGAGATGGAGCAATTATAAATAAATCCCATGCAGTGCCTGCTGAAATTGCCGCTATTAGTCTAAATGGAGACAGGGTGATTAGTCATTCACCAAGTACAGCTCACTCCCTTCTTATTGCAGCCGCTGTGGGTGACAGAGGCCCTGGGATCCCCCAGAGGTATAATAGTCATCCTGCTGACCAAAGGAAAGGGAAAATCAGGCCAAGAGAGGAAACCAAGTAGGGACACGAGAGCTGCCTTCAAGGATCTGAGGGGCTGTTCTGTAGGAGAGACCCCAAAGAGCAGAACAATGAATGGAAACCGTCATGACACCCTTGTGCACTTGTCAGAAGACCTTCCTTAACAATGAGAGCCGTCCCAGAGCAGAATGGGCTGCCTTTGGGGTTTGTGGGGTCCCAGAAAGGCTCGGTTGAACACACTTTGGGGGGTCGCTATAAAGGGGATCCTGGGGCATAACAGTTGGACTGAATAGTCTCTGACATGGCTCCCAACCCCTAAGATTCTGAGATTTTATGAGAGGCTCAGGGCTGTGATTCTAATTAGTCCCACAGACATACAACAACAGAGAAAAATTGACCACAGTAAGGCAAAAAGGGGAAATAGAGGCGCAATCCTACCTTTTGTCTACTCATATTCACCTGTGAAATAACCAGTTATCATAGGATTTAGCACTGGAAGGGACCTCTCAGGCCATCCTGATGAGGAAATTGAGGCCAAGAGAGGGGCAGTCACTTATTTAGGATCATGTGGGCAGGGAATGACAGTCCTAGACTATAAATCCATTATAGTCTTTTCATTGCATGGCATTACATTGATGTACAATAAACAGGGGAAGAGGAAGGGGAAGGGGAAGGAAAAAGAAGGGGAAGGAGACAGAGAACAGGAAAGGGAAGGGGAAAGGAGGGGAGTAGAGGAAAGGGAAATTAGGAAGGTAGGAGGACCTTCCTAACAAACACAATGGGCTGACTTGGGAGGTAGTGGTTTCTCAGCAAAGATTAGATTAACACACTTCTTGTAAAGACTGTACTTTATTTTCAACTAAACCTGGTACGTACTCTCAGTTCAGGACATCAGTCATAGAATTCTGGGACTGGAAGACTTTAGAGATCACCTGGTCCAGTGGTCCTCATTTCACAGAGGATGAAACTGAGTCCCAGACAGTGGTTTTGTTGAGGACACTGAGTGAATGGGGAGCAGAGCTGAGGATGGAACTCAGGTCCAGTACACCATACTTGTCAGAGAACAGAGGTGGGGAGGAAACAGGGCAGAATAGTTAAAAAAAAAACCCAAAGCCCCAGATGCTGATATCAGAGGATTCTGGGTTCAAATCTCATCTCAGACACCTACTGGACTTGTGACCCTAGACAAGTCATTTAATTTCCCCTTGCCTCAGTTTCCTCATCTGTAAAATGAGAGGTTGGACTAGATGGTCTCTGAGGTCCCTTCTGGTTCTAGGTCTATAATTTGATGAACTCTTTGGACCTCAATTTCCTTCACCATAAAATGAGTGGGTTGGAACAGATAAGCTCAAAGGTCCTATAATGTCTCTGGGCCTCAGTTTTCTTCTCTGGAGTATAAGGCAGTCTCTTGAGATCCCAACTAGTCCTAAGGCTACAATCCTATGAACTTATTTGAAGGGGTCATTCAGTGAGGGGGGAGGGAGGAGGTGCCTTCCAGAAGTTGAAAAACATCTCCTGAAACATCAAGCCCTCCACCAACTCAAGAGAGGCCTCTTCAAAGGGGCTGTGCTGGAACAAACAATCTCACAATCTTTCTGCTTCCTGGGACATTTGTTTTTTTCTGCCTTGTGCGAAGTCTCCCCATGGACCAAGGTGCATCTTGTCTGTTTCCTTCTGTGGCCATAACTTTTAAAATGAAAATAACTTTTAACTCCAAAACTGGCTGCTCTGACCTTGAATGACCTGAGCTCTCTGAAATAAGAAGCACCCAGAAAGACCTACCAAAGAACCTGCTAGAGGCAGCCACTTTCTAGCCACCATTTTCCAATAAGTTTGCTGAGCCAGTCTTCCATGTTTCAGGAACTGGACCAGAGATGATATAGAAGGGCTGGGACAACCCAAGGCAGGATCATACAATGGCCAATTTAGAGCTGGACCTTGGAGGTCATCCAGCCCCACCACCTCACTTAATAGAGAAGGACATGACTCCCAGAGAAGGGAAGCCACTTGCCCAAGGTCATACAAAAGGAGAAGGATTCGTATCCAAGTTTTATGACTAGAGATTGAGTTCTCTTTCCCCTGGGTGTACTGTGATAACAGAATTGCCATGTTAAGTTTTCTGGTCTTATACAGGGCAGAACTCTTTGGGCTCTTAAGGAGAAGGGACCTCAGAGAACACCTAGGTTAGTCCTGCCCATGATTTCCCTTTAGAACATGCCAAGTAAACAGTCATCCAGCCTTTCTTTAAAGGACCTCCATTGAGGAAGACCCCACAATCTCTTGTGGTAGCTTACTCTATGCATGCACAACTTTGATCTTTGGGCAGCTTTTCATTGTGTGAGTCAAAATCTGCCACTTTATAGCTTCCACCCATTGTGTTGGTCAACAAGCACCTATGTGCCAGTTGTACTATGTACTGAGCACTAGGCATGGAAAGGTAGTCCCTATTCTCAAGGACTCAGAATCTAAAGGATGAGACAATGTACAAACAGCTATATACAGAAATGAGAAAGACCGGATAAGTTGGACATTTTCAATAGAAGGAAGGTGCTAACATTAAGGGTCATGGGAAAAGGGTTTTTGCAGAAGGTCAGACTTTAGCTGAGGCCTAAGGGAAGCCAGGAAGCAGAAATGAGGGAGGAAAGGGTTCCAAGCATGGCAGACAGTCAGTGAGAATGGCCAGAGTCAGGAGATGAGCATAGCGTTCAAGGAACAGCAAGGAAACCAGTGTCACTGAATCACAGAATATGTGCAGGGTAAGAAGGTTGAAAAGGTCAGAAGAGACAAGGTTATGGGAGACTTTGTGACCCTAACAGGATTTTTATATTTGATGCTGGAGGTTAATATGGAGCTACTGCAGTTCATTGAATGGGAAACTAGGTCATGGTCAGAGTCAGGCTTTAGGAAGATCACTTTGACAGCTGAATGGAGGATTGAGTGTTGTGGGGGGAGACTTGAGGCAGGCAGAGCCACCAATGGCTGTTGTAATAATCCAGGTGCGAGGTGATAAGGATTTGCACCAGGGCCATGGCAATGTCAGAGAAGAGGAGGTGGCATATTCAGGAGATGTTCAAAGTTAGAAATGCCAAGACTTGTGGATAGGTTTTGGGAAAAGATAGAGTCATCTTTGAGTCCAGAAAACCAACAGGATGGTGATCCCAGTTCTGATCTCTACCACCAAGCAACCAATTTTGTTATTCAGTCGTTTTTCAGTCATGTCCAACTCTCATGACACTGTCTGGGGTTTTCTTGGTAGAGATTTTGAAGCAGTTTGTCATTTCCTTCTCCAGCTCATTTTATAGATGAAGTAACAGAGGCAAAAAGCATTAAGTGACTTGCCCACGATCACAGTTAGTGAGTGTCTAACTAAGGTCAGATTTAAATTCGGGTAGATGAGGCTTCCTTCTTAATTCCAGACCCAGACATCTATCCACTGCACCACCTAGCTGCCCTACCCAGACTAAACCTTCAGTTTAAAGATAACTCTCCCATCCTTCAGGTGAGTCTTTTCTTCTCTGGATTGAGCACCCCCCAGTTCCTTTACTTGACTCTCATGTCTTATGAGACCCTTCGTCCTATGCTTGCTCTTCTCTGGGTCTGTTCCAGCTTTTCAGTTTTCATTCTAAAATATCACACTTAGAAGTAAGATTTCATTAAAAACCCACTAGAAAGCATTCTGGACATTGGGAAGAGACATAACTGAGAGCCATAGGCATAACTGAGAGTTGTAATGTGTACTAATATGGCATCTGCTCTCTCTGTCTCTGTCTCTGTCTCTCTGTAACTCTGTCTCTTTGCCTCCCTCCCTCCCTTCTTTGTTTGTCTCCCTGTCTCTGTCTCTCTCTTTGTCTCTCTCACTTCTTTCTCTCTATCCTACTTGATACTTGATAACTGTTTCCTCCAAAGTGTGGACCTGGGTTCAAATCTCAACTCAGCTACTCACTACATGTGTGGTCTTGGGAAAGTCACTTCCTCTCTCTCTCTCTCTCTCTCCCTCTCTCTCTCTCTCTTCCTCAGTTTCCTCATCTGTAAAATGCAGGGGTTGGAAGGCTTTTGAGGTTCTTTGAAGCTCTAAAACTCTGATCCCATAATCCTAAACATTACGCTCTTTCTCCTTAGGGTTTTAAAGATCCTGTGTACCGGGCCAGGAGGAAACAACTTGCTGACATTGCCTACAATTACAAACAGTAAGTGTTCCTCACCTCCCGGCTGGGCAAGAAAAGAAAGCAAACCCCAAAGGGTCTCCTCCCCCCCACTCTAATTTCCCTGGATTGAGAAATGATTGTCTAGAGACTATTCTTTCCTTTTTTTCTGTGTGGGTGTCCAAATCCTCCGCTACCAGCATTTATCAAAAAATTGCCAGAAGACAAAAAGAAATTGCCCCCGGTGCTATTGAGCTTGCTTTCTTTCCTCTCAGCTTTGTTGGCTAATTGCAGAAGCTTTGTCTTCTATAACTACAAAGGACTCTAGCTTGAATCAGTCCCCTCCAGTCTCCCCCACTTCTTTCAATGGGGAAGACCATGGAGGAAAGAGAATCATTTACATGAAAGAGCGGTCTCTATTCTGGGCATCAGATAATGAATCCCTTGTGGTCTCTGGGTAAACTGGGACTCAGTGCCCTATTTTCAGCCACCTAACCCAGATGCCCTGCACAATTTTAGGGTATGATTTTTTTTTCAGAAGAGTGGAGGGGGAGGGGTTGGGGGTTTCTTTGCTTTCCCTGATTATTCTGGCTAAAAGAAAATGGAGAGGAAGAAAAAAAAACTTGGGAGTTTGGGTATTTTGTTGTGGGTGGTCATAGGATCACAGATTTAGAGCTTGAAGGAGACTTAGAGGTCACCAAATCCAGTCTCCCCACCCCCTTATTTTACAGATGAGGAAACAGAGACACAGAGAGATTAAATGACTTTCCCAAGGTCACACAGTCAGTAAATATCTGAGAGTGGATTTAGGCTGGTCCCCCTGACTTAAAATCCTGGATACTGTATGTCACTGTGGAATCGTGGCCACCACATAATTGTTGCTCTCTGGGGTTTGTTTGTTTGTTTTTCAGTCCAAAATTTGGTCAGTGGCCTTCCATTGTGTAATCATCACATGGTATCATTGTTTGTCATGCTGCTTAAAAGGTAAACAGAGCAGCACTTTATTCACTATTTATATCTGGTACATTGTGAGCCTGGCAGCCTAGAATTCTCAGTACATGCACATTGTCAGTATTTAGTATATTCAGGAATATTCCACGCATCCTAATCTTACACTAAAGACAGTTTAGTAATACATGATTTTTAAGTAATATTGTTGAAGTTGAGAAATGCTGGAACCGCAAAATAGTGACACCTGGGTCCTGCCCAAATGAATTTGACTCTAGCCTTCTTTCAGCCAAAGAAAAGCAAAAAAGGACCTGAAGTTTTCCTAATTCCCTAATGCCAAGAGACTTGAGAAAATTGGGCATATTTTTCCAGATACAGTGTCCATCCTTGTCCTCTATGAAGGAGTGCCGAGGTCCATGGCCTCAAACATAACCACTGGTATGAGAATCTGAGAGCATCAGGTTGAGTTCTAGACAGCCTTGTAGCTGTCTAACCTAATGGGACCTTAGAGGTCAAGCCTGAAAAGTACTTCCAAGGTGCTTGGAGAGAGACTCCAACTGTAGGGCAAGAAAGAGATAGGGGGAAGGGGAAGCTTACATACCTTCCAGTCTTGACTAGAGA
Organism: Pseudocheirus occidentalis; assembly: GCA_028646575.1. NCBI lineage: Eukaryota > Metazoa > Chordata > Mammalia > Diprotodontia > Pseudocheiridae > Pseudocheirus > Pseudocheirus occidentalis. The sequence goes on along the minus strand of CM053597.1, from coordinate 171,975,044 downwards.
AGAACGAGGTTAGGCAGTTTTCTTGGTCTCAGGGAACCAAAATGTTGAGGTTTAGGGGTGCTGGGACCCCAAAATAGTAATATGTGGGTCCTACCTGAATGAATTTGACCCAAGTCTTCTTCCAGAAAGGACAAGGTTTATTAAAACACCTGTAGAGGGTGATTCTAAAAATCTGCCATATTGGCAAGAATCTGATCATTGGCTAGACTCTTAAGGAATCTGAGCATTTGTATCGCTAACACAAGTGTGCCAGACTGAATCTGAGAACTTTCAAGAAAACAAGACTGATATTAAATTCAGAAGGATTTTGGGAGGGATCTAGGAGTAGGCTGGGTGGACTAGAGGTCTATGCTGGACAAACATGATTGGGTTTAGATACCATCAAGGGTAGGAAGCAGCTGGAGGCCATCCAAAGATAACAGGCAAGGAAAGGCCGGCTCTGTTCTGGGTAACAGAGTACTGGGTTTGGCCATAATGACAGATGAAGGGAATAAAAATGTATATATAT
>CM053597.1:171957604-171974036 GCA_028646575.1 Pseudocheirus occidentalis | reverse complement strand
GAATTTAAAAATTATTGGACTACCTGAAAGCCATGATCAAAAAAAGAACTTGGAAAGTATCCTTCAAGAAATTCTCAAGGAAAATTGCCCTGATATTTTAGAACCAGAGGGCAAAATAGAAATTGAAAGAATTCACTGATCACCTCTTGAAAAAGATCCCCAAAATAAAATTCCTAGGAATGTTATAGCCAGGTTCTGGAGTCCCCAGATCAAGGAGAAAACATTACAAGCTGTCAAGAAGAAACAATTTGAATACTGTGGAAACACAATCAGGATAACCCAGAATCTAGCAGTTTCAACATTAAGGGATCAAAGGGCCTGGAATATGATTTTCTGCAGATCAAGAGACCTAGGATTAAAACCAAGAATCACCCACTGATTAAAATTGAGTATAGTGTTCCAGGGGAAAATATGGTCATTCAATGAGGTAGAGGACTTCCAAGCATTCTTGCTGAAAAAAACAGAATTGAATAGAAAATTTGACATTCAAATACAAGGAGCATGAGAAGGTAAACATGGAAAACAAATCATAAGGAACTTATCAAAGTTGAACTATTTACATGCCAACATGGAACAACAATAATTGTAACTTATGAAACTTTTCTCAGTATGGGGATAGTTGAAGGGAATATAAATGTGTGTGTATACATATATATATATATATACCTACACATATGTCTATATAGCAGGGTATATATGAGTATGAATACATATGTGAGTGTGTGTATATATGTGTACATAAACAGAGGGCACAGGATGAATTGAATAGGATGGAATAGTATTTTAAAAGATGAAATTTAGAGGCTGGAGAAGAATAGTATGAAAGGATACAGGGAGAGACAGAACAGGGTCAATCATCTCATATAGAAGAGGCAATGGATACCTGTTACAGTGGAGGGGAAGAACAGAAAGGCAAAAGGGAATGGGTCAACCTTACTCTCATTGAAGTTGGCTTAGGGAAGGAATGACATACACTCTAAATTGGGTATCTTGGCCTACAGAAGAGTAGGGGGATAGGGATGAGAGAGGGGAGGAGGGAGGGGAGGGCATATTGGGGGGGAGGATTCTTAGAAGCATACACTTCTGTAAAGGAACAGGGACAAAGTGGAGAATAGAACAAGTGGGGGCAGAATAGGAAGGAGAGAAATATACAGGTACTGGGGTAGAGAGATCCATTTTTCCCTACCAGAAAGTCAGAGGGGTGATGGGGGAGGATAAAGGAGAGAGCAGATTGGGGGAAGGAGTATACAGTGGGATTGATGTTTTGGGTTGGTGAGTAGGGGAAAGATGGGGGAAATTTTGTAAATCAAAATCTCATGTAAATGAATGATGTAAACTAAAAATAAAAAAGTTAAAAAAAGAAACATTCAGGACAAAATATGGTCTTTGGTCTAAATTCATTTTCTTTAAGTCTACAGCAATCTTTGACTTTCAGAATTATATTTTTTTTACCACATCTTGATCTCAGCTTCAAGAGAAAAAATTACAATCTTCTTCTGCCTCTTCTCATAAAAATGGAGAAAAGAAGGGAAAAAAGAAAATCCAGTGTCATTGAGTGTGATACAGGTTTTCCTTCTTGATGAAGAGACCATAGACTTCATCTTGACTGACTTGGGAAAGGTGACTTTTTATCCCAAAGATATCCCTGTGACTGATATATTGGGATGCTGGCCAGAGGTCACTTCATGGAATCCTCTGTCCAGAATCATAGCTGGCCACTGCAAGGCATTCATGGATTGTCTCCCTCTCAACTCTTAAGTGTGGGGTAAACACCATATCCACCTCCGATGACATCATATGTCATTGAATGAGAGAGTTGAAGTCATTGAGTAGCATTGCCTTCTTTTGCAGATACAGAAAATGCCATGACATCACACCCCATCCTGAACATATTGGTCAGGGTTCTCGGCAACATCTCCTGTGACTAGGTAGCCATGCTGAAATAGACTGAGATTATCTTGTCTAAGAGTTGGTATCCTCACTTTTAGAAGAGGGCTGAAGACTTGGCAAATATTATCTCTGCTTGGGGAAGCAGCTCACTCTTTTTTTTCTTAATTAAAAATGTATATAGTTATTATTTATTTATTTTAACACTCTATTTTTTTTAAATTTTGAGTTCCAGATTTTCTCTCTCCTAGCCCTTCCCTACTCATTGAGAAGGCAAACAATAATTATATCAATTGTACCTATGAAACCATACAAAATATTTCCATATCCACTATATCACATAAAAAAGCAATAAAAAATTGAGAGATAATTATATTTCAATTTGTACTCAGAGTTCATTGGTTCTCTCTATGGAGGTGAAGAGTGTTTTTTTCCATCATGAATTCTTTGGAATTGTCTTGGATCATTGTACTGATCAGAGTTGCCACGTCTTTCTATTACTATGCACAATGATCCTCCACAATGTTCTTCTCAGTTCACTTTGCCTCAGTTCATATTTTCAGTTAATATTGCATCAGTCTTGTCATATTTTTTTTTTCTGAAACCACCTCCCTTGTTATTTCTTATAGTATAAGAGTATTCTATTAAATTCATATACCACACCTTGTTCAGCCATTTCCCAACTGATGGGCATCCCCTCAATATCCAAATTCTTTGCCACCAACAAAAGAGCTGCTATAATTATTTCTGTATGTATAGACCCTTTTCCTTTTTCTTTGATCTCTGCTGGATCAAAGTGTATGCACAGTTTTATAGCCCTTTGGGCATAGTTCCACATTATTCTCCAGCATGGTTGAACTACTTCACTACTCCACCAACAATACATTAGTGTACCTATTTTCCCTCCTTCCCTCCAGCAATTGTCATTTCTGATAGGTGTGAGGTGGTACCACAGAGCTGATCTGTCTTTTTCTAATCAATGGTTATTTAAAGCATTTTTTCATATGACTATAGATAGCATAGATTTCTTCTTCTGAAAACTGCTTGTTCATAGCCTTTGACCATTTATCAATTGGGAAATGTCTCTTATTTTTTTAAATAATTTTCATTTGTTTCTCTAAATATTTGAGAAATGAAATCTTTATCAGAGAAACTCGGCATAAAATTTGTTGATACTGCTTTATTGTCAATGGTACTTTTTAGCAAAATATAGTTTCCCTGATTATCTCTTTCAATTAGGTCTAATTTTATTTTAACTTTGTCTGAGATCACCCTTTTCCTCTTCACTTCAGCTGGAGTATAATAGCCTCTGTCCAGCCTTTCATTTCAACTCTGTGAGTGCCTTTCTGTCCCAAGCATGTCTCTTGCATGCAACCTATTGTTGGCTACTAGTTTTCTATCCATTCTTCTAACCACCTCCGTTATATGGGTTATCTCATCCTGTTAACATTCACAGTTATGATCAGTAACTGTGCATTTCCCTCCATTCCATTTTCCTGTTTATCCATCTCTTTCTGTTTGTATCCTGTTCCTCCTCAAAAGTTTGTCTTGCTTCTGACTGTTGCCTTCCCAGTCTATACCCTCTTCCTTATCCACCTCCATTTCTTATCTTCTTCCCATTTTGTCTTCCTTTGGGGTAAGACAGACTTTTATACCCAACTAAGTATGTGTGTGTATGTATGTATTGGACCAATTCTGATGAGAATGTGGTTCAAATATTGCTTCCCACTGCTGTCCTGTCATTTTCTCCTCTGCTATAAAAGCTCTTCCTTGTATGCCTCCTTTATCTGGGAAAATCTGCCCTTTTCTGCTTCTGTCTTCTCCGATCCCATCCCTCTTTCTTACCCCTATTTGACTGATATATTGGGATGCTCCTTTTTTTGGAGATAATTCCAACAGAATTAACTCAAACTCATGTTCTTTGTATATACAGACTACTTCTAACTGCCCAAATAATGATAAAGTTAAATCTTCCCATACATGAATTATTCTTTTAAAAAAGAAATTGAACAACCCGGACTCGACTATGGATAGATGGCTATTGCTAGTATCCTTCCAGTTTCTTTTGTTGGTGACATAGAGTAGTGTCAGGCTCTGGTGGAAATACCTTATGCTTAAAGTACCTTTTCAAGAGATGAATTTTTTTACATTTTTAAAACCCTTACAAACTTCCTGTTGAAGAAGCTGTTACACATAGTATAATAGCTATTACACTTAGCAAGCAGAATGTAGTGGTCAGGACTGGACTGAGAATCAGGAGGGACTGGGTTCAAATTCTGCCTCAGATTCTTATTAGTTGTGTGATCCTGGAAAAATTGCGTAAACTTTTGAAGCCCCAGTTTCTTCATCTGTAAAATGGATTGGAGACGGACTCAATAGTCTCTATCATTTCTTAAAGCTTTCTCTGTGATCTTATGATGCCACCATGGTCTGATGGAAAGCATTAGCCTAGACTCGTGAAATCTTGGATTCAGATTCACATCTCATGGTTCTACTACTTAGCAGCTGTGTGACCTGGTACAAGTGACAACCTTTCTGGTCCTGAATTTCCTTATGATTATTATAATTGATAATAATACTATTCCCTTGAAATCCCTTCTAGGTCTGGGTCTATGATTCTGTCTTCTCCTGCTATGATTGTGTTTATTCTCAGATCCATATCTATATTTTCTACATCTTTGTTACAGTGGGCAGCCTATTCCAAGAGTTGAGTACACTGATGAAGAGAAGAAAACATGGGGTATGGTGTTCAGGACCTTGAAGTCTTTACATAAAACTCATGCTTGCTATGAGTACAATCACATCTTCCCTCTTCTGGAAAAATACTGTGGTTTCCAAGAAGACAACATTCCACAGCTGGAGGATGTTTCTCAGTTTCTTCAAAGTAAGTTTGCCTGATACTTAAGGTCTATGTGGGACAACTTCTGGGAAAGTCATTGTATTTGCATAATCCTGGTTGTTGAATTTCCTGGTTATCCCTGCTTCTGGTACCCTCCCCATCCAGTACATGTGTATGTGTGTGTGTGTGTGTGTGTGTGTGTGTGAGAGAGAGAGAGAGAGAGAGAGAGAGAGAGAGAGTCAGAGACAGAGAGACAGAGAGACAGAGACAGAGACAGAGAGACAGAGAGCCCGAGATAAAGAGAGAAGGAAGGAAGGAGGAGGAGAAAGGGGGAAGAGAGAAAAGAGAGAGAAAGAGGGGAAAAGAGAAGGAGAAGAAGGGAGGGAGAGGAGAGAAAAGGAGAGAAGGAAAGAGTAAAAGAGAAGCGAGGAGGGAGAGAAAGAGAGAGAGGCGAGAAGGAAGGATAGAAGGGAGGGAGGGAGAGAAAGGGGGGAAAAGAGGGAGAGGGGAGACAGAAACAGAGAGAAGGAAGGAGCTAGAGAAAGTGATAAAAGGAAGGAGGGAGAGAGACAGAGAGAAGGAAGGAGGGAGAGAAAGAGAGAGAGGTGGAGGGAGGGAGGGGAAAAGACATGGATTCAAATCATAGCTCTGCTTTTTACTAGCCATATGACCACGGCAAGCCCTTTAAATTTTCTTGACCTCAATGTCTTTACCTGTTAAATGAGAATCATATACTTACTCCATCTTCTTTATAAGGCCAACGTTCTTTATAAGGTCTGAGTTCCCCTAGACCAAAGAGGACAATGCCCACAAAGAAGGAGGAGCATAATTTAGTAAATGGGCCCCTAGCTTTAGAGACAGGAAGACTGGGGTTTGAATCCCACCTCAGACACTTGCCAACTACATGACCCCGGACACCTCCTGAGCAAACCAATGAACTTCTTTGCATCTTCCTTTCCTTAACTACACAATAGGGCAATGGTCTTGTTGCCTGTAAGTTCTCTAGCTCTCAATAAAGTGCTCTACAAATTGTAAAGTGCTATGTTTTGTGACTTTGTAAATGTGTAGGGAGAGGCTAATGGGGAGGATTGGGTCTGTGCTTCCCTTAGTATAGGGAATTCTCAATAAAGAAACTCTCTCCACTAATGCAGATTAACCATTCATCTATATTTCATACTTTTAAACAGCTGTCTAGAGGCACTGGGAAGTTAAGGCCTCTCAAACCAGTACATGCCATAAGGACTTGAACTCACACCTTTCTAGCCCTCAGACCTTCTTTTCACAAAGATATGCTGCCTTGTCAGTCAAGGACAACCATTCCTGTTTGGTCGACAAAGGGGACCTGGAAAACTTGGCCTTTGGGTAGTTGACTTATTTGAAAATATTATTTACCTCATTCTTAAGTGCTCATTTTTGGTCTTATCCTGAACTGGTACTCATAGGTTTTCTAGCTGGGTCCCAAGGGAGCTGAATAATCTCAGGTTGAAATATGCAGTCTCTCAGTCTATATTCCCACTACTATAGATCACGAGCCCCTACTGATGTACTTCCTACTAATAATCAGATGGTAGATACATGTAGCTCTTAACAAAGTCATTTGCTTACATGGCATAGGCAAGATCAAGAGCTACTCCTTCCCAGAAACCTGGGGTGTTCTCTCCCACTGATGAACATGATTTCTATGGGAACCTGTACAGCAGGAATGAGGCAGATATGTAGGCAACACATGAAGTATTCCTTGGTATTCCTCTGATATTCAAAAATGTTTGTCTTGTGCCAAGTCTACATAAAGCTTCCCCCTGAATGTGACATCTCTGCTGGGTACCAAGGTCTGTTCTTTCTAATTCAATTCTTTTTTTTTTTTGCTTTTTGGAGGGGCAAAGGCTGGGCATTTGGGGTTAAGTGACTTGCCCAGGGCCACATGGCTAGTGAGTATTAAGTTTCTGAGGCTGGATTTGAACTCAGGCCCTCCTGACTCCAGGGCTGGTGCTCTATTCACTGTGCCACCTAGCCGCCCCCTTAATTCATTTCTTAATTACCAGGGCTAACTCCAGCCAGGTGCTAGAACCAGCTATAATCCAAGAGCTGATTGTTAAATTTTCAGTATGAAAATTTACACCTCAGAAATCAGCTAACTCTATATATCAGGGTTTGATTTATTATTTCATTAATGATCTAGATTTATTTAAAAATGTGTTCAGCATACAATTCCTTCCAACAGATAGTTGTTATACATTTACCAGCACATCCTGGGATAGATAACGCTCTTTGATCTCTGTTTAGTCATTTTCAGTTTTGTCTGACTCTTCATGACCCCATTTTGGGGTTTTCTTGGCAAAGACACTGGAGTGGTTTGCCATTTCCTTCTCCAACTCATTTTACAGATGAGGAAACTGAGGCAAATAGGGGTAAATTATTTGCTCGGGGTCACATAGCTAGTAAGTGTCTGAGAATAGATTTAAACTTAGGTTTTCATGATTCCAGACCCAGCACTCCATCCACAGTGCCACCTAGTCAACTCTTTTTCTTTGTTGTCAGAGATTCCACTCATTGAAGATGCCTCTGACCTCAGGTGATTACTTCTTTATATCCATGTTTGTCTGGAATTGCTTCTCTTTATGTTGTCTTCCAAACTTGTACCATCGTTTGGCATATCCATTAAGTGGTTTTTCAGATAGATTAGACATGGAGATCATTCTTCAAATTTATTCTTATTAACTAACCTTTGATTTACTTCATTTATTCTGTTATTTGCTGCTTCAATCAAAACTTTTACTCTTTGGATGTTATTATGTAATTTCCTCAAAACTGTTCCTTAATTTGTGTGTGTGTGTGTGTGTGTGTGTGTCCTGGTGGATCTCCTTTTAATAATTTTAATATATTTGTTATATAATTCAATTTATGATTTACTTTCTCCTTTGAGACACCTTCAATCCCATCGATAGATGTTTCAACTTTCATTAAAGAGGGAATTTACCCTCTTAGGACTCCTATGTTACAACATTTACCTTTTGTGTTATAATTTTAAATTTTATTATGTGATATTCTGATAAGGAGTGAAGATGATGGTAGAAGGCACAGGCCTAGCAAGTCTGACTTGGGTATAAGCTGAAGCTTATACTGGGGAGTGAACCAGGTAGAAAGCTTTGCTCAGTTTCAGAAATGTGAGTAAATCTAAACGTGAGAAGACTCTCAGCTTTAAGAAGTGAAGAATTCTCTCTTTTAATGTAGGTATGGGGTGAAGGAAAAATATTCCACTGGTTTCAATACCCTGCCAGGTACCTTTTTGGTAAGATGAGGGAGTAGGGGTATAAGAGCTGAGGAGTGGGAAACTTTCTGCCTCTGTGTGGGGTAGATTTCAACAAAATAGTAAGAAGGATAAGTTCTTAGGGGAAAAAAAATCTACTTTGCCCTCTACTAAATATATCATATATATGTATATGTAAATCTTATATACACAAATATGAATGACACATGATCTTTTCTAACTTCAAATGAAATAATAAAATTAATTTCAAAATCATAAAAATTCCATATGTCAATATTTGTAGAATATAGTTGAAGCATGTTTAGAATCAAGTTTGTATTGTTAAGTTACTACATTATTAAGAAAAGAAAAAAATAAATGAATTAAGCTCATTTTTAAGGGTGCAAGAAAAGAAGCAATATAGAATAAAGTAAAAAGAAAGAAACTTGGAAATAAGAGCAAAAAATATAAAATTAAAAACCATAATAATTGATAAATAAAACTAAGAGGTTTTTAAGTTACGTGTCAACAAAAGTGAAAAAGTATTTACAAATGATAAAAAGATGACATGCAAATAACCAAAATTACAATAAAAAGAAAACATCACAACAAAGACTAAAGAAATTGAGAATAATTTTCTAAAATATTGGTACTTTATGAAAGATGTAAATTATTATCCATTCACAGGGGTTGTCTGGTCAAAGGATGTGAAAGGATAATTTGTTTAAAAAGAAACATAAATTATCAATAATAACATTAAAAAACCCTCAACCTCACTAATCATCAAAGAAATGCAAATGGAAACAAATTTGAGATGCCATCTAACATGTGTCCAATTTGCAAAAATGATGCAAAGGAATGAAACTCCCAACTTAGTGGGGTTGTAGAAAATGGCATCTTTATTAACTATTGATGAAATTGCCAAACAGAATATTGTTAGAGAGGAACCGAGCGAAACACAATAAAAATTACAAAAATAAACATTCTGTTTGACCCAGTAATTCCATTTTTTAGGAACAAAACACGAAAGTGTTATCCAAAGCACACATACACACACACAACTGCTCAAGGTTTTTTCATGGTAATTTTATTTCTATTAGAAAAAACTTGGAAGCCACCTTAAAGGAATTGTTAAGTTGTGATAATATTTACATTATAGCAATCTGGATGATATGAAGACTGGTGGGTAGGCCTTTAGGAAATAATGCAAAGAAAAATGTGGATAAGAACTAACCCTCCCTACTTCTTTTAGAAATATTCATAAAGCATTAAAATTGCCCTAGTCTGAAGCCTTCAGACTAAATGGAAAAAGAAATCCTATCTACCTTTACCTGTCAGTTCTGAAATGCTTGCTCCCTTCTCTTTGGAGAGTTTTTGCCCTTGTCCTGTTAACACTCTGATTAAGACATTTCTTCTGCACACAAAAATGGAACCAGAAGAGAGTCCATACATACACACACACTCCCACACATACGTGCTCTTATACATACATATATACACTTCCACACACATACGGAATATAAGAGCAAAAGAAGACAGGACCAAAGGTTCCTGCTGGAGGTTGAGAGGGATTGCCTAAAAAGTTGTCTTGACATTTTGTGCATTGAAATTCAATTAAATGTAAAGTGTTGTGATACAAGTTTGATTTTTATCAATAACTCATTAAAATAATAAATACTATTGAAGAAGAAAAAGGTCAATCTGAGGGACACTGAGAAAGCCCAGCCCAGCCCCCAAGTAGATCTCTTATTTGTCTTTGCTAATGAGATCACAATTTCTATTATTATAGCTTAATTATTTTGGTTTAAGGCATTATTTCCTTTGAAAATGTGAATACCAGGAAAGGTAAATGTGGGAAGAACACTAGATTTGGACTCATTGGACCTGAGTTCAAATCATAACTCTGCCAATAATTACTTCCGTGATCTTGGGCAAATCTTTTAATTTCTTTGAGTCTTATTTTTCTTAAGTCTGTAATGTGAGGGTTTGTTGTTGTTTAGTCATGTCTGACTCTTTATCATCTCATATTTCCTTCTCCAGCTCATTTTACAGATAAGGAAACTGAGGCAAACAGGGTTAAGTGACTTGCCCAGGGTTACACAGCTGGTATCTGATGCTAGATTTGAACTCAAGTCTTCCTGATTCCAGGCCCAGCTCTCTATCCACTGCACCGCCTAGGTGAATCAATACAAGGGCAATAATATATAAATATATACATATGTATACATACATGTGCATATACCAGCATATATACATACACATACATACATACATATAGATGTATATGGCAGTATACAAATACAACCTTTCCAATGGGATTGTTTTGAGGACAGTGCCTGATAAATCTTGAGAGGGAATCTAGATTTAAATTCTATCTCTTCCTGTTGTTGCCTGTATGACCTTAGACAAGACATTTAATTTCTCTAGTTTTCTGTTTCCTCATTTGTAAAATGAGGGCTTTGGACCCCTTGGCCTGTAGTTTATAAACCATACTATTATAACTTTAAAGTTCAGATTTGTTCATTAAAAATTGAATTTTATCTACAAGGTATTTATATACCTTGTTATTTATATAATGTTTCTGCTAATTATTTATAATTAAATAATATGAATTTGATTGTTTTCTTTTCTTAATTTGTCACCTGAAAGGTTTGGACTAAATCAACTCAAAAGCCCCTTTTGTTTTGAAATACATGATATGGTGACTTTAAGTGATTATCTATGACCAAGTCAGATTAGCACATTAGGCTGAATAAATTATTCAGATCTTTTCCAAGTTCTATTTTCTCATCTGTAAAATAAGGAGGAATATATTGATAACAACTAAGGTCTTTTCTATGACTTTATATAAGCATTTGGGCAGGAGAGTTAGAAGTTTGGAGCAGAGATACTGACTTGGGTCGCATAGTGCCTAGAGTTCTGGGCCTATACTCAAGAGAACCTGAGTTCAAATCTGACCTCAGACGCTTCCTAGCTATGTGACTCTGGGCAAGTCACTTAATTAATTCTGTTTGCCTCAGTTTCCTCATTTGAAAAATGAGCTGGAGAAGGAAATGGCAAACCATTCCAGTATCTCTGCCAAGGAAACCCCGGATAGGGTCACTTACGTGCACATGCACGTGTACACACTTGCACACACACACACACACACACACACACACACATTCATTGCTTAGATAAAGGCTTACTCTGCTTAATTCATCATTTGTCCTCGTGCAGGCTCTGGCTCTTTATCTATAGAAAGGCCTGTCAGAACCTACTCTGACCAGCCCCATTTTCCTTGTCCTCCTCTCATTTCTAACTCTTGAAGGCTGTACTGGATTTCGCCTCCGACCTGTGGCCGGCCTGCTTTCCTCTAGGGACTTCCTGGGTGGCCTGGCATTCCGGGTTTTCCACTGCACACAGTACATCAGACATGGATCTAAGCCGATGTATACACCAGAACCGTGAGTAGTTGAGCCAAGAGTCCCATGGGGACGGGGTGTGGCAATATTCTGAGGCCATGAGACAGAACTGAACTGAGAGTTCCTGCCTTTGATTTCTACTGTTGTTACTGCTGTTTCATTATTATTGGGTCACAGTCATTACTGGATATACTCCTCCCCATCCATCTCCCAGAACTGAACCTTCCCCCTCCCACCACTATCACCAACAAAGCGGTTAAGTAAAACAATGCTCCCTCTCCTACCCTCCCAATTAGTCCTATTTGACTCTCCATAACTCCATTTGAGGTTTTCTTGGCAAAGATAAGAGAGTGCTTTGCCATTTCCTTCTCTAACTCATTTTATAACTAAAGGAACTCAGGCAAATTGGGTGAAGTGACTTGCCCAGGGTCATACAGCTAGTAATTATATGTCTAAGACAGGATTTGGTTAGGTCCTCCTAATTCCAGGGCTGGCACTCTATACCCTGTTGCCAACTACCTGCCCCAACACAAGGATACAGTGATTTTATCTGACAATGCATTTCATGTTCTGCCTTGCTAACCTCCTATCCTGTCTCTTGGACAAGAGGAAGGAGGTGCATTTCAGTACCTCTTCTCTGGGACCAATATTGGCTTTTTACAGTCACAATCAGAGCTTGTCTTCCTTTGAGTATTTTCCCCCATCCATTACTGTAGTCACTGTCTATACTGGGTATTAATGTCAGAGGTGGATCTGGGTGTGTTGAAGGTTGAGCAGCTGCTGCCTTTGCCACTTGAGCTCAGATGCCTAGGGCTCCGAGAGAGATTGACTGTGGGGGTCTGGGCAAATCCCAACTTTGCAGATTTCTGAGAAATAGTGCTCTCTCAGATGCTGAGAATGTGCTCAATTTAATTGGTGAAGGGAGTTTGAGACAATATTTGTAAAGAGCACATGGTAGGTACTTGGAAACTATGTTTCCATCCTCTTTCTCCTCCTCCCCCAATTTTCCAAACCAATGAAATCACAGAGTAGTAATTTCTTGTATCTACCAGACTACAAATGTACGAGTATTTTGTACTTGCCAGATGGGTGTCAGCCATAGTAGATGCAAGAAAGGCTATTGTCTACTAATTTTGAAGTTTCCATTTGATCCAGAGAAGTCATAGAGAAACAAATATAACAGACAGAGCTCTAGCCTCGGGGGCAGGAAGATCTGGATTCAAATACTGCGTCAAACTCTTAATTAGTTATTTAACTCTGGGCAAATCATTTCAGCTCTCTAAGCCTAAGTGTGTTGATGTTTATAGATGTTCGTTGGTTCTTCATCAAGGAAATACCAGGTCATTAATGTATTGATTTCAAGAAGGACCTAAGTATTTTCGTCACCATGAGAACAGTCAGTCAGTCAGTCAACAAGCATTTATTAAAGTTTACTAGGTGACCCACATTATTCTAAGGACTGGGGCTACAAAGAAAGGCAAAAGCGCAGGCCTGCCTTCAAGGAGCTCACTTTCTAGTAGGGAAGAAAACATGCAAAAAGTCTTGTACGCACATGGAATGTCCATTGTGGATAGAAGGCAATCATCTCAAAGAGAAGGTGTGCTTTGACTTTCTTTGCTCCTTTCCTTAGCTGCAGTTACTATGTAGTACCATTCAACCCACTAGGACTCTGCCACAGTTGACCTAACCTGTGTCCAAGATGGCTTTTGTTTTATCCTTGGCATGGTCCTGATTTGGTGCCAACTGTGTTTCCCTTGTGGGGTAAGGTAGGATGGAATCTTGGAGTCTACCCACCACAGCCGCAATTCTGGGTTGGTAAAATGTTTGCTGGATTTGGAGGTAGAGGACCTGACTTCAGATCCTGATAATGCTACTTATCACATATTTGACCTTGGGCAAGTCATTTCCTCTCTATGGGCCTGGTTTTCTAATCTATAAGATGAGGGAGTTGGACCAGATGGTCTGTAAGGCCCTAAATCCTTTGATCCCTTAGAAATTAAATATCAGGATCTCAATTTCTGCCTGGCACATAGTAGGCACTTAATAGACGTTTGTTTTTTGAAAAGAGATGTTTCTCTTTTCCCTTCTCTCCTTGGCCTCCTTCCCTTAAATGCCAGAAGGAATAATAGGGAGTCATACTATCCATGCCTAAGTATTACCATTCTCCCTGCTTCATTATATCCTATTCCAATTCCTTATTCAGAGAAAGGCTTACTCTTTAAGAGGTCGGGCCTCAATCATTTTTTTAAACTTTCTTCTTGCCCCACGTGAAGCCTGTGAATGACACTTTTTTTTTACTCTTTTAACTTTATTTATTTTAACATTTATTTTTTAAAAATAATTGAGTTCCAAATTCTCTCCCTTCCTCTCTCCCCTCCTCCATTCCTCGAGAAAGCAAACAATGGGATATCAATTATACATGTAAAATCAAAATATGATTCCATAACTACCATGTTGCAAAAATAAAATTTTTTAAAAGCAAGAAACATAAAGTTAAAAAAGTATGCTTCACTCTCTATTCAGAGTCTCATCAGTTCTCTCTCTAGAGGTAGATAGCATTTTTCATCATGGGTCTCTCAGAATCGTCTTGGACCATTATCTTGAAAAGAGAAGCTAAGTCTTTTACAAATGATCATTGTTAAAATACTACTGTTACTTTGTACAATGTCTTATGATTTTGCTCGCTTCACTTTGCATCAGTTCATATAAATCTCCCCAGGTTTTTTTGAAACCATCCTGCTTATGAATAATACATAACTTCTCTGCTTTCTTTCAGCGACATCTGCCATGAGTTATTAGGGCACGTTCCATTGTTTTCTGATCCAAGTTTTGCTCAGTTTTCCCAGGTGAGGAAATGGATTTCTGTATACATTCAGCAAACATTTATTGAGTTCCTACTGTATATAATGCACTGTGTTAGGTGCTATGGGATATTGCAAACATGAATAAGGAAGTCTTTCTTCAAGGAGTTTGTAATCTGTTAGGTGAGAGATTTGTATGCAGATATAGTATTTTAATACAGGGCCTCTTATCATGTGTGCATGCATGTGTGTGTGCATGTGTGTACATGAGAGAGAAAGATAGAGAAACAGAGACACAGAGATACACACACACACAGATAGACCCTCTTGGTAGTCTCATAAAGCCCATAGACTCCTCAGAATACAGGGTTTTGTGTTTGCTTTTGTTTTAAAGACTGGGTCTCCCTATATGCCTGGAACATAGAAAGCACTTAATAGTTATTTCCTCCTCCTCCCCTTCCCCATCTTGTCCAATATGGTAGAACATCCAAGGGCTACTTCTCAGGCTCATGCTGCTCAATACAGGAGATTTGACTCTATTTCCAAACTGGGTCAGTTCACCCCTCCTTAGGCAACCTAGTACTCCCCACCATGCACTTTTCTGCTAGGCTTGCCATCTCGATGCCAAATTTAATGCAGACACCTACTTGTCATTGCTTATTGCACCTCAGAACTCCTGAAGTCAAGTGATCCAACAGCCTTAACCTCCCTGGTACCTACCATTATAGGTATATACCACTGTACCTGGACAGAATGACATTTTTAAATGCAGAGGATTACACAGGAAAACAAATGTATTGAAATTCAATTCCATACACACATGTATGTGTGTATATGTGTGTATATATGTATGTATGTATGTATGTATGTATAAACCGGCAAGCATATATTTAAAACCAAGCTCACAGACTCCAGGTTTAGAACTCCTGTAAGCAAGGCAGACTATAAGTACCATAAGAGATTTGGGAACAAGTCCTAAGAGGAATCTGGAGAGATGGAAAAGATAATATCCAAGCTTTATTTCGGGGGTGGGGGGAGGTCATGGAAGGCTTTATGAAAGAAGATGCTCTTGTGGGCGGCTAGGTGGCGCAGTGAATAGAGCACTGGCCCTGGAGTCAGGAGTACCTGAGTTCAAATCCGGCCTTAGACACTTAACACAAAAAACTAGCCATGTGACCTTGGGCAAGTCACTTAACCCCAACTGCCCTCCACAAAAAAAAAGCAAAAAAAAAAAAAAGAAGATGCTCTTGAGTTGGTATCTGAAGGATGAGTAGGGTATGAGGGTTAGGAAGTGTGAGCAGACTCATGCTTTGGGAATGGTGATTTGGCTTCTGTATGGGAGATGGATTGAAGATGACAGAGGATGGATTTGGGGAGCTCAGTTAGGAGATGATGGAAAAAGCCTAGGGGAGAGGTGATGGGAACCTGTCCTAGGGGGGTGCCTGGGTGAGTGAAGAGAAGGGGACAGACAGACCCCCCATGGTACCCAGTGTGACACTTTGCACACAGTATAGATTTAGTAAACGGACTGATGGACCCCTAGCATCTAATAACATACTTTTGTTATATTATTACAGGAAATTGGCCTGGCTTCTTTGGGTGCCCCTGATGAATACATTGAAAAACTTGCAACGGTAATATGAGCTTTGTGGGACTTTAGAATGATCATCCTGGCCTAGGAGACAATTATGGCATCATAAGCAGAAGGCCTTTGACTATTGAAGTCTGGACACTTGACTGTTTTGGAGAAGTCAGGGAGACTTTTAAAAATCCATACAGCACAGAGATAAAGTACTGGGGCCTGTACTTGTAACACCAATGCCATGTTCACAGCACCCACGGTGGCTATGAATATGCTGGTGTAGTTGTGAATCACAAAATGTAACAGGCTCTCCCCATGGAAGACAGAACCAAGGCATTTATTCAAATATCAAAGTCAAATTCATTACAGTAACCATGAAGATGGTACACATAATCAATGCAGCAAACCGCCATATTCCCAAACCTTCCCAAACCTTCCCTCCATCAGACCTTCAAAACAAAACAGATTTCCCTCAAGTAAGAATGCCCTTTTCTCACTCATGGCAGCTCCTCAGCCTCCATGCTGTTTCTTCCAGTAGTTCTGGCTAGCTCTCAGCTTGTACTCAGCTTTTTATCCTGGTCATTAGCTCCTCCCTGCCCCACCCCTTCCTGTTGCATCAGCAAGTTCCTCCCATTGTGGGGTTCACAAGTTCTGGCTTTCTTTTTTTTTTTT
>CM053597.1:171877372-171931310 GCA_028646575.1 Pseudocheirus occidentalis | reverse complement strand
GATTTCTCATAAAGTCATTTGCTTCCATTTGCTCCACTCTAATTCTGAAGTAATTATTCTCTTCTGAATGCTTTAGAGATTCTTTTTCAATCTTGCAAATTTGACTTTTTAAGGCATTCTTCTCCTCATTGGCTTTTTGGGCCTCTTTTGCCATTTGAGTTAATTTGTTCTTTAAGGTGTTATTTTCTTCAGTCAGGTTGCTGACTCTCTTTTCATGATTTTCTCACATCATTCTCATTTCTCTTCCCAATTTTTCCTCCACTTCTCTTCTTTGGTTTTCAAAGACCTTTTAAAGTCAGTCTATGGCTTGTAGGCAATCTTCATGTTTCTTGGAAGCATTTGGTGTGGGAGTTCTGTGTTTTTTTCCTCCCATTCCATGCTTTGATCTTTTTTGTCCCCATAAAAGGATTCTAGAGTTAGGTTACTGTTCTTACTTTGCTTCCTTTTCTTATTCATATTGGCCAGTCAATTAATTGCTTGATTTTTTTAGCTCTGTGGAACTCTGCTTCCAGGGGGGAAAGCTCTGTCCCAAATTGCTGGGGTTTTCACAGCTGCTGGAGCTATTAGAGGGGTGCTACAGCCCCCACCAGCTTTAGCTCACTGAAAGCGCACCCCAGGACGACCACCCAAGACCAAGGTCCGGACCAGGCCACTCAACACAAGAGCACTTGGCCTCTGATCAATGGCTTGGTCCCCCCACAGTTTGCAAGCTGGGAGCTCTGAAGCAGCCGGGTGGGTGCAGCTGCTGCCGTTTCTGCTACCCTGGGGGCAGTTCGGCCCGACTGCTTTTCACCCCCAAATTTAGCTGAATTCCACTGACCTTCTTCTTAGACCTTATTTCTCCTCACTTGATAAATCTGGAAACTGCCCTAGCTGCTGCCAATCTGCTCTCCTGAAGACTCCATCTGCAGCTCCTCCTGACCTCCCTGGGGCCAGGCTGTGGTTTCAGGCTGGGCTGGTTTCAGGTCCCAGCACTGCAATGAGTCCTTCCTGCTGAGTTGCCTTCAGCAAGAGATGTGTTTTCTGTATTTTTGTGAGTTTTGGAACCCTAAAATTTGTTTAGAGTCATATTTTATGGGAATTTGAGGTGGTTATGTGGGAGCTGTGAAACCTTGCTGCTTCTATGCTGCCATCTTGGCTCCTCCCCTGATCTCGGACTGAATTGTTTACATACCAAACAAGTGTTTTGGCATTAGGGAGACATTCTCTTCTTGTTTTAATGCTAGTCTCTCAGTTCCTTCAAGCAATCCTCACAAAATCTGGTTTCTAGATTCCTCATTGTCTTAGTCACTTTCTTTTCTTTATTTTGAGTTCCACATTTTTCTCACTCCCCTCCCCTCTTCCTAAAATGGAAGGCAATTTGATATGGGTTATACATGTGCTATCTTGTAAAACATATTTCCATATTAGTTATAATTGTGAAAATAGAAACAGGTCAAAAGGGGAAAAACATTTAACAGAATAAAGTAAGTGAAAAAAGTATGCTTCAGTCTACATTCAAAGTCCCTCAGTTCTTTATCTGGATATGGATAGCACTTTCCTTCCTAAACACTTTGTACTTGTCTTGGATCACTGTATTGCTGAGAAGAGCTGAGTCATTCGTAGTTGATCATTAGATAATATTAATGATACTGAGTACAATATTTTCCTGGTTCTGTTCATTTCACTTTGAATCAGTTTGTACAAGTATTTTCAGGTTTTTCTGAAATCTGCCTGTTCATCATTTCTTATCACATAGTAGTATTCCATTACATTCATATATCATAGCTAATTCAGCCATTTGCCAATCTATGAGCATCCCTTCAATTTCCAATATTTTGCTGCCATGAAAAGGGCTGTTTAAATATTTTCATACGTCTTGGTTCTTTTCCCTTTTGTATGATCTCTTTGGGGTACAGAACTAGAAGTGGTATTGCTGGGTCTAAGGGTATTCAAACTTTATAGCTCTTTGGACACAGTTCCAAATTGCTCCTCACAGTGGTTGGATCAGGTCACTATGCCACCAATAGTATATTAGTGTCCCACATCCTCTCCAACATTTATCATTTTCCTTTTCTGTCATATTAGCCAACCTGATGGATATTGTACCTTAGAGTTGTTTTAATTTGCATTTCTCTATTCAAAAGTTATTTTGAGCACTTCTTCATATGCCTATAGATATCCTTGATTTCTTCATCTGAAAACTGCCTATTCATGTCCTTTGATCATTTATTAATTGGAAAATGGCTTATATTCTCATAAATTTGACTTAGTTCTTTATATATTTGAAACATGAGGCCTTTATCAGAGATGCCTACTATATGAAGATTGTTTCCCAGCTTTCTGTTTTCCTTTTAATCTTGGTTGCATTGGTTTTGTGCAAAACCTTTTTATTTTAATATAACCTAAATTATCCACTTTATATTTTATAATGCTCTCTGCCTCTTGTTTGGTCAGAAATTCCTCCCTTCATTATAGTGCTGACAGGCAAAACTATTTTTTGCTCTTCTAATTTCCTTATTGTATCCCCCTTTATATCTAAATCAGGTACCCATTTTGACCTTACCTTGGTATATGGTGTGAAATGTCATTCTATACCTAGTTTGTATACTATGTCCTAGTCACATTCTCCTGAGTATCCTCTAGTTTATCTGTATGTGGTCTCTAGAACTTAACACAATATTCTGGATGTGATTTGACAAGAACTGGACTTCAAAGGAACTTTTCCCTTTTATCCTGGGTTCTGTACTTCTGTTAATGTGGTCTGATTGTTGACATCTTTCTGTCATAAACAAAACAGATCTTGGCTTTTACTGAACTTTTGGGCCTTGGAGAGCTCTGTGTATTTTTCATATAGCTCTGGAGAGATACCTTTTTCCATGTTGTTATTAGGAATTTTTATTTAATACATTTTATTTACTAACTTTAAAAATGAGGGTCTTTTATGACAGAAGAGGAAATATTATACTGAACAACCAATTATTGTCTTTATGGACCATTCAGGGGTGGGGAACCTGCAGCCTTGAGGCTACATGCAACCCTCTAGGTCCTCAGGTATGGCCCTTTGACTGAAACCAAACTTCATAGAACAAATCCCCTTAATAAAAGGTCACCATAATATATTTTATTAGAATCACCCCAAAAAAAAAGGAGAGATAGTTGGAACTGTTCTTGTAAATTTACATATATTGCAAATTCTTCTAAAGTAAATTTTAATGGTAAGCTCAGTTTTGTTTTTTTGTTGTTGTTAGAAATATTCTATGCCCATCAATTGGGGAATGGCTAACCAAGTTGTGGTATATGAATGTAATGGAGTACTATTGTGCTATAAGAAATGAGGAGGAGATGGACTTCATATTCACCTGGAAAGGCCTATACAAACTGATGCTAAGTGAGAAGAGCAGAACCAGGAAAAATGTGTACACAATCACAGACTCATCACATGTGTGATGACCAACTTTGATAAACTAGACTCTTCTCAGCAACGCACAGTTATAAGACAACTCTACAAGTCTCAGGATGGAATGAGATATATCTACATTCAGAGAAAGATCTAGAAGGACCAGAGTTTAAATGGAGACCAAAGCAATACATGCTATTGTTCTTTATCGTGTTTGGTTTTCTTTCTTTTTTCCCTTTGTTCACTCCATTGGTTACAACCCTTTTACACAACCAGACTATTGTATAGTGTGGAAGTATTTGCAGATCTTATACTTGATTGTATGCTGCCTTGGAAGGAGGGAAAGGGAGAGGAGAAAAATTGAAACTCAAGTGATTGTGGAACGAATCTTGTAAACTAAAAGAAAATAAACAAGTCAATGAAAAAAAAAAGAAAAAAAAAAGAAAGTAACAAACTCCACTTCCTGGTCTTTCCTGTTCCCATGCAAACACATGTTGATTGAAGTAGAATTGAATCTGTTCATTTGCAGTATTAATGCATAGCTGCTTGAAGGAATTTTTTCTGAAGTTTTCAAAGCCAAAGATGTCCAGGATGCCAATATTCATCTTACCATCACTCCCACTGAAAGCATTAAGCGGGCATTAAATTGTGTTTGCAGTTATTTTGTTGAAAGATATAAATATTAATCAATAAAGTTTATAAAACAACAAAAAGGAAATATTCCAACATTACAAAATTGCTTGATGTTTTCTTTAATCTTTTCTTTTAAAAAATCTTTCCCCTGAAATCTTATAAGTCAGGAAGAGAAGTTGCCATTAATGCTAAAAATGATTCTCACCTTTAGAAAACAAACTTTTATTTTGCCTTAAGTTGCTCACATCAAAAGACCACTCACTGTTTCTCTAGATGCTGCTGTTTGACTTAAAAGATCACTCACCTTCTTTCAACAGTGTTGATTAACTGTGAAAATCTGATTTTCAAAACAAGTCTATTGAAGCATTTCCAATATTACAATGAGGGATGATCTCTTATTCCTATTTTCAGAATTGCAGGAGGTCGGATACTCTCAGTCATAAAGACAGAGTTGATAAAAGGCCGAAGCAGTGGGGATGCATTCCGGCAAGCAATGGAGGAAGTTACTCAGGATTTGGATTTGAGGATTAAAAACATTATCAACTCTCAACAAGAAGACAGAGTTGTTAACACCACTGGCAGCAGTCCAGCACGGGTAATGGATTGCCTTTTTTCCTTTTTAGCCTTCTAAAGAAAGAATTATCTCTTTTGTCATTGGAAATATGATTCAATACTTGCTTAAGGCAGAGGAGTGTAATTTCCTCTGTACTGAGACTTTGTTCAAAGAAAATCTTTTAAAGTAAGATTGTGTTAGAGTTTTTTGGTTGTCGATTTCTTACAACTAAAAGTATTCCTAAATTGAATATTGCCATTTGAGATAGTATAACCCAGGGGAAGGGTACTGGATGAAGGTCAGAGCATCCTGGTTTTAGTCCTTGATTGACTACTAAGTACAATTGTGTGATCTTAAACAAGTTACTTAATATTGAGGAGACAAAATGATGCCCTGGGGTCAGAGGGCCTGGGTGCAAATTCTAATTCTGACACTACCTATGTGACCTTAGCAGGTGACTTACACTTCCTGGGTCTCAGTTTCCTGGAGTGTAAAATGTGGGGTTTGGACTAATTGACCTCTAATGTAACCCTTCTGGCATTAACATTGTCTTAATTCAAAATAATCTTTAAGTTCCTTTCCATCATGAAAAATATTAGTATCCTTAGCTCATTTGCTAGTATAGATATAGTTTATAAATATGTGTAAATATTTTCTATTTAGCTTCCATGTCAATTTTTCTAAAGCATGTCCTAATTTCTCCCTAATTGATACCTATTATAAAATAACATTGTTTCACCTCCCCGTTCACTTGTGGCATGGCTGTCTAGACAGGTTTCTTGATGGCCAGTTTCAAACTGTGCTGAGTGGTGCTTGTAGCCTCTAGGTAGAACTTACACTTTCCTCAGCAGAATTTTCCTTGCTCTAGAATCTCTCATTCTCTACCAGATTATGGAAATCCCTTAACGCTATATATACCTATCTTTTTAAAAAAAAAAAAAAGGAGAGATCAATTTTTCTAGCCTCTCGTCACCCCGTTGGCCCCAGGTGATGACTTTTTCAGGCACAGCAGCTCTTAAAAACATTCTTTGTCAGTGCCTAGATTCTTCATGAGTGGAGGGGAATACCCATGACAATGAAATCTTTGAAGTCCTTTTCATGTCTAATAATGTAGGAGGCTTGTTATAGTATTGTTTTGCCCTGGAACAAACTTTGTTGTAAGATGGTTATGTCTTAGATTTTTCCTTAAGGGGTTCTGTTAATTAGCCAGTTAAGGACCTTTTCATAAGGTAGGTCCATGGTATTGACCTTAGAGACAGATTTATAAGGGGTGCCAGTATAGATTCTTGCTTTACTATATTGAGGGATACCATTATAACTGAGATTGCTCCATGCTACTACAATCTGCAGATGGGAGAAAGCTCTGCATCTCCAGTGTGTATTTTGATGAAGTCTAGAGGGGTAAGCAGCAGGCCTTGCCCTCAAGGATCCTTGACCTCTGACTGCCTAAGGTTCCTTTACCTGAGCTTGAGTCAGGTGATAATCCCAGAGTAGCAGCACAATGGGAGCAGCAGCTCCTGCCCCTGAGGACTCCAGAGGGTCCCATTTTTTGGGACAAGGATTGAAAGCAGCAAAAATTTGGCTTCATAATGTAGTCTTTTAAGCAAGCCCCAAATCCTAAAACTAGGGACATTCCTTGAGGCTTGGACTTGATGCTTGCTTTTATGTTGTCGTAATAAATAAATGGTGATAGACAGATTCATTGGTCCTGACAACAAACTAGACAGGATTTAGATAGGTTTGTGGATGTTAAAGCTACAGGACATTAAGCAGAAGTGAAGGGTATTTGGAGTATGTGCCCAGCCTTTTGAGGTTTGCCACAAACATGGTCTTGGTGCCACTATTTTTGAGGCAGAATATTGGACAAAGAAGACCATTTTAAATCACATCACATAGATGCAGTACTTTGCTGGGGTTTGTGTGTGTGTGTGTGTGTCATTTAATACATTAATTTAATAGTCCTCTGAGGTCAGGCTGAGGGTATTATCCCCATCCATTGCCTGAGGAAACAGATACTAGGAAGAGTCGTTCCTGGAGGCCTAGGGTCAGGCCCTGGCATGAAGACGATTTGGGCCTGGGCATCTTGGCACAACCTTCTTCTCTTTCTTCTTGATCATACTCTTTTCTACCAAGCTATAGATTTGTACCTCAGAGGGACCTTTTAGGTTATCTAGTCTAATCCCTTCATTTTTCATTTGGGGAAATTGAGGCCTAGTGACAGTGGCTTTCCTGTGTGGTTTGTACTGCTTGTCTCACCATTTTGTGCTTGTGCCTCATAGTTACCAAAATGATTTTCCTTAACTATACTTATGACTGTCACTTCCCTACCTCATATATTCCAGTGGTTCCCTATTCCCTTTAGGATGAAATATAATATAAACTCTTCTGTTTAGTTTTTAAAACCTACACAATGTGGCTTCATCTTATCTTTCCAGCATCTCCTTCCTGTACTCTGCAGTTCAGCTCTGCTCCTTACAGAGGAGGCAGACAGGTGCTCCATATTCCATCTCTGTCCTTTGCTTTTGCTATCCCCCATGCCTGGAATACACTCCCACCTTACCTTTATTTCTCTGAATACCTTGTTTCCTTCAAAACTGAGAGCAAGTACTGCATTTTCCATGGTGTCTCTTGTCATTCTCTCAATTGCTCCTGACCTCCCCCACCAAAAAGTTTACCTTTAAAAAATTCGTATCTATTTAATAGATGCTTATTTCTGTCCATGGTGTTTCCTGTTGTGGAATGTAGGGCAGGGACAATTTTATTTTTGTCTTTGTGTCCCCACTGCCTAGCACAGTGCCTGGCACATAAAAGATGTCTTAACAAATGCTTATTGGTTGAGTCATAGTTAATGTTCAATTAGCCCACCAAAGAAGGAGAGTATTGACACAGATGATTGAAGATTGTGAGGAATGGGGGTGGGGCGGGGAGGGGATGTGTATGTGTGTGTGTGTGTGTATACAGTCTTTTTTACATCTACTTTAAATTACTTTTTGTTTTAGCCAAAATCTTATGCCATTAATCATGGCACTGCCTACTGTGGCAGAGATACAGTGAAGATTTTACTTGTTCTCTTGGATGAAGAAGCATCAAATCCTCCCACTGAAAACAAAGCAGATCTTTTGTATGGGGACGAAAATATAATTTCATACGCTGGCACTCCTATCCTGACTCTTTTTAGGTGAGAAATGAATGAGCAAATAAATGAATGAAGAATGAATGGATGAAAATTTGTTAAGTGCTTACTATGAGGAAGGGATGCAGATGTAAAAAGAGCGATACCGCTTGCCTTTCCGGGAGCTAATGGGGAAAGATAATGCCTCTGGGGAAGTGGGGGCCAAGAAAAGAAAAACAGGGTGGGTTGGGATGTCTGTTCATGGCAAATAGATGGTAAGATAGCTTGGGTTGACAGTTTGAGAGCTGTATGGAATATAAAAGTGAATGGTGGTCTGATGTCTAATGCCAGTTAGGAGACTCTATGGACTAAGAGGGCTGGTTTGCATTCATTCATTAGCCATCTGAGATGCCTCTCTGGTAGGAGCTTCCATGATGAGGGAATTAACTTCACCAGGGACTAGAAGCATGGGTGGATTCTTGGAGATCTGGGCCTGATGTGGTGGGTGCTGGTCCAGGTGGATAAAAGCAGGACAGTGGCAGCCAGAATATAAAATGGCCAGGTTGGTGACTTGTATGGTTCAGCGAGTCAGAAAGGTTAAGCATGCAGGTAATATAGAGTTTTTATAACTGCTGTAGCTATAGAGAAAAATGGGTGCCAAAAGATTAATTACTAAATGAGGAAAATCCTTTAAATTAATATCTGTGTTTCCTTACTAGTTTAATTATAATTGTTTGCTGGAAAGCAGAAGGTGAAGCCAGATGACTTCTCAAGGATGCTTTTATGTCATCCATTCTCTGATTCCAATTTTTCCTTCGAAACATTCATTTTGTTAAAAGATACTGACCTGATTCTTCCTCTAGAGCAGTGTTTCTCAACCTTCCTACTGCCATGACCCTTTAATACTCGTATGTGGCCATTCTGGCCATATCTGAGCTTATTTGCATGTGGGCAGACCTGCCTGGAGACGTGGAGACAGATCGAGGAGCAGTGACCATTGGAAATATGTGTTTTCCGATGGTCTTAGGTGACCCCCATGAAAGGGTCGTTCGAACCCCAAAGGGATTGCAACCCACAGGTTGAGAACCGCTGCTCTAGAGTATTAAAGCTATCCCAAAGATGCCTTCAGAGGGTCTACAGAAGATGTATTTCATTCCAATGCTTTTATTCAACTATAAAAAAATTAATTTTATCCATTTTGGAAAATTGACCACAGAAAACTAAATATAAAAATAGGACAAGGGCTTGTTTTCTCAGATTGGTTCTATGTGAACCCCATTAAGAAATGAGAACCAAGTAATAGTGATGATAACAAACACAGCTTTGGCCCAAGTCCTGTACATTGCTGCCTTCTAGAGGCCCCCTCGTTACTCCTCACTTATAGCTCAGTGCTCACTGTGAGTCTTCTGGCAAAGGCTGAATGAGGGAGGATTCTTTTGCAGTCGTGTGTTGTACTAGGTAGCCTCTAGGTTCTGTCCAATTTTGATATTCTGTGATATTGTGATTATGGTAATCAGCATTCAGAAGTGAGACCAAATCAATTCATTCTAAAATAATTTGAATCATTGTAATTGACTGAAAGTTTCCATCCTAAATAGTTGCCTAAAATTTGAGGTTTTAAGTAATGAAAATAATAATGACCTATATAAAAAATGACCTATGTAAACTTGATTAATTCCTAGGGCTCTAAGCAAAGAAAAAGGAGGTGATAGTACCATTATGTAAAACCTCAGAGACTTGTAATCAAGAATAAATCATCTAAGATTATAGAAGCACTGCTTTCTGTGGGAAAAATAAGACTAAATAAAGGCCACCCTTTAAAGTATAAGATGGTTTATCATTTCCTAATTCTTTTTTTATTCAGTTCTCCAACACAATCAAATGAATTCTTGATCAAGCCTTTAAGAGAACGTGTTCAGAAATCAATGGAAGAGAAAAAAATGAAGGTACAAGTATGATTAATTTGGATAAAATTATACATGAAATGATATTATCATTGATATAATGCACAACTAAAAACATCTTTGGTGTTATCATACTACATAAAGGAGCTACAGGGTAAAATGCAAGACACCTAGGAAAATATGTTTTAAAGAGAATATTGTAAATTTTTAAGTTGACAGTTATAAAAACCCTCTATCTCTGCAATCTTGATTAATTAATCTCTTGCCATTTAAATTGTTCTTATTTTCAGAGAAGAAAAAGAGGAGGGGAAATGAAGCATAAAACATGATAAAGCCATAAATTTTGACCTGGAAAGGACCCTAGAGGTCTCCTTGTCCAACTCCCTCCTTTTACAGATGAGGAAATTGAGGCCTAGTGAGGTTGAATTGCTTAGTCAAGTTTCCACAGATTGGGAGTATGTGGCAGAGCCAGGGCTCTAGCCCTGAACTTCTGACTCTAAAACCAGTGCTCTTTCTATTCTACCTTCATTATTTACGTTTGTAATGTCTTTAGTTTTCTGTTCCCATTATTTTTCTGTGCTTTTTTCCCTATGCTGTTCAAGATTTCTTGAAGGTCTTCTGCTTCTCTCTCTGGTTAAATCCTAATGATCCTTTAAGACCCAGCTCAAATACCACCTCATTCATGAAATCTTTCCCCAGTCAGTAATAATCCTTCTCCACTGGGATCTCACAGATTACTCTGTACCTAAAGAGGTCATGTGATCTGAAAGATGGTGATGTAAGTCATCTTTATCCTCAGCCTCTGATTCTGCAATCTCAGAGTAGTAAGATATGAACCACATTTATAGTAATTGAAATCGTATCACAAAGGGAAGGAGGAAGAGAATGCCTCTATGTGATAAAAAGTGTTAAAAAGTCACAGTGGAGAGTGAAACTGCTTGGAGTCCCCACTCACTCACCTTAATCATATGCTGGTGGACTGTGTACTTGGTGCAAAGAATTTGCCATGCTTGAGCTCCGGACTCCAACAGCAGTGGCCTCTACCTTGGCCTCTTCATGTCGTGATTCATTCTGAATTCCCACTCCTTATGAACTTGTCAGACATCATGACACAAAGATACCTCCCTTTTGAGCCCATCTTTGACTCCTGTGTCTTGTCCAGTCTTTCTTCTTACTATGATGATAAAATAGGTGAGCAGACCTGTTGATACAGAGCTTGTTAGAGGGTCAAAGGTTTCCATACATGAAGGAAAGGGTTGATATAAATTTATCTGTAGTCCTCTCCACTTGCCAGGCATCCAGACAGACCTACACACAGCCTACCATAAGAAGCTTAAGTTCACCTTGCCCTGAGGGTCTGGACAGAAGAAAGCGTGTTCTGTAGAGGTTGGCTTGTTATTGTTGTTTGATTATGTATGACTCTTTGTGACCACATTGGGGTTTTTCTTGGTAAAGATAACTGGAATGATTTGCCATTTCCTTCTCCAGCTCATTTTTACAGAAAAGAACTGAGGTAAACAGGGTTAAGTGACTTGCCTAGGGTCACAATCTAGTAAGTGTCTGAGGCCAAATTTGAACTAAGGAAGATGAGTCTTCCTGATTCCAGGCCCAGCGCTCTATCCAGTGTGGCACATAGCTGCTTGAGAGATTGGGTGTAAACTAGCCAATAAAGCAACACTCAGAATAATAAAGAAAGAAAAAAATGAGCAAACAGACAATAAAAGATCACCATGCAATGAATAAATATTGCAGTGTTGTGGAAACTAAATCCAAATCTCACAATGAAAAATAAAGATAATGAGTTATGCATAGTTTCCAGAAATAATGGAATAAGAAACTCCAGAATTGTTTAAAAGAGAAATTGATGTATTATAGGAAGAAATTCAGAGGAAATTAGTGTGGGGCTCAAGATATCTAAAGAAAAAATCAACAAAACAAGTCTGAGAGTAGACTATTTTGAACGTATGATAGAATTTTTTCAAAACAGTAAAGACCATATGTAAAAATGACAGATTTGAAACCTAATAAAGAAATGGAAGAATTTTAGGCAGAACAAAAACAAAAGAAAACCATGTTGGAAGAACACATGAATTTTGTGAGAGCTGAAGTGACTAACCTTGAAAACATGATATATAAGGATAGCTGAAAGATCATAGGATTCTCAGAAAAACACAGTCATTTATGAAGTCAGAATATAATACTCTAGGACGTGAAGACACACCTGTCCTTTGTAAATACTAAAAATATGCGACAGAGTATTGGTCATCAGGATCTGTGCAAATAAGTACAAATTTCTGACAGAAACACCAAGGCACAGAGTAGTTAAATTCTGGAATTCCATGCCAAACAATGAATATTAAAACAGCTAAAAGGAGCTAAGAGAGACCTTTGTCTATCAAGGAATATTCATTTAAATAGCCTAGGACTACTTTTCTAAGAAATTAAGGGAAAGATTGTGATGCACCTCCAAATAAGATAGCCTATAAAACTGAGCATTGGTTAAAAAAATAGATGGAATTTCAACATAGAAGAAACATTTGATTGATTTCTCCAAAAGAAGCCAGAATTGAATAGATTATACGAATTCTAAACTATTCAGCCAATCATTTATCATGCATTTGTCGTGTTCTTCCTATGAGTCAGGCATTGTACTAAGCACTAGGTATACAAAAGAATGCAACTCTGCCCCCGCCCCCCCCCCAAAAAGGTGCAGTTAATAAGAAAAGACTAAACCATAAATCAATTCAGCTTTCTAAGTAAGATAAGGTAAGGCCTAAAAAAATCCTTGTTTTTTATTTTTTATTTTTTATTGTTAACCAATAACTAAAGGCCAAAGAGAAAACAAAATTATCAGGGGATTATGAAGATAAAGATTTAAGGGTAGCTAAATGCAGGA
Organism: Pseudocheirus occidentalis; assembly: GCA_028646575.1. NCBI lineage: Eukaryota > Metazoa > Chordata > Mammalia > Diprotodontia > Pseudocheiridae > Pseudocheirus > Pseudocheirus occidentalis. The sequence continues at coordinate 171,918,833 of CM053597.1, read as the reverse complement.
AGGATATGGCATGGACAAGAATTGGGTTACTGTTTGGTAGACTGAAATCCATATTCCCTCAAAAATGAGATGAGTGAAGGTCAAAAAGGGAAGTCACCCAGGTGCAGTAAGGGAGAGAGGAGTAAGAAGGAACCAGCTTGCCATGGGTTTGAGCAGGGAAAGGACCATAATCTTGCTGGTCTCTGAATGTCTATGTGGGCAGTTTTATAGAGCAGGATAAGACGAGGGGAACAGAAAGACTTGGGTGGGAGAAAGGAATATAGGAGACTAATCTTTCCCCAGAAGGCCTAATGATGAGGAGAGGCATTAAAGTGTATACCAATGGAGATGGAGGGAAGAGTGATAGACTTTCTTTGGAGGAGATGGGTACCATAAGAGACCTTCACCTCTGAGCATTGGGCATGCTTCCCAAGCCTGGGACTCAGCTCAGGAGAGGGGAAGTAGATGTCCCCATAGGTGACCAGCTTCCAGGTTAGAAGGGGCAAGGATCTTAGATCCATAGGCCTTAAGAGGGCAGAGTGGTAATGGTAATGGTGCTTATATAGCAATAGGACTCATGACCCATCAAACCACACAGCCTCCTTTGTGATTGTCTATTTCCTGGGAGTTAGCCTCCAGAGATTAAGGCCCTTCCAAAGAAGATGATGGCTAAGACAAGATTGGATGAGGTCTGAATAGGTGCTAATTGGAGAATGGGATAGATAAAATCTCCTGTAGTATGACAGAGGAAAGTGGATAAAGAATGAGATGTGAGCATATAGCCTGGGACTAGAAGACCTGCAAAAATGAAGATAAGAGTCCAGGAACACTGACAGCTCACATTTATATAGCACCACCTGAGGGTGTGCTGGGCACTTTATGCATGTCATCTCTTTGGATCCTCAGCACAGCTCTGGCAGGTAGGCCCTGTTTTTATCTTTATTTTGCAGATGAGGAAACTTAATACAATCCTAAATAATAAGCATGTCAAAAAACAAAATCATAGAGACAATGATTATGTGAAAGAAAATGGTAATGACGAAACAACATACCAAAATTTCTATGATGCAGGAAAAACAATCCTCAGAGGAAAAATTATTTCTCTATAGATACAAAAAAGTCTCTAAAAGTATATGCAAAATAGAAAATGGGAGTTAATGAAATTAATATTCATTTAAAATGTTAAAAAACCAACTGCACAAATTATTCTCCAAAACTAAAAAAAAAATCACTCTATAAAACTCTTTTAAGAGAAAATATAGTCCTAATAACTAAATCAGGGAAGTATAAAGGAAAGAATTATAGTCCAACATCTTTGATTACTATCGATTCAATAATTTCAAGTAAAATTCTGTCAAAACAGAATACAGCAATTCATCCAAATCATTCACTATGATTTATCTGGATTGAAAGGATGGTTCAACGTTCGGAATACAACCAGTATAATCAATTATATAAAAAACAAAAGCAAAATCACATGAAAAAACTTTGACAAAGTACAACACTCTTTCATGCTAAAAAACTGAAACAGAAAAACCCCTTCCAATGTATAGGCATAGAGGAGCTTTTTTTTTTACACCATCATAAAAATAATATCTAAAAGTAAAATCAAGTATCATATGTAATGAGGAAACACTAGAAGTTTTTCCAGTAAATTTTGGGATAAAACAAATATGCCACCTCTCTCCACTGTTATTTGATATAGTTCTAAGAATGCTACCAATTACAATTAAGACAAGAGAAGGAAATTAAATTGTAAACGTAGATGAAGTGGAGATAAAACTATCTCTATTTCCTGATGACATGATGTTCTACTTAGAAAATCCTAGGGAATCAGCAAAGATGTGGTGTGAGATAATTGATACCTTCAATAAAAATGTACCCACAAAAATTAACAGCATTTCTACATAATAATAACAAAACCAAAAAGGCAAAAATAGAAAGGGAACTCCTATCCAAAATAACTACAAAATGCTTAAAATATTTTGGAACTCATTCTTATATAAAGCACACAAAATATTTGTGTAGATCCAGTTTTAAAGCAGCCCTCAAAGAAATAAAGAATAATTTAAATAGTTGGTAGATTATTCTGTGCTCATGACTGGGTCATGCCAATATAGCAAAAGTGTCAATACTATTGATGAATGTACAGTTTTAATGCTTTACCAATCAAACTATCAAAGGTATAATTTAAAAAAATAAAATTCATTTAGAGAAACAAAAGATCTAGATAGAGAATTTAGGGAAAGGATAAAAGAAAAGTAAAGATGTAGGGGAAGTAGCACTTCTAGATCTCACACTGTATAATAAAGCAATAGTCATCAAAACCATTTATTTTTGGTTTAAACTCCTCCTCCCCGACCCACCCCCCAAGTAAATCAGTGGAACAGACTAACCAAGGGGGGAACTCAATAATCTTGTATTTAGTTAACCTGAACACATAAAGTACTTAGGAAAGAGCTCCCTATCTGATAGAGATTATTGGAGAAACTGCAAAGCAGTCTGGCAGAAATTAAACTCTAGAGCAACATCTTATGCTTTATTCTGCAATAAATTCAGCATAGACATATGACTTAGTATTACAGATCATCCTTTAGGCAGATGAGATGAGAAATAGATCACATGTCTTACACAGCAATGGGTAGAAGGTAGATTCACAGGCAAATAAGAGAAAGAGGCAATCCAAAACCAGAAAATGGATAATGTTCATTATGAAATTGAATAATATTGCTATTCCTAGTTTAAGAAAGGAAGTGGGAAAAAAAACCAACCTTTTGTATCAAATTTATCAGATAAGGCTTTGGGATCTAGGACATATAGACAACTAACAACTACATTTAATACCCAAAACAATTCCTAAATAGATAAATTGTCAAAAGGATAGAAATCAAAAATAGTCACTTGAAAAAATGCTCCAAATTACTAATAGATCAAAACAACTTTAAGGGTTTACCTCATACCAAGCAAACTGGTGAAGGTAACAAAAGATGAGGATAGTCACCACCAAAGGAGGGATTATGGGAGGGTGGTATAATAATAACAGCAATAGCTTTTGTTTAGTACGATATAATAATACCATTTATATAGTGCTTTGAAGTTTACAAAGCAGTGTACATATGTTATCTCATTTAATCTTCACAACAATCTTGAGGTAGGTATTATTCTCCTCATTTTATAGATGAGGAAACCGAGGCTTCCTTCCAGAAAGGCTGATCCTCCTGACTCTGAGGCAGCTGGATAGAGCACTGGGCCTAGAGTCAGGAAGCCTGAATTCAAGCTTAGTCTTAGATACTGACTAGCTGTGTGACCCTGGGCAAGTCACTTAACCTCTGTTTACTTTAATCTACTGGATGAGGAAATGGCAAACCACTCCAGAATCTTTGCCAAGAAAACTCCATGGACCGTATTGGTGTGCTGTGGTCCACAGAGTCATAAAGAGTTGGACATGATTGAATGACTGAACAACAACAACCTGTTGAGTCCAAGTCCAGCACTAGTACTTTGTTGGCGGAGCTGTGTATTAGTACAACCATTAATTGAAAGCAATTCGAAATTATGCAAATAAAGTGACTGACATGTCCTTATTCTTTGACTCAGAAATTCCAGTACTAAGCATATACTCCAAGGAGGTCACTAATAAGAAGAAAGCCTCCATATACACCAAACTATTTGTAATAGAACAAAGAACTAGAAACAATGTAGATGGCCATTTATTATGGAAGGGCTAATGAACCTATAGTACATGAATGTAATAGGATATTACATTGTTTTAAGGAATGATTATGATCAAAATGAAGAAGGGAAAGATCTACATGAATTGATGCAAAGCCAAGAAAACTATCAAAATGACTACAACAGTGGAAGTAGAAAGAATCACCAAAAAATTCCCAAAGATAATGTTGCAGAAGTACAAAGAGTACATGGTCCCCAAAGAACAGATATAATAAGCTATCTCCTACCTCCTTCTCAGAGACTGGAGATTCATGGATGTGGAATATTACATACATTTTCAGATGTTTTCAATGTATTAATTGGTTTTGCTGATTTTTCTTCTCTTCCTCTTTCTCTTTAAAGAATATTCTTTGATATCTGGGATGGTCTTCTAGGAGGACAGAGGAAAGGCATACTGGGAGATTGGAGTAAGCAGAACTGAGTCTCTTGTGGCAGTTGTTTGGCCCACTTGGTATATGCTGCATCCCATTTTTCCCTTGGAGTACATAACTACTTTGACTAGCCTGACTTGCTTACTTATCAATGACTTTTGGTTAGTGTTGTTGGCAAAGAGAATGGCAGGGCCCATCTCCATTGGGGCTGCTTTCCTTGGATAATGGCTGAAAAGCCTAGATTTGAAGGAAAGTTAGGGCAAGGGAAAGGAGAGAAGAGTATTTCTTTTCCTATTATTTTTGGGTACAGGGATGGATCAGAGAGAACATGATTGAACTGGAGAAGGTGCTTTTGACTGCCTCTCTTTCTCCCTTGGGATACATTATTCCACATGAAATTCTAAATCATTTGGACCTCCAACTGAATTCTGTGATTTCCCCCCAGCACAATACTGAAAATATTCAAAGCGATGGAACAGGAAGACAGGCATATTAATATACTTTTGGTAGAGCTATAAATTGGTCCATCTTTCTGGGAAACAGTTTGTGATTATGGATAGAAAATTATAAAATTGTTTCTAACTTTTAAACTTTTAATCCTAGTATCGGACATATTTGTCAAATACAGAAATTTCTCATTTGTACCAAATATATAGGGCAGAACTTTTTGTGGTGGCAAAAAGGTAAAATAGAATTGGTGCCCATCAGTTGGAGAACAGCCAAGATAAATCATACAGTCTGAGGATAGTGGAGAATTGCTCTGCCATAAAAGATGATGAGTATGGAAAATTCAGAGATACATGAGAGCAGTATGAACTGATGCAGAATGTAGTCAATGAAGCCAGGAGAACAACAAACACAGTGACAACAATATAAATGCAAGGACACTTAAAAGAGATGGAACTCTGACGAATTGTAGCGACCATCCCCAGTCCTGGACATCGTCCTGCTTGTCAGTAAAGAGCTGCAGAATCCTGGTTGTCAAGTGTTGCCTGCATTGCTAGGGCTGTTCATTGGCATTTGGTTTTGCTCCATTGTTTTTCTTTGTTATGAGGGAGGGCATATCTGGAAATGACTGGCTATAAGAACAAAAGCCATCATCAGAACAATTGTTTGCCATTTCCTTCTCAGGATCACTTTACAGATGAAAAGACTGAGGCAAACTGGGGTAAGTGACTTAACTAGAGTCACAGCTACTAAGTGTCTGAGGTTGGATTTGAACTCAGGTCTTTCTGGCTCTAGGCCAGGCCCTCTATCCACTGCCCCAAATAAGCAGTTATTAAGTGCTTAGTATGTGCTCAGCTCTATGCTAAGCTGAGGATACATTTTCTGCCCTCAAGGAGCTTACATTAAAATGGAGGGGGGTGGGAAACAATACTTGAAAGGAAACGGTAAAGGTGGTGTGAAGGGGGCACACATTTTATTAAACACCTTCTGTGTGCCAGGTACTGTGCATTAGAAATATGATTTGATGCTCAAACCTGGGAAGAAGGTGCTCTTATCATCATTTTATAGCCAAAAACTGAGGCAAACAGAAGTTGTGACTTGTCAGTCACTCAGCTAGTAACTATCTGAGGCTGGATTTGAACTCAAGTCTTCATGACCCCAGGGACAGCTCTTTAGCCACTGTGCCATCTAGAAGTGCCCTCAAAGGGACATGATGGAGAAGGAAAGCCAAAGAGTCAGGAGTAGTGCCTAACGAAGAGTGAAGCAGGGAGTCCAGCTAGCCTGGGGAGTCCTTCCTTGAAAGGGCAGGTTAAGGAAAAAAGGACCAATCCAAAGAAGGGTCACAGTGGCAGAGTGCCGGCCACAGGGGTGGAGGGATCTTATAGGAGGAGGAAGCTGTGAGTGTTTGGTGGTCAAGGCTGATTCCAGCACAGGAGGGCTTCTGGGAAATGAAAACAGAAGTCCAGTCAATAGTGCTGGCCAGACAGAAATGAAGAGGTGAGTTACAGAATTAATTAATAATTAAAATTCCTTTTCCCCTCTAAATATAAATATAATTGGCAAGTCAGCTAACCATGCAGTCTCAGTTTTCTCATCTATAAAATGGATAGAAATACCAACATTAGAGGGATTTGTTTTTGTTGTTGCTTTTTAGGAAAGTGCTTCACAAAGTTAAAAACCCTTTCTTTATAAATATAGTTTATTCTAATAATTATAAAACCGGTCATGAATACCTTTGGTGTTGTAGCTCTATTACTTTATTTTTTTCTATAGCTTTTACTTAGCTCTTGAATTGGCCTTGCAAATAGCCCTGACATAAAGTAAGTAATTCAGAAGGAAACCAAGTTATAAGTTTATGATTCTTCAAGCTGAAGCCCCAACAGAATCAGTATAGCCTGGTACTTAGTATGGCACTTGTTGGAATGACAGAATTGTAAAAGAAAGCGATGTCATTGAGCTAATTATGGCTGGGCACTCTGGCAGCTTGCAAACACTGTTTAACTTTGACTCTCTTGTTAGAAAATTCCCTTTTGAGTTATGGAGAGCATCTGTTCTCTACAGTTGAGACTCTTGTCTTATAGAAGTGTATTTTTAAGTAGGAAATGAGACTAAATTTGGAGATTTGGTATGTTGGTGACTCTTGTTTGTGAACTGCCCATCTCATATCGTCTTGGTCAATATCCTGCATTTCTCTGACTCTACTGTCTGGATGAGTGAAGAAAACATTTATTAAGCTCTTTCTAGTATTAAAAATTGGGACCCACCATTAGTCCTGTCCTCAAGGCAACATATAGAAGAGAGTAGTGGCCAGAGAAAGGAGTCACAGGGATGCTGAGTGGAGCCATAGGGCATTCAATTGTTAATCACACCATTTCCAGAAGCAGTGCTAATACTGTGACTAGATTACTGATCCTAGAGAAAGAGGTGGAAAGGGTTTGTATGTATGTAGGAGAGGGGAAGAGAGGACAAGTTGGTGAGGGTCCACATGGGTGGCAGGGAGGATGGCAGAATGTTCCACAATGTGTAGGGTGGATTAATGTGAAGTGTGATCTGCAGCCAGCAAGAAATGGTCAGGTGAATTTGCAATCAGTTAAGCACCAAATCACACTCAGCTCTGTGCAGGTGAAAGGAGAGAAACAGGCATTTGTCATGTACCTAGTAAAAGCTAGAACTTTACAAGTATTACCTCGTTTGATTCTTTACAACAGCTCTAGGAGGTAGATGGTGTTATTATCTCTATTCTACAGTTGAGGGAACCGAGACAGATGAAGGGACTTGCTTAGGGTCTGGAAAGTGTCTGAGGCTGGATCTGAACTCAGTTCTACTGACTGTAGGTCCAGAGCTCTCTCCACTGAGCCACCTAACTGCCCAGGAAGTTGAGATGCATAATCTCTAAGATTCCTTGTACCTCTAAATCTCTATAATTTTAATGAGCAAATTAGAGAAGCAATAGATATAAATAGGGCACTGGACCTGGAATCAGAAAGACTAGAAAAATGAGGAATTCGTCCCTCTCTCAGGAGCTTTCCAGTTCTAAATCTCTGGCTATGGTAATTGTAGTCCAAGAAGGCTTCTAGAAAGAGATCAGACTTGAATTGGATCTTGAAGAATGAGTGAGAAATGGAAAGGAAGAGAACCTGTTTCAAGAAGGGCTGACAGCACCGGCAAAGGCATAGAGAGGGAACAGCAGGAAAAGCAGTAGAAAATAAAGTTGTAGAGATATGATGGGGCCCAGTTTTGGCAGGCCATGAATACCAGGCTTTGACTTGATGCTCTCGGCAATAGGGTCCCATTTTAGAACATGAATAGCCCTGTTTGAGGAAGATAAATATAGCAATGTTGTACAGTGAGGATTGAAAAGAATTTGGAGAAAACAGGAGAGGTAATCTTTCTCTGATCTTCGAAGAGCCTGAGCAATAATAGCTAATAATACCTGGCATTTATAGATTAAGGTTTGCCAAGTGCTTTATGCGTGTTATCTTAATAGGGCCTTTGAATAAGAGAGAGTCGTACCTGTGGGAGGAGAGAAGGCCTGATTTGATAGTAGCTGAGAAGTTGAGGGAGGGATCAAAGATGACTAAAGCCTAGAGGAGGGAAAGAATGTTGGTGGCACTGAATCCAAGACAATCTGGTTATTGTTGAACAAATGATTTTGGTTTGGAGCATTTTGAGATCATGTCCCATCCTCTGATCAGACCTGGAAAAGACTAAAGGCCTAGAGAAGCCTGCAGTACTCTAGCCTTTGTTATGTTACAAAAATGAAGATCTGCCATGTCATGCTGTCTTTGGTCCCCCTGGAATCTCTGACCAGATTAGAATTTGAAAACAATGCATTTACTTAATCCCCCGAATCATCAGAACCTGACCTAGAAAGAGAACATCCTTAGTTTTTTCAGAGAAGTCACCTTCCTTAGCATGTGCCCACCTTACCAATGTTCTTTTTGGGACATAATTCAGAACCATAATTGAAGCCTGTGTGTATTGGTTCCTTTGTTGCCCTGGAATTTTTCCATCCTTTACTACAACTCCATCATTACTACAACTGCAAGCTGGACATGGCTTGAATGAGTTTTTTCTGATTAATAGGGGAATCTGTTGGCCAGACTTTCTCTTCAAGCCAGCTACTTATAAAATAATAAATGTCTCTGACAGAATAGGTAAACATTGTATATTGTCCTTTTCTGCAGCCCAGATAGTGACTTGTCCAAGATCCTATAGGTAGTAAGTATCGTTGCTGGTGTTCTTGGCCATGTCCTGCAGCTACAAATTCAACCTCCTTTCTACCACACCATGCTGCCTCTTACATCAATCAGATGTGCCAGGAACTATGGAACTGTTGGGAATACAAAGAAAAGCAAAAACCAGTCCCTGTTCTTTATAATGAGGGGTGAGGAGAGTGGGAGTCAAAGACAGGAGAATGTGCAGGACAGTAGAGTATCACTAAAGTCAAGAGGAGAGACTTAAGGAGGCGGAGGTGGTCAACATTGTCAAATGCTACTGATGGTCAATTGATGCATTAATAGTATTCCCATAAAGAATACTTAAAAGTAGAGATTAAACCAAAAGTATATCCATTGTGAGATTTTTGTGTTTTCTCTTGGTTTGCTTTGCATTAGTCAGAGTCAAACATGAGTTGTTACTTTGAAGTCTATGCAGAAAAAAAATTAGAAGTTAACTTAAAATGGGAATTCTTACTTTTTCCAATATAAATAACTTGGAATAATTGATGATTTGAATTAAACCAAAACTGGGCTGAAATTCTATCTGGAATGGTAGTAAATTTAGCAATGTTAAATAAGAATAAATGAAGGTAAACTAATTACAATTAACAGTGGTACTAATAGTTAAGTAGAAAATATAAATAATAACAATAGCTAGCATGTATATGACTACTATGTACCAGGCACTGTGCTAAGATCTTTATAAATATTATCTCATTTGATCTTCACAGTAACCCTGGAAGGTTGGTACTATTATTATCTTCATTTTACAGTTGGGAAAGTAAGGCAGACATTAAGTGACTTGTACAAGATCACACAACCAACCAGTGAAGGCAGATTTGAACTCAAGTCTTTTTGACTTCAGGCCCAGTTCACAATCCCTATGCCATCTATTTTCCTACAGTTTGCTAATGTGAAAGGAGCTTAACATGTATAGGAAAAGGTCGATTTAAATTAAAAAAAAAATTTTTATGTGGGAATACAGTACTGATTAGGAAAAAAATAACTGAATATGAAAAGGTATTTATAATTGTAAAGTTAAAGATTTAATTATTATACTTGAGTCTTTGAAACTCATTCCAAATATGTGATTATTTGAACACATCGTCCAATCCATTAACAAGAAGAGAGATACAAATTAAAATAAAAACCAACAGACTTTGCAGTTTCATTTCATACCTCAGAATTGTCAAAAATGAAAAAAACTGGGTATGGTCAATGTTGGTGAGGCTGTGGGAAGATGGGCATCTGTGAATTGGTCCAGTTGTTCTGGATATCAATTTGGAATCATGCAAGGAAAGTGCATGAAAACCTGTCTGTGGCCTTTTATATAGTGATCCTGGCACTGGGCCCCAGGGATGTCCAGTACAGAAATGAAGGTGTTTGAGTCATCCCAGAGTATTTAGAGTTGCACCCCTTCTGGTGGCAACGTGCTGGAAACAAAATGGCCATTAATCAGCTGAGAAATGGTTGTAAAAACAATGATCTATGATTGTAATGGAATATCACTTAATAGGAAAGGACAAATAAAAGGAATTCAGAGAAGTGTTAGATTTGAATGGACTGGTGCAAAGTAACCAGAGCCCAAAGAGTATTATATACAACATAAAAGAAAAAAAAATTTTCTAAGAAATCTGCACTCCCAATAATTGAAAAACAAAACCCCAAAATGATGGTCTTAGAGAATAGATAATATAGCATAGTGCCCAGTTATACAGTAGGCACTATATAAATATTAGCTATTATTAATTATTGCTGTTATCATGACATTGAGACGTGAAACTGCTAGAACAGAAATGTTGTGTCCATTGTCTGATGCACCATGTTGGCCATTCTTCCTTAGTTTTTTTCTTCCTTCCCTTGGAAAGTTCAATCTGGAAAGGGAGAGAGGGGAAATTTCCTATTTCCTTCAAATGACTGATAGAATGACAAAAGACATCAGTAAAACTTTTTTTTAAAGAGAAACTCCATTTCACTGTTAATGGAGTTTACTTATGATAATAGTTGTAACTTTTTAGCAGTTTGACTCATTCTTCTCTTTAATATAACCAGAATCAGGCTTTCCTATATGAGGTACTATTTTCCTCAAACTGGGAACCTCCTAAAAATTTCAGTTTAAAAACAGTTTGTGGCAAAAGGACTTTACCAATTCTTGGCAAACTTGAAGTTCATTGCAATTTTACTGCACATGGAAAACTTTCCAAGGGGTGGGGGAGGGAAAACCATTCTGAAACTAAATTCAATCTCTTCTTCTCATGTGACTCTAACATAAAATAATTTGAACAGCCTCACATGAATCTGGACATTATTCTCAGTTGTTTAGCACTTCAAAAGCTGCTTCAAGAGAGAATTGTTTTGCCTATTTGTGATTCCAATACAAATAAACAGAGAGATTTGGAAAATTTGCAACAGGAAGCAATCTCAATTCTAAGTAACCACTAATCTTGTGAATAGAAATTCAGCTTTTGTGAACAAAGGAAAAGCAGCCTCTTTTAAAGTCATAAATGTAATCTAATGCAGTAACTTAACATTTTCTCCCTATTTTGGGGTAGAATTAATAGAATCAAAGAATCTTAGTATTATGAAGGGGCTTTAGGGATTCCAGCCTCCTTTCCAGTTCAGGAATTCCTTCTCTGATATCCCTGATGGGGATACAGATAGCCTCTTTTGGACATTTTGAGTGACAAGATTCTCTATTTCACTAGATGTCTTATTCCAACTAATTCATATCAATGTGCATTTGTTGAGAGCCTACTGTGTGTCAGACCCTGTTATGCACTGGGAAATTCTTGCCCTCAAGAGCTTACATTCCATTTTTGGATAATATTACTTGTTTAAAATGCTTTATTTTATTAAAAGAATATCTGCTTCTTTTAATCTTATAATCTTATATCTGCTTCTTTCAATCTTAATATAATCTTATATATGTAGGGTATAATCTTATACCCTATATCTTACATAGTTCAGTCATTTGGAGCTACATATAATACATTTAAAAGAGCTGTAATAAAAAAAGCTTACTTCTACTATCAATTTGAAAATTGATAGCAATTTTCAAATATGTTCAAGGCTATCCACATTTCCTCAGTTCTTCTCTGAGTAGAAGCCCCAGGTCATTTAACTCTTCCTCATGTGACTTGGCTTTCACACCTTTCATCATCTTGGTCATTGATCTTTAGATACTCTCTAGCTTGTCCAGGTCTCCATTGAAATGTCATATTTAAAGCTGATCATATACTCCAAGTGTAGTCTGACCAGTGCAGAGAATAATGGAACTGTTACTTCCCCATTATCCAGTATATACTTCTCTTAATGGACCTGAGAATTAAAATTGCTTTCTTGGCAGCCGTACATGGTATTGGCGATGTTGGACTTACAGCTGACCAAAATCTCTCTGTCTTCTCCCATATGAAAGGCTATTAAACTAGATCCCTTTTGTGCTTATGCAGTTAAAGCACAGGACTTTGCATTTAACCCTAATAAATTTTATCTTGTTGCTTTTGGCTCCTTGTCGCAGCCTGTTGAAATCTTTTTGAATCTGACTTCTGGCATCTGTTTCCTTAGTTATCCTGCCTAGTTTTGTACATCTGTGAATTTGACAACCAGTGTTTTGTGATAGCAAAAGCCACCTTCACAATCCTTTTTGTGCAGTCTCTTTGTGGAGGGGGGAGTATATTTTGTTTTTGTCTTTAACAAGAGACATCAATGAAAGAAAAACATCTCATGTAATTGAGGCAGATGAAAAGTGATTTTTAGTGGGCTAGTGGGAACAGATGATGTCATAGGCAAGGGAAACTCAAGTCTGGGAGATATAAAAGTTCTTTATCCTTTAGGGTTATGGGATGCTTTTGGAAAAGATTTGTTGCTTCCCTGTGCTCTCTGAATGAAAGCTTGTTCTAATAATGCACAACTGAGGAGCATTTCTCTCTGTTGTGGAGATCATTGCCATTATCTTTGGAAAGGTTCTCAGTTGTTTACTTCAGTGTGATCTGAAGCTACTCTTAACTAGGAAAATAGCCAACATTTATGAATCACTTTAAGGTTTGCAGACTACTATACCTGTATTCTTTCATTTTATCTTCACAACAACCCTCTGGGATAAATACCCCCATTTTACACATAAAGAAACTGAGGCAGAGAAAATTTAAGTGACTTGCCCAGGGTCTCATTGAGTGTCCCAGGCAGGATTCAAACTCAGTTCTTACTGACACTAAGTCCTTCAACCACACCACAGAGCTATCTGATGTAATCTCCAGGGTGTTAGCAGTCATGGAATACAGTGCCAAGAAGCTCATTAGAATGTCATTCATGGTATACCTTAGTTTTAATTCAAGGTTCTGTTTCCCTGATTATCAGATTTAAATTTCTTTGAGAAGTATTCCTGCAATCTACAGAGCATACTTTTCTCTGAAATTAATTTACTTTCCTAATTCAATGTGACCAATTTTTGACTTCAAAGATATGTGATCAAAAGCAAATTTGTTGTGAGAATTCATAGCTTCATATAGCTAGCCCGGGAAAAAAACCTTAGACCCATCAGTTCAGATTCTTTGATTTATAAGTGAGTAAAATGGGTCTGGGTGGGAAGAGAAGTGACTTATTCAAGGCTGCATAAGGGAGTAAGGAACAGGACACCAGAAGAGGATTTCAGAACTCAAGATGAATGACATTTCTAATGATCAGAAGAATTTTAAAGGATTTTTTATGAGATGAGTGTTGATTGGAACAATAAGTGAATTAACAATCACTCATTTTCTGTTTTTTTCACCAGATGAAACAAACCTTAATCAGGTCCCAATTTGCTTGCACTTACAAAGATGACTTCATGGCCAGCCATGAGAGATGCAGTAGCAGGAGCCATGCTTCAGAAAGGCCAGCATATGCACCTCACCTGCAAGATGCCCTTCCTGGTAACTGCTGTCACATACAGTTCATACCTAACTCTGAGCTAATAGTGGAATGGAGAGCAAAATAAAATATCTTAAGTGATGGGAAATTTATCCTGAAAGCTTTCATTTCTTTAAATGAAATAGAATGTTAGTGTTTTGCTTTAGTGAATCTACATAAGTTTGCAAATGCATAAAACATCCCACTTGAACTTTTGATTGGTCTTAAACTTCATAAATAAAAAAAAATTGGAGTATTTTATGTATTGTTTTTGTTCTTCATTTGAAGAATTGTTACATATATACATGTAAGTTTAAATTCTCTCTGATCATTACTTCTTTATTGTAAGGCACCTCACTCTGCCTTATTCTTCTTAAACCTATCCTTTATCCTTACAGTATTCTCTATTCACTCTATGCCTGCTTGCCTAATTTTCCACCCACTTATTCCACCAGTCCATTATACCTTCCCTAAATGGCCTCAGTCCTCTAGCCAACCAGTCCACCCTTGAATCCCTTGTTGCCCAATGCATTGGCTTGTCACTCACCCCAGCCAGCTCCCTAGCCTCCATCATCTTTCCCTTCTGCCTTTTCTGAACTGATGCAGGAGATGCTGAATGATTCTGACAATATCCATTACAGATTCATTTTTTTGTCATCTCATATACACTCTTATTGTTTAATGAAAATCCTTTTCTTTTCTGATTGATTGTCTATCATATTCTATGCAGTCATTTTTCTAAACCTCCTTTCTCTTCCAAGCCCTCCGTGTTGTCTCTTCTTATCTTTTAGCAGATAATATCATTCTCTACTTTGCTGAGAAAATCAAGATGATTTTTCGCCAGTCTTCCCATTTCTCTTCCTTTGTACATTACATCCCCTCAATATATTTATTCATGCTCTCCTTTGCTCCAGTCTCTGTGTAAGAGATAGTTTTCTTGTTTGCCAAGGTTAAACTCTTGATCTCATTCCCTCTGGACTCCTCCAGGATTTTGCCCCATGAGTTATTTCCTTTATTTCAGTCTGTCTGTGCTGTCTCACTCCTTTCCCACTCACTACAAATTTTCTCAAGCTTCACTTGTCCTTAGAAACCTTCGCTTGACCCTGATGTCTCTTCAAGCTGGTCTTCTAGAATTATCTTCCCTTTTACTCCCAGGGTTCTAGAACTGGGATTCTTAGCCTAGCTTCTGTGGATAGATTTAAGGGGTGAACTTGGGGAAAAACACATCTTTATTTTAATTAATCTCTAAATGAAATTTAAAATTTCAATTATTCAAAAACATGATTTGAATGGAGTTCCATCAGTTTTTACCAGACTATCAAAGAGTCCATGACATACACACAAAGTCACAAATCCCTGTTCTAAAAAGAAGAGGCTATGTTTGCCTGTCTCTCCTTCTTAATTACCACCTTATTATCTGACTTCACACTCTACCACCACTCCATAATATTGCTCTCTCAGTAATATTATATGATCTCTTAACTGCTGGACTCAATGGCCATTTCTGCCTTAAGGTGTTTATATTGTTTGACACCATATATTATTCCCTTCCTCCTGAAAGCTCCTTTTCCCCTTATACTCCATGACTGATGATTTTTGTTTCTCCTTCTACCTTTCTGGCCACTCCTCAATTACCTTTGTTGGATTATCATCCTTCTCCGACCCTCTAAAAGTGCGTGTGATCCAATACACCACTCTGGCCCCCATTCTGTCTATATACTCTTTCCCTTGGTGAGCTCATCTACTCTCATGGGTTCAGTTATTATCTTTAGGCACACTACTCTCAGATCCATAAATCCATTCCTAAACTCTCTTTGGGACTTCAGTGCAGATACTGATTCCTGGGTGTCCAGTTGACATCTTAAAAACAATCTATCCAAAATGGAATGTATTTCTTTTCCCCAAGAATTTATCTTCCCCAAACATGGTGTTTTACTTATGTATGGCTATGTTTTCTCTCCCCAGGCTTAACTTTTCAATGGGGAATTACAAAGTAAGAGATTCTCTTAAATAATGTGGTAATATAGAGTAATATGAGAAGCAACTTGGTGTTTGTGGTTAGGGAACCAGCCTTATAGTTAGGGACATGCGGATCCAAGGATCCACTTATTGCTTATATGACCAAGGACATGTCTTTTTCTCTTTTATTGTCCCAGGCAGCTCTCTGCTTAGCTGCAAGTGATTTGCCAGTCTGCATGAATAGAGAGAGATTCCATGTTGGAAATCCCCGTCAGCAGTGAAATCCTGGATCTAGACTGATTGAACTCCCTCCCAGTCCCCCCTGAAAGTAGGATGGAGATGCTATATATAAAATAAGACTCACTAATATTTTTAGTTTTGTACTAAATTCTGTGACAAATTTAATTTTTAAGATTAATTGCAAACTAGTACAAAGTCATAGAGAGTTGACTATTTAAAATATTTTTCTATAAGTAAATGCTGTGATTGGACAAATGTATAAATTGACTATTTATTAAAAGAAGGTATTTTTTTAGAACGAAATTAGGCGATGTAAAGAGATAAGAACTGAAGACAGAGGAATTTGATAGAGGTTTGCTTACATTAGGTACTCTCTCACTTTGTAGCATTCCTATTTAATCAGCTGACCGGGTTTTATATAAAGAATGTTTGATGAAAACATATAACCTTTGAATGCAGTAACTTACTCTGAATTCTTCTTGGCAATAGTACTAAATAGGTATTTATTTTCCTTTTTTTTCTTTTTTTTTTTTTATGCTGTTTGCACACTAGAAGGCACAAGTTCGTTTGATGGAGTACCAACCCTTGGAACAAGTTCTGGAAATGTTCAGCTGGACAGAAGTAAAAATGAAAAATTATCCAAAAAATCAAATGGTCAGACAGGAAACAAGGGCCCTAAGAGGAAACAGGTGAATTTGAAGGGTGACAACGGCCTCTGTGATTGTGAAAATGAACTGTCACGGCCACAAATGGGTAAGATCCCTAAGATATTGAGTAATCTACAGAATAAATCAAACCAAATTCTAGCCAGATCAGCAGCAAAAGGCTGTAAGCCAGCCCCCAAGAATAAATGGATTGCGGGGCAGGCAAAACTAACTCAGTTTTTTAGACTCTGAATTTGTCTCACTTGTTCTCCGGGTGTCTGTATTAGTCACTAAACAAAAACCAAGTCCTTAGTTGGATTGACAAGGTCATTGACTATCACCTTTGGAAAGGTCAATATGTCAAGTACACTAGTCCTCTCTCTTATTGAAATGCAGAATGAAGAAGACATTACCATCAGTCAAATAGACAAATGAGTCATGATTGTGCTGAATTCTCACAAGGTTTATTATACAGTAACATAGTTAACATTTCATTTACCCAGGAAAAATCTCAATCATTTGTTCCAAAATACAAACACTGACCACATGTACATTTATGAAGCACAGTAACTTTCATGTTTTGTTTTACTGGCATCTCAATAGCTTTGTTTTCTTGGGAAAAGATGATGTAGGCTTGCAGGTATCAGATTTGCCAACAAGGTCGATAGACTCTGCCCAGCATGCACCTGAGCACTGTAGGGAAAAAAATTCCAAAAGTTTAGATTGTTAAAAGGATTACATTATAGTGACTGTACTAGAAATACAAGAATGATTAGATTAATGTAGCAATTCTAAATGACCAGAATTGCTATAATTTCATCAGTGTTAGTTAATTTGTGTGCTGAGTGCTTTATATTAAAAATTGTATTTTTACAATTATATTCTTGTCTGATATTGTTGTAATTATCTATTTCTATTTTTGAAAACTTTTAAGATATCTGAGTTGAATAAATAAAACTACTCACTGTCAAAATCTCTCCTTCCTATTGGAAATTTAACTGAGTTTTCTTCATCCCCAATCTCTCTCCTTTCCTGTGTTGATTCAATATTCTGAACTCCATTGTCAGGAAAAGCCACTGATCCCTTCAGTGCAAGATAAGGGAGCTGCTTAAGGGCTAGGTTCAACGGCAGACCATGGTTTAAGAAACTATGTTTGGAGCCTATGTTCTGTTTAAAAGAAAAAATTGAATTATGTTTCGGCATTCTTATAAAATGAAAGTGTAATTTTGTGGTAGAACAAAATGAGTATGCTAATTAGTGACGTCTGTTTAATTTTTGTTTAGAAATACTTGGATGAACAGTGTTCAATGGGATTGAAAGCCTTCCCGGGTGTATAATATCACATTGATAATATTGAGGCATCAATAGGATTCTATTAAAGCTGTAAATATCAATCATAGATATTTTTTGTTGAGCTTTAAGAAGACAGGTGCAAATGATTTAAACTCCTACTGATGTTAAGGAAAATGAAAGTGGTTACTGACTCATACCTTTGGGTTTCTGCTCTCCTCCTCATTGATAAAGCCACCCTCCTCAGATTTGTAATGTTCAAGGGAAGGCACAGCTCCGGATTTCTCTGTAATATCTTCCTTCTGAAGAGCTTTGCTCAGCCCAAATGGATTTAGTAGCATGTCGTCCTCAACGGTTCTCATGGATTTTGATGCTGAAAGCAAAAATGCCTGGGAGAAGAAAGATAAAGTTAGTATGAGCATGTAGGATGAGAAACCCATGCCTGTAATTCTTCCACTGTTCGCTGTTTGTCTAGGATCACGCAGGTGTTGATAACTTGTGCCTTGGAAAAGAAAGCCTTCTCAGTTGACATCCTTCTTCCACAGTCTCTACCTTTTATATGTTTTCCCTTGTGAAGAGACAACACTTCAAGGATTTAAGTCTATCATTTTTTGAGTGACTCATCAAATGAAGACACTCACCTTTTGTGTAGCTAAAACCTTATATTGTTTAGGTTTGGGCATTGTAGATTTTTAATCTCCAGCATGAATTTTCTCAGAGTGTGATTAAAATTCTTTGTGGAAGGCTTAGTGTACAATAGATTAGACTTTTCCTTGTAAATGGAATATTATTAATGCAGTCCACAGGACATCTGCCTCTCTGCTCATCCTCTTCTCAATAGAACTTACTTTTTGATTAAATACATTTTTAAAAAATCCAACTATTCAAAGATTACAGGCAGAAGGGTTTTGTTTCATTTTAATCCCTGAATAAGGTGTAATTGCTTTTACTTGATAGTTTTTTGATAAACACTTGACAAAACAAATCCCTGATGATTGAAATACGTATGACCGTAAGCAAGTTCATAACTCCGTTACTTCTGAAGTTGCAGTGTTAATCTATCTCTGAACTTCTAGAAAAGTACTTCTGTAAGATAGTGGTATATTTACTTTTTCTTTGTATCTTTATTGCTTAGCACATTGTCTGGCACATAGTATACCCCTAATAAATGCTTGTTGATTAATTGACGTATTTTCTTTTTCCCTTTGGCATAAAATTCACTGTTAGCACATACATTTGGTATCAAGATAACTATAGTCCACCCAGGTCTTCCTCTCTCCTTTTCTTCATCCCTTCTTTGCCCTCTCTAACCCATTAAAAGTCATTTTCAGGATGAGATTTCCATCAATAGCTGGGGTATCCTGCACTCTATCAGGGTGTCTATCTAGCAGGAGGGAATTAATGTTAGTTTAACTTCACCCTAAATGAGGCCTTTCTGAACATTTCTACCTCTAGACAATATCTACAGGATGGGTAGGGTCTCCCCATTACAGTATTCCTCTGGGTGAGGGGAGAGGTCTACCTAACTTCTAAGGAAAAGACATACTTTCCCTTCCTAAGGCTAACCACCCCCTGCTCAAAATCAGTCCCTTTTAATTTAATGCCCATTTAATACTTACCAAGGCTAGGGCATCATGCAGCATGTTCTCAGCCAGAATTAGTGAACGTTGGCTTTTTTTTTTTTAAGATTTTACTGATTCCTAAAGCAAAGTCTAGGTTCAAAAGATTTCCTTATTCTTATACTTCTGAACAGATGGCTTAAGGTAGGAGTCATTTTGGGTATTGATGGCATCCTAACAATGATTACATATCAAGTAAGGTCCTTTTTTGTCCCCTGTCACAGGAAGATAATACAGGACCTTCCCAGAAGGTAAGGTGAGCAACCTGGATTGCTTTATAGGTGCAGTGAAAATCCTGCTATGGGGAACATAGCCTAGCCAGGCCTCCCCAAAGTGGCTTCAACAATGAAGAAAAAGATGACAAGGGGCAGGCCTGCCACTGCAGTGCAGTGGGTTGTGGATGGGAGACTGGAAGACCCTGGTGGGTGACATAGCAGAAACTTCTGGTGGTGAATGTGGGGAACACTGATGTTGAAGACTATAGCAGCTCTTAGTCATGAGGGACACCTCAGATCATCTACCCAACCATAAATTCACTGGTGTAGACAGCCTGAAAGATCTCAGCTTTACTACATGGGTGACAGGCTTCTTTCATGCTGATGCTTGTCCATGTTGGGATGAGCAGAGGGTGGTACAGGTGTCATCCCCTCAAAGTTCATAGAAGAAGACAGCTACTTTGGTGATGTGGAATGGACTGAACGATTAGTACCACCCTTTCCTGGGGCTGCCAGCTGAAGCAGTAACCCCTGGGTCCAAGCCAGAAGCAATCCCAGGAATCTCCCAGAACTGTGTCCCCTGGGAAGATCCAGAGGACTTGAAGCAGGTTATGAAGTGCTTGGGAGTAGCCTGAGAGGAAAGAGAAAAAGGAGGAAGGGCAGGACACCTCCAGGAGCCCTTCAGCATGATACAAAGATACAGTTACTTCATGCTGTTCATCTACTGTGACAAGTCTCTCACTCTCAGGCTGCATTTATCTTCCAGGACCTGATCAGGGCAGCTGAGTCTGGGAGGCCCAGTACAGCACCCAGAACAGTGATGGGTGGCCCAGAGCCAAGCCCTCAGGCACTCAGAAGCCCTGGCTCTACCCAGTGCTACTGCAGGAGTCAGAGCTCGCCCCCCGCCCCCTTCAACTGCCCTGCTGGCCTCAGCTCTCTTCCTTTTGCTTTCTTCTTTTCTTCAGCCACCATCTTCCCCAATCAACCAATAAACATTTACCAAGTACCTACTACATACCAGACACTGTGCTAAGGGCATTTGAGGAAACACAAAGAAGCAAAGAAGAGTCCTTGCCCTCAAGGAACTTTCTGATCTATATTTTCATAATATATCTCATCTACCTTCCTGTTAAAGCAATATTTTCAAGAAATGTGTTTTGAGGATGATGATTATATATTTGTTTTTGTTTGGTGACTAAGGATACTTCAATTCCAGGCAGTATGTATTAGGTACTTATTGTGTGCAGAGCTTAAATTGTAGGAGGAAGATGCAAAGATTAAATAAAGTACTGTTATTACTCATTCCGTTTAAAATTTAGTCCCATACAATCCATATGCAGAGAATAGTCACAGAAAAGGATTCAGGTGTGCCCCAAAGAAGTATGACCGAGGTGCTGGGAGAGGTTCAAGTTCAATGGGAAGGGCCCAGAATCCTAACTGCCTGAAGGGTTCAAGGAGAGTTGTTTTTTTTTTAAGGGGAAAAGGCAAGGCAATTGGGGTTAAGTGACTTGCTCAAAGGTCACACAGATAAGCTAGTAAGTGTGTCAAGTGTCTGAAGGAGGATTTGAATTCAGGTCGTCCTGACTCCAGGACTAGTGCTCTATTCACTGCACCACCTAGCTGCCCCCTCGAGGGGAATTTCTTGAAGGTGGCTGGAATAGCAGTTAGTCAAGAAGCATTAATCAAGTGCTTACTTTAAGGAGGAGAAACAGTCCCTGACCTCAAGAGGCTTATATTCTAATGGGAAAGACAACATCTAAATACATGGGTAAAATACAAGATATATACAACTACTTGTACTGGAATGCAAAAGTATTTTTTAAGTACCTACTATATGCAAAGCACTGTGGTAAGTGTTAGAGATACAAACAGAAACTTGAGATGCTCTCAAGGGGTTGACATTCTATGGAAAAGAACAGACAGAGTTCATATTCATGTTGGATTTGTAGCAGATGGAAGATCCAGGTAATAATTAGGGAAAATAATCAAGCAGATGGCAAAGTGTTGAGGACCTTGGGCAGTAATAGTACAACATCCTCTTCCAAGAGGACAGAAAGTATAAGGGTTAAAGTAGATTGAGGCTCTGGGATCTTTCTGGCAGAATAGAAATATAGGGGTCACCAACTGACAGTGGGCATCTTGTGACTGGTGGGAACTGGGCAACTGGGCAAAGAGGGTTGGTTGGGGAAGGGAAAGGGCCAAGTTTTGTCATCCTATTACCTTTTGGTGGGCTAGAGGAAGGTAATCTCAGAAGTTAAATCACCAACTGCTGGGAGGACAAGAAAAAAAAAAAAGCCTCCTAAGGGATTCGACCTGAGGCTTGAACAAAGCCTCATATTTATACATAAAGAAGGAGATAAAGAGGCCTGGGGAACAGCCAGTGGAGAGGCACACAGAGATAAGATGGATTTGTGTTCAAAGAACAGCAATAAGGCAAGTATGGCTGGATTGTAGGATAGATGGAGGGCTCAAAAGCATACAAAAACTGGTAAGATAGAAAGGGGCCAGAGTATGAAGAACTTCAAAGAATAATTTGTATTTTATTGGAATTGGTTGTCCCTCTCAGAATCATTATTTCCAAAACAATTTGTTCTTTTCCCCAAAACCTCTCCTCTTCCCAACTTGAACAAATATTCAAAAGTAGGTGATCAGGTCATGATTGGTATCAAAGATTACAAAAAAGTCAAGAAAGAATAAGGACTGAGAGAAAGTCATTAGATTTTATAATTAAGAGACCATTTAGGTGGAGTACAGACAGCAACTTGGCTAAACTTTCCCAGTATTCTTCCCCAAACAACTAAAATTTTGAAGCGGGAGAGTCAATGAAAGGTTAAAGTGAAGCATTTTTTTTCAGCTTAAGACAAGTTAGGAGGTTGGCAGGAGAGGTCTATGACATGAGGGTGGCCCCCAGCACAGAGCATGGGAGGAACACCAGTCCTGGGTGTTAGGGGTGACTGTAACAGTGGTGGCAGCAGCAGTAGCATTGGGCGCTCTCAACCCAGAGACAATAAAGGGGTTAGACAGCTGGTCAGAAAAAGATTTTGCAGGAGACCCTGGCATTGCTGCAGTTGGCACTGACTTACAACTATTGTCTATATACAATTCTGATTCACAGTTTCCAGAGTGGAGAGGAGCACATGTGGTTAGTCACAAGGGAACAGGGACTCTAGGTCTCAGTTCCAAGGCAGAAAGGAACACTAGTACATTTGACTGGATGAGAGCAGGAGAGGTCTCAGTTCCGAGGCAAAGAGGAGCACTAGTACTTGAAGTGGCAGAGGATCATGGTTTCTTCCTGGGTAAAGACTGGAAAAAAGACCAGGAGAGCAGTGACCTCACTTCTCCCTAGATCACACTATGTTGGAAATATTGAAAACTTGCAAACCATCAGTACTAGCTCTGTAAACAGCAGCGTGAAAAAATCTGAAGCTTGGGATAGTGCCTCCCCATCCCCAAGCGAGAGACCTCAACTTTAATATAAAATGAAAAGTCAAGAAGTAGACTGAAAAATGAATAAACAACAACAACTAAAGGACTTTGCCATAAAAAGCTACTATGATGTTAGGAAAGACCAAGAGAAACATAGAAGACAGCAATGTGAACACCTACAACCTCAAAGGAAAATGCCAAACTGGTGTAGTGGCAACCACACTGGCATCCCCAGGATGGCTTCTAACATAGATTCTTAGATCTGCTTTCCTAGGAAAGATAAGCTATTCAAGGGGTCAACAATCTTTTTAATTACATTCATTAGTTCAAAGCAAAAGTCAGCATCCTGAACTTAAGAGAAAATTCAAACAAAGAAAATAAAAAAAATACAAGGAGAGAAATAAAGACCAAGAGACAGGGCTTCTAATGGTCTGAGAAATTAGCAAAGATCAACAGACAGATCCAACTGTCTGACCAAGGCAATACATACATAATTACCAAAGAGAGAAGCACCAACATTTGAGTTTTTCAAAGCTGGGGGGCTCCTTAATGGTTACCCAGGGTCTCATCTGGTCAAATCACAAGAACGCTGTTCCAGTGAGTGAGCCTCCAAAGCAAAATGCTCAGAGTATATGTACCTTTCCTTGGTCTCAGAGGGCATCACAACCCTTTTGATCCATCGCCTAATTACAAAGTGACAAAAGGTATGGGCCTTCCTGAAAAACAAACTTCTCTTAATGGGCTCCACATGAGGCCTATTAATGGCTGGGAAGATCTTATATCCCATAAACATTACGACTAGACACAAACCAACAAGAATTCCTGGAATAGTTAAAGAGAGATAAGAATGATAGAGGAAAAACTGGGAAAAGAAACAAGGGTGAGACAAGAAAATTAAGAAGAGAATTAACTTGGTAAAAGAGGCACAAAAATACTGAACAAAAATAACACCTTAAAAACCAGAAGTGGCCTAATAATAAAAGAAGTATATTAAAAAATCACTGAAGAAAAGAACTCCTTAAAAAGCATAATTGTCCAAATGAAAAAGAAAGTACAAAAGCTCATTGAAGAAAATCCTTGAATCTCTCTCATTAGAATTGGTTCAAGGGGGTGGCCAGGTGGTGTAGTGAATAGACCACCGGCCCTGAAGTCAAGAGGACCTGAGTTCAAAGCCGGTCTCAGATACTTAACACTTACTAGTTGTGTGACCTTGGGCAAGTCACTTAACCCCAACTGCCCTGCCTTCCCTCCAAAAAGAAAAAAAAAAAGAATGATTTAAAAAAAAAGAATTGGTTCAAACAGGGAAAAATAGATACACATTAAATTGTGTATAAAAATGTATTTTACCCAGTAGGGAAATAGGAGGGGAAAGGCATAGGGGGAGAAAGGGGGAGGATGATATAAGGGAGGACAGAATAAGGGAAGCAGTAAGAAAAACAGACTTTTGAGGAGGGACAGCATAAAAAGAGAGAAAAGGATAAATAGAAGAAAACAGGATGGAGGAAAATACATCACAGTCATAACTGTGAATGTGAATGGAATGAGCTCACCCATAATATGGAAGGAGTTATCAAAATGAATTAGAAACCAGAACCCAACAATATGTTGTTTACAAGACATGTATTTGAAACAGAGACACACATGCATAATTAAAATAAAGGGCTAGAGTAGAATCTAATATGCTTCAGCTAAAGTAATAAAAAAGTCAGGGTAGCAATCATGATCTCAGACAAAGCAAAAACAAAATACACTTAATTTAAAGAAATAATCGGGGAAATTACATTTTGCTAAAATGTACCACAGACAATGAAGTAATATCAAAAATTTTCATAGCAAGTTTATTTGGTAAAGGTCTCTTTTCTCAAATATTTGGGAACTGTTAGATTTATAAAAATAAGAGACATTCCTTAATTAATAAATGGTCATATTCTTCATTTTTCTTATTTTTTTGTGATATGGCAAAAACAAATATGTTTTGCCTGATTTCACATGTGCAACTGATGTATTGCTTACCTTCCCAGTGGGTGGGGGAGAGGCAGTAGGGAGAGAGAAAATTTAGAACTCAATTTTTACAAATGATAAAATGAATAATACTTTCTTTTAGAAAAGACTTCACTCTGGAAAGAGAAGTTTTAGTTGAATGATAAGGTCAGAAGCCAGACTGTAGAGAATTTAGAAGCAAGGGAGGGGACTGGAAGTGTGGGTACCTTTGTGTAGGTGACTTTCTCAGTGGGTTCAACCCCTTGAGGAGAGATATTTGATAATAGCTAATAAGGATTATAGGATCAAATGAGTGTTTTTTAATGATGGGGGAGACATGAGTGTGTTTGGATAGCAAGGAACAAGCCAATTGATTGATAGAGAGAGGTTGAAGATAAAAAGAGAAAGTGGGAATGGTAGAGAGGAAATCTGTTAAAGAAGGCTGGAGATGAGTCGATGAGTAGGGGAGAAGTGTTTGCCTTGGTAAGGAGAGGGCCTCCTCTTCAGCCAGGAATGGAACGAAAGAGAATATAGTAGGGAAGGCATTAGATTAATGTCACATAAGGAGAAGGGGAGAAAAAAGAACTCTTCAGGGAATGGCTTCAGTTTTTTTCAGTGAAATATGAGGCAAAATTCTCAACCAAGGCAGTGGCAACCATGAGAGGTTTGAAAAAGGACAGAAAATTTTGGAAAAGGATCTGTGGTGAATGGAATTGTGAATTGATTAGGGATATGTGAAAGGATTGCCTTGCTATGGTGAAGTCCCCATTGAGATTATGTAACTAAAGTGTATAGTAGGCTCAATATACAAGGTTGCACAATTTTTCTCCATCTCTATTCATAGGTACATTAGTAGTAGTGAAGGAGGCAGATGATAAAAATAATCCAGGACTGGAATTTGGTAAGACATGATCTTTGATGAGACAAGGGAGGAAAGGATACCAAAGCAGAGGACATTATAGAATTAAATCAATTTGCCAAGGGATTGATGTAGGGAAGGGAGGAAAAATGTAACCAGTGTGTGGGTGATGGCCAGGGGAAGAACTGAGAGGTGAAGAGACTGGAGGTCATGAGGAGGACAGAGAATAATTCTGAGTTAGTCACAAAGCATAAGGAAAGATGGAATAAAAGATTATGTTCAGATACTTTATGAAAATGGGAAACAGAACACTGGTAGGTGATGGAAAGCCAAGGGTATGATCATCTCCCAGAAGGGTGGCCAGACCAGGATGGTTGGGGAGGGAAGAAAGAGTGAGAAGTATATCCCTGATATAGAGAATGGCATGTGGAAAGGTACAGAGTCAAGAAAATAGGGAACATGCAAAGGGCATGGCAAGGGTTCTGGTTTCAATAGAATATAGCGAGTGCCTGGGAGAAACGTTTTGAAAAATCTGGGTGATACCAAATTATGAAATTGCTTGTGTTTCAGGTAAAGGAACTTGATCAATTAATACATTTAACCCTATTAAGTTTTAATTAAGAGAACATAAGACTGTGTCATTTACAAGGTATCCTAAAAGTCTTAGTGCAGTTGTAAGCTTTGTTAGCTTACAATTGCACTTACTTTTGTTTGGAACATCCTGTATATGCATGTGTATTCATTCAGCTATATTAATATATACCCACCTGTGAATATATTTATATGTGTATATTTATATGTATGTATGTATGTGTATACACACACAACCCACTATGCTGTAATAGATAGACAACTAACCTCTGAGTCAAGAAGACCCAGGTCTTACCTTGGTCACATTTTGGCTTTGTGATACTGGGCAAGTCATTTAACTTATTCAGGCAATTTTCCAAGGCTCTAAGTTGCAGAGATGGTGTCCATCTGCTTTGGTAGAGGATGTTCCACACTCTAAACTCCCTTCACTAATGAAAGTAAAGGTCTAATCCAAAAAAATAGAAAAAAGAAAGCAAAAAGACAATCAGAGACATTCCATGAGTTCCAGTTCAATGCAATTAATTAATGGTGGAACTCCAGCTCAAATATTTTAAAATGTTCTCTGAATGATCTGAACAATAGTGAGTCACCAACAGAAAATTTTTAAGGCTAGCAAAGTAGTATTTGGGTACACAAAACTCCATATACACCTTGCCCATTAAATTATTCTTGAATGAAGGGTTAACCTTAGAAGGATGGGATCCTTCTATACCATTGTGGTTTTTACCCTTTTAAAGTGTTCATTTTTGAACTAGATAATTGTAGGAGGGGGCACAAATAATTATTTCACATATTCATTATTGTGTCTTATTTGCCCCTCTCTTTAAAAATAATCCACCCCATTTGATGCAGGATTGGGGTGAATGGTGATAACAGCTGATTCCTTTAGGGGTTGTTTGAATCTCATTAGATGGATTTGCTTTGGGAGAGTGTTTAGGGACGGAAAGCTCTTAAGTACTCAGACTGCTTTGATCCTTGAGCTTCCTTTGGGGAGAAAGGAAGAATGTTATTAGTTTCTTCCTTGTATCTTTCCCACAGTCTGAAGACCTGCCTTGGAGCTGACTGTCTGTTCCGTATAGAGAAGATGTGCCTTGGGAGTAAGATTCTCTGAATCTGCTGCAGTTCTAGTAGGGTAATCAGTATTAATAATTATATATTTGGATTTAAATTATAGCTGGATGAACTGGTTTGGCTAATCTTCACACCAAATTGAAACCAAATCCAAACCATTCTGAGGTTTTAAAAAGGTTGGTTAATGTTTTCCTTTATTTTATTTAACTATCATAAGCCTCTGAACATTATGAGGTTTCCCCATAACCATTTAATTATGTAGAAGCAATCCAAATTTAAAAAAAAATACAAAAAAGATAGCTTTTCTTTTACACTGGTTGCTCTGATGTGCAATGGAGCATAGTCCTTTTTTTTCCCCCAATGATGCTTAGAATGGTATCCCTGTGTAAGAATATCACTTTGAAGAAAAATGACTGGTTTAAGTAGTTTAGAAAATCTTTGGAAGAGACCAAAGCACTCTAAGCAAATGTGGAGAAATAAATTTTCTAGAGAGTTAACTTTCACCTCCTTTCTAATTACCCTCCTTAGCCTAAGTAGTGTAGCCATTCAGTGATGAGTTTGGAATCCATGTTGGCTCATATGAAATCAAAAGATGGAAAGTAGGAAGAGACCTTTCTATTCAAGCTAACTTCCTCATTTTGTAGATGAGGAAACTGAGGTTGCAGGTGAGATGTGAATTCCACAAGGTCTTGGAGCTTGGAAGGTCCAGAGCTAGAGTTTGAACCTAGATCTTTTGATTCCAAGGACTGGGGTGCTTATAGTTCAAATGATCTCTGACTCCATCAGAAACATGCTTTATAAACCTTGGAGCACCATATAAAGTGTGTTACTGATGAGGTAGAAAGGAGTGCTTGAGACAGATGGAACAAACAGGATGATATGATCAACCAGAAAGTGATCACAGTTTGGCCTCAAGAAGACCTCATTGAAGCCCCACATTGTGGACTTATCTGTGTGCATTCACAAAGCATCTCTGACTACCTGATATTTTAGACATTCCAGTACAGTGCTCCCCTTCCCACTTTCCTGTTCCTTTGCTTCTCTATAGGGCCAATGTGACATTCTGGAGCAGCACTCCCCTTCCCCTCCCATTTTCTTAAACTATACTGTTCCTCCCTTGCCCCTATCCTGTTAAACTTTATATAGACTAGACACATAACCTTGCTCAGTGCTCTGTCTCCCATGGGGAGCAGGGTCTGCTGGGTGTGTTACCCCAATAAATGCCTTTTTAATTAACTTGGAGATGGTTCGAGTGAATTCTTTCAGGAGAGATACTGTGACTCATGCGCTGATTCTTCATCATTCCTATTTTCGATATCATTATGAGTAATTCATTAATGTAGAACCAAACACCTTCCCACCTCTATCTCCCATCTCCGTGCTTTTGTGCAGGCTGTCCCCTATACCTGGTGTGCCCTCCCACCTCACCTCTGCCTCCTAGATTCCCTAGTTTATTCCAAAACTCTGTTCAATTACCACCTCCTACATGAAGCCTTTCTTTCTTTTTTTTCTTTTTGGAGGGGGGAAGACAGAGCAATTGGGGTTAAGTGACTTTCCCAAGGTCACACAGCTAGTAAGTGTTAAGTGTCTGAGGTCGAATTTAAACTCAGGTCCCTCTGACTCCAGGGCCAGTGCTCTATTCACCAGGCCACATAGCCATCCCATGAAGCCTTTTTTGATCCCTCCAGCTGCCAGAGCATTCTCCTTCACAAATTAATTACCTAGTATTTTACGTATATTTTGATATGGATAAAGGTAAAAGTACTAATTAATTTAATTAGTATTAATTAAACTAGTGTTAATTAAATGCTTAGTATTTGCAAAGCACTTCTCTAAGTGCTGGAGAAACAGTGAGAAAGACATATTAGTCTCTGGTACCAAGGAGGTTTCCGTTCTTACAGAATGAGACTACCCACACCCACCCACACCCATATACAGAAAAACACATATATGTACACACATATGTACAAATACATGTGTGTATGTATATGTATGCATACACATATGTTGCCTTTGCCAATATGATGTAAAGCTCTTTGGAGGCAGATAGTTTCATTTACTTTTTAAATCCTTGGTATATAGCACATAATAGAAGTTCTTGATCTGGGGTTAGTAAACTTTTAAAAAATATACTTTTGTTAGCTATATTTTATGAATTACAGTAAAATAGAGTTTGTGATCTTATGCATTATACTTTTTACACTTGAAACCATGATTTGGAGAAGTGGTCCATAGGTTTCCCTGACCTGCTACAGGGTGACATAAAAAAGGTTAAGAATTAGAGGGGAGGCGGAGGCAAGATGGAGGTGTAGAAGCAGGAAAACTCTGTGAGCTCCCCTCATAACCACCTCAAATACCTAGAAAATATGACTCTAAACAAATTTTAGGGCTCCAGAACCTACAAGGTGACAGAGAAACAAATCTCCCACCGAAGGGAGCCTGGCAGGCACACAGGAAGGGTTTGTCGCAATATACTGGGAGCCCAGCCCAGGCCTTCATGAACCAGCGATTTGGGACAAAGCTCTCCCCTCTGGAAACAGAGTTCTACTGTGGCAAAGAGTTCAAAAGTCAAGTTAATTGACTGGCAACATGAGCAGGCAAAGGAAACAAAGCAAGCACAGCAATACAACTTTATATTCCTTTTTGGGAGACAAAAATGATCAAAGTATGGAATGAGAGGAACAAAATACAGTCAGAACTCCTGTACCAAAAGCTTCCAAGAAAAATATAAACTGGTTACAGGCCATAGAGGAGCTTAAAAAGGATTTTGAAAATGAAGTAAGAGAAGTGGAAGAAAACCTGGAAAGAGAAATGAGAATGATGCAAGAAAATCATGAAAAGAGAGTCAGCAACCTGACTGAAGAAAATAGCACCTTAAAAAATAGACTAACTCAAATGGCAAAAGAGGCCCAAAAAGCCAATGAGGAGAAGAATGCCTTAAAAATTCTAATTTGCTAGATGGAACAGATGGAAAAAGAATCTCAAGAGCTCACTGAAGAGAATAATTCCTTCAGAATTAGACTGGAGCAAATGGAAGCTAATGACTTTATGAGAAACCAAGATACTGTTAAACAGATCCAAACAAATGAAAAAATAGAAGTCAATGTGAAATATCTCCTTGAAAAAACCATTGACCTAGAAAATAGATCCAGGAGAGACAATTTAAAAATTATTGGACTACCTGAAAGCCATAATAAAAAAAGAACCTAGAAATTATCCTTCAAAAAATTCTCAAAGAAAATTGCTCAGGTATTTTAGAACCAGAGGGAAAAATAGAACTTGAAAGAATTCACTGATCACCTCTTGAAAAAGATCCCCAAAAGTAAACTCCTAGGAATGTTATAACCAGGTTCCAGAGTTCCCAGATTAAGTAGAAAATATTACAAGCTGCCAAGAAGAAACAATTTGAATGTTTTTGTTTTTGCTTTTTTGGAGGGCAATTGGGGGTAAGTGACTTGCCCAAAGTCACATGGCTAGTTAATGTGTCAAATGTCTGAGCCAGATTTGAACTCCGGTTCTCCTGACTCCAGGGCCAGTACCCTACTTACTGTGCCACCTAGCCGCCCCAACAATTTGAATATTGTGGAAACCCAATCAGGATAATACAGAATCTAGCAGCTTCTAAGGGATTAAAGGGCCTAGAATATGATATTCTGGAGATCAAAGGAGCTAGGATTAAAATCAAGAAACACCTACCCAGAAAAACTGAGTATAATGTTTCAGGGAAAAATATGGTCATTCAATGAGGTGGAGGACTTTCAAGCATTCTTGATGAAAAAACCAGAGCTGAATAAAAAGTTTGACATTCAAATATAAGAAGCACGAGAAGGTAAACAGGGAAAAGAAATTATAAGGAACTTATCAAAGTTGAACTATTTACATGCCTACATGGAAAAACTGTAATTGTAACTTATGAAACTTTTCTCAGTATGAGGATAATTGAAGGGAATTGTAATGCCAAGCAAAGGCAACTTCCAGGGTTTGGATTACCAGGATAGCAAACCCCATTTATTCAGCAAACATTCACAGAACAGAGAAAGTCAAAATATAGTATAACTCATTCATTTAGCAAGTAAGTTCTCAATTCAATCCAGGTACTACTTCACTCCTAGAGAGTACATTCATTTAGTCAGTCAAAGTCTCTTCTCAAATGGAGATCAGTTTTCAATCATAAACAAATTACATTCATTGGGTCAGTGACAGAACACAAAAAGGCCAAAGGTTTCCCACCCCTGGACTCAAAATTTGTAACTCAAAATCTTGTGGAAATGAAAAATATAAGCTAAAAATAAAAGTTAAAAAAAAAAGATTAAGAATCCCTGACATAGAAGGGATTTATTAAATACTTATTGACTAGTAGATTCTGAGTTGTTTAGGATACAGTGGACAGAGTGTTAGACCTGGAATCAGGAAGACTGGAATTCAAATCATGCCTTAGATATTCAATAACTGTGTAATCCTGAGCAGGTCATTTAACCTTCATTTAACCTATGTCTGCTTCAGTCTCCTCATTTATAAAATGGGGGATAATAATAACACCTACCTCCCAGAGTCACTGTGAGGATCAAATGAGATAATTTTTGTAAAGCACTTTGCAAACCTTAAAATGCTAAATAAATGCTATTTTTTGTTATACTTACTATTTATATTGGGGAATTTAAGTCATCAAATAATAGCAAAGTTATGATTAATATTCACTAATTAGATAAATGGCAGAGTCCAGATAAAACACAAACACCACACTTCTGACTTTTGTTCAGGTGCTTTTTGCATTAACCACTATTCCAGGAGATGTGGTCAGCATTCAGACAAATGAAATACCCCAGGATCATCTGTCAGCAAAATAAACAATCTCAGCAAGCCTGAGATAGCCAAAGGATGTTAGAAACAGGAAGGAGACTTTGTTTTCCAAGCCTGTAATGAAGAGAAGATTTCCCATGGCAGGGAACAAACAAAATCCTTCCCTGACCTGTACTGATGGATGTTTATTAGGTAGCTGGGTCTTCCTTGAAGAATTTTTTAATCCTAGGTCTGTGAACTTTAAAAAAAATTGATAATTATATTTCAGAATAATTGGGGTTTTTTTGTACTCTTATTTATTTTATTTTACTTTCTGTGTTTAATATGGGAGGAGTCCATTGGCTTCACCAAACTGCTGAAGAGATCCATAACCGAAAGAAAAGTTAAGATTTTCTGGAGAAGATGCTAAACAGACCTATAGAAGCCATTTTCAGAACATAGTCAGCAGATGTGATTAAGGTAGGTTGATCAAGAATGACAAAGTAGGATTTCCAAGGGAGAAGATTGCCAGGCCTGTGCTAATGGACAGTCAAATGTAGTGGAGAATTTTTGAGACCAGGAACCAGAGGATATACCAGTAGATGATGGAGAAGACCTGTCTAAAAGACAGAAGGATGGTGTTGCAGCCCAGACAAAAACAAATTGTTTTTCTTTTCTGAAAGTCAAAAACCAAGGCAAAATCAGCAGTGAGTACAGAATTAGCCAAGGGAAAATGTGGGTCTTAAGGAGAATGATGGAACTGTGTTTATCTAGGTCTGAGAGTCAGAAGGTAGCAGGAGGTGTAGCATTCTGGGTTTATCTTAGGAGCTATTCCTTCACATTCCCCAACCCCCACCTCATCCCTCCTGGGGCATGGAGAAATCAGAGACTCACTGGAGCGCCCTGGTCTCTAATAGGTGAACTTTTACTTTGCCATCCCTGAAACTAGGGCATCAGTCTGCTTCCTAGTCAGTTTCAAACCAAGCCACTCAGGGCAGGTACCATCTTGCTGGCTTGTCTTACTAGCTGTGTGACCCTGGGCAAGTCACTTAAATGGTTTGCCTCAGTTTTCTCAGTTGTAAAATGAGGATAATAATAGTATCTACCTCTAGAGTTGTGAGGGTCTGATGAGATAATAAATGTAACGCTCTTAGTACAGTGCCTGGAACATAGAAAGTGCTGTATAAATGTTAGCTGTTATTATTATAATTTAATTATTACTGTGCTTATCACAGGATCTGGCATATAATTTAGTGCAATATAAATGTTAGGTCTTGTTTTCCTTCTCCATCTTCATCTATTCTTCCTCCTTCTCCTCCTTCCTCTTCACTTTCCTCTTCCCTTCCCCTCCTCCTCCCCTTCTTCCTCCTCCTCCTGCTGCTCCTTGGCACTGTTTAACAAATTCTTCATTCATTCATTCATGAATGCATTTGTTGCCTCATTCCACCAGGGCAGGAAGTTAAATTCCACCACATCTTAAAAGTAGGATAATATCACATGATGAAGAGGACACTCTGGACAGTCCACCTCTCCCTGGTCTCCCATGACATCACTCCTGTTATGGCTTCTCTTTCTTCCTTTCAAAAATCTTGATCCTTTTAACTTGACACTGCGCTCAGCCCTTGAGTTGAGAGATGATAGATTTAGGAAGAGGTCTTAGAGGTCATTGAGTCCAAACATCTTATTTTACATCAGAAGAAACTGAGGCCCAAAGAGATTGAGCTGACTTAACCAAAGTCACACAGGTAGTAAGTGAGAAAGGCAAAAATTGAACTAAAATTCACTGACTCTAAAGCCAGTGCTCTTTCCATTGTTGGGTCCCCATTCATCTCTTTCTAGTTTCTCATCCTGCCCTCATTAGTGGAAAGAACTCCTATACACTTGCCGTTAATTGTCACTGGAGGAAGAGGTGTACAACCCTGCCCATAAATTTATGTCTTGATGACAAAAGCAGACATAATATTGTACTAATTTCCAAGTGATGTTGTAGTATCTCCAATCATAATGACTTGACTTTGGGTACGTAACTTACGTTTCTCAAATACTGCATAGCCAGCCAGCTAAGTGGTCCAGTGGACAGAGTGTTGGACTCCAATCAGGAAGATCTCAGTTTGGATCTTGCCTTAGACACTTCCTAACTGAAACCCTGGGCACTTCATGTCCATCTGCATCCATTTTCTCAACTGTAAAATGTAGATCATAATAATAGCAGTTCTCTCACAAGGTACTTGTTGTGAGGATCAAACTAGATAATATCTATGAACTGTTTAGCACAATGCCTTGCACATATGCAGTAGATGCTATTATTATCATTACCTCCAATTAATACACATTTTATCTCTTTAAAATGGTACATATTCAATTTCACATAATAATAATGTGAGAAATTGATTATTTCTCTCTTATATTTAATAACTGATTATTAAATTGGGGACCAAAGTTTATTCCCTTTTCTACTTCCTCATCCAGAAACCAACCAGTGTGGGAAGTGTCTCTTAAAGATTTACCCAGGCCAAGAAATTCTAAGTTTGAACTAATAGGTGTATTCCTCCTCATTGTGTTAGCTCAGATAGGTCTGGGAAAATAGGGATTCTCATTTTTCTCAGACAGGTGATATGGGAATTGATAAGTCAAGATTTGGATGACACAAGCCAAGTACCCCAAGACCCTCATTTTAATATTGCTCATCTCCCACTGTGTTAAGCACTCAGTGTAGACTGCCACCACTCAGGAACACCTCTTCAAAGGGCATATAACCTATGAACCTACTGCCGTTAGGGGTCTTCAGTCTAAGAGAGAAGGCCAGATGACCATCCTTTTATTAACAATGTTCTGGTCTTATTAATAAAATGATTAAATTACCCAGAAACTGTGTCTCTTGAAATTATTTTAATTATCAATAATAGAGAATATCTACTTTTGAAAAATAGAATAGAAGAGTGGATACAAAACTGGCCTCCAAATCAGGAAAAGCTAGGCTCCAATCCCACTTCTAACGCATATTGGCTCTGTGACCCTGGGCAAATCACTTAATCCCCAAGTGTCCTAAGACTCTACCAGACGAAAACTTCAGAATAGGGGCTGAACTACATTGGTAGAGAGAGGGTTTCCTCATTGGGAAGTGCATGTTCCTATATATCAAATGAGATAATGTATGTAAAGCATTTTACAAGCCTCAAAATGCTATATGAATGCTAATGGTTTATTTTTAAAAATTAAAAATATATTTTCTCTCCTCCTTACCCCCATACCCTAACTGTTGCAACAAACATACTATCAAAATAAATTCCTGCATTGTCTATGTCCAAAAACCTTATGTCTCAGTCCTCACCCTGAATCTCTCATCTCTCTGTCAAGATGTGAGTCGCCTTAATTGTCATTGTGGTTTAATCCTTCACTCGTGTCTCTTTGACCTCCATTATCTCTCAAAGTCTAAGTTCATATTTATTGTTTCCACAAGACTATCTATCCATCTCATCCTCTTCTGTCCCTTTCTCCTTTTACCCTTCAATGTTTCCCAACAACAGCATCTTTTCCACTGAGTACCAATTTCTCAGTATGTGGACAAAGTAGTTAAGTTTTAGCTTCAGTATTTGATCTGCATTAATTTCCTTAAGTTGTTCTTTGTTGTTTATCCTTCCAAGAAGTCCAAGAGGACCAATGACATCATAAGGGTGATGTCTTGATGTGTGCAAGAATTAGAATTAAATGGAGCAGAACTGTGCAAAGTCATTAACCTCACTCTCTTCTCCAGAGTCATCAGAGTCCAGAGGCAAGACAAAAGTCAAGATGACTAGTGATGACCCAGCTTTCTTCAAGTATTGATTTGATCTTCTTGCTGTCCAAGAGTCTTTCAAAAGTCTTCTCCAGCACCACAGTCCATAACATTGATTCTGTGGTGTTCGGCTTTCCTTATAGTCCAGTTCATATAATCATACATTACTACTGGAAAAACCATAGCTTTGACTACATGAACCTTTGTCAGCAAGGTGATATCTCTGTTTTCTAGTATGCTGTCCAGATTTGCCATAACTTTCCTTCCAGTGAGCGAGTCTTTTAATTTCGTGGTTTCAGTCACCATTTGTCATGACCTTTGAACCCAAGAATATAAAATCTGACACTGCTTCCATTTCTTCTCCCTGTATTTGCTCATGATGGGACCAGTTGCCAACATGTTAGGTTTTTTTTTTTTTTAACTTTTTGGAGGTAGAAGGCAGGGCAGTTGGGCTTAAGAGACCTGCCCAAGGTCACACAGCTAGTATGTGTTAAGTGTCTGAGGTTGGATTTGAACTCAGGTCCTCTTGACTCCAGGACCAGTGCTCTATTCACTGTGCTGCCTAGCTGCCCCAGTGCCACCTAGCTGCCTCCATCTTAGGTTTTTTAATGTTAAGATTCAAGCCAACTTTTACACTCACATCTTTCGCCCTCATCAATTGGTCCCCTGAAATCACAGTTGGTCATTTCATTGATCACTATTCTTGTCTTTTCTAAATTGTTTGTCTTTATAATCATGCTGTTACTGTATACACTGTTCTCTTGGTTCTTCTCACTTTATTCTGCAGCAGTTTATACAACTTTCTCATGTTTCTCTGAAACCATCCATTTCATCATCAAAACGGTATTCCATTACATTAATATACTCTAATTTTGTTCTGCCATTCCTCAAATGATGATAGGTTATTTCCTTTAATTTGAAGCTCTTCACCACCACAAAAAGCACAGCTATAAATATTTTTGTTATGTCTGGGTCCTTCTCTTCTTTTTGGAGGGCATAGGTCTAGTAATGGTATCTCTGGAGGCAAAGGGTATTTTCACACTTTAGTAACTTTTTGATCAGACTGCCAAATGACTTTCTAGAGTGGCTGAACCAACTCTTATTATACTAATGAAATCACAGATCTGATTTAAAAAATCCGTTAAATGCTAAAGTACATTTATATAGATCATTTGATCTATACAGCAGGCCTATAAAAAAAGTAATGGAGTTAATATCCTCTCAATTCTACAGTGGTCAGAAGAGTTAAGTTACTTGCCTACGGTCAAAGACCTAGGAAATATAAGAGAATGGATTTAAACCCTTGTTTCTCTTGACTTCATAGTTGTTTCCAGAGTGGTCAGACTAATGTGCAACTGCATCAAAAATGTGCCTGTCTTCCTTCAAAATTTGTCCCTTTTATCTTTTGTCATCTTGCCAAGTTTTGGGTGTGAGGTGCAACCACAAAGTTGCTTAATTTGTATTGTCTTAGTAGAGAAAAAGAAGAGTAATACATAGTAGTAGAGAAAAGTGCTGCATTTGGGGATAAAGGACCTTAGTTCCAATCCTGACTCTGCCACTTACAACCTGTGATACCTGGAGTCAGTCACTTAACCTCCCTTTGCCTCAGTTTCCTCATATGTAAAATGGGCGGTATTGATTTCTCAGGTCCCAACTAAATCCATGACTCTATACAATCTGATTTGGAGTCTCCTCTGTTATTTACAATTCTTCTTTAGAGGAGATAGGATCTGAGTCAGGCTATAAAGGACTGGTAAAGATTCAAGAGTATTCTTGAGGAGGGAAGAATAAAAAGCATTTGAGGCATGCACAGTATGAACATCAACCTGGAGGCAAGAAATTATAGGGATGTTCAAAAGACACAGAGCGGACAATTTGGCTAGAATACATACTTTAAAAAGTCAGAGATAAGTATGTAAGGGTAGGCTTTGGTAAAAGGCGATCCAAAGACTTAAAGGCAACAAGGTAGGGAATCTTGACTTTGTCCTATAGGTAGCCAGAAACTAGAGAAGATTTCGGAGCTAAGGAATGACACTAAATGCATTGCTTTGGGGAAGCCAGTGTACTAGTGGAGAGATTGTTTCATATTTCATGTTTCATGGTTCTTATATCTGCTGCTAGGTAGAGGTGTTAAATATGGAGCTCCAGATTAAAATGTAATTGGAAAAATGTTTAACATAATAAATAAAAATATAGTCAGACACAGGTAACATTACAGCTTAAAACTAAGGCAGTATGCATCCCACAGGGATCCTTATTTACAATTTAGTGTCCCCTGTTTCTATTTGATTTGATATCACTGCCCTTAAGGGCAGGACTGTATCTTGTAATTCTTCTGTCCCTTCTATATCTCCCACAGTTCCTCCCACCACACTTACCACCTGGCACATCAGTCAGTCAACAATTATTAACTGCCTACTATGTGCCAAGCACTGTGGTAAGTATGCTGTGCTAGGAATACAAAAAGAGGCAAAAGACAGCCCCTGCCCTCAAGTAGTTCACAATCCAATGGGAGAACAATTCACAAGTTACATATATATATCATAAACAGGAAATAATTAAAAGAGGAAAAGCCCTGGAATTAAGAGGGATTAGGGAAGGAAGACTTCCTATAGAAAGTGATATTTTAGTTAGGACTTCAAAGAAGCCAGCAAGGTCAGCGTGGAGGAGGGAAAACATTCTAGGTATGGGGAGCAGACTGAGAAAATGCTATTTGTAAGTGTTTAGTGATTAACAGGTTTGAACACAAAGCAGCAGCTGCTAGAGAAATATCAGCTTGATGAACATTGGACAGTCTTGCACCTGCAAAAAAATCCTAATCAACCCTAGGGCATTAAGTCTGCCTTTTCAGTGGAAGTCTCCAGAAAGTATCAAAGGTGAACCAAGCACAGTGGCGAAAGGCCATTCAGAACCTTGGTGCTCTTGCCTGCTCTTTTCGTATTTTTGGCTCTCTGCAAAGATCATGTCAATTGAACTTCCCTTCAGTTTAAAGCCACAGTTATTCTGGGAGTACACAGTTGACACTGTTGAGTAGTAGCTGAGTTAAGAGAATTCTAGCCAAGGTCTTGCCAGGGATGGAAAGTGGCCTAGCAGTTGCCATGAGCTCTGTTTTTCTTGTTTCTTCGCATTGATGGCAATGATGATATCTTCTAAAGTTCTATGCATGTTGTGACCAACATCTTGACAGTGTCTAGTGGGCAGAGACCACATCTGTCAAGTTTATTTGGGACTGAACATCAGGCAATATTGCAACAAGCATAGGAAGGGAGATCATACACCTTGGATCATCTCCTCATCATGGGAACCAGCTTCCTTGGACAGGACCTCACAGGCCACTGAGGCCAACCCCCTCATTCTTTTTTAAGAAACATTTTAAAATTATCGTTATTATTATTTACAAATGAAGGAACTGAGGCTCAGAATGGAAAAAATCATTCAGAATCACAACTTCAGAGTTGGAAGGGACCTCAGAAGCCAAGTCCAATCCTCTCATTCTTTTTTTAAAAATTTCAAGTAATTAATTATTTATTGTTACCAGTGAGGGAACTGAGCCTCAGAATGGAAAAAAAAATCATTTAGGATCATAGCTTTAGAGTTGGAAGGGACCTCAGAGGCCAGGTCCGACCCCATCATTTTTTTAAACAAATGAGAAAACTGAGAGGTTCATGGAGGTGAAATTACTTAGAGTCATAGGTTTACAGCTACAAAGGATCTCAGTGACCATCTAGTTCATCATTTCTTTTTTTTTTTTAACAGATGAGGAGACTGAGATACAGGGACATTTAATGAAATACACAAGGTAATTCAGGCAGTAATTGCCAGAGGCAGGATTTGAACCTAGGTCTGAATTCAGAGTCAGGGTTCTTTCTACTATATTACTCTGCCTGTTTTGTTGAAGATGAAAATTATATTTTGCTTCCATAGGAGCTTCTTGGAGACATTTCATCAGGACTGGGAACTTTTACTTCATGCCTGGAGTCATGGAAAAGGTGCTTGATTTGAAATTGCAAGCACATTCTACCCAACATATCTCAACAGACACCAGTCACCCACAGTCCTATGTGCTATTCCCACACATCTTGCTTAAATGCAACTTTTTGGGTCCTTTAAAAATCCTTTCATGAATGAATGAATGAATGAAAAGCATTTATTAAGCATTTGCTCTGTGCCAAGCATCTTGATAAGCAATGGAGACACAAAACCCAAAGTGAGACCATCTCTGCCCTGAATTTTATATTCTAGTGGGGGAGATGGTATAGTGGCAAGGGAGGGGCATTTTTTCTTTGAAAATCATAGCAATGGTGATAGGAGCCATTGGAGAAAAGTAACAATGGTGGCATTGATTTGATTATGATTCCAGAATTGGAAGATGAAGAAAAGAATAGGGTTGTTCCTACTCCATCAAATTAAAGTCCTCCTCTTGATTCTTCAGTCCCTCCACAATCTGACTTCACCCTCCCAATAAAACCTAATTTCATATCATTTCTCAACACATACCTTCTCACTCTCTAGAGAAATAACATGTCCTTGATGCCTTTGCAATTGCCTGACAGACTTTTCCCTTAATGTTGAAGTTCCTAGACTTAGAGGCTTATAGAAT
Organism: Pseudocheirus occidentalis; assembly: GCA_028646575.1. Classification (NCBI taxonomy): domain Eukaryota; kingdom Metazoa; phylum Chordata; class Mammalia; order Diprotodontia; family Pseudocheiridae; genus Pseudocheirus; species Pseudocheirus occidentalis. Next base: position 171,878,149 of record CM053597.1, on the reverse strand, counting down.
GAAGGATCCATAGAAGCCATCTGGTCCAACCTGCTCATTTTACAAATTTTAAAATGGAGGGAGCTGCAGCTGGAGTCTTCAGGAGAGCGGATCAGTGGCAGCTGGGGCAGTTTCCAGATTTATCAAGCCAGAAGAAATAAGGATTAAGAGAAAGGTCAGTGGGACTCAGCTAAATCTGGGAGAGAAAAGCTGTCCAGCCAAACTGTCCCCAGAGCAAGGAAGCAATAGAAGTGGCAGTAATGGCAGAAATGGCAGCAGCCCCACCCACCTGGCTGCTTCAGAGCACCTGGCCTGCAGACTGCAGGGGGACCAAGCCATTGATCAAAGGCCAAGTGCTCTTGTGTTGAGCAGCCTGGATCCAGATCATGGTCCTGGGGTGTGTTTTCATCAAGCCAAAGCTGGTGGGGGCTGCGGCACCCCCTAATAGCTCCAGCAGCTGTGAAACTCCAGCAATATGGGACACAGGTTTCCCCTGGAAGCAGAGTTCCACAGAGCTAAAAAATCACGCAATTAATTGACTGGCCAATACGCGTAGGAAAAGGAATGAAAGTAAGAACAGTAACCTAACTCTAGAATCCTTTTTTGGGGACAAAGAGGATCAAAGCATGGAACGGGAGAAAAACAACATAGTCAGTACTCCCACACCAAATGCTTCCAAGAAACATGAAGATTGCCTACAAGCCATAGATTGACTTAAAAAGGACTTTGAAAACCAAAGAAGAGAAATGGAGGAAAAATTGGGAAGAGAAATGAGAATGATGTGAGAAAATCATGAAA
>CM053597.1:171852801-171876872 GCA_028646575.1 Pseudocheirus occidentalis | reverse complement strand
CGGGGGCAGGGAGCCCCTCCCTGCCCTGCTAGAAAGCTAGAGGGGTGTTGGAGGAGGGCATAAAAGGGAACAGATTGTGGGAGGGGCAATCACATCTCCCAGCCCTCAGAGGGAGCTGAGCTCAGTAGCTCTGTGAACTCTTAAGGGCAGTTGGGTGGACTTTATTATCTCCTTACTCGTCTTGTAAACCCTTTCCTCATAAGCTAGATTTGTTTAGTCCTTTTCAGCCCAAGTATCATTCTCCTTGGCAAAGAAAGAATCATCCATTTTAGAATTTCACACAATGTCAACAATGAGCTCTTCAGTCTATACTCCCCCCACAAAAAATCTTTTTGTTACTTTGAATCTTTGGTCTCATAATTTTGTATTTATTTATCCATGCACTTGTTGCTTTCCCTAAGTTGTCACAGTGCCTATCACAAAATATATACTTAATGTTTGTAGAACTGAATCTTTCTAGCTCCCCCAGCTAGCCAATGGAGGAGACAGAACTTGAACCCAGGCCTTACACACCTAGAATTCCACAATTCTAGAAATTCTTCCAAAGACTTGTGGTAAACAAACTTGAGAGAGCTAATTAAAACAGTTTTTTCATCTTTGGCAAAAATCTTGACATCAAAGCTAGAAAAAAACTTTTGAAAACTCAAAAATCATACGGTTACAGTTTTGTCAATTACATAAAAGCCTAATACTTGCTTATTTGGGGGCAGCTAAGCATTGCAAAGGATAGATGCTAGGCCTTGAGTCAGGGAGACTCATCTTCAAGAGTTCAAAACTGACCTCAGGCACTTCCTAGCTGTGTGACCCTGGACAAGTTACTTAACCCTGTTTGTCCCAGCTTCCTCATCTGTTAAATGAGCTGGAGAAGGAAATGTGCAAACCTCTCCAGTATCTCTACCAAGAAATGCCAAATGGGGGCACAAAGAGTCAGACACGACTGAACAACATCATCTGCCTATTCACTGGTTCATCTTGACTTTATAATTCTAATGCTTTTTTACAAGTTCATCTATAAGTTAATGAATCAAAATTTAAACTACTATGAATATCACATGAGCTATTACCTTGGATTTGGTATTTCTCCCACAATTTCTTGCAGTTTGTCCATGAAAATAATAAAATTATTCAACCCCTTTCCATGTGTCCTGAGAGGATCAGAAGGTGAAGGTGCATAGCCTTTCCCTCCAAGCTCTATCATCCTAATGAATGAGGTGGCAACCTGCAAGTTAAAAGAAGTTATTTAACAATATTTAGTAATTAAGTAATGAGAAAAGCTGCAATTGCAACTGAAAGGTAGACATTAAGATGTGATATCAATATCTTTGTCCAAATATTTTTATCTGCAATACCAAGCTAAAACAGGATAAAGAGAAGAACCAACATCAGGTGGCAAAGAGATGGTTTGATGAAGACACGTTCAAAGACCCAGGATGAAGTCAATAGACCAGAGTCTAGTAGATCAGAGGCAAAGACGGGGTCTCTCTCAGAAGGGAGGGTTGTGCTAAATTAGGAGGCTTATAAGTAAGTGAATGCCACATTTTCATTGCTCACTCCAAGCTTTCCCAACTGCCCCTCTCTGAGTGGGGGTTGTCTTGTCTAAAGTTAGAGGGCTCCACACAACTTATTGGGTTTGATTTATTTAGGCCAGGATCTTTGCCTCTTAGCCAAGGAATCTTGTGAGTAAGAAACTGGAAAGTTATATCTCCTTGTCAAATTGGACCAAAGCAGGTGGGAATATTGGATACCTCTTAGGTTTTTTGTTATCTTCTAGCAGTGGGGCGAGGAAGGGCCTTCAGCTCTGGTCTTCAGAATGTAAGCTCCTTGGGGGCAGGAGCTATATCCTATTTCCATTGAGGTTAGAATAAATTTCTTTCTAGTTCTAAAATTCCATGAAAGTATGATTGTATGTTCATATACTTAGGACTAAGAGCAAGGGGAAATTTTTTTGGCTACAGATAATGGAATAAGAGATCTTGAGTTCAAAGGGTCCCCAGAGGTCATTTAGCATAATAACTCTTACATTTTACAAATGAAGAAACTGAGATCCATGAAAGTACTTTTGCTGAAAGTTACTCAAATATGAACTTTTGTATAAAGAAAACAAAGAAAAAGTCTTGAGAAATTTCCTTTGGAAAACAGTCAAAGAATTATGTGAGGGAGCCCATATATATAGATGTAAAGAAAATTATTCAAATCTAAATTGGTGATATGGATGAGATTTCTTCTGAGTCTCAAGAAATCTAACCATAAAGGCACTTTGGAATAAAAACAACTTCTTTTTGACAACATTATAAGAAAGTGTTAAGCCTAATGACAAAATAACAGAAGTACTTTGAAAATTCAGGTTTCCATACCAAGAACACAGACATTTGCTTTTCTCGAGCGGCATGTCTGAGATCTGTGAAGGCTTCTCTTCCCAGTCCTCTGTCAGGAATGTTAATGATATGAGCCAAGGCTAAATCATTCTTTGAATTCACCAACAGGCTTAAATATGAACAGATAATTTTCCTTGCTATGGACCGTACCTGTTCAATAAAACATCACATGATTATTTGGAGGGCTACAATCTCATACACTGAAGAAAAAAGAACTACTCAGGAAGTAGCAACAATGAAGTTTTGAAATAATACTCTCTTTTCTCTGTTACAAGTATTTCCTTTTGTTAATCACTCAATCTGCTCCCAAATCACCTTTTCTTTCCTCTCTATACATATTCTCTTTGGGCAAATACCAGGCATTCTCATAGCTGCAGCTATCTCTCATCTAAATGCAGGTCCCCCACTACATCATTTTATCTTCATCTCCTTTGTACAGGCTGTGCGTTCCTGGAATATCTTCCCTTCTCATTCTTCCTTGAAGAATCAAGTTTTCACCTTATTTTGTCTGGCCAATTGAATCTTTCTTCCAGATAACTCCAAGCCATGCCCCTGTACAAAATAATCTCCCCGTCCTCTCCTTTCTAACTACTTTTCAATGGATAGAGAAGACTTGCCTCAGAGACTTACGAGCTGTTTGATCCTGGGCAGTCATTTAACCTCAGTTGACCTCAGTTTCCTCATCTGTATAATGGAGATAATAATAACACCTACTTCCCATGACTGTTATGAGTGTGCCTTAAAGGGCTACGTAGCACTACACAAGTGATAGCTATTGTTGTTGTTATTATTATCTCACATTACTAGAATGTAAACTTATTAAGGGCAGGGACTCTTCTCAGTTTTCCTGGTTTCTCCCACCTATCTTCTATTTCTATGCCCCCAAATTCCATCAAAGGCTTTGGTACTATCCTAAGAATTTCCTAGGAGATCTTTTGCACCTTACCTCACCATCTGCCTTGTAAACTATCATTTTTATATCCTGCCATTGGACTTCTCTTCCTCAGACAGTCAAATAATCTGCAGTGACTCAGTATTTCAAACTTCTACAAGACATTTGAAGGCCCTCACAATCTGCCATCACTTAAGTGCTTCAAGTTAATCTCCTCCATAGAAATCCACACATATGCTGCACTCATACCCACAAGCATTTGTCCATGGTGTTCTCCATGCCTGATACTCCCTTTCCTATTTCATCTGTTGACTTCCCAACCATCCTTTAAAATCCAACCCAAAGACTTCCTGTGTGCAGGAAGATTTTTAAAGACCCAATGAGTTCTGAAATTCTAGAGTTGATACTGAAAACATATAGAAAATATCATCGCTGTGGGCAATGTTTCACAATTGGTGTATTTGAACTCAGAACATGCCCCACCACTGGTAGCCAGTGGGGGAAAAAGGCCCCATGGTTAAAAATGATACCCTGAGACTATTTTTTCCTTTGTTTTGTTTTTGGATTTTTTTGTGTACTTAACAGCATTTAACACATAGCAATTAATAAATTATGTTGGATGAACTAATTTTAAAAAATGATACCCTGAAAACCTGAAATTCTTACTTACCCAAGAACAAGAATTGAAAGGAAGAGGGGCAGGGGTAATAGGGAATGCCCTATTTTCTAGAATATTCTACACTTGGTAAAAAAACTAATGCTCTTCTATGAAATTAGCTGAACCCAGATAAGTGAAAAGGATATATATCCCCAAGAAATCTTCACCTATGAGTGGTCATTAGTTGGTGTCCCTACAGAATCTTCTACGAAGGCTGAGGTAGGAGGGGAGGTTGCCCACTCACTACTGAGGTGGGCACTGAGGTGCTAGTTCCTCCTATAGTTTTACTCCTGACTCCCAAGAATTGCCCAAGGTCTGTAGTTCCCCCTGCGCTTCCAGCCAGCCAAGAGCCAGATGTACAGTTGGGCTAAGATAAGGCTCCAATAAGATGCATGTTTATTTTAATCCTTCACACAGTATGTTGTATGTAATAGGGGACTCAATAAGCATTTGAATGAACATCTTCATGTTTGTTCTGAGGCTTTTAATATTCCTGATGTTCTTGACTCTCATCCTTCTTACCTTCTCTATAGTGCCTGACACTGCTGCCTGTGCTGTCTTCTCTTCCTATGCACTCTCTCCTCTCTAGGTTTTTGTATGTACCCTTCATGCTCTTTCTGCTGCTCTTCCCCCTGACTGCTCCTTCTCAGTCTCCTTTGGTGAATCATCATTCATTTCATATTCCCTAATTGTGGGTATCCCCTAAGGCTCTGTCCTTCTCTCTGTCTCTCTCCTCCCCCACTGGGTGGTCTCATAAGCTACTATAGGTTCAATTATCATCACTATACAGATGATTCTCAGATCACTATAAACAGCCCTGGCCTCCGGAGTTCCAACCCTGATCACTAATTGACTATTGGACATTTAAACTAAATGTCCTATAGGTATCTTAAATTTAACATCTCCAAAACAGAATTCATTATCTTTTCCCCCTAAACCCACCCTACTTTTGAACTATCTTATTACTGGTGATGGCATCACCATCCTTTTAATCATTGTGTAACCTTGGTATTATCCTTAACTCTTCATTCTCGCTAGCCTTCTTTTGTGAAGGCAAACAAGGCCATCGTTCGCCTCAGTTCTTACCTAGCCTTTATCTACTGAAAGGATGTTGCCTCAGACAAACTGAGATCTGGGAAAGACCTTAGCTTATAAAGGTCAAGGTCTCCCACTGCATCTGGGGCCATCGCCTGTCATCCTGACCTGTGTCTTGCCATTGAACTCTTATGACTTCGGAGGAGTGAGGCTGATGACTTTGTACAGCTCTGCCTCACTTAAATTCCATCCACTTGCAAGTCAAGACATCACCCTCTTGATGTTACTGTCCCTTCAAGAACGAAGGAACAACAATATTCTCACTAGCCTCATCAGAGGTCAATCAGAGGACAAACCTTATCCATTCTATGAACACAATATTTCTCACATCTATCCCCTTTTCCCCACTCATAAGGCCACACTTCTTTGTTCAGGCCCTTATCTCCTCTTGCCTAGATTATTACAATAGTCTTCTAATTAGTCTCCCTGCCTCACCTGAAGTCTCCAACTCTTCCTTTCCCCAATCCATTTTCCACATAAATGCCAAAATGATTTTCCTCAGCTACAGATCTGACCATGTCATTCCTCTACACAATAAACTTCCTATATGAAGTCTTACTTGATCTCTCCAAATGTTAGTGTTTCCCTCCTAAATTACCTATTTATTTTTTATGTATTTATATGCGTAAATATTTCATGTGTCTCCTCTTATAGAATGTAAGCTCCTTAAGAACAAGCTCTGGTTCATTTATTTCTCTATTCCCATACCTGGCACAGTGTCAGACACATAGAATAATTTAAGACTATAATTCTGATTATAAATTGGTTATAATTTTTCTAACATTTGGTTTGTATTCTGGAGTATTTTAATGTTTCTGGTCTTGTATCTCAAATTGTTGGGGTTTTTTTTGTATATTCTTTTAAAAACCTTCAACACTTGTGGTCTTATTGGTCCACTAATCAATGGAGGTAATGTTTATAACTCACTTAGCACAGTGGATGGCATACAGCCATTATTCCCTCCTCCCCACACTCAGTAAGCACTAAGAAGGAATGCAATTCCTTAAGGGTTTTCTAAAAATTATACAATTTTACAAACATATCTAGAAATTGTATGGTTGGATAATTAATATTACCTAAGGAGTAAGCTACCAGGAGATTCCAGTTTGCTTTAGAAATACTACAGGAATCAAGGTATTGATCTATTTTTACACAATGCTCTCTAAAAAAATTTCTAAACAATAGGTGACACTTGTAAAAAATTATAATACAGTAGGCTAAATGTTAAATAAACTTTTTAATTCCTTCCATATATCTGTTATCTACTAAACACTTGAAACTATTTGCATCACTCTGACATCTGGAAGAAGTACTCAATCCGACAAAAAAATTAAAGTCAGCAAGGCAAATGAAAGCTCTTGATTATCAGTAACTTTATTCTCTATTTTTCTGTATCTAATATATCCTAATGCCCCTGTCACCATAAAAGGACGAATCATTACAGATTTACCAGTTCTCTGCTGGGTATAAGACCAGGCATTAGTTCTCACATTTACAACTTGCTTGCTAGGGCTGGCACATTCTCTCCTGACTTGTGGGCCTGGGCAAACTTGAAGGAAAAATATCTTGGATTCTTTACAGTTAGAATCATTTTGACTTATGTCTACAGTTGGAGTTCTCTCCCTCTCATTATGGTCAGATAACATGGCAGTTATGGTGCCCTCACTCTAGTATTCTCAAGTGGTTTTGAAGAGGCACTCTCAAAAAGCATTCCACAGAAGAAGAGTTCTTTGGTCCAGAAGAAATGTCATATATATTGGAAAAATCCACAAAACTGGAGCTTTTCTGAAGATACCCAAAATAAAAATACTATTTGTTTTTGTGAAATGGACTGATTCCATGGGTCTTAAAAAGTATTTGCAGAACTTATTTTGATATTGAATGATCTTATTCAAGTTTTTTCTTTCTTCATTCTTTCATTCCACACTTATTTCTTATTGAAGAAAACCAGTCTTTGTGCCAATTGGTGAATAATAAACAATGGAGAAAAGAGAACAGAGCTAGCAAAAAACTATGGGGGAAAGTGAGATTGTGAATCCTTATGCATTTGTATTTATTGCTTCAGAATTTCCATAGCACCAATTTAGCCTAACTAAAGCATGAGTAGCTAAAACAAGTTATACACACGTGCGCGTGTGCATGCACGCACGCGCACACACACACATACACACGAAAAAAAGGCCACTCTGTCTAGAAGTACAACCTGGAAATAGTAAATATCTTTGGTGTCTATTGTCAAGACTAACTAGAAGGCTACCTCAGACATTTAGCATGCTTCTGACACTTTCTAAGAATATTTTCTGCCATGAAACTGCATATTTTATAGCTTTTCCCTTTACAAAATACATGGGGAAAGCATACTTACTAATAAACAGAGTATATGCTATTCTATCCTCAGGTAAAAACATAACAGAGATTCAAAATAATAACTGGCTAATTAGTAAATCAGATCATCTTAGAAATAATATAAGCAACCAAAATGTATAAAAGAATAGATTAATACTAAAGAATGCATTAATATCAATATTCCTGGGGGAAAAGTGATGAGAATATTTTCTCAATTCTATAAACCTCCAAAGAAGATCTAGACCCTTTGTGAGATCTTTAACATACTTTTGCTGAACCTAATGGGGGAAAAGACTGAACTAAACTAGGACATAAAAAAGTATTTCACACCATTTTCTATGGCTTATCTATTTGTTACATAGGTTGACTCATTATTAAAAAAAAAAAAAGGATGAAGATTGACAGTTGCCCAGTCTACGAGACTCATAGTCAGGCCATTAAGCTAGTCCATCAGTATAATTATCTTTGACAGACACTGTGCACGGACAATGAGCTGGGGCCAAAATTGAACAGGACAAAGTGGGCTAGATGGCTTTGGGAAACCAAGCAGCGGTTTCAATGAATGCAAGCTTCTACTGTAAATAAATAAAGGTTAGTCTTTTTAATTTTAATATTCTTTGATGATGTTTTGTGGTTGTTGGTCATGGAACAATCATCTTCTGTAAAGCATCAAAGTGAATCAGCCAGAAGGCAAAGACAATGCAGCAGATGGTGGGTGAATGTAAGCTGCAACGTTTGTTAATGAAGAATTGCACTCAAGTAGTAGTCAGGATGTCCAGAACTTTGGATAGATGCCCTGGGGAGGATTTATGGGAAGACAAGAATTACATGGGATAAGAAGGTCTGGACAGGGCGTATACAGAACGGAATACAGACATCAATAAGCTCACAGATTCTCCTAAGTATCCAGGTATTGTTTATGTGGTAAGTCACATGATTGGAGCACTGATCTCTTCATCTCATCATTCATCTTACATTAAATCCACCTTCAACAAAAAAGGCTAATCAGTTTTTGATCTGTCCATGGTCACACAGGTTTAGCCTGTGGAGAGTCTAATTCAACCTCATGCCTTTTTCTGTTCTACTTTCTATATGGAAACACTCGTTTTTATTTGGCATTTGTTATGATCAGAATAAAAAATCCAATTTTTTAGGGAAAAAAAGCCTTCATAAGAGGATTCTGTGAGGTAGTGATTATAAAAGAAAACTATCTGGGTGCTTCAACTAAGTAACTACAACTTAGAGTCTTGACGTTTTCCTGCCAGTAAGAGCACTATCTAGCCACCTCACCTCAGACTCTTCTTTCTCACCACTCACTTTTTACATGACGATTCTGACCATTCTCTCTACCACCAATTTGTTAACACTTGCAAATAAATTGAGATGTTGGTCATTGCTTCATTTAAATACATTTTTAAAACCCACTCGAATCTCACCACTACCACAGCCTTCATCCACTCACCATACATACACACATATACATGTGAACTGCATTTTAAAAAAGACTGGATACAACATAATCGACCACTAATTATTAAGCAAAAAGAACAAGTTCTGAATGACATGCAAACAGCTGAGACACAAAAATGAAAGTGAAGCATTATTTGTCCTCAAAAAGCTCACACTCAAATTTGAGGGATTGCTGGACCCAAGACTTAAGAGCTGGAAGGGACACACTTCTTTGAATCCAACCCTCCCATTTTACAGATGAGGAAACAAGCCTTAGGGAGGGTGAATGTCTTGCCCAAGGTCACACAGCTATTGAGTGAAACAGACAGGCTCTGAACCCAGGTCTGCCTCACTCAAAATCCAGCCTCTTACTTCTGTAGAAGGCTTTTAGGGATTATGTCCTACTAATCCCACTTTCCCAATACCTTTTTATTATCCAAGTTGCATCTACTGGTTGGAGATTCTGATCCAGAAAGATTTCTATTTTCATACAATGTACATGATCTGCCAGATATGAAATCAAATAGTTGTACCTGCAATAAACATACAAGATACAATGAATATATTATAATACAAGGGATCGAGAAGTTCTAATAAGGACCTCTGTAAGGACAAGGATTTATCAGAGGAGCTTGCCATGGTATTTCTGCTCATAGAACCACAGGATTCCCAATAATTTATTTTACCTCTCAAATGTTACAAAAGAAGAAGCCTGAGGCTTAGACTAATTCAGTGACAAGATCAAGGACACACAGTACTTTACCACATCTCCCTTCCTTACACCTTATATAGTTATATATCTGATAAAGTGATAGTTTGTGGCCTAATTAGCTGAAATACCTAAAGATGATAATCATTTATGTTTAACTTAGGTGAATGCACAAAAAAGCAACTGTAAGGATAACCAAAAAAAAAGGGAAATTTTCATTTTGGATTGTATTGGGTACATATCTAAATAGGATTAATTTTTTTCTTTATTTTTTTTTTGGACATATTGTGAGAGGCTGATTATATGTCCCTCCTTCCTATTGCCCCCCCCCTTGTTCTATTCTCTACCCTGTCCCTGTCCCTTTACTGAAGTGTGTGCTTCCACCAACCCTCCCTCAGATCCTGCCCTCCCCTCTGTCATCCCACTTCTCATCCCTGTTCCCCCTACTCTCCTGTGTGGCATGATACCCAGTTTAGAGTTTATGTCATTCCTTCCCTAGGCGAAATTCAGTGAGAGTAAATGAAAGTAAAGTTGTAACAGTTATCCCTTGCCTCTTCTATATGGGATGATTAACCCCATTGTGTCTCTGCCTGTCTCTTCTCATTCTAGTCCTCTACCCCCTCAGAATTTCACCTTTTAAAGTATCATCCCTTCCTATTTAATTGATCCTGTACCCTCTATGTGCACATATACACACACACTCAGATATGTATTCATATATTCATATTCATATGTTTGAATCTCAAATTTTCTGTTCTGTTCTGTTTTTTTCAGCAAGAAAGCTTGAAAGTCCTCGACCTCACTGAATGACAATATTTTTCCACTGGAACATTATACTCAATTTTGCTGGGTGATTCTTGGTTTTAATCCTAGCTCCCTTGATTGCCGGAATATCATATTCCAGGCCCTTTAATCCCTCAATGTAGAAGCTGCCAGATCCTGAGTTATCCTAACTGTGCTTCCAATTGCTTTCTCTTGGCAGCCTGTAGTATTTTCTCCTTGATTTGGGGATTCTGGAGCCTGACTGTAACATTTCTAAGAGTTTTCTTTTGGGGATCTTTTTCAAGAGGTGATGGGTGAATTCTTTCAAGTTCTATTTTGCCCTCTGATTCTAAAATATTAGGGCAATTTTCCTCGAGAATTTCTTGAAGGTTGTTTTCTAAGTTCTTTTTCTGATCATGGCTTTCAGGTAGTCCAATAATTTTTTAATTGTATCTCCTGGATCTATTTTCCAGGTCAGTGGTTTTTTTGAGGAAATATTTCACATTGATTTCTATTTCTTCATTTGTTTGGATCTGTTTAATAGTATCTTGATTTCACATAAAGTCATTTGCTTCCATTTGCTCCATTCTAATTCTGAAGGAATTATTCTCTTCCGAATGCTTTTGAGATTCTTTTTCCATCTGGCAATTTGACTTTTTAAGGCATTCTTCTCCTCGTTGACTTTTTGGGTCTCTTTTGCCATTTGAGTTAATTTGTTCTTTAAGGTGTTATTTTCTTCAGTCAGGTTGCTGACTCTCTTTTCATGATTTTCTCACATCATTCTCATTTCTCTTCCCAGTTTTTCCTCCACTTCTCTTATTTGGTTTTCAAAGTCCTTTTTAAGTCAACCTATGGCTTGTAAGCAATCTTCATGTTTCTTGGAAGCATTTGGTATGGGAGTTCTGACTATGTTGTCTTCCTCTCCTTCCATGCTTTGATCTTTTTTGTCCCCCAAAAAGGATTCTAAAGTTAGGTTACTGTTCTTACTTTCCTTCCTTTTCCTACTCATATTGGCCAGTCAATTAATTGCTTGGTTTTTTAGCTCTGTGGAACTCTGCTTCCAGATGGGAAATATCTGTCCCAAATTGCTGGGGGTTTCACAGATGCCAGAGCTATTAGGGGGGTGCTGCAGTCCCCATTAGCTTTGGCTTGCTGGAAATGCACCCTAGGACCACCACCCAAGACCATGATCCGGATTCAGGCCATTCAACGCAATAGCACTTGGCCTCTGATCAACTGCTTGGTCCCCATGCAGTGTGCAAGCCGGGAGCTCTGAAGCAGCCCAGTGGAGGCAGCTCCTGCTTGCAGCCATTTCTGCCTCAACTGCCTCTTCCCCTGCTTCCTTGCCCCGGGGGCAGTTCAGCCCAATCACTTTTCTCCCCCAAATTTAGCTGAGTCTCACTGATCTTTCTCTTAGCCCTTATTTCCCCTTGCTTGATAAATCTGGAAATTGCCACAGGTGCCCAATCCGCTCTCCTGAAGACTCCATCTGTGGCTTCTTCTAAAAGACCTGGGGCCAGGCCATGGTTTCAGGCTGGGCTGGTTTTGGCTCCCAGCCTGCTGTGATGAACCCCACTTGCCGAGCTGCCTTTAGCGAGAGATGTGTTTTCTGTATTTTTGTGAGTTTTGGAGCCCTAAAATTTGTTTAGAGTCATATTTTATGGGTATTTGAGGTAGTTTTGTGGGAACTGCAAAATCTTGCTGCTTCTACACCGCCATCTTGGCTCCACCTCCTAGGATTAAAATTAATGTTCTTAGAAGTAATGTTACTGCAGATAAAAGAACGGTCACATTATAAAAATTTAACTCAAGAGCAGCTGGAAAGTTATCTGGCTTATTATTTCTGTTCCTACCTCTCAGTTTTTCCTAATTGTTTCCTAGGGACACAAAGAACCACATAGAGCAAAATTATTTCTTAGGTGAGAGCAATTCAGGAGAAACAAGTAAAGTCACTTCTCAAGAGTAATCCCAGAGCAAAAGTGAATTGACATAATCCATATCAATTTGTTATCTTTAAAAAAATTTTTTTCTATGTTCAGTTTTCTCCAAATTCTTTGTCTCCCACCCACCACCCCCACTCCCATAGAGAAACAAAAACAAAGAAAAACAAAATCCATTACAAACATACACATTCAAGCAAAACATATTCCTGTGTTAGCCATGTCCAAAATCAGAACAAAAACATATGCCTCAGTCTCCCCTCTAAGTCTACCATCTCTCCACCTGGGGATTGGTTTCATCATGAGTCCTCTGGAATTGTTAGTCTTTTCAAAGTTGTTTGCCTTCACAATATTGTCTATGTTGTCTAAACTGATGATCTGGTTCTGCTCACTACACTTTGCATCAGGTCATATATGTCTTTCCAGGTTTCTCTGAAGCTTTGTCTTTCATCATTTCTTATGGAACAATACTATTCCATTACATTCATATATCACAATTTATTTAGCCATTCCCCAACTAATGAGCATCCCCTCAATTTTGAATTCTTTGCCACCAAAAAAAGAGCTGCAAGAAGTATTTTTGTACACATGAGTTCTTTTCCTTTTCCTTTGATCTTACTGAGATTTAATTGCTTTCATAGAATACTTCCAAATTGCTTTCCGGAATGGCTTGACCTTGTATCAGAAAGCACCCTAGCATACCCAGGGCAGCTGCTAACACAGGTTCTTGGATCTGCTGTTCTAAAGGAAGGCAACTCAAAATAGGTTAACAATCTTTCTTTAATCAAACAAACATATTATTTATCTAGTTCAGGGGGAAAAGTCAGCATCCTGAACTCCAGAGAATACGAACCCGAGTTACAAGCACAAGTTACAAACACAAGTTACAAGCAGATGAAGAAACACATCAGCAGATGGGCTTCCAACCATCTGACCATCACATCCATTACCTATTCAAATTACCAGAGAGGGAAGCATTAACATCTGGGTCTTTCAAAGCTGGGGGGCTCAATGGCTTCCCAACAGTCTCATCTGGTCAAATCACACAACTCTTCTCAAAGTGAGCCCCAAAGCAAAGCCTCACATCAAGGCGTATATATAGGCTTCTCCTAGGTCAACCCTCTTGAACCACTGTCCAATTACAAAGTAACAAGGTATGGCCATTCCCAAAAAACAGGCCTCTCGCCACAGGCTCCACGTGACCACCAAATCAGGGAACATTCTGGGAGCCACTTAAGCAAAGGGGATAGGGGAAGGAAAGAGCTTCAGATTCCCATTACAGACCTGTAGATTGTTCCACCAACACAGCATTAATGTACCTATTTCCCCACAGCACCTCTAGCATTTGTCATTTTTCTCTTCTGTTATCTTAGCCAATCTGATGGGTGTGAAGTGATACATCAAAGTTGTTTTAATTTGTATTTTTCTAATGAGCAAATTATATCATTTTTCAAAATGTCTATCAATATAGTTTGTATCTTTTCCTTTGAAAACTGCTTATTTGAAAACTGCTTATTCGTATCCTTCGACCATTTATCAACTGGAGAATGGTTCTTATTCTCCTAAATTTGAATCAGTTCCCTATATATCTTAGAAATTATGCTTTTATCAGAGAAACTTGCTACCCCGCTCCCACCAATTTCCTTCTTCTCTTCTAATTTTGACAACTATGGTTATGTTTGTGAAAGAAAAAAAAACTTTTTTAAAAATTTCAAGCAATCAAATTACCCATTTTGCCTCCTATGAATCTCTAGGCCTCTTTTTTAGTATGAACTCTTCCTCTATCCATATATCTATTCAGTTATTTCTTCCACGTTCATCTAATTTATGATTTCACCCTTTACATATAAATCATGTACCCATTTTGAACTTATCTTGGTATATGGAGAGTTATCTTTGACAGACTACTTTCCAGCTTTCCTCAAAGTTGTTGTTTTTTTTTTAAATAGTGAGTTCTTGCTCCAAAAGGTGGGATCTTTGTGTTGATCAAACATTTGTTCATTTGCCTTTATATATTATATACATAATCAGTTCCACTGATCAACTTCTATATTTCTTCCCTAATACCAAATCATTTGATGATTATGGCTTTGAAATATAATCTGAAGTCTGATACTTCCAGGCTGCCCTGCTTCTCACTTTTTTCCTTTAATTCCATTGATAGTATTTTTGTTCCTCCAGAAAAATTTTATTACTTTTCCTAGTTCTATAAAGTAATTATTTAGTAGTTTGATATAGCACTGAATTAATAAATTAATTTGGATAGTGGTGTCATGTTTATTATATGGATTTGGGCTACCCATGAACTGTCTTTATTTGTGTGTAAAGTTTTATAAGTGTGGTCATATAGTTCTTGTGGGTGTCTTAGTAGGAAGACTCTTGAGTGTTTTATGTTTTATGTGATTATTTCAAATGGAATTTCTCTACCTCTTTGTACTGGATTTTGTTAGTAATTTAAATATAATGTGGAAGACTTGTATGGTTTATTTTATATCTTCCTGAAATTGTTACTTGTTTCAGTTATATAGGTGAATTTCTAGAGTGTTCAAAGTATACTATCATATCACCTGCAAAAAAGTAACAATTTTGTCTCTTCCTTGTCCATACATGTTTCCTCAATTTCTTTTTCACGTCTTATTGCTATAGTTAGCATTTCTAGCACTATATTGAATAGTAATGCTGACAATAGACATCCTTGCTTTACTCCTCATCTTACTGGAAGAGCTTCTAATTTATCTCCCTTACAGATAATGCTTATTCTTGGTTTTAAATAGATACCATTTATTATATTAAAGAAAACTCCATTTAGACCCATTCTTTCTAGTGGTTTTTTAAAGAAATTAGTATTATATCTTCTCAAAAGCTTTTTCTGCAATTTTAACATAATTATGTGAGTTTTGTTGCTTTTATTATTATATTATGAGTTATACTTATAGTTTTTCTAATACTGTATGCATGGCATAAACCCATCCCAGCCCTAGTGTATAATCTTTGTGATATGTTGTAATAGTCTAGTCAGTTTGCTTTGAATTATTATTGGGCTTCAACTAAAAGCTACAAAGATAAAAAAAAAAAGGGATAAAAAAAGTCTTTCTTAAATTGTCATCTCATCAAAACTAGCAGATTTGCCCTGCACACTGATGTTCTAAAAGACATACTTACCCTTAAAAAGCAAGCATCAGCCCTTACTTTAGCTGACTTTTCCAGTCCTACCTTTTTTGTTTGTTTGTTTTTAAGAGGGGGAGGGCAGGGCAATTGGGGTTAAGTGACTTGCCCAAGGTCCTATGGCTAGTAAGTGTTAAACATCTAGGGTTGGATTTGAACTCAGGTTCTCCTGACCCCAGGGCTGGTACTCTATTCACTGCACCACCTAGCCGTCCCTCCTGTCCTTCCTTAAGTAAAAATTATTTGGGGCTATCACCAATGACAATATTGTGGTGAATTGTTCCTATCTAAGGTATAATCTATCTCTGATAGTTGTATTAAATGATCTTATGTTTGCTAACAGACTAAGCTAATTAGTAAGGGTTCTCTTCTGGTTCTGCCTCCACACCAGCTATCTTGCCTTACTAAGGATGACTCCTCTATCAGGCTGACTCAGTGACTTGGTAAATTCCTGCCTGTAACTGCACCATCAGGAAAAGTTCCCACTGCATCACTCACTTTTTTTCTAGCTTGTTCTTGACCTGCTCCACCTCCCCCCAGTACTCTTGCCCCTACAGGTGTCCCCTCTTCTTTCATTTTCCAGCTCCTTTTTATGTGTTTTTATTGTTTGTCCTTCATTCTCAGGGAGGTAAGGTCAGGAATAAACTCCTAGAAAATAGGGACAGTTTTGCTTCCTTCTTTGTTTACTTGGCTTTAGCATCTAGCATAGTGCCTAGAGCAGCAGTTCTCAATCTCTGGGTCACAACCAGACAGTGGTCCAACGAGCCTTTCACAGGGGTCGCCCAAGACCATTGGAAAACACATATTTCCAATGGTCTTAGGAACCGAGACACAGCTCTTCTATCTGTCTCCAGACAGCTATGTCCACATGCAGATAGACCTACATACAAGTATTAAAGGATCTCGGCATTAGGAAGATTGAGAACCACTGGCCTAGAGCATATAGTAAGTGTTTCACAAATACTTTATATAATAATCTAATTGAAATGAGGACAATGTGGGAGGGTGGGGGTAGACAAGGAGGATAAAGAATTAGTCAGATAGTAACTGAGGCCCAGGAGAAAGCTGGTACTCAGCTAAAGAAGAAGGGGCAAGGACTGAGGACAGACACTAGTAACCAGAAGATAGTTGTCACATTCTCAAGAAGGATCGAGATAAAACTAGAGATCAGAGCAAAATGGATGAAGGACAGCTATCTCAGGAATCCTGAGAGAGGAAGTTAGATTGAGAACAGGCTATACACAGAAACTATAAACTAGAAAAAGCTAGATACAGATTTAGATAACATTTTTAAATTGTGCTCTAGAAGCGAATTTAAAGACTGACTGTCATTTAACCATTTTCTGCTTTGTATAACTGATGGCCAAAGCCAGTCCTTAGCAGTCAATAAGATGAGTATGCAGCACTTACAGTAAGTTTCAGTGGAAGAGCCTTAGAGCTGCAGACAAAAGACCCCTGAGCTCTGTCCGTTAGTACCTGTTATCTTAGAGAAGTCCTGAGTTTGCTTCCTCCTCTGCAAAATGAGGTGTTTGGAAGAGATTTTTCTTTTGTCTTGCCATTTCCCATCCTCCTTCACAGCTAGACCTCCCAACACAGTATTTCAATTCAATCTGGGCATTTAATGGTCTGGAGAGGGAGGTGTTCAGCTTGAGACAGATCTTTCCACTATTATTCCCTCATTTCAACCCATTATGCCTACTCTTGCCCTCTGGGGTCAATCTGAAAAAGTCCAATCTCTTCCACAGGAGAGTTTTCCAAATACCTGAAGATAGCTCTCAAGCCTCACCTTCCCATTTCTACCTTCTCAAGTCTTCTCAGTCAATTAACACATTCATTAATTGCCTATGATGTGCCAGGCACTGTGCAAAGTGCTAGGGATACAGAAAAAGGCTAAAGACATTCCCTGCCCCAAAGGCGTTCACAGTCTTCTCCTCTCTAGCCCAGACAACCCCCTTTTCATTCAACTGATCTCTCCTATGATGCTTTTGAGCAAAATAAAAAGAAAAATACTTGCTTCCTGAGAGCTTCTGATGTAATAAAAACAGAAAGAGGAAAAAAAAATAGGAAGTATTTAGAAAATTCATAAAGAAAAAAATAGGCTTGTGAAAACAATGGAAGAGAAAACAAAAAAATAAACTTTTTGAAGAAGAGCTAAGAGGAGAAACTAATAAAGTTAGTAATAAAAGAAATAATAGGTGAAGCTATGAGCTGAAATTTTGAAAAGACAAATGAAAGTGATAAACAACTTACAAATATAATTTTAAAAAGTAAAATTTTAAATGAGAAAGGTTAAATAGCAATGAGTGAAAAACTACTATAAACTATGTCAACAAACTAAAGTTTCAAAAGTATAACTATAGCATTTCTAAAAATACAAAAATGTTCAAATTGATTAAAAAAAAACCCCCAAGAATTTATTTAGGTTCTCTCAGAAGTAAAAACTTAAGAAAGTCATGAGTGAGCAGCCATATAAAAAGGTAATTATACTAAATGGTTTCACCACTCCTTAAACTATTTCCAAACATAAAAAAAGATGGCCTTCTTACTTATTTTTAGTATAAGCCACAAATGGCTGAATTCACAATGATAAGTCAGAAAAAGAAAATTTACCAAGTACCTGCTTTGTGCAAGGCACTGTGATGCTAGCTTCTGAGATATCCTAACCAAAAAAAAAAAAATACTCCTAGCTCTTAAGGAGCTAAGAGGCTACTGCATGGATAAAATAGGTTCTCTGAGGAGTAAAAACAAAATAAATTCAAAGAAATATAATGTAATTTCAAGAGGGAAGGAGTTAATCACTAAAGGGGAAATTAGTATAAAACTGCTCACAAGAAGCAGCACCTAAGGTGTGATTTAAAATAAGCTAGCAATCCTACAAGATGAACTTGATATAGGGCTATGGGATCATTTTTGCAACATACAAAAGGATACAGAGGATAAAATGCCACATAAAAAAGAGACATCAAGTCCTCCTGATTACATCAGGAGTACGTGTAATAAACATGAAAATAGACTGGAAAGAGAATTAGTAGCAAGAATGTCAAGGGCTTTAACAGCCAGGTTGAGGTATCTCTGTATTAAGTACCACTAAGTTTTGTACAGGGGAGTACAGAAGTAGACCAGAATTTTGTTTTGATCATTTTTAAATTTAATTCCCTTCAAAAATTCCTTGACCTAATAGCAACATAATCAAACTGGGAGGAAAAAAATGAGATTTTTACTCCACTGAACTTAGAAGAACATAGATAACCTAAAATACTTAAGAATATGCCTATATAATCCTATGCCAAAAATGAAGTATTGGGCCTAATTTATATGTAAAACACGTGTTACTTAGCAATTTTGTCACTGAATAAACACTGTTCCAAACTGACTATAATGGTACCATAATCATTAAATAATCAAATAAGTTTGCCAAAAAAGTGAATGCATTCATGTACTCAATTAATTATCTATATAATTGACCCAGTGAGGCTTAGGCTGGGCCCTATTGTTGGCCAATCAATGAGAGCCAGAGTGATTTGTTTTAAAGTATGGTCCATTTAAAAAAGAAATCTAGCCTGTAAACACCAAGATATCTTGTTAGGTTTCAGTGATCAAGATTTATATTCCTTTTGGTAGAGTACCCACATGTAGGGTATGATTCCCTATATGGACAGAGAGAAAGGAGGGAGAGTATGGATATAATGGGAGGAGGGAAGAAGGGAAGAAAAAAGAAAGGAAGGGTGGATCACTGGGTTTGGGTTCAGATGGCTCAGAGTGAGTTTAAATAGCAATTGTTTCAGTTTTGACCAGAAACCCTGAGGGTCTTTCCATCTCAGATGGATTTTTTTTAAAAACTAGGTCAAAGAGGCCATTCTTTGCCTCATTTTTACCCCTGTTTAACCACTAAATGGTGATTGGGTGTTGCCTCAAACAAACTGAGATCTGGGAAAGACCTTAGCTTAAAAGGCATCCAGGGCCATCTCCAGTCATCCTGATCTATATCTTGCCAATTGCCCCAGATGGCTCCAAAAGAGAGAGGTTAATGACTTTGTAAAGCCCTGCCTCACTTAAATCCAATTCATTTGCAAGTTATGATATCATCATCCTGATGTTATGGTCCTCTTCAAGAAAAAAGACAAACAACAAAAACCACAACAATCCATAAAGTTAAATAGGCAAACAAAAATAATCCTACAGATATTTTGTGGGCAACAGGATCTCCAGCAATACAACTCTAACATCATAGGAGCAATGAAAATATTAAAAGGAAAGCTCCTGGAAGTAAATCTTTTTTGATAAAGCATTTGGTCTGGATCAGAGATTTAGAGCTAGAAGAAACTCCAGAGGTCACCAAATCCAACTTAATTTGTTACAGATGAGGAAACTGAGGCTCAGAGATATTAAGCCCAAGGTTATATAAGTAGTGGGCATCAGAGAGGAGAGCTGAAGCCAGGTTCTCTGATTCTAGAGCTCTTTCCACTATGCTAAAATTTATCACTAAATTACATCCTTAAAGAAGAGCTTTCAGACATTTTCTATTTTCAACATATTTTTCCAAAGTAAAAGAAGCATTTTTTAAAAAAGCTTATAAAAGCTCACATTTTGTTTAAAACCTAAAATAAATGAAATAAAATAACATTTTAGAAATACAGGAAAAAAAATACTTACAGGAGATATCACTGCATTTTCACAAGTAGAAATCAATGTTTGATACTTCTGGTACACATCAGTCAGGTCAAGAATGTTGCTGTTCTTCAAAAAAGCATCATAGGTCTTTCTGATGTCTCTGTAATGTTTAACCATTCCCATATCTTCACATGATAAGTCTAGTTTCTCATGTAGTAAGTATTTCCAAGCCACCAATACATCACTAAGAGAGACACTGAATTCTCCAGAGTGCTGTTGAAAAATGAAAATTGAATAATTCAAAATGAGAATTTTAAATTGTTCATTTAAGACAAATTAAAATATTACTACAATTGAACATATATTGGCTACTGGTGTTGGAGTTATCCCTTTTTTCCCCTTCCATCCACAAAAAGGGAAAACCAATTTGAGTCATTAACCAACTTTTAGAAGGCACAGATCAAGGTAAAAGATTTGACTGTTCTATAAGTGGTTAATTTAAAGCAAATTTGTGAGAGTCAAAATTGGCAGATTCAGAGTTTTATAAAAGTCCTGGGCTTCCTTGAAATTCTGCTTTTTAACCAAAGGGTAAAAGCTTATTTGCATATTTTCTAGTATCTGAGTACTGCTGACTAGGAAGGTACTGGATTCTCTTTTTGTATTATTATTCTGTTATTTTTTTACAAAGCAACTTTTAGATTCTTTCATCTATATATTTTAACTATTTTTATTTTTTCATTACTTCTAATTACATGTAAAAAAAATGAACAATCATTTTTTTTTTAATTTGAAGTTCCAACTTCCCACCCTCCCTCCTGCTGCTTTCTTGAGAAGGCAAGCAACTTGGTATAGATTATATATAAGGTCATGAAAAAGTAAATTTCCATGTTAACCATGTAGCAAAAGAAAACAGAAACAAAATAAAACAAAAATAAAGAACATTTTTTAAAGTATTCTTCAATCTGCCTTAAGAACTCATCCACTCTTTCTCTGGAGGTAGATAGCATTTTTCATCATGGGTCCTTTGGAATTCTCTTGAATCACTATCTTGATCAAAGTAATTAAATTTTTCAGTTGATCATTCTCACAATATTATTGTTACTGTATACAATGTTCTTCTAGTTCTGCTCACTTTATGAGTTCATTTAAGTCTTTCCAGGTTTTTCTGAAACCATTCTGCCCATCATATCTTATAGCACAATATTCCATCACAATCATATACCACAACTTGTTCAGTCATTCCGCAACTGATGGACATCCCCTTAGTTTCCAATTCTTTGCCACCACAAAAAGAGTTACTGCAAATATTTGTATACAATTGTGTCCTATTCCCTTTTCTTTGATCTCATTGTGATTCAGTCCCTGTAGTGGTATTGGTAAGTCAAAGGTTATACAGTTTTATAGCCCTTTGGGTACAATTCCAAATTGTTTTCCAGAATGGTAGGACTAAAATTCACAACTCTACCAGCAGCACATTTTAGTGTCCAAAATGTTTCCACACTTCCTACAACATCTGTCATTTTCCTTTTCTGTCAGGTTAGCCAATCTGACAGGTGTGAGATGGTATCTCAGAGTTATTTTAATTTGCATCTCTCTAATCAATAGTGATATGGAGCATTTTTTTCATATGACAATTCATAGTTTATCTTTCTTCTTATAAAAACTGCCTGTTCAGAGGGTGAAGCCAAAATGGCAGAGTAGAAACACAAACTTGGCATGGGGTCCAGCTCCAAACAATTCGAATACCCGTAAAAAATTACTCTAAACAAAATTTAAAGCTACAGAACCCACAAAGTGACAGAGAGAAACAAATCTCTTGCTGAAGACAGCCAGGCAGGCCAACAGGAAAGGTCTTTTGCAGTGCACTGGGAGCCAAGTGCAGTTCCACAGGAGCCGTAGGGTTCTATCCCCAGGGAGGCCCTGACCAGCAGTGGCCAGAGAAGACTTCAAGAGAGTGAATAACCAGCCACTGTGGTGGCTTTGAGACTTCTCAACTCATAAACACCAAAGACAAAGTAAAAGGTCAGTGTGCAACTTTGTTGGAACAGTGGGGGACAGAAGAGTATGGTCTGGCTGCTGCCCCCCAGGGCAAGAAGGAGGAAGAGGCATGGCAGCTATGCCGCATGACTGCCTCAGGAGCTCCTGGCCTACAGATTGGAGGGGTACCAAGTGATCATTCAGAAGATAATCACTCTTGCTTTAACCTCCTTGGATCTGGATTGCAGTCTTGAGTGGTGGTCCTGTGATGTATGACCAGTGAGTCAGAGCTTGTGGGGGCTGTAGAGATAGCGCCCTCCTAATAGCTCCAGCAGCTACAAAAACCCCAGTGATCTGGGACAAAGCTCTCTCCATTCTGGAAGCAGAGTTCTACCATGGCAAAGAGCTCAAGGGCCAAGTAATTAGCTGGCAATATGAGCAAGCACAGGAAAACAAACAGACAATAGAATCCTTTTTGGGGGACAAAAAGGATCAAGGCATGGTGCAGGAAGAAGGCAGTGAAGTCAAAACTGCATCAAAAGCCTCCCAGAAAAATACAAACTGATTACAGGACATAGAGAAGCTCAAGAAGGATTTTGAAAATCAAGTAAGAGACAGAGGTGGCTAGATGGCACAGTGAATAGAGGACCAACCCTGGAGTCAGGTGGACCTGAGTTCAAATTTGGCCTCAGACACAACACTTACTAGCCATGTGACCTTGGGCAAGTCACTTAACCCCAACTGCCTTGCCTTCCTCCTTCAAAAGGCAAAGAAAAGAAAATCAAGTAAGAGAAGTAGAAGAAAAATTGGGAAGAGAAATGAGAATGATGCAGGAACATCAAGAAAAGCGAGTCAATAGCCTGCTAAAAGAAACCCAAAAATATACTGAATAAAATAACACCTTAAAAAATAGACTAACTCAAATGGCAAAAGAGGCCCAAAAAGCCAATGAAAAAATAGAAGGCAACGTGAAATGTCTCACTGGAAAAAACACTGACTTGGAAAATAGATCTAGGAGAGATCATTTAAAAATTACTGGACTACTTCCGGGGGCAGAGACAAGATGGCGGCACAGAAGCAGCAAGGTCCTGCAGCTCCCACACAGCCACCCTAAACACCCATAAAATATGACTCTGGACAAATTCTAGGACTCTCAAACTCACAAAAATACAGAAAACACATCTCTCACGGAAGGCAGCTTGGCAGCAGGGGTTCATCGCGGCAGGACATGAGCAGAGGCCAGCCCAGCCTGAACCCGAAACCAAACGCAGCCAGGCCCCAGGGAAGTCAGAAGGAGCCAAGCTGCAGCCAGTTTAAAAGAGAGAAGATCTACAGCCTCCAGCAACTCCACATCTGCCAAGATGTGAAAAATAGGGATTAGAGACAGACAGCTGGCAGCAGGGGCTCATCCTGCAGGCCTGCAGGCCAGGAGCCGAGACCAGCCCAGCCTGAAACTGCCATGCAGCCAGGCTCCAGGGTGGCCAGGAGGAGCCGAGCCTCCCAAGCCACAGCGTGAGTCTACTTCAGAGAAGAACTAAAGCACCTTGAGCAATCTTCACATCTACTAAGCCAGAATTAGAGGTCAGTTAAAGTGAGTGAAGCTTTCAAGCTAAATTTGGGAGAGGAAAAACAGTTCAGCCAATCTACCACCAGGGCAAGGAAGCAGTGGGGGAAGGGCAGGAACTGCTTGAGAGCCCCTGGCCTGCAGATCGAGCAGGGGGGCAGAGTCGATTGATCAGGGCCAAGTGCTCTTGTGTTGAGAGGCCTGGATCTGGATGGTGCAGCAAGCCAAAGTTGGGGGAGACTGCAACAGACCACTAAGAGATCCGGCAGCTGAGAAAACCCCAGCAATTTGGAACAGAGCTTTCCCCCCTGGAAGCAGAGTTTCACAAAGCTAAAAAAAAATCCAACCAATTAATTGACTGGCCAACATGAGGAAAAGGAAGCAAAATAAGGACAATAATTAAATTCTAGAATCGTTTTTTGTGGACAAACAGGATCAAAGCATGGAGGAAGACAACACAGTCAGAACTCCCACACCAAATGCTTCCAAGACAATTGAAGAATGCCTAGAAGCTATAGATAATCTGAA
>CM053597.1:171831686-171842906 GCA_028646575.1 Pseudocheirus occidentalis | reverse complement strand
GATAAAGGCCTCATTTCTATAATATACAGGGAATTAAGTAAAATTTATAAGAATACAAGTCATTCCCCAATTGATAAATGGTCAAAGAATATGAACAGACAATTTTTAGAGGCAGAAGTTAAAGATATCTTTAAGCATATGGAAAAATGCTCTAAATCACTATTGATTTGAGAAAGGCAAATCAAAACAACTTTGAGGTACCACATCTCACCAGTCAGAGATGGTGTCATCTTTGGCTGAGATGGTGTCATCTTTGGCTAAGATGATAAAACAGGAAAATGTCAAGTGCTCGAGAGGATGTGGAAAAATTGGAACACTAATGCATTGTTAGTGAACTGTGAACTGATACAACCATTCTGGAGAGCAATCTAGAACTATGTCCAAAGGGCTATAAATAATTGCATACCCTTTGACCCAGTAATGCCACTTTTGGTGTTGTATCTGAAAGAGATCATAGAAGTGGGAAAAGGACTCATATGTACAAAAGTATTTATTGCAACTCTGTTTGTGGTGGCAAAAAACTGGAAATTTAGGGGATGCCCATCAGTTGGGGAATGGCTGAACAAGTTGTGCTATATGAATGTAATGTAATACTATTGTGCTATAACAAATGGGAAGAAGATGGACTTCATAATTACCTGGAAAGGCTTATACAAATTGATGCTAAGTGAGAAGAGCAGAACCAGGAAAATTTTGTACACAATCACACACACATCGTATGTATGACAACCAACTTTGATAAACTGGACTCTTCTCGGCAATGCACAGTTATAAAACAACTCTATGAGTCTCAGGATGGAAGGAGATGTATCTACATTCAGAGAAAAATCTAGAAAGACCAGAGTTTAAATGGATGCTGAAGCAATGCATGCTATCATTCTTTTTGATGTTTTGTTTTGTTTCTTTTTTTCCTGTTGTTCACTGCATTAGTTACAACCCTTCTATGCAACCAGACTATTGAACAATGTGAAAGTATTTGCAGGTCCTGTACATGATTGAAACCACTTTGGGTTGGGGGGAAGGGAGAGGAGAAAATCTGAAACTCAAGGGATTGTGGAATTGAATCTTGTAAACTAAAAGTAAATAAATGAATGAAAAAAAAGCCAGATTTTTTTGATATCTTTATTTTTATACTGCCTAAATTTTCCTCTTTAACCCTCCTGTTGCTGCTTCCAGAGATCCATCCCTTATAACAAAGAATTTTTTGAAACACAAAAAGAAGGGCAGCTAAGTGGTACATTGGATAGATTGCCAGCCCTGGAGTTAGGAGGGCTTGAATTCAAATCTGGCCTGAGATACTTCCTAGCTGTGTGACTGTGGACAAGTCACTTAGCCCAATTGCCTTTGTTTTTATTTTTATTTTTTGCTTTTTTTTTTTGGAGGGCAGTTGGGGTTAAGTGACTTGCCCAAGGTCACACGGCTAGTTTTTTGTGTTAAGTGTCTGAGGCCCGATTTGAACTCAGGTACTCCTGATTCCAGGGCCAGTGCTCTATTCACTGCGCCACCTAGCCGCCCCCCAATTGCCTTTGAAGGAAAAAAAAAGGAAAGAAAGTTGAGGGGGAAAAAAATCAACAGCACTTATCAAGACATTGAAAAAATCTGACATTACATTTAATGTTCCACACTTGTGAAGGCACCTCACCACTTCTTAAACCTATTGCCCATTTTCCCCAAAACTTTGTCATTCTATCCCTCCTTGTCTCCTTAGACCAGTGGTTCTCAACCTTCCTAATGCTGCGACCCTTTAATACAGTTCCTCATGTTGTGGTGACCCCCAACCATAAAATTATTTTCATTGCTACTTCATAACAGTAATTTTGCTACTGTTATGAATCAAAATGTAAATATCTGATGTGCAGGATGTATTTAAATTCAACATAACCCACAGGTTGAGAACTGCTGCCCTAGACAATCCCTGTTGCTCTGGCCTCTTTTTCCTCCAATTCACCTTTACACTCTACCCTTTTGCTGCCTTCCTCTCTTGTCACTCCTTGCTCACTTCCTCCCCCATCTTCCTGTTCCAGGCCTAGTCACCTGATGTGGGATGCCTCTGGAGGAAGTCCCACGTCTGGATTGTCCAGGTCCACCCCAAATGGATGATATCAACTCCCCTGAGTCTTTGCTATTGCTCATCAGTCCTTTCTGCTTGTCCAATTATTTTTGTTCCAGTACCTTCAGTTTTGAACCTGGTTGACTTTCCCAAAGTCTTTGCTTTAAGCCTCTTTTCTTGTAAGCTACCTACGTGACCCCCTTGCCACTTCTTCTCAGCAGAGGACCTTTACTCATACTTCACTAGAAAACATTGAGACCTTCTGTCACTTGCTTCTTTTTCTCCCAAATTCTACACTTTAGATCACCTAATCACTTCACACTGTCTCCTAGGCTCTAGGCTCTGAGTAGGGGGTGGTTATCTTCTTGCCAACTCCAATGCCTTTGTCTGTGCTCTCATTCCCACTACTATCTTATTTTTAGTCCTTTGTTCCCCCCCTTCCCCTTTTCCTTGATTTTCATTTTTTTCTTAGCTTCTGGTTCCTTCTCTGCTTTACAAAGTAAAGTGGAAACCTGCTCTGGGTTCTCCTATCTTTAAAAAACCCTTCATTTTATCCTAATACCATCTTGAACTGTTGTCCCTTTCATAGACAAAGTCCTAGAAAAAACTGTCTGTAGTCCTAGCTTTCACATATTCATGTATCACTCATTTTCATTAATTTCATTCAAATCATTCATTTCAACTCCTTGCAGTCTGACTTCTGAACTCATCACTCAACCATAACTGCCCCTTATGCAGTTATCAATGATCTTTTAATTGCTATATTCAATTCCTTCCCCCCCTTTTTTTTTTCTTTAAAGAAAAAGGATTTGTGGAGGTTTAACATGAATAGTAGGTACAAAGCATTTCCTCCATACTGGGGTATATACTCTCCTTATACCTATGAAGTCCCTAGGGACAGTAGGCTAGGAATTAAAAAAGAAATTTTTCACTTTATTTTATTTTTTTGCAACATGACTGATATTTTTTTTTCATTTTTTTGGATCTGTTTAATAGTATCTTGATTTCTCGTAAAGTCATTAGCTTCCATTTGTTCCAGTCTAATTCTGAAGGAATTATTCTCTTCAGTGAACTTTTGAAATTCTTTTTCTATCTAACAAATTTAACTTTTTAAGGCATTCTTCTCTGCATTGGCTTTTTGGGCCTTTTTTGCCATTTGAGTTAGTCTATTTTTTAAGGTGTTATTTTCTTCAGTCAGGTTGTTGACTCTCTTTTCATGATTTTCTTGCATCATTCTCATTTCTCTTCCCAATTTTTCCTCCACTTCTCTTACTTGTTTTTCAAAATCCTTGAAGTCCTCCATGGCCTGTAACCAGTTAATATTTTTCTTGGAAGCTTTTGGTGCAGTAGTTCTGACTTTGTTGTCTTCCTGCTCCCTCATGCAAGCCCTGAGTCCTTGATATTTTGGGTCCTTCTGAGACTGGGTTGTCTCAGGATTAATCACCATTAATTCTGCACCTTGGGAGAATATTTGTGTTTTCAAAAAAGAGATGGGTTCTTGTGTTGTGGAGCAGATTGTGATCTGTAAAAAGCACTTTGCAGTCACCTAAATGCTGTTTTGCATTTTCTCATCTTTTTATTCACTTCTGGGTCCTTCTCATTTTGCTTTGGTGAATTATTTTCTGGAGTAGACCACATCTTTATAGTCATACCATTGGTTGGGATGTGCAGTGGATTTATGATCCCATTGTGTTTCAGTCTAAAAATGTGTAAGGCTGTATTTAGCTGAACTACTTCAAAATGATTCTTCTGAACAAAGAATGAATAAATGGAGATTATACAAGACTGCTTGATACACACGCTACCACAGAGATAACTCCCTTCTAAGAGCCTTCACTTGTTCCAGTCAAGGGAGGTGTAGAAAAGGTGGTATCTGCTCATCAAAACATTTCGACTGTCATGAAAGACACCATGCCCAGCGTCCAAGCAAAAAGAGAACCTCTGCAGATGGCCAAGTTCTCCAGATGCTTCTATTTGTGAATGACCTCGTGTTCATTTTATCAAGCCCCAGAAGATTTGTGATTACAGCAGAGATTGGCCAACAGGAAAAAAAACAAACGTGTGAAAAATCCCTATTGTCCAGACTGTTGTGCAAGTGTTTGAACAGTCAGTCTCCTGGGGTGGGGTAGCAGGACGTGTGTCTGAAACAGACATACAGTGTAACCATGAGCTGCACTCCACAGATGAGCAGTTCTAATAGAGAAAGAAAGACAACTAATGTTCACAAAAATATTCCTTTTCATTTTCTTTAACTCAACTTTCCCCAACTAGATGTAAGCATTTTTGAAGGAGTAAAGCTTTGAATTATTACAAAAGAATAATGGGTCTTACATCATCAAAAAGAACAACTGTTGTGTTCTGAAAAATGCATAAACTTTGCCTTTCTCATTTTATCTTTGTGAAATATGATCTTCCTAATGTCCATCAGAGAATTAAAGCACTGAACATTTTGAACTTCCTTCAAACATTAGCCAGCTGGTATGTTTTCCTAGCAAAACATTTTGTGATTTGACCACAGACTGTCTCAATCAGTTGTTCCTGGTTTGAATAATAGAATATATGGTCATGGTGGGCACCTGATTGTGAAAACTGGTATCTGGAGTGCATTTTTATTTGCATTTAAAATGTTTTTATAACCCCAATATAAATGCTATTAATCTTGTCAAAATCTTTTCTTATAAGATCAAAGGATTGAAAAGTTTTATTTTAACTAGTTACATTCAGAGAAATTTATTGTAGGATAGTGTGAGAAAACATTTTAAGCCTCACTGCCATTTATGTTAGATTTTATTTATTTTAACTTGAAGGATGTTATAAGAGAAAAAATAGCACATGAAATATTTAAGATAATTCACATAATTCGTATTGTCTTAGAAATATCTGAACTTGATTAATTGGGAGGAGGGGTTAAAAGCGTAGATCAGTGAATCATAAAGCTGTAAGGAAAGTTTGAAATAATATTCTCATTTTAAGAATGAAGAAATCGGCAGGTTAAATGATTTGCCTCACCTCACATAACCAGTTAATGAAAGAATGGGCACAAGAACCCCAGGCCTCCTGATTCCACTGCTTTCTGATTTATTGTATTGAGCCTATGTATGTATGTGTATAATTTTTTAGGAGCACTAGAGCTATGATATAATTGGTATAGGGAACTTCCAGTGAGACATTCCTTCTAATGATACTCTTAGACCCTCTATCAATGTTGGTCATTAAGTTATAGCCTTAAAGAGTTCCCTGTGGGCATGGAGAGTTTATATGAGTTGCCCAGGGTCACATAGCCAGTATGTTTCAGAGACAGGACTTAAACCCAGATCTTCTTGACTCAGAAGCTGATAGGTATACCATACTCTCTTGTATGTATAATGTGAATACAAAATTGGAAAATTATAAATCTGTCAAGTTAGAAGCTCCATATTTCAAAATAATCTTCCTTTTGGAAAAAAAATGCTAATTGGACTAGTCTCATGAAATATTTTGTTTTCCCAAGTTCTGATGTAATGCACTGTAAATTCCAGGAGACAATCAGGATAGATTTTTTACCTATGAGTTTTGGATTTTAGGATTTATAGCTGCAAGGAACCTCAGAGAACACTCAGTCCAGCCCCCTCATTTTCAGATAAAGCAAACAGATCCAAGAAGGATGTGATTTGCCCAAGTCAGGGAGTTATTAACTAATGGCCAGGATGCAAGGCTAGATCCTTTGATGCTAATTTGAGCATTTTAATAATTATACTATTTGACGCCTGCAAAGAAGTAACTTTCACGTTATTTCAGGGAATCTTGTTTTAAATATGATCTTCAAATAGAGAATTAGATTTTGTGGGATCAAAGAGGCAACACATAGCAGAATCTCTTCCTATATTTTCAGACTTCTTTGACCATCATGTTTTTATCATTTATTGGATAAAAAGAGTTGTTCTGGATAATTATTATGACTAATCTCCAAGTGTAACAGACTGAGAGACAACCTTGGTCCTAATAGCTATGATTTTTTTTTTATTTATGAATAATAGATTCTTAGAAGAACAACATGTGAAGTGTCTCAGAGTCCTATGTAGGCATCTTATGAACACAGTCAAAACTCATAAATAGGCTGTGTTGGAAAGAAGCAGTAAAATTATTGAGTAAATTAATGGTTGGCATTTTCTGAAAGGTACCATAATAACTGTCTGAGTATAGATTCTTTGAAAAAGAGGACTATGAAAAGGAAAACTAATTAGTGGTGAATCCCAAGCATGGTCATTAAATGATGTTATCATGGAAATGTTGAAGAAGAGACTTTCAGGAAAACTCTACACTTATCTAAGATTTGCAAGGAAATGTTGATAGTGAGTAACAAAATGTCCCCCATCACAATATTGGGTCTCTAAGCAACCAGGATGTAATTCAAGGCAGATTGCTATCCATGTTATTTTTCCTGGGCAACAAGCCAAGAAGAAAGGACTAGAAAAGATATTGATTATGCATATTAGTTGTAGTCTGATCTCTCTTAAAAGGAACTCTGACTCTGACTTTTAATATGAACTTGTTTTAATTCAGCATTGAATCAAAATTGTGCTCATTGGACTAAGGTAGGAAAATGTAATGTTAGATTTTAGCCATGATATTTTGCTTTCCTTGGAACAAATTAAAGAAATGAAATCTAATTCTCCCTATGTATCTGTGTGCCCATATTTTAAGACAAACAGTTCTTGGAATAGCGTGGGCTATGGAAATTCACAAGACATTAGACAAATTCAGATAAAAGTTAAAAAATATGTAGATGGACTTCCAGGGGTTGAACCAAGATGGTGAAGTAGAGAAAGCACCCAACTGAACTCTCACAATATTCCCCTCCAAGTCGCTTTAAAATAACACCTCACGTTGAATTCTAGAGTGACAAAGCCAAAAGAAAGGTCAATGAGACATTCTTCCAGGCTAATACAATATAGAGGTCAGAAAAAAAGATCTCTGATATGGAGTAGGAGGCTGACCCAGAGCCCACATGGATGAAACACCAGTTGTGGGATTAGATGATGGTCACAGAAGCAGCAGCAGCTTTGGGAGATCTCAAGCCAGAGACATTAAGGGGACCTGGCAGCTCATCAGAAAGGTGTTACAGAGGATCCCTGTACTAGCACCGGACATAGGAACAGACGATGTTTAGCAACACTATTACCAGTACCGACTTCTGTGTCATGGCTCAAGGGTGAGAAGGAAAACTTTTAGTCAAGAGTGAATGGAAGCTTTGAGGAATAGTATCATTTCTGGCCCTAAGGGGTCAAGAACCTTGAAG
Source organism: Pseudocheirus occidentalis (assembly GCA_028646575.1). Taxonomy (NCBI): domain Eukaryota; kingdom Metazoa; phylum Chordata; class Mammalia; order Diprotodontia; family Pseudocheiridae; genus Pseudocheirus; species Pseudocheirus occidentalis. Next base: position 171,835,578 of record CM053597.1, on the reverse strand, counting down.
AACAGTATTGTTTCCAGACCCAAGGAACAGGGGTCCTAAAGAGCAATATTGATTGTAATCCCAAGAAATCAGGAGCTTTTCCTAGGTAATGACCAGAGTACAGACCAGGAAAGCAGTGATCACACCTTTCCCCAGATCACAACACCTTGGAAGCACTGAAAACTTCCAAACCCCAGAACTAACTTTGAAAACAATAGAGCAAAAAAGCTTGAAACTTGAAACAATTCCTCTCCTGCCCAAACCCCTGAACCCCCACTGGGAACAGAGCCCAACATTAACGTAATTTCCAAATCAAGAAATAGGGTGGGAAAATGAGCAAATAACACCAAAAAGAACCTGACCATAAAAAACTACTATAATGACAGGGAAGATCTAGACACAAACTCAGAAGATAATGAAATCAGAACAGCTACACCCAAAGCCTCAAATGAAAATGTGAATTGAATGTAAGGCCAACAAGACTTGTTGGAAGAGCAAAAAGTTGATTTTCAAAATCAAATTAGAGTGGTAGGAGAAAAATTAAGTTAAAGAAATGAAAGCAAAGGAAGACAATTATGAAAAGACAATTAACAGCTTGATAAAAGAGACACAAAAAATACTGAAGAAAATAACACCTTAAATAATTGGCAAATTGGAAAAGAGATGCAAAAATTCACTGATGAAAATAACTCTAAAAAGCAGAATTGGTCTAATGGAAAAAAGAGGTACAAAAGCTCACTGGAGAAAATGATTCCTTAAGAATTAGAACTAGACAAGTGGAAGCTAGCAACTCCATGAGAAATTGAGAAACAGCAAGAAACAGCATAATAAAGTCTAAAGAATGGAAAAAAGAAAGAAAAATGTGAAATATCTAATTAGAAAAGCAACCAACCTGGAAAATACATCAAGGAGAGAGAGTTTAAGAGTTATTGGATTACTTGAAAGCCATGATTAAACAAAGAACCTAAATACAGACTGATGCATTCCTCTCTCCCTCTCTCTCCCTCTCCCTCCTTCTCTCTCCCTCCCTCTCCCTCCTTCTCTTTCCCTCCCTCTCTCTCTCTCCCTCTCCCCTTCCTCTCTCTCTGTCTCTGGCTGTCTCTGTCTCTGTCTCTCTCCAACCCTCCATCTCCTTCTCCTTTTCTCCTCTTCTCCCAGAAGTGAGTATTGGTAATAATGTTGCTAAACATTGTCTCGTCCTATGTCCAGTGCTAGTACAGGGATCCTCTGTAATCCCTTTAATATGATCATAAAATAGAGAATTAGGTTTTGTGGGATAAAAGAGGCAACACATAGCAGAATCCTTCCCATATTTCCAGACTTCTTTGACCACTATGTCCTTACCATTTATTGGACAAAAAATTGTCAAAGAATTATTTTGTAGAGCTAGAAAAAAATCATAGCAGAATTCATCTGGAAAAACAAAAGGTCAAGAATATCAAGGGAATGAAAAAAAAATCTGAAGGAAGGTAACCTACCAGTGCCAGTTCTCCAACTGTATTAAAAAGTGATAATCATCAAAATGATCTGGTACTGGCTAAGAAATAGAGTGGTGGATCAATGGAATAGATTGGGCATACAGTAGTGTTTGATAGACTCACATATTCAAGGCTTTTATGGTAGGAACTTAACATTTGACAAAAATTGCTGGGAAGATTGGAAAGCAGTTTGGTGGAAACCAGGCATAGAGTCTCTCCATATTCCAAGAGAATGTCCAAATAGATAAATGATTTGTATGTAAAGGGTGATATCATAAGTAAATTGGGGGAGAATGGAAAAATGTATCTGTCAGATCTAGAGATAAGGGGAAAGTTTGTGATCAACCAAGAGATAGAGAAGATCACAGGATGTTAAATGGATAATTTTTATTACATGAAAGTAAAAGGCTTTTAGCACAAGTAGAATCAATACAGCCAGAATTAGAAGGAAAACAGAAAACTGGGTTAAAACAGAAAACTTCTCCATATATATATATATATATTTTTTTTTTCTCTGATAAAGGATTCATTTCTCAAATATGTAGGGAACTGAGCCAATTTTATAATATTAAGAGCCATTCTCCCACTTGATAAATGGTCAAAGGATATGAACAGGCAGTTTAAAAAAAATAAATTTATTTTTAGCTTTCAACATTCTTTTCCACAAGATTTTAAGTTAGTTTTTTCTCCCCATCTTTCCCTTACCCCTACCCCAAAATAGCAAGCCTACTGAATACCCCTTCCCTCAATCTGTTCTCTCTTATATCTTCCCCCATCACCCCTCCCAACTTTCTAGTAGGGCAAGATGGATTTTTGTACCCCAGTGTCTGTATATCTTATTTTCTATGTAAAAGACAAATTTTTAAAAAATGTTTGTTTTTTAAAACTTTGAGTTCCAGATTTTTTTTCCTTCTCTCCTCATCCACCCTCACGCAGTTCAATATAGATTGTACATGTGTAGTTACTCAAATCATTTCCATAGTTGTTATATTGTGAAAGACTAACTATATTTCCCTCCATCCTGTCCCCCCCCCACTTATTCTATTTTTCTCCTTTGACCCTATCCCTTTTCAAAAATGTTTGCTTCTAACTACCCTCTCACCCAATCTGCCTTCTCTTCTATCATCCCCCCTCTTATCCCCTACCCTCTTATTTTCCTGTAGGATAAAATACCCAATTGAGTGTGTGTGTTATTCCCTCCTTAAACCAAATTCAGTGAGAGTAAGGTTGTCCCTTTTACCTTCCCGCTCTTTCCCTCCATTATAACAGTTTTCTCTTGCCTCTTTTATATGAGACAGTTTACCCTAATCTCTTTCTCCCTTTCTCCTTCTCCCAATAAATTCCTCTCTCACCTCTTAATTTTATTTTTTAGATGTCATCCTTTCATATTCAATTCATCCTGTGCCCTCTTTCTGTGTATACATGAAAAAACATATGCCCACACTCACATATACATTCATATACACATACATCCTCTTATACATACATATGTACGTATGTATACATATCTACATATATATTCCCTTCAACTATCCTCTTACTGAGAAAAGTCTCATGAGTTATAGTGATCATTTTTCCATGTAGGAATGTGAATAGTTCAACTTTAATAAGTTCTTTATGATTTCTTTTTCCTGTTTACCTTCTCATGCTTCTCTTGCTTCTTGTATTTGAAAGTCAAATTTTCTATTCAACTCTGGCTTTTTCATCAAGAACACTTAAAAATCCTCTATTTCATTGAATGATCATATTTCCCCCTGAAGCATTATGCTCAGTTTTGCTGCGTAGGTGATTCTTGGTTTTAGTCCTAGCTCCTTTGATCTCTGGAATTTCATATTCCAAGCCTTTCTGTCCTTTAATGTAGAAGCTGCTAAGTCTTGTGTTATCCTGATTGTGTTTCCACAATACTCAAATTGTTTCTTCCTGACTGCTTGCAATATTTTCTCCTTGGGAACTCTGGAATTTGGCTATAATATTGTTAGTCATGGCTTTCAGGTAATCCAATAATTTTTATTTATATTTTTATTCTTTAATGTAATAAATTTTATTTGTTTCTTGTTTACATCATACATTTTCATGAGATTTTTGAATTGCAGATTTTCTCCCCATCTTTTCCCTCCCCCAATCCCAAAACAGTGATCCCACTGGAGAGCCGCTCCCCTAGTCTGCTCTCTAACTTTCTGGTAGGGCAGGGAGGGTCTCCCTACCCCACCCCCTGCATATCTTAATTCCTACTTGCAGGTATTGCAGAACTTTAAATTCTAAATTCTTTCGATTCTTCCCTTGTCACCCACCCCCACTGGAAGGACAACCAATTCAGTACAGGCTGTGTAGGTGTGATTATACAGGACGTCTTCATAGTGGACATACTTTGACAGTGATCATATGTCCCTCCTTCCTATCCCTCCCCACCTTGTTCTGTTCTCTACCCTGTCCCT
>CM053597.1:171814260-171831186 GCA_028646575.1 Pseudocheirus occidentalis | reverse complement strand
TCCCATGTTTACCTTTTCATGCTTCTTGTGTTTGATTGTCAAATTTTCTGTTCAGTTCTGGCTTTTTCAGCAAGAATGCTTGAAAGTCTTCCACCTCATTGAATAACCATATTTTCCCCTGGAATAATATGCTCAATTTTGCTGGGTAGTTGATTCTTGGTTTTAATCCCAGTTCCCTTAATCTTCGAAATATCATATTCTAGGCCCTTCTATCCCTCAGTGTAGAAGCTGCCAGATCTTGGGTTATCCTGATAGTGCTTCTGCAGTATTCAAATGTTTTTCTCTTGGCAGCCTGTAAAATTTTCTCCTTTAGCTGGGTATTCTGGAACCTGGCAATAACATTTCTAGGAGTTTTCTTTTGGGGATCTTTTTGAAGAGGTGATAGGTGAATTCTTTCAAGTTCTATTTTGCTCCCTGACTCTAAAACATCAGGGCAATTTTCTTTCAGGATTTCTTGAAGGATGACTGAATCCAAATTTTAATGTTTTTCCATTAAACTCTACTGCTTCTCTCTCTATCCATCACAGTAGTTTGGGGGTTGAATTATATATGTATTAAGGTATGGGTATTTCCACAAACAAATGATCAAAAGATGTTCTTTAAAACAGGAGTAGGTAACTCTCCCATGCTAGTGGCAAAACAAAGACTAAATCTACATGAAACTTATTGGATTTACATAGCATGTATGATACATACATATATATATATATATATATATATATATATATATATATACATCTATTAATTTGTGGATTGCAAAATAACTCCATCTATCTATCATCTATCTATCCATCCATCCATCTCTCTCTCTAGCTATCTATTGCAACACTGATCCCCCATATCTTTCCTCATTCCTTTAGTCCACAATCCTTTAGTCAACCAGTAAGCTGAGTCCCTAGAGGGGTAGCTACTACTACTCTTGGGGTAATGGGGGAAAATGTGTGAGTAGCTAATTATAATACTATAGATCCTAAGCCCCTATCAGTGTGCTTCTTTTTAACAAATAAGTCAGCAAACTCAACTTTTAACAAAGGTATTTACTCAAAAAAAGCAAAGCAAGAACAATAATTATGTAATATTCTATGCACAAACTTGGGTTCTATAATCTCCCACCTACAGACCATCTTAGGGGAGAGTGGTCAAAAACAGAATATGATAGTAATGAGGCACATATATAACCAAAATTATTCACAGTTCTTGAACTATGAGACAATATCTTTTCTCTTTCTTGGGGATTTTTACAAAGTTCACAAAGTTTATGTTTTCTCTGTTGGATATATAACTCAGTTATTAAGCTGGGCTACTCTGGGGCTAGACTATGGGGCTTTGCTCCTCTACTGGGTCAGGGTGCTTCTTTGCTGGAATAAGTCTTTGATCAGAAGGTTCTTTTGTGGTGCTTCCTTGGCTATCTCTGACTGTGCAAGTATTTAGTAGGTAGACAAGGAAATCAACACCTAGACAGACTGAATGACTGCAACATTACACATCTTATAGATGCAGGACTTGAATCCAGGTCCTTAGCTGCTAATGCCACTTCCCTTCCCACTATAATACACTGCCTTCTCTCTGTCCAGAATAGGGGAAGTGATATATTATCCTTCTGTATTATGTACACCAGCCAGAACCCATTAGGAGTATTGTGTATAGTTCTGAACTTCCTACTTTCAAGACTGACATTGACAAGCTTGGAGTGTGTCCAAATGAAGGCTCCCAGGACTGCAAGAGGACTCAAACCCAGGCCATGAGAGTAAGGTGAAGGAACCAGAGAGGTTTTACCTGCATCAGACAGGCCTTAGAGATGATACTTTCAAATATGATTTCTGCTTTCAAATATTTTAAAGGATGTCATAATGGAAAACATATTATTCTTTCACTCTGGATAGTAGAACTAGGACCAGGGCACAAGACCATTAATCAACACTCTTCAAGACCTGTCATTCAACCTTGTTCTGAATCTACCTAACTGTATTGTCATCTAGCTCACAGATCATTGTCTTGTCCATGATGGTAATTTAAAACCCTTGTAAGAAGCTTACTAGAAATAAAAACTCTCCTAATTTTAAGTAGGATGTCTGAGGAGACAGTGATTTTCTGTCACTGGTGGTCTTTAAACAGAAGGTGATTGCTTGCTGGGAATTTCATAGCAGAGATTCTTGTTTGGATATAGGATTGGATAAGATGACTTCTGAGCCATCTGATGGCTTCCATAATAATTGCTATCTTTTAAATATGGCTTTAAGGTTTTCAAAACACTTTACATATTTTGTCTCATTTGATTTTCAACCCTGGGATTCTAGTCTAGGGTAAGCCACTATCTTGTGGCATGGACAAGTCATTTTGCACATTTGACCGTTAATTACAAGTTGGATCAGTTATTCACTCTCATGATGACTATGACTTTTGAGAAGGCCAAGTTTAGGGCTTGTTTTTTGTTTGTTTGGCCAAAGACTAAACCCTACTGTATTTTGATTTAAAATAAAAAGTGACATCATTGGAAGGACCGTTCAACAGTCGATCCTTTTCTGTGACTGATGTGGGATAGATTAAAAAGTTCTTTTGGAGTGCTTGCTCAGGGTCTCAGACTAGACTCTTGAATCTGGGACTGTTTTTGTTCCCTTTCATGGGGGTAAAGCAACCACCAGATCGTCTTCTTGGCTGTCTACTGAAGGCTACTTCCCTAGTCACCTTTCTCCTAAGTTTAACAATGGAGTCAATTTTACAATCTGAACCCAGGCTGTTAGGAATTCTGGAGCATGGCCTCCATTTTCAGAGGCCACATGCCTGCAGAATACAAACCTAATCACCAGCATATGTGCCTCTGAATCAAGAATTTCCTTTTCTGGCTGTCCAGGGCTGCCTGACTTGGATTCCAGGTTGCATCTTGAAAAACTCCACAGGTTGCCTTGCACTCAGAAGACAGATCCTTTCCAGACATGGGCAGGATTCTCAGGATGATGAGATAATACCTCACTTTGGGAAAGTGCCTTTGATTTTCCTCCATTCCCCTGGAAAGTGTTTTCACAAACAGGATCTCATGTTATTCTCACCAGGGCTCTGTGAGGTAAGGAGGGAAAGCAGTGTTTCTCCTTAGCAAACTGGAGATGCTAAATTTCAAGGCCAAGGTCAACACAACTAGTTCGTGGCAAAACCAGGTTTAGCAACTTAGTCTCTATGGGCTCTTTCTTAAACCAGTGATCTTTTCACCAGGCAATTTACTATTTACTTGAAATTTAAAGACTTCTTGGGTACTTTGGTAATCTAAGCTATTTCAAAGACAGATGTGCTAACCTTACTTCCTAGACTAATACTTGAGTAATTGAGACAGCTTGGAAGTAGTGGAAAGGATGTTAGATTTGGAGTCAGGAAAACTTGATTTCAATTCCTACTTCAGAAATTTAGTAGCTGTGTGATCCTGGAGAAGTCACTTAAATGCTCTCTGCATCAGTTTCCTCATTTTTAAAATGAGGGGGTTGGATTCCATGACCTCTAAGGTCCCTTTTAGCTTCTAAATCTATAATCCTATGATTGTATTATCCTTACTCATCCCTAGGTGCTGCTGTTAGCCTCTAGACTGATTTGATTGAAAATAAGAATTAGGTATAAAAAGAGAAATGCATTCAAAACGGGAGGATTTGGGTTTAAATCTGAATTCTGCTCCCAACTACTTGTGTGACATTGAGTAACTGACTTAACTTGTCTAGGCCTCAGTTTTCACATCTGTAAGATAAAGTGAACTTGTACTAGATGATCTGTAAGGCCTCTTCCCAGTTGAAATGTACAATCTGATGATTCTGGGGGCTGGATGTTCCACCTATCCTGGAAGCACATGGAGAAGCACTTAGGCTCTCAAAGAGCTCCTGCCCATATACCCTAATGCTTCCTTGTTCTCTTCCTTAATCCACAAGGGGGTTCTCAGTGTGAATCTTGGCTCTTAAGACACCACCTATCAGCAAAACTTGACTTTTCTTTGTCTGAATAAACACTGGTCATATAAACATAGAATGTAGGAGTCAACCATCCAAAAGCATGGCTTACTGGGTACAGGTTCTTTTACTCATAGCCATAGAATCAACAAAATGAATAAAATTAAATATATTAAAATCACTTCGATGAGCTCCTTTTAGGCCTCGGATATTCCTTGACTAGTCTAGAGGTACAACTCTAAACTAGGAATTAGGAAGAAAGTTCTGTCGCGAAATAGCCTATTGCTAGTCACTTCTATCAGGATTAACTAAACATCCTCAGATTCTGTTCCACTCATTGCCCTTTGGATTTCCCACTCATGGTCTCTATGAGCCATGCTGTGGAGTCAATTATTGGAACTCACAATTCAGAATGACTTAGCTGGAGTAGGCTTCTTCTCTTAGACGACCATTGGTAATCTGATTTCACATGTTGCTTCCTTCTCTGGCTGCTTATTCTCTCTGCTGCAGCTGTTCCTCTCTGCTCATATCTCTAGGTCTCAGGGTCTTATGGCCCTCCTCTAGCCCAAAGGCACTGTCTCATTATGGTAAATTGGTAGCAAAACCAGAATAGGCTCTCTCTCTGTCCTGAATGCCATCTTGTTTGTCCTTCAGCTCTCTACTCACTGTCCATGAACAGCCTACAGCTTTTGTGGGGGTTTTTTTGTGTCCTCAGTGCCTAACGTAGTGCCTAGGACACAGTAAGTGCTTCATTAATGCATGTTTGATTGATTGCACAAATTCTAGTTGTGCCCTTCCTCTTGCCTTCCTACTTCTTTAGTCATAGATGGAGATCATGGAATCCAGTCCCTTCATTTTATAGGTAAGGAAGCTGGGAGGCCCTGGGAGATTAAATGAGTTGCCTAGGTCTCCTGACTTCAAGTGCAGCACTCTCTCCAAGCCTTAAATTAGAAAATATAGGCATAAATCTCATTCTTTGTCATGGAAATAAATGCTCTACCATCTGAGCTAATTTAGCAACTAGCATAGAATTGAATTTATTCATAACATGATGGTTGATGAGAGACATGGTAGAGTAGATAGCAGACCTTGAAACCAGAAGACCTGAGTTCAAATCCCACCTTTCTCATGACCAGTACCATACAGCCAGTGTGACACATAATTTAATCACCTGTGGCATCAGACAACTCTCTGAAATTGTCAGCTGTAGACTTGTAGAACAACTGTTGACCTTTCCTTGGTAGAGTTTTCTACTGAGGCAACTCCTTACATTGATGAAATTATAGTTCCAATCCCCCCACCCCCAAAGATGATTCAGTATAGCATAAGAAACATTTATTAAATGCCTACTCCATCTAGAGCGTGATGAAATAATATTTGGAAAGAGTTTAGCACAGTCCCTAGCACATAGTAAGTGCTTGATGATTCTTTGGATGCTTGGAGAAATACAAAGTTTAGACAAGACATAGTTCCTGCTTACATGGAGCTTATATCTTATTAGTTCGATGAGACATGATTGAATAAAATATATGACATCATATGCTAAGGAGACAGCATGGAATAATGGACAGGAAGTCAGTATAGTTGGAGTTAGTGAGACCTCTGTTCAAATCCTGTCTCTGATGCATACTGCCTGTGTGGCTATGGTTAAGGCACTTACCTCTCCAGGTTCTACGGGACTCTCTAAGACACCAGAGTGCCAGAGAAGGAGATGAACTGCATTGGTAAAGAGAGTTCTCTCACCAGAGAGTTCACTATACCATTGTAATCACAGGTCTAGTTCCTGTCCTTAATATATGTTAAGTACATTATTGTTATTCAGTTGTTTGCAGTCATTTGATTCTTTATAACTCCATTGGGGTTTTCTTGGCAAAGATACTGGAAAGGTTTTCCATTTCCTTCTCAAGCTCATTTTACTGTTGAGGAAATTGAAGCAAACAGGGTTAAGTGACTTGCCCAGGGTACACAGCTTAGTAAGTGTCTGAGACCAGATTTGAACTCAAGAAGATGTCTTCCTGACTCCAGGTCTGACACTCTATCCATTATGCTACCTAACTGCCAGTAAAGAATATTAGAAAGGTTTTCTTCTTTAAAAAAAAGGTGACAAGTCAGAAAAGGAGAGTTGTTAGTAACAGAGTGGTTTAGGAAAAGCTTAATGGGGAGGTAGCATTTGAGTTGAACTTTCAAGGATGAGTGGGAATTTAGCAGGGTCTGGTGAGGAGCAAACAAAAAGCAAAGTACTTGGAATATTCAGGGAGCATATAGCAGTTTAGTTTGGCTGGAGAACAGTTTTCAGAGGAGATTAATAGGAAATAAAGCTGGAAATGTAGAATGGTGTCAGAGTCTGGAGAGCTTTGCGATGTTTGAGCTTGATGGGCAATAAGGATCCATCAAAGCCTGTTGAACAGGAAAATGACATGATCAGGTCTACCCCTAAGAAAATTCATTCTGTCCTTGGTGTTAAGGATGGAAGTGAATAAGTGAGAGAGTAGAATTAGTTAGACCTGTGCTGTTTTTAAAAGACTAGTAGAGGTTTGCTAGAGGAGATTGGATGTGAATGGATTTAGTTGAATGAAGGAAGCAGTAATCAAGATAGGGAATATGGCCAAGAAGGCTGCAGACAGAGTAAGTAAGAGATCAAGACCTTTGTGGTGTCGCCCCGGCTCTGCCACAAATTGCAGGGTGGTTTCAGGACGTTTGTAGTGCTCACATTTCCTTTCCTGTGAAATGGACACGATAGCAGTTCACATGGATCATTGAAAGCATCATGCTCTGAACCCGATGGCAAGGTCACACAAGAGTAGAAGATGCTCACCTATAGATGTATAGATGCTGGAACCTTGGGAGAAGTTTCCTGGCCCAAAGATGCGGAAAACTGGGGAAAGAGAGTGGCACAGGGCAAGAAACTGAAGTTTATCCTTTCCAGCTCCACAAAGAGCAGACCTTTCACATGGGAATGGGAAGCTGAAATGCCCTCTCTGGAGGGAAATATGAGAGACTTGATAAATATGTGAAGTTGAAGATGAGGGTATATGTGGGGGCTTGAGCCAGCAAATCTTGATCTCTGTAGGCCTGAGGTTGAGACAGCGGGTAGAAGCAAGAACTGACACCAGATGGTCTCCATCTTCTTGGTAAAGTAAGAGGCAAGGTCATTTGCCAAGAGTGGGGGCGGGAGGCTTAAAGAAAGAGAGCCTGGAACAATCTTGATGAGGATTATGCTTAGTAAGATTGCCTAGGAGTAACAAGGGCCAAGTTGAAGTTGGACGGTCTGCACAGTTCTGCCTCATCCTCCAGCAGCCTTCTGAGCCCTACGTGGTGGGGGTGATTTGAGGTTAAGGATTAGAGGGTGAGAGGGCCTATTGTTTTGAAGACATGGAAATAGAGAGGCAGCTTGGTGAAACAGAACGTTGACCTTGGAATGAGGAAGATCTGGGTTCTATTCCCACCTCTTAAATGTTCCAGTTGTGTAATCCTAGACAAATTGCTTAACCCTTCATTGTCCTGGGCAACTGTATAAAACTATTAAGTTGCAGGGTAAGTGTTGATCTGCATTGGTAGAGGGGATTCTCTGTATCGGTGAAGTCAAGTCCTTGCCGTGGAAAAACTTGAGAATAGCATCCAGGTTAATGGAGTAATCAAGATAAAGGGATGCAGGTGACACCATAAATTGAGAGGCATTCGTGATTAGAGACTTGGACAAAGAAAATGGAAGGTTCTTCTGACACTGGTAAATGCCAGCTTCAGAATTTTGGAGCTGAAGTTTTGCGAAGTGATAATGCAGTCTAGGGTATGGTTGTTTGAGGTCTGTTTAGTCATTTTTCAGTTGTGTCTGACTCTTTGTGACCACATTTGGAGTTTTCTTAGCAAAGAAATTGGAGTGGTTTGCCATTCCCTTCTCCAGTTCACTTTACAAATGAGGAAATGGAGGCAAACAGGGTGAAGTGACTTGCCCAGGTTCATACAGCTAGTAAATGTGTGAAGCTGAATTTGAACTCAGCTCTTCCTGTTTGCAGTCTCAGCACTGTATCCACTGCACCAACCTAGCTACCCAGGTATTAAAAGGAAGCTTATATGAAATGGAAGTTAAGGTTGGTAGAGTCCAGAAAGTCAAGGAATCACAAAATCATGGTTTCCAATGAATTAAGAATATTAGAAGCTTACGTTTCCTGGGGTGGTATCAAGGTGTGAAAAACAAAAATTTCATCTGATTGCCAACATCACTTGGGGAGAGCAGAAATAGATTCTAGGGGCAGTAGAGAGTGGTATTAGTGGTATTCAGAAAGCAAAAATTGAGCAAAAAAAAGGTGTCATTCTCTATAGTCACCCAACTTTTGACATTATAAATCCTTATTCAGTGTAAATGTCGAGACATTAAGAGACACCCTGTTTTTCAGAGCTAAGGCCCGGCAAGCAAGCTGTGCCCCCAGCTGGGGATAACAACAATCCTTTGCACCCTCCTTCTGTATGGTCTCAGTCACAGCAAAATGCCAGAAATTTTTCATATAATTATTGTATTGCTTTGGCCAGCACCAGGTGTTCTCTGAGCTTGGACAAGCACCTGCTATATCCATGTTTCCCTCATGAAGCCCTGCTATGAATCAACCTCTTCTCATTTTTGCTATTACCCCTTGTATCATCAAGCACCCTAGCATACCTAGGGTGGCTGCTAGCACAGGTTCTTAGATCTTCTTTTCTAAAGGAAAGCAACTCAAAATGTGTTAACAGTCTCATTTTAATCAGTCAAACATATATCATTTACCTAGTTCAGGGGAAAAAGTCAGCACCTAGAACTTTAGAGAATACAAACACAAGTTACAAGCATAAATTACAAGCAGACCAAGAAACATATCAGCAGACTGGCTTCCAACCATCTGACCATCACATCCATACCTATTCAAGTTACCAGAGAGGGAAGCATCAACATCTGGGTTTTTCAAAGGCAGGGGACTCAACGGCTTCCCAGAGTATCATCTGGCCAAATCACACAACTTTTCTCAAAGTGAGCCCCAAAGCAAAACACAGCCCTCTTGACCCACTGTCCAATTACAAAGTAACAAGACACGGGCAGTCCCGAAAAACAAGTCTCCTGCCTCAGGCTCCACGTGACCACATTCAACCTATTAAGGGACAGAGTATACTTTCAAATCAGGGAAGGTTCTCAGAGCCACTTAAACCAAGGGTGTAGGGGCAGGGAAGATCTTCAGATTCCCATTACACCCATCACTGACAAGGCTCCAGCTCAGTACATGGGCATTGGTATAAGTGTCAAGATCTACCCCTACTAGGGGTGGGGCCCCAGCACAAGTGTCTAATCTGCCTCCTTGCTTGCAAGCTGTTTCCCTCACTTTGAAATCAAACTTTTGTTTGATTCCTGACTCTTCTCTCTAGCCAGTTCTGTTTGGCTCTGGCCACCCACAGGTTAGAGGTCAGTTTGGTCTGATTGACATAAATGATCTATTCCAGGAAATTTTCTCAAAGACCCATGTGGTTTCTAAGCAATAGAGTATAATAGAAAGGATCCTGTATCTGGAGGCACCCCACTTGAATTCAACTCATGGTTCAGACACTCATGGTTCAGACACTATATGTGGCCTTGAGCAAGTCACTCAATTCATTAAATTTTAATGGCCTTCTTTTGCCTCTTTGGTTTAACACTTAGATCCCCTTAACACCCTGACCCCAAATGATTTTTCTAACTTTATTATACATCAGTCTCCTTCCCCTAATTTTCAACTTCCCTCAAAGTCTGGTCAATTTGACCTTTGTTTCCACCCATGACTTCGCACTACCCATTCTCCATGCCTGAATGTATTTTTTCCTCATCTCTGCCTCATATGATGCAGCTTATTCCTGTCTGCATGAATTCTTTCCTGATCCCCTCATCTAGTCACCTCCTCTTCTACTTCATTTACCTCATGTTGATTTTGTATGGGCATATTCATTTATAGAAGTTGTATCTCCCTGATAGAATAAAAGCTCTTGGAGGGCAGGATCTTTTCATTTTTTTTTTTGTATCCCAGCACTTAACACAATTAAGCATTACGTTTAATAACTGTGTGCCTAATGCATAGTAGATGTTTAAAAATACTGGATTAATTTTTGTCTTTGTATCTCTCATGCTCAGCCCAGTGCCTGGAACATAGTAAGTACTTGATATTATAGTATGGTCATTGGATCATAAATCAAAAGCTGGAAACCAGTGACCATCTGCTTCAACTGCCTAATTTTCTGGTGAGGAAACTGAGGTCTAGAGAGGTAAAGTCATTTTCCCATGGTCCCATATCAAGGAAGTGTTAGATGTGAGATTTGAACCCAGGTCTTCTAACTCCACAGCCAATGCTTATTCCATTGTATCTTGCTTGCTGCTCAAATATTAATAAATATTTGATTAATTGATTCTCTGAGCTTCAGTTTCCTAATGTGTAAATTGAGGATAATGGTACTTGTGTTGTCTCTCTTGTGATAAGGAAAGGATTTTGCAAACCTTAAAAAGTGCCATATGGATTTATATTTTCACATTGAACCTGGGAATGAGCCTTCTCACCTTCGCCTATTTTTCAAACTATAAACAGTTCATCGCTGAGTCTACACTTGAAACCTTTCTAGTTGGGGAGAGGTGTACTTCTATACCTTCCATAACTCAAGGTCACTCCCATAGCAGGAAGAGGCATTGGATAAGGACTTTAATGGAAGGAGTTCAGATGCACCTAAAGGATAGTGGACTTGAGTAAATTTGCCAAATTGTTCAGTAGAAAGAGTAATGGGTGTGGAATCAGGGGACCTAGGTTTGAACCCTGGCTCTGCCACTTATGACCTATGTTACCTTGCAGCAACTATTATACCTCTCTGAACCTTATTCTCCTTATTTGCAAAGTGAGGAGCTTGGATTGGATGATATTTGAATTCCCTTTCCTTTCTGAAGCTGTGATGTTCTGATAATATAGTTTCCAAAGAGCTTTAGAGAGGCAGTATGGCAAAAGGTGCTTCCCCTTTCCAACTGACTGGGCTTTTGGGTTAGCTGAGCTTAAAACTCACACATTTGAATGCAGCCTTGAGTGTAGCAAATGGACTTTCCTTGGGTGGTTCAATTTCTCTTCTGCCTCTTGGTATTGAATTCTTATAACCTGATAACCCGGATCTTACTCCTTGTTACCCTTTCATCTTCCTTTCTTCTTTCCTTCCCTTTCTTATTGTGACTCTCCAATTTTAACCATGTTTCCATCTCTGACCATGATGAGACTGAAGATCATAGCAAAATGGATATTTCCATGATTATATAATTAGGAAATGACTGAGGCCTTTTACCTCTGGTCCAGGTCAGGTAAGGAACCACTTCTCCAAGCTCTGTATTTCTTGGAAATTATTTATTCCTGGGACAAAAGAAGGTTTAGTTTGTACCATAGACCTCCAGCCCATAATCGTAGCTCTTCCCCAGGGGCTAAGCTATATTAAGTCCATTAGTGTTCTGGTAAATGTTTAATAACCAACTCTCCAGAAGAATGTATGCACACTTTTAAATTTAATTTGTATTATTAATGTTTTCTGCATCACTTTCTCAAGTCTAGACAATCAATAGAACAATAAATCAAGCACTGATTTGTAGTGTTTGCTGAATGCCAAGGTGGAGGGCTCTCACTGAGAATTTAACAAATGGCTTGGAGTCAACTCCAGCACACTCTTGAAAACCTCAAGAGAGGCAGATGAGTTCACACAGGAGGTCAAGAAACAGGAAAACTCTCTACCAGTTATAGATGCATCAGCACACAGAGTCTGATACCATTCTACCCTCTTGATCCCCAAAGACTGATAAAAAAAAAAACTGTACTTGGTCAGACTCCAAATCACCAGCAATCCTTAATGTTTCATTATATACCCTGCCTGCAATTACTTTCCCTTTCATCTCTCTCTCCCTCTTTTGTCTCATCTGCTAGTATTAGTGGGTGTTACACTCAAATATCATCTTTCCCCCACCCTTACCTGTATGCTGCTGTCTCCTTTTTATCTGCAGTGCTGGGGAGGGATTGTCCTCATCCTTGTGAGCCCGCTGCTCACAAAACTGGTACTGAATAAGGAAAAAGCTAATCCTTTCTGATACATAAAGTAAGTAATGAAAGTAGCCTACCTCTTTTTGTACTCTGGTTGTCATTAGCTTCAATAAATAATTGACAACGAGGGCTAGCCTTCCTTAGAACCTGAGTTAACTCAGTCCACCATCTTTCTCTTGTCAAGTTTTTCTTCTTTGTAAACCACAGGGAAAGGCCTGAGTCAGAGTCGAGCACATATGCTGTGATCTTAGGTATCCTGAGTAAGGGTAAGGCCAGCAGAGCTCCCCTCCAGGAATTCTCTGGATCTGTGGTTTTAATCAAAGTGGTTGCAATTTTCTGGTTTGGTTTTGTTTTCTCTTGCTAAACTCTTCAGTGCGTGAAAAAGTTGCATTTCTGTTGTAGGTTTAAGCCCTTGGTGATGATGAAGAGCAGTCTATCTCATTTACTGTGTGCTCAGTTTTTTTTTGGTAGAGACACTATCAATCAATCAATCAATTCACTAGTACCTACTATGTGCCAGGTACTGTGCTTAAGTGTTAAGGATATAAAGAAAGGCACCAGACAGTGCTTGCTCTCAAGGAGCTCACAATCTGATGGGGGAAAACAATATAAAAGCAACTATGTACAAAACCACACATGCTCACACACACACACACATACACACACACACTGTACATGCAATTGTAGCTAATCCACTGAGGGAGGGCAGAAGAATTCATCAAGATTGGGAAAGGCTTCCTATAAAAGGTAGAGTTTTAACTAGGACTTGAAGGAAGCCAGGAGGCAGAGAGGAAGAGAGAGCATAAGTATACTTGAGACTCACATCTTCATCATCACCTGATTAAAAAGCAACTTTCTTGAGATCCTGATAACCATAAAAACCTAGAAAACTGAAGTTTATCCAAATTTCATATGTAGAATAAATACAAAATAAATACAGGTGGTTTTGGAAGAGAAGGTGCTAGGAGTTGAGGGGATCATGAAAAATAACATGGAAGGCAGGATTGGATCCGAGGCTGGAGGGAAATAAAGGAATGCAAGACGAAGAGCATAGACGTGAATGAATTCCAGGCATGAGGTGGTGGTAGGGTCTGGAGGCAGTGCAAAGACAGAGATGAGAGATGGAGTATTATTTATGAGGATGGTTTGACTGGACCATAGTATACCTGAAGTGGAATAATGTATAATAAAGTTGGAAAGGTAGACTGGTTGTCAGGCTATAAATGTCAATCAGGAATTTATATTTAATGCTTGAAGTCATAGGGAACTACTGTAGTTTATTGATTAAAGGAGTGATAAGATCAGATCAGGCAGGAGGTGATGAGAGTGAAGTAGGGCTGTGTGAATGAAGAGAAGGAAAGAGATCTGAAAGGTGGTATGCAAATAGAAATGATAACATATGGTGACTGATTAAATATATGAAATGAATGAAAATGACAAGTTGGGGATGATGCTAAATCTGCAAACCTCAGTGACTAGAAGAATAAATATGACTTTAAAAGAGTTGGAGGGAAGGGAAAGTGAATAAATATTTATAAAGCACCTACTATGTGCAAGGTACTAAGAGCTTTATAGATCTTATTTCTTTTGACCCTCACAACAAGTAGGTGTCATTATCCTCGTTTTTCAGTTGATGAACCTGAGACAAAGAGGTTAAGTGACTTGCTGAGGATCATACAACCAGAAGTGTCTGAAATTAGATGTGAACTTCCTGACTCCAGTATTCTATTTACTACAACACCTAGTTGCCTTGAAACTTAGAGAAATAGGCTAATTTGTAAGAGGTGTGGGTTTGAGGGGGAAAAAGGATTTCTGTTTTGCTGTGTATTAAAGTACATATTCAGTTGTTATATAGTTGGAAATGTCAAATAAACAATTGATATAGGACTGTAGCTCAGGCAAAAGACTAGGGCTGGATATGTAGGTCTAGGAGTTACCTACCTAGATAATGAAACCTGTGAGGTGTGAAGTCAGCAAGTGAGAGAGTACAGAGGGAGACTAGAAGAGGACCTAGGATACTCACAGTAAGGGGTATACATGGATGATGATCCAGCAAAGAGTACTGAGGAATTCTCTCTCCTTGGATGTATTTACCCCAATATGTTTCAATAATTCAAGAATTTCATTGGTGTGGATTGCACCATCTACTGATGCAGATTGCAATACTTCTCTGATAGATACTCCTGCAAGTGGTGTAACTAAAAGTCTATCATCCTGTGGCCAACCTACTGATGAGCCTTTCTGAACCTAGATAGTGGTATCAATGTTGTAAAGTATACCTACAGTTTAGTGACTTCTTATCATTGCAAATTATGTCTCAGATTTTCTCGGCCAATTCATAGCTCTTACCAGCATTGCATCAGAGTACCTGATTTCCTGCAATCTCTCCAAAGTTTGTCATTTTCCTTTTTTTTTTATCAACTTTGTTGATCTGATGGGTGTGAAGTAGAACCTCAGTATTCCTTTAATTTGTATTTCTCTAATTTTTAGTGATTTGGAACATTTTTATATGGCTACTGACAACTTAGATTTCTTCCTTGAAAAATTGCCTTTTCATATCCTTTCATTATTTATCAGTTGGAGAATGGCTCTTATTCTTTTAAATTTCATCAGTTCTTTGTATATATTAGAAATGAGACTTGTATCAGAGAAACTTGCTACAAATACTTTTTTCTCCAGTTGGCTGTTTCCATTTTTATCTTAGTTACATTGGGTTTGTTTGTGCAAAACTTTTAAAATTTTATGTATTCAAACTTGTGAGGAAAGATGTGAGACAGGAAGACTAATTCAATGTGACCCTTTCTATCTCTTGCTTGGTTGTGAACTCTTCCACTGTCAACAACTATTTATTTAGCTCTTAATATCGACTTGGAACTGTCTGATATGCCAAGAAGTAAAGATGAAGAATTAGTTAGTCAATCAAAAAGCATTTATTAAGTGCCTACTATGTGCCAGGCATTTTGCTAAGTACTGGTGAGGCAAAAGACAGTCTTAATCTATCTCCTTAATCTAATAAGGAGATAACAAACAAACAAATATGAACAAACATGCTATTTACAGGATCAATAGGAAAAATTAAAAATAGGAAGGCACTAGAATTAAGAGGAACTGGGAAAGGCTTCCTGTAGAAGAGGAGATTTAATTGGGATTTGAAAGAAGCTAAGGAAGGTAGAAGGTAGAGATGAAGAAGGAGAGCATTCCAGGCATGAGGAACAGCCAGTAAAAATGCCTGGAGACGAGATCGAGAATCTTGTTCATGGAGCAGTAAAGAGGTCAGTGTCACTGGATGGAAAAGTTACATTATGGGGAGTAATATGTAAGGAGGAGAGCATTTATGCATGAGAGATGACCAGTACAAGGGTGTGGAGATTAGAGTAATGTATGAGGAACATGAAGAAAGTCATTTTGGCTGAATCATAGATATGTGGAAAGAAGTCAAGTGTAAGAAGACTGGAAAGGTGGGAAAGAGTTGTAAAGGACTTTAAAGGTCAAACAAAGAATTTTATGCTTGCTTCTAGAGGTCATGGATAGACACCGGAGTTCATTAAGTTGAAAGGAGACATAGACAGACCAATGTTTTAGGAAATCTTCAGTTGCTGGGTGGAAGACTGAGTGGAGTCAAGGAGATCAAATAGGGGGCTTTGATAGTAGTTCAGATGAGAGGATTTGGATCCCTGAACTAGGGTGGTGGTCATGTGAGTGGAGAGAAGGATATATATATATAGGAGATATTGTGAAGGTAGCAACAATAAGGTTTGGCAATTGATGGAATATGTGGGATGAATTAGATTAAATTAGAAATGACACTGAGGATTTGAAACTAGGTGACTGGGAGAATGGCAGTCCTGACAGTAAGAGAGAAATTGAAAAGAGAGGAGGGTTTGGGAAGAAGAAAAGGAGTTCTTTTAGGGGCATGCCAAGTTTGAGATGTTGATAGGAAATTCATTTTGAGATGTCCAAAAGGTAGCTGATAATGCAGACCTAGAATTCAGGAGAGAGTCATAGGCTGGATATATAGATCTGGGAATCGGGTAAATAGAGATGACAATTGAACTCATGGAAGCTGAGGGGACCATTACATGAGACAATACACAGGGCAAAAAGAAGAGGTTCTAGGATAGAGACTTGGGGATTATCTATGCTTAGTATGTGAAATATAGATAAAAATCTAGCAAAAGAGATTGAGGAGGGGCAATCAGACAGGCAGGAGAAGAATCAGAAGAGAACAGTGTTGTGAAAATCTAGAGAGAAGAGTCTCCTGGAGATGACTAGCTGTGTCAAAGGCTGCAGAGATGTCAAGAATTATGAGGGTTGGGGGGCGGAGCCAAGATGGCGGTGTAGAAGCAGCAAAGCTCCGCAGCTCTCACACAACCACCCTAAAACCTGTAAAATGGGACTCTAAACAAATTTTCGAGCTCCAAAACTCTCCAAAATACAGAAAACACATCTGTTGCTTCAGACAGCTCAGCAGGTGGGGCTCTTTGCAGCAGTGTGGGAGCTATGGCTGGCCCAGCTCAAAACATGAGGAAAAGGAAGCAAAATAAGAACAGCAATAAAATTCTAGAATCCTTTCTTGTGGACAAAAAGGATCAAAGCATGGAGGAAGACAACACAGTCAGAACTCCCACACCAAATGCTTCCAAGACACTGGAAGAATGCCTACTAGCTATGGATCGACTTAGAAAGGACTTTGAAAACCAAATAAGAGAAGTGGAAGAAAAATTGGAAAGAGAAATGAGAATGATGCAAGAAAGTCATCAAAAGAGAGCCAGCAACCTGACTGAAGAAAACCATACCTTAAAGAGCAAATTAACTCAGATAGCAAAGGAGTCCCAGAAAGCCAATGAGGAGAAGAATGCCTTAAAAAGTCGAATTTGCCAGATGGAGAAAGAGTCTCAAAAGCATTCTGAAGAGAATAATTCCTTCAGAATTAGAGTGGAGCAAGTGGAAGTTAATGA
>CM053597.1:171783859-171813760 GCA_028646575.1 Pseudocheirus occidentalis | reverse complement strand
GACCAAACTGACTCAGGGAGGTTAAGGGTGAGAGATATTCCTACAGACCTTGGCACCCACTAGTGTTCCACAATGTAGTCCATCCATATTTTCCTACCCTTATATGATTTTTATTCATGTCCTTCCATAAACTCTCAATAGAGGACTACCCAATCTGCTAGAGGCCTAGGGCCAGATGTTTTAATATTCCTCAGGTACCTGTGTAGCTGAGAATGAGAAATGCAACCTACCTATGGAAGGCTCCTTCAAAGCAGAAATTGTCTGTTTGTCTTTGCCCTTGTATCCCCAGGACCTAACCCGCTGTGGTTGTACAGGGAAGATATGTAGCAAATGTTTGTTGAATTGAGTAAAGTGGAAGAGCATGAGACTACCTTCTTTTAAAAATCATACATATCTGTGTTGATGTATTTCATGTTGCCTCATGCTAATAAGTCATTGGTGGGAACGTGCTGCCCACTTATAGCCACTGGGCATCTTTCCATTGCATTGGTTCACCTCAATTTTGATTTTCCAGAGTTTGTGATATCCTGTGATTTGAGCCATGTGATACTACCAGGAGAATCTGGCTTTTAAATCTATGTGTTAAAGTCAGAGATCAGTGTGAGACCTTTCAAAGCCCCATTGAATTTCCGAAAGACCATCTAGCCTATTCTCTCCTATTCAAAACTTTAGAAATAGTACTTGTCATTCAGGGACTGGGAAAAGTAATAATGAGAGGGATCAGGGAAGGACCCATAATTTTATTGGTGCAAGTAATTTCCAATGAAGAATTTTCATACCATAGCTTAAATTCATAATAAGGTACAAATGATTGCTATAAAAGCTTTCCAGAGGGCAGATTTTTATAAGTGATGAGGCCACTAGCTGCCTAAAGCTGGGTGCAGACATACTGGCCAGAAAAGATTGCTAAATTTTCAGTGTGAGCATTTACACTTCAGGAATCGGCAACCACTGCAAATCAGGAGTTGATTTATTGCTTTGTTGATTGTCTAGACTTAAGAAAGAGATAGAGAAAATGTTAGTAATCCAGGTTAAAGTGAACTATTAAAATGTGCCATGCATACATTTTTCCCCTGAGAGTCAGTTGTTAAAACATTTTCCAGCACTCCATTGACAAGAAGTGGGGTCTGGAGCTCCTGGCTGTCTCCATCACAGTTTTACTGAGGGCTCACTCTAATTCCTTATAAAAACTTCAGTTAACTGAAAGGAGTTTTATATTTTCAATAAAAATTGCTCAGAATCACAATCCTGTGAAATGATGGGATATAAGAGAATCGATGCCAAGAGCCTTTCTTAAAAATGGGAATGCCCATTGTAATATGAGGTAGGGAGCAAAAATATTATTATACCCCTTTTCTAGATGAGGAGACTAAGGCTTAGATTAAATGACTTGAAAAATATTACAGGTAGTACCTAGCACATAGTAAGTGTGAAATGTGTGTTAATTGATTGATAATTGGATCATGGCTCTAGATCTGAAAGGGATCACAGAGACTATCTTCTCCAATTCCCTTACTTTACAGATAAGGAAAATGAGGCTAAAGGAGGTGAAGTGGCTTAACCACGGTTCCCTTTACTGAGCTTCCATTCATAAAATCCTAGATCTACAGCTGAAAAATTACCTTAGAGTTCATATAGTTCAATCCTCTCACTTTACAGATGGGGAAACTGAGTTCCACAGAACTTAGATGAGTTGCCCAAGGTGAAGACAGGAACCAATCGTATCTCATATTTAGTATTCCAAATAACATCTACCACAATGTAAATCATAGGATCACCAAATCTCATAGTAGAGGGGACCCCCAAAGTATGCATACGTCATTATCTCTAGCAATGAAGAGAATGTCCATATCAATGAGGTCATAGAATCATTGTAAAGTTAAAGTTATCTATAAAATCCAGTACAGTATTTATTACTGGTGAAGATGTGCAAACAATGAACATAAGGTTGCTATTAGAATGCAATTGAAGGCATTGACTGAATGCTGAACTTGAAGTCAGAAACATTTAAATTTGAATCTTGCCTCAGATACTTATTAGCTATAGAGCTCTAGGTAAATCTCTGAACTATAAAATGGGAGAGGGGGGTTGACCTAGATGGACTCTGAGGTTCCTACCAGTTCTAAGCCTATGATTTGATGATCTAACATACTTAATGTAGAATTCCCTTCCAAAGTTCTATGCTGATCTCTCATCATAGTAAAGAAGTGGTCCTGTTTCTCAAAGGTTATCCTCAATGAGTACAAGCTCATTGTTGGAAATACTTTAGCTACAGTAATTGCAACAGACTATCTGTGCTTCCTTGAGGCCAAGAGAATTAAGTATGAAAATGATCGTCTCCATTAGGCTGGATATTTGGTGATGAAGAATTCTTTGGCCAAAGTCACTCATAAAACACAGACAAAATGTCCCTCCTTCCTGAGCTTTCTCAGTGATAATGGCAAATCAGTGGAAAGGGGGAGAAGATGCTAAGATAGGGACAGTTTCTAGACTGCCCATAATCATTATCTGAATCTAATCATTTCCCTGGAGGCTGAATCAACTCATGTTGTAGAGCTCGTGACAAGCATTTGCTTAAAACTAACAAACAAAAAAATAAAGAATAAAACAAACCACCATGAAGATAAACTGCAGCCAAGGCACCAACATCTATTATAGATAATAGGGTGGTAGAAAGAAGTCTAAAACTTAAATCTACATTACTTTAATTCATAGTACCTTCAAGTAAAGGAGATGGCAGTATGTATCAGAGATTTCAACTGTAGAGCAAATGGAAAGGGCCAGTAATCCTTAGGATATAATGACAAGGCAGATGATATAATGCATCTTCCGTAGTTTCATTTCCATTGAAAACACCATATTAATTTATGATGTTGAACCTTTTGGCAGTGTTAAGGACTAAATACTGGAAAGCACAGTTTAAGAATAAGAAACAAGAGGTTTCAAAGGTTTGTATTTTCTTCAGAAGCTTCACATCTACATATCAGGAATATTTCCTTCAAGAACAGAGTCAGAAGGTATTGGTCATGGTAGTCACCAAATAAATTCAAAAGAAAGAAGGTTGATTATTTTTAGGAGATATAAAGTCATTGATGGTGAAATAAGCTATCTGTATAGAGTGAGCTGTACACAACTACTTATTAAAGAAAAATAAATGATAAATTAAAAGAAAGAATAAATCTAATAACTTATGGTCTGAAGTTGAATCAACCTGACCTGACCACTTAAATAAGCTGCTAATTCT
The DNA here is from genome assembly GCA_028646575.1 of Pseudocheirus occidentalis. NCBI lineage: Eukaryota > Metazoa > Chordata > Mammalia > Diprotodontia > Pseudocheiridae > Pseudocheirus > Pseudocheirus occidentalis. The sequence goes on along the minus strand of CM053597.1, from coordinate 171,810,516 downwards.
AAAACACAGGAAACTGATAAAAGAACAGACACTGATATTATCATCATTTCCTACTATATGGATCAGTTGCTACAACCGGGACCCAAAAGAAATTAGAAATCATCATAGCCATTCCTGCTCACATAGAGAGAGATGGCAGCCTCAAGTCACAGCAACTTAGAATATGAAATTGTTTGCAAAATCTTATGGAGAAAGGAAGTAGAAAATTGTGCCTAGCATTGTCTCTGAGCTCTAAGTCAGAAGAAAATGACAGATTCCAATCCTCAGCTGATGAGAACTCTAGCTGAAGTCCTGTTGGTAGCAGCAATAAAAGCTAAAGAAAGAGGTGGTGAGCACTCTAGATATAATAATACTGAGGTGGGGAGCAGGACCCCAAAAGACCAATGCCAAGGGTCCTTCCAGAGCAGCATGGTGACATTAATAGGAGATAGTAATATCTCTGTATTATCAGAAACACAAATTGTTTCTCCATGTTATTTGTCCTGGTCTCATGTGGTTCCTCCATGTATGTTTCTTCCATGCGATCCTTATGAATCTTCACTCCTCTCACAGAAGGAATGTGAATCTGTGGGAGAGAGAGTTCCCCAACTTTATGGAGGAAATATATTTCTATTCTTCCTATTATAATATCTCATTAAACGGCCTTACTTTGAACTACTAGAGTCCTCTGTTTAAAAAGAAACATGCCAGTGGGGGTTCATGAATTATTATTCTGAGTATATGAAACCCCACAAAGTGTCTTTTTTAGATGGGGTAGCTTCCTGAGGACACACATCCTGAAAAATAATGAGAGATATGTCTCCTTATCTCATACCTTTCCTGACATAAGCCCACTCCCCACAATGCTACTTTTTCTCTACACCAGCCCCCATCCTCTTTTTCCCCCCTTTCTGTCTCCTATTTTCCCTAAGTTTTTGTGTCTGAAGCTTGCTCCCCCCCACTCTATGTCTCTGTTTTACTCTGTCTCTCTGCCTCTCTCTGTGTGTCTCTGTTTCTTACACACAGACACACACACACACACAGAGTAATTTAAGCCACATGAAAATTGGATCAAAAAATGTCTAGGAAAGATACATCACCACACTGGGAGAATCTAAGCAATGCAACCAAACCTTTAGAAAATGTTACTAAAGTAATAAGTCCTTGTCAGGTTCCAGTCCATCTAAACCAAGAGATTAAGATTTTTTTTTCTATTCATGTTTCAACTACATGTGCAAACTCCCAGGGAGATTCTCCATTTCCCTCTTTATTTTACTTTCTTTTAGTCATTGCTGCAAATACTCTTTATCATGTCCTTTTAACACCAGCCTGGCCTCGTGTCTCCATAGAGTAAAAGCTAAGGGCCTGTAGTTCACTCTTGGCAAGTTGTAGCCATAGCCATGCTCTATTTGAAGTAGAGTAGAGCCTTGGAGCCTATGGCTGGGTGAGTCATCCATCTAATGCTGTCTCCAGGGCTTCATGGATCTTTAAATACCATTGCTGTGGTCATTGCTTTCTACAGATTATTAATACACAAGGGCCTTGAGATAAACATACTCCATTGAGCAGATCTTAGTATGAAGCAGCTGGGGAGCTGGGCTACATCCAATGGGGGCTGATCAGTGGAAGGACCAAATGAACCTCGTTCTAATATAGTTTTACCAATAGCATGATCCTGCTGTCTAGACTCAAAAGGTATTATGAGGGGCTACAGAAGGTTTCATTCAGGAGTCCAGGTCACTCTGTGTACTTAAGTACACTCCATATACTTAAAAGACAGAGAGAAAAAGAAATAGAAGGAAGGGGAAAGGGGGAAGGGAGGGGGAGGGGGAGAAGAAAAAGAAGAAGAAAGTAGAAGGAAGAAGAAGAGGGGGAAACATTTAGCATTTGGATATATTTGATTCTGAAGGGCCTTGATATCAAATTCCTTGGAAAAGCAAAGGATTTAGACTAAAAACTCATCACAAGGGGGAAAAAATTCAAATTTATACTGGGTTTGAATCTTGCTTCTTCCAATTACTATTTATGTAACCTTGGACAAGTCACCCTCTTTGGGATTCAGCTCCCTCTGAGGGGGCGTTAATCCAGAAGACATAGGAGAGTCCTTCTAGGTCTTTCCACCCCTAAGAAGGGAAGGGAATAAGCATTATATAGCACCTACTCTGTGCCAAGTACCATGTTAAGCAGTTTTTACAAATATCTCATTTGATGCTCATTACAACTCTGGGAGGTAGGTGCTGTTATTCCCATTTTACAGATTAGGAAACTGAGACAAAGATTAAATGACTTGCTCAGGGTCATACAGATAGTAAATATCCAAATCCAGGTTAGATTAGAACTCTGGTCTTCCAGACTCCAGGTCTAGCATTGTGCCATCTAGTATCCCTTCTCTTGCCCTTTCCGAGTATCTGGATTTAGAGGACCTGGGTTTAATTCTCTCCTTGATATTTATTGATTTACATTTTCAACCTTGGGTAAGTTATTAAAGCTTCCTGAAACTCATTTTCCTTATTTGTAAAATGAGAGGATTGAGTCTTTGAGGTCTTCTCCATCTCTAATAGGATCCTCTGAGAAATATTGATAATATAATAGTCAATCCTCACTTATGTAGTGCTCAGAAATCTGAACAAAGCTATTCAGAAGAAACTGAAGGATTGAAAACACAAGAAATTGGTGGAAGGAGACAGAAAAGTAGAAAACCAGAGAAGAGATGAGGACAAGTTGGGATTGGTCAAGTTTGTGTCCAGAAGGAAGCATCCCACCTAGAGTAGGCAAGCAATGAGAAGCTTTTCCAGCCAAGGGGAAGCCACAGATCAAGAAATATAACAAGAAACAAGAAAGAAAGATATAGAGAAGAAAAGGCAGGAAAGACCAGGAGGAGAGACATAACAGTGGAGATCAGAGATGAAGGCAAGGGAGGAAGAAAATAAAATCAGAACTCTCATGGCACAACAGTTGGCATTCATTATGGGGCAAATAAACGATTGTCAAGTTTGAAGGTAAGGTCCCGGCTTCAAATTGTGTCTTTCTTCTTTGATCACTGTCTGACCTTGACTAAATCACCTCTCTGGGTACAAGTTTCTTTATCTGTAAATAAACCAATGCGCCTGGAGTAGGTGACCTGGGATCATAAGGATCATATATTTCTAGATGGAAGGCATATTAGATAGTCCAAATTTATCCTTTTACATACCAGAAAACTTGAGTCATTTTGAAAGTAACTTATCCAATGTCTCAAAAGCAGGAAGTGGTAAATACAGGATTCAAACTCAGGTCCTTTGACTCCAAGACTGACCCTCTTTTTCCACTGGATTATACTGCCTCCTTTAATGGTCAGTTGTAGCTTATTTCAGGATGCTTGGTTGTACCATGGGGCCAAGAAATATGACAAATGGAGATTAGAAAAGCGTGCTGAGGGCTTTTAACAAGAGGACAAGCCACGCTTTGTATATTTCATGGGACATGCTGAAGCACATCACCATTATTATTATTTTTTTTAGTTCACATCATCATACAAGGGTGATCACTAATGGCACTTTAGGGACATGAAGGCAATAACTTCTTTCAAAACCCTTAAGGAGGGAATCAGTTCATCTTTCATTCTGAGGTTTCCCAGTGACAGCATATAAAACAGAGAGCTCTGGGGTCAAGAGGCAATGTCACTGAGACCTTCTGGAAGGGCTATGAGTGGACACATCATGGCAAGTTAGGACGTTTCTTGGGAGCCTGGTGGCAAGAGAAGCTTTCCATGCTTGTCTGTGTCTTTGCTCCCTCATACCATGTATGTCCCTGTGGCAATTATTGAGCTTTGAGACATGCTGATTCTGATTTCAGACCCAGAATATACTAAGTGACTGGAACTTCATGGCTCTCGGTTACAAAGTCAGAAACAGTTATGTTTACGACATCTATTGGACTTCAGATACTTACTAGCTATGTGACCTTGGGTAACTCACTTAACCTCTATTTATCTCAGTTTCCTGAAGTATAAAATGAGATTAATAGCAGTACCCACCTTCCTGGGTTATTCTGAGGGTCAGATGAGATATTGATAAAGCCCTTCAAAAACTTTAAAGCACTATGTAAATACTATTATTATATTTTGAATTAAATAAAAATTACTAAGCACTGTGACTAAATATACAATTTGGTCACTTCAACTGCATTCTTCAATTCAATTCAACAAGAATTTTCTATGTCTACTGTGTCATACTCTATGTACTTAGTATACTGAGGTTACAAAAATAACAATAATTAATAATATCACAAACAGTAATTAGGATGATGATGATGATGGTCCCTACCCTCAGAAAGCTTCTATTCTATTTAACATGATCAGAATTTCCTGAGCATCAAATAGGAACCAGTCCAAAGATGAGCAGCGTCCCTCTCTCTCACTAAAAGGTAATGGAAAAGGCAAAAAGATTTTTTTGTTGTTCAAATGAAGTCAATGGACCCATGTCCATTTTTTGAACGCTGACTTTGACCTTTCACGGTTTATTATACATCTAGTCATTTACTGTGGAAAGCAACCAGCAAACCATGAGACTACCAAGAAATTCCATGGCTTTTCCCCCCCTTGAGAATTCATTTCTTAGCACAGTTGCCCTGCTGAACAGTTTTACAATACTCCTACATGTAACACATTCCAGAAAAATTTCCTTCAGATGTAGTTAAAATAAACAGAGAGTTGTCAATTAAAGGATGAAATTCTACTTACTGGGATACCTCTCATGTCCCCATAGATCTACTAGTATTTAGTAGAGAATGGAAGCACCTTGAGGGCAAGTCTTATTTCACATTTTCTTCTATCTTCAGTCCTATCTTAGTGACTAGTACACAGTAATAAATGTTTACTGAATGAATAGCTTGATTATGGTCTTAGATTTTTCCATGGAAAAAATGATACAGGACCAAAACAGAAGCTAATGTCAATTAATCTGATGTGGTTTAGGGGTACAGGAACCCCCAAACTTTCAAGGTACAAGGTAGAGTCGTCTGGGGAGAATTTGAGGACTCAAGCAGTCTTCCAATCAAGTGGCAAAAGTTTATTCTAATACTAATAAAGCAAGCAGAGCTCCTTAGAGAACTTGCAACTTAATGGGGGTGATATGTAGATATAGATATCTTATATAGATAAGCTTCATAGAATGTTGTGCCAAGTATGCTAATTGGGTGGTGCAGGGCAGAAAAGAACATACAATTTCTACACCTTGGACCCATTTCTTTTTCCAGCTCGTTTTACAGATAAGGAAACTGAAGCAAAAAGGGTTAAGTGACTTGTCCAGGGTCACACAGCTAGTAAATGTTTGAGGGGGAGACAGCACACAAAAGAAGGCAAGAAAAGGTGGAGGGATAAAACATTGGGGGGGAATAATGCAGGGAGATAATGGGGGGAGACATCTTATTATGTGGAGTTGAAACCAGACAAGGTAGCAAATGCAAAGTAGAATGATCTGAGAGCCTAGTTTCTGTCCTTTATAAAGAAAGGCATTGGAAGGAGTTTGGCACGGCATCTTCCAGGAAGGAGATGCACTAGCAGCTGGAAGGATCAAGAAAAGGCTCAGACATAAGGGGACCCTTGAGCTGAGTCATAAAAGAAACCAGGAATTTCAAGAGGCTAATGTCAGAGGGAGGCACGCCAGGCATCAGATTCTCGTTGGTGGTTGAATGGAATGGATACTACATTAATTCAGATAAGCGTGGAGAGGATATGCTTCCTCCTGTCTACAAGGCACCAGACTTACCTTCAAAGGATAACAATTAAGCCCCAACTCTGTCCCTTTCTAGATTTGTGAAATTATGCCAGTCTCTTCAAATTGGAGAGATAAATGGCAAACCACTTCAGTGTCTCTGCCAAGAAAACCTCAAATGGGGTCACAAACAGTCAGACATGATGAAAATGACCGAATAACAACAACCAGTCGCATGTCTCACAATTCATTTGTTTATCTGTAAAATGGGTATAATAGCACTCACACTACCTTGCCAAAAGGGCAGTTAGAAGGAACAAATGGAGTGTTTTATTTAAGTAACATAATTTGTAAATCTTAAGACATGATGCCTGTTATTATTATTATCATTTACTACATTATATTAGGTGCCCCTATAGAATACCATTCCCTGACTGGGATGAAAAACCTGTGGTCTTGCTATAAAAAGTATTAATATCATGTGATTATTAGGTTGTGATTTCAGAACTAGAAGAACCTATAAGAAGCCATTGAGTTCGACCTTTTAATTTTAAAGGTGTGGAAATTGAGGCATGGAAAGGTGAAGTGATTTGCCAGTAAGCATCTGAAGCAGGATTTGAACTTAGATCTTCCTGATCCCAAGTTGGGCATTTTACCCACTACTCCAATATTTAACATTTGATAGCATTTTAAAATTTTCAAAGAACTTTCCTAATGAGTTATCTAATTGAACACAGATAAATGAACTCATGTGGTAGGCAAAGACAAGTGTTATCCTGGGGTCAATGAACATTTTAAACAATATTTTGAATAAACATATTTAAACAGAATTGGTTTTCTTTATACTCCTATGGGTTTTATTTTACACATTTTAAAACATGATTCCAAGAAAGGATCTAGTGGCCTGACTGCCAAAGGGGGCTAGGCAACAAAAATAACCTTAAGAACTGAGGGCAGAGACCATTTTCTGCCTTAGTACAGTGTTGGCATACAGTAAGTACATAGGAAATACTTTTTGATGGATTGAATGATTGAGGAAGGTGAGTCCTTGAAGTACGGGGGTACAAGGTCCTCTGCTTACTGAGCCTTAAACACTGAATGGGTGTTGCCTCAGGCAAACTGAGACCACAGAACAACTAACTTGAAAAGGTCAAGATCTCCCACTGCTTCCTGGGCTATCTCCAGTTGTCCTGATCTGTATTCTGCCGCTGGACCTATATGGTTCTGAAGGAGAAGGTGAGGATGGTGACTTTGCACAACCCTCCATCACTTAAATCCAATTCATTTGCAAGTCATGGCATCACCTTCCTAATGTCATGATCCTCTTTGAGAAGGACAAACAACAACAAGGTCTCCTAACAAGCTAGTGAATCCAGGGACACTGAAAAGATGTTTGGATTAGGACTCAAAGGTCTTGATTTCAGGTCCTGATTCTGCCTCTCACTACCCTGAAGGCAAATCACTTACATTTTGTTGCTTCTGTTTCCTTCATAAAATGAAGGGATTGGACAAAATGACTTCTAAAGTCCCCTATAGCTGTAAATCTAGAAGCCTCCTAGCCCAAGACTTTTCCAGAAACTAGACAAGACCTAGATGCTCTGGAATGCACATTCATCAATTCTCTCTGCTCCTCATTTTTTATTTTCAGCACACTTTGTCAAGCAAGCCAGAACATAAGCCTTTTGACCCTGAAGTTACTGCTGTCCAGCCCTATCAAGACTAGGCATTCCAGCCCATTTATTTTGCGTCAGAAAGTCCGGAAGATGCCAAGGACGAGCTCTGGTGAGTAGAAGCCTTAGGGTAGGTCAGAAGTGGGTTTGTGGGACACACCAGGGAGGTAGAGTCAGAGCAGGAGGGTGTAGACAGTCAATGTACTGAGCCATTTTCCCCAGAAGGGTAGTAATCCAATTGAGTGAGAAGGCAGAATATTCCTTGCACACACATGATTAGGCCCAGGTGAACTGTGTTTCTAATGATCATGGCTGACGTTTATACAGAGATTTAGGCTTTACATAATGCCTCACGGCCCTATAAGTAGATACTATAGGCATCAGCAGCAGCAGCAGCATCATCTCCATTTTACAACTGGGAAAACTTAAGGTTCAGATTAATGATGTGTCCAAGGTTACAGTTATTAAGTGTCAGAAACAGGATTTAAACTCCGTTTTCCTGACTCCAGTTCCACTATTCTTTGCCTTGAGGAAGTTACATGGGGCAGTGGAGAGAGAGATAGACCTGGAGTCAGGAAGACCCAAGTTCAAATTCAGTCTCAGATATTTCCTAATTGTATGACCCTGGGCAAGTCACTTAAACTCAGTGTGCCTCAACTATAAAATATAAATACTAATAGAACCTACTTCTTAGGATTGTTGTGAGGATCAAATGATATAATATTTGTGTAAGCACTTATATCTTGGAACATAGGATATACTTAATAAATGTTTGGTTCCTTTCTAATATCACAAGCAAATGGACCTATGACTTTCTGGGTATTTAGTCTCTTCTTGCCTATGGGGAGACTGACTTTGTGCTTCCTTTTTTCTGGTAGGAATTAGTTCAGAAGATCCAGAAACCTTTCTCTGTCTACTATTTTCACTTGCTCTGTAGATGTTCTAGAATCAGTCTAGCAAGTCAAGATAGTGCTCTGCCAAGTGAAAACAGATCTGGAACATCTTTGTCATGCTCTGGAGAAAGTGGCTTAAGCTCCCACTGGATCCCCATCCAGTCCAGCTCAGTCCTGTTCGTTAACAGTTGCCTTCCTCTAGGATTTTCCAAAGGCCCAAGTCTAAGTGACTAGAAGATGGTTAGTATATTCGCATAACTCCAAGTCAGAGTCTCAGGATGTTTTCAAGGCCAAGGGTGTGTTATGGTTAATTGTATTCATTATTTTTTAAAATTACATTCATTCTTTAAGCTTACTGCCAGTGGTATAAAACTCAAGTAGAAGCTGGAGTCTTAGAGTTAAGAAGAAATGAATTCAAATCCAGCTTCACATATTGTGGGACTCTAGGCAAGGTACATAACCTCTGTCTGCCTTGGTTTACTTAACTATAAAATGGGATAATAATATCACCTACTTGTAGCAGCTGCTTTTCCTCAGGTTTTCTCAGGAGCCTAAGGGCCAGCCTTAGGCTGTATTCTCAGGAGGGACTGAAGAGACCAGAGTCCAGAGAGAAGTGTACAGCAGCTGTCCATCATTCTCCTTAAATATCCTAGAGCCCTAGAGGAAGCATGATTCTCACGTGCACCGCAGGGGAACTGACCAATGGAGGAGGAGGGCGAGCCAGTTGTTTCAGTTGCCACTCAGCAGGCGAGTAATTTCCAGATGAAACCTCCCTGTGAACTTAGTAACTGGGCAGTGACCCTCAGCACCACAGGTGCTTTTAGACTCACACTGATCTCTATACCTACCTTTTATGGTTGTTGTGAGAATCAAATGAGCAAAATCAAATGTTTGTTAAGTGTTTAGTATAGAACCTGGTACACAATAGGTACTGTTTCCTTCCTTCTCAGCTTCACTTTTCTTTCACTTCTTCCTCCTTTGCATCCTTCCTCCCTTCCTCCTTCCTTTCTTCTTCCCTTCCCCCTCCCTCTCCCTTCTCTCCTTCCTTCCTTCCTTCCCTCCTTCCTTTCCTTCCCTCTCCCCTTTCCTCCTTCCTTTCCTTCCTCCCTCCTTTCCTTCCTTCCTTCCTTCTACATGTGAGCCACTGTGTGGACAACAAATGACTTTCAATAGGGATGAATGTGAAATTTTATCTTTGGATTATTTTTAAATACCAATTTCACAAATACAAGATTAGGGAGACTTGATTAGAGAACAGTTTACCTTTAAAAAAAAAGATCTGTGATTCTTGGTGGACTGCAAGTCAAATATGAGTCAATAGCGTGATGTGGCAACCAAAATCTTATGTGATCTTTGGTTGAATTCAGAACATACCTCCAAGGAATGAAGAACTGGTCATTCTCCTATACTATTGCCTGAACAGACCACATGTCAAGTAGTGTGTTCAGCACCAGGCATCACATGTGAGGAAGGATGTTGGTAAATCCAGATGAAGATGATCAGAAAAACGAGGTATCTGAAGGTTATGCCATATAAAGAGTTGTTGATGAACCAGTAGCCTTGAGAAGAGAAGATTCAGGTAAACAAGAGCTATTTTTAAATGCTTGAAGTTCTCTTGTATAGACAAAGAAACAACTTTACTCCATTGTCCCTAGAGTTCCTAGAACTAGGAATAATGCTTGAAAGACGTAAGTTTTGACTCAATGTACAGAAAAATTAACTAATAATTAGTGTTGTACCAAAGTGAGTTACCTGAAGAAGTAGTAGGTTCCTTTTTACTTGGTGGGGACTGAAAAAGCCTAAGTAACCACTTGTGGGATAAATCGTCAATATCACTTCTAAGTATAGATTTGATTAAAATGAAGGGTTCTAAGGGCCAAAGGTAGGTCGGGAGAGCATTCCAGGCATAGGAAATAGGGATGTCACCAAGTGAAACTGACAGACTCAGGAAGAAGTCACCTCTCTGTTGGAGAGCTGCTAGTGCCTTCCCCTCTGAAACTATCTTCCTTCTATTTTATCTTTATCTTGCAATCACTACATCTGGAGCCATCTCCAGTCATCCTGATCTATTTCTCACCACTGGACCCACATGACTCTGGAGGAGAAAGTGAGGGGCACTTCTCTGCACAGCCCTCCCTCACTTCCAATTCACTTGCAAGTCATGGCATCACCTCTCTGATGTCATGATCCTCTTAGAGAACTAAGGACAAAGAACAACTATCTTGCAAGCACTTATTTCTATACACTGTATTATGCTTTAGAATGCAAGCTTCCTGAGGGCAGTATACATTCTAATGTGACAGACAACATGTAAATAGCTATGTACATATAGGTTATATACAAATAGAGTCACAACTTGACTGTATCTTCTCAGCCTGTGTGATTCTTGCTCCTTTCTTGCCTTGGATATGAATATGCCCTTACTACATTTTGCTTTGAAATTATTCCAAGGGGGGGACGTCTAGGTGGTGCAATGAATAGAGCATCAGCCTTGGAGTCAGGAGAATCTGAGTTCAAATTTGGCCTCAGACACTTAACACTTACTAGCCGAGTGACCTTGGGCAAGTCACTTAACCCCAATTGCCCTGTCTTCCTCCCTCCAAAAAAAAAAAAAAAGGAAGGAAGAAAAAAGAAATTATTCCAAGGAATTCTCTTTACCTCCACCCCCAACCCTACATATTCAAACATCCAACCAGGAAGGCCTCTTTCACTTCCTCCCATTAGATTGAGGGCACAGAAAACATCTTCTATTTCTTCTGCCCTCCTCACTGAAGAACTTTGGGCAGTGTTCAGCAATCAGGTGACTAATTAACTCAAGACAGGCTTGAGTCTCACTACCCGCCCCCCCAACTGCCACCACTTTCTGGGCCAGGGGCTGGTCCTAGGTCACCATGCTCCCAGACAGCATCCTGGCTTTTCTCTATTAGGTTTCTACTTCCTTATCTCTCAGAGGCTTATTAGACAAATATAGTATTTTATCTGGATTCTCTCTCCCCAGGAGGCAAAGTTACATGAAGGTGACAGAAAGTCAATGGATGCAGTCAAAAAAACTGGGTTCCAATTACAACTATGCCATTTAGTACCTTGGCAAATCACTTTTTCCCATGCTTAAATCACACTCCAGATACTAATTCTGTGATTGTGGGCAAGTCATGTGACCTCTCAATGCCTCAGTTTCCTCGTCTATAAAATGAGGTGGTCTGACTCAATGAATTCTGAGGTCCCTTCCATCATTAAATCTATGCTCTCATGACCTCTCTGGGCCTCAGTTTCCTCACTTGGAAAATTAAGGAGTATAACTAAATTCAGTTTGCCTTTATTATACAACTGCTATGTTCAAGGCACTGTGCTGGATGCCAGGGATAGGCCAAGGATGACAACTGGACCTATGACTTAATTGGTGTAAAGAACTCAGGTGAAGAATCTCCCTCTCCCAAGGGAGGTCAGCCCCTGCTCTGCAACTAGAGGCTTAGTGAGCTGCCCAGAGCACTGACCTGGGACTTGTTCAGAGTCACCCAGGCAGAGAAAGCATCTGAACCCAGGTGTTCTTTGATTCAAGGACAGTTTTCTGCCTATTCTGCCATCCTGCTGCTCCTAGGCTCAGAGACAGAGAGACAAGACAAGGCAACAGCCAGTAAGAGTCACTGCTCTCAGGCATGGACATTACATTCTCTTCTCTTCTCTTCTCTTCTCTTCTCTCTCTCTCTCTCTCTCCCTTTCCCTCTCCCTCTCCCTTTCCCTCTCTCCCCTCTCTTCTAACTTGAACTGTGATTTCACTGGTATAAGAAACTCCCTCTATTAATGCAACTTGGCTCCTTCTTTGCAATTTATAGTCTTAGAGAATGCCCTAGAGCATTCAGTGACTTGCCCATAGAGAGTATATGTCAGAGAAAGGACTTCAGTTTAGATTCATCTAGGTCTTTCTGACTTCAAGGCTGATTCTCTACCCATTATTCCACTCTGCCTCTCTACAGTTCATTATTTTATTTAATATTCAGGGTCCCTTCCAACCCCTGGTTCCCTGCTATTTAGAATCAATCTTATACTTGAATCTCACTTATTAGCTCTGTGAACTTAGACTAAGTACTATACTTTTCTGGGTCACCATTTCTTTATCTGCATAATGGGGATAATAGCTAGAATAAGCACATCTTGGGCATATATATATGTGTGTGTGTGTGTGTATATATATGTATGTATGTATGTATGTATGTATGTATATATAAACCCTGAGGTTGGACTGGAGGTGGCCCCTCATAGCAAACCATCAGACAGCACTTTAGGTTTAGCTATCACAGTTGATTTCCCTGGCTTCCTTTAAGTCCCAACTAAACTCTCACCTTCTACCAGAAGTCTTTCCCTACTCCTCTTCACTCTAGTTCCTGCTCTTAATTATTTCCTATTTATCCTGTACGAAGTTGGCTTGTGTTTATTTCTTTGTTATCTCTCCCCTTAGATTTTGAGTTCCTTGAGGACAGAGACTGTCTTTTGCTTTTCTTTGTATCACCTGTTCTTAGCACAATGCCTGACATGTTATTGAAGCATTGAGATGCTTATTAAAAGTCTATTGACTGCCTTACTGACTGAGCATGTGAGGATGGGTGGATTGCTATACTCAAAGCAGGCACTAGAGAGCAGTCAAAGCTTGAGCTCCAGCACCTGCCTACTAAAACAAGTTAAGCTAGATTTTGCCTTCTTGGTGTTTTCTAGGACATCTATCTAGGGACACAAATATCTATAATAACTCATAAATCTCTCATGCTTCAGCCCCATCTCAATGAAATTCTAATCTCTTCTCCAACTTCTAGTAACCAGAAAAAAATTACTCATTCAGAAGTATGTTAATGAACTCTCTACTACAAACGAAAATAAAATGAACAATGTCGACTTAAAACAAACTCCTGACCAATGGACAATACACCAAGTCTAATAAGGTGCAAACTCTCAACTTCCTCCATCCAGTCTTTCATTCATAGTGGGTTTTCCTCAGCCCCTGCCCCAAAGCCATCTTGGTCTCAGAGGTAAAGAATGTGGAAGAGTCTGTGTCTTGGTTCACTGTTTTTGCATCGCACTATAGAACTGCTTTGGAAATGACCAGGAACCAAGAACTTTATGGACTTTTTGCTAGTCTTCTGTTTTCTTCGGGCATTATCCTGGTGTTCTTACAGGAAGTCAGGGAAAACATTCCCAAGTCAAATGTTCTAAGGACCACTCCTAAACTATTTGGATTAGCTTTAAACCCTAGAGAAAAGAGAAACAAATTCCAGAGTGAGGGAGGAAAGGGAGAGGAGAGGAGGGAAGGAGAGGGGAGGGAAGGCTGGAGGAAGAAAGAAAGAATAAAAGGAAGGAAGGCAGAAAAAGAAAGAAGGAAGAAAAAGAAAAAAGGAAGGAAGGAAGAATACCCATAGGTAGGGAGATGAATGATACTAGCTATTGCTTTGTAATTCCTGCCAGGGTTTCTGTTTTTTTTTCTTGAAGCTCTCACTTGGTCCTCTCCATTAGCTGAGCTCTTTCTCCCCCTTCCCCCTCCAATTTTATCTTTCCTTGACATTGATAGAAAATGAAGATAAAAATGATAGCTAGCAGCTGGAATGGGAGTAACTTCATATAGAGGTTACAGAAGCTTGTTGTCAGGATCATATAAGATAAGTTGTGTAAATCTCAACATAAATGTCAGCAATTATTATCCTAACTGGAACATGCTTCTATTTGGAAGAGATCAGAAAAGGGAGTGATTTCTCATGTCACTAGAGAAAACTAAATAGCCAATCTCCAATTACCAGGAGGCAGCAAGTTGGCAGTGTTAACAAAATATGATGTGACAGAGGCAATCAAAGAAATAGTACATAGATAGAGGGAGTCTGGGAAGATAGGTACATTGATACGCTGTTATGGAGATGGGAAATGGGTGTGTTATGGAGATGAGAAACCATCCTGGACAGTAAGTGAAACATCACGTATCTCTGATTGGGAGGCAAAGTTGAATGTCAAGGAACTTATTTCATCTATGTGAAATTCCAAAGCATCTGCCCTGGAGACAGAAGGACCTGAGTTCAAATCTAGTCTTAGACACTTACTAGCTGTGTAATCCTGGGCAAATCACTTAACCCCAATTGCCTCCAAAAGGAAAAAAAAAGAAATTCCAAAACAGCTTCAGATTCATAGAAATAGCTGAAGGAATTGTTTAAGGCTCTGAGAGGTTGGATAATTTCTCTAAAGTTTCATAGCTATAGTATGAAAGGCAGAGCTTGACCCCATCTGTTCCTTGAAGCTGGGGGCAGAATGGATGGTGTGCCAAACTTGGAGCCAGGAAGTCCTGAATTCTAATCCTGCCTTACATGGTCACTAGTTATGTGACTCTGACAAAGTCTAACATTTCTGGGCTTTACTTCCTCTTCTTTTGGACTCAGTGGCCTCTAAGTTACCTTCCAGCTCTAAATATAGGACTTTTTGGTCCCAAGCCAAGCCCCCAGGCACACATCCCCTTGGCTTTATCTTTTCAAGTCCTTTATTTAACCCAGTCACAAGTAGGACAATGTAACCTGCAAAAGGAGAGTCCTCAGATATCCTGAGGTCTGGCACAACTGAAAACATTGCTAAAAGCTACAACATCGAAGCTATAAAGCTCCAAGCTGTTTAACCTGAGCTGGCTTTCCAAACCAATACTAGAGTTGTACTTTGTTTCTATCTTTCTCTGTCTCTGTTTCTATCTTTCTCTGTCTCTATTTCTCTATGTCTCTCTCTCTCTCTCTCTCTCTCTCTCTCTCTCTCTCTCTCTCTCTCTCTCTCTCTCTCTCTCTCTCTCTCTCTCTCTCCCCTTCTTTTTCTCACTGTCTTACTACCTCCCTTTCTCCCCCCTCTCTGACTCTCTCCTGCTCTCTGTCACTCTCTGTCTCTGCCTTTCTATGTCTCTGTTTTTCTGTATGTCTCTGTCCCTCTCTGTCTCTGTCTCTCTTCCCTCCCCCCTTCCCTTCTCCCTCCTGTCCTCTGGATATAAGGACCCATCTCACTTTTGAGCAGTTCATTTCCTCCCAGCTTGTAGCAATTTCTCCCTGAATTTCCTGCCAACTGCTTCACAGGCAAAACATGTTTGATGCAAAACAATGGATCACTTTGGGATAAATCAAACCCTTAATAAAGTCCGGCTGCACTTGGGCAAGGCTTTCTGCTTCTGAGGGCCTCTCATGGGCGCCAAATTATTGAGGGGGGGAGGAGAAAAAGGTGGGCGCTTTAGTCTGTGAAAGGAGCAGACAGATGGAAAACATGTTTTCTTTGAGGCCAGATTACCTCCATCGAGGCCTCATGGTCTTTTCCCATGTAGTCCCTCTGAAATGCCTGAAGTTGGATTTGAGACTAGAGGTTGGCAAAAGTTCAGAGTAGACCTATGTTTGGAAGAAATGAGAGATCTATTTTGCCCAGAACCTCACACTTTCCTTGGAGGAGTGCCATGGCCGCCCACACACCCTTGTCTTTTCCAGTTCCTGTAGAGAGAAAGAAAATGAGTGGGAGATAGAGACAGAGGGAAGGAAGAAAGGTAGGAAGGGAAGGGAAAGAAGAAAGTTAAGAAAGGAAGAGAAGAAATAGGGAAAGGGGAAGAGAAGGCAAGGTATGGCAAGAGAAGACACTAAACCAAGGGCTAGTTCTGGGCATACAATGACAAAAATGAAATTGTCTCTACCCTCAAGGAGCTTACAGGTGATAGATCTATGCAATGTGCATTTTGTATTGACTTTTTTTGTGCATGAGTCCTATTTCTTTCTCCCTGGGGAGTTCAAGCTCCTTGAGGGCAGGATCTTGAATTCCTGCTTCTTAGAATCCCTAGTTTCATTTAAAGTTTAACTCCAGCTTCAGGGCATGCCTTTTCTTTCACCTTTCCTGATACCCAAAGCCTGTCTCTTTTTTGTTCAAATTACCTCTTATTTGTTTTGTATACATTTATATCAGTTTATGTTATTTCTCTGTTAGAATATAAGTATCTTGAGGTCAGGAACTATTCTGTTTTTGCTTTTTTGTTTGTTTTTTGTATTTTTAGCACCTACCCCATTTCCTGAGAAATAGAAGGCATTTAATTAGAGGTTACAAATTAACTGACTAGGGGCGGCTAGGTGGCGCAGTGAATAGAGCACCGGCCCTGGAATCAGGAGTACCTGAGTTCAAATTTGGCCTCAGACACTTAACACAAAAAACTAGCCGTGTGACTTTGGGCAAGTCACTTAACCCCAACTGCCCCCAAAAAACAAAACAAAACCAAATTAACTGACTAATTGAGAGGCAACATGGATTAATGAGTAGATAGAAAAGTAGCCTCTAAGATCTAAGGCTCTGGATCAGGGGTGGGGAGCCTGAGTTCTAGAGGCTACATGTGGCCCCCTAGGTCCTCAAGTGTGCCCTCTGCAAATCCAAACTTCACAGAACAAATCCCCTTAAAAAAAGGATTTGTTCTGTAAAACTCTGACTCAATCAAAAGCCCACACCCAAGAACTTAGAAGGCTGTATGTGGGCTTGAGGCCCAAGTTCCCTACCCCGGCCTGGATTCGAGTTCTACCTATAATGTATAACCCTGGGCAAGTCACTTAACTTCTTAGTGTCACAGGCAGCTCTAAATCTGTAAGTTAAAGATCACCAGATATAATGGGAATTGCCTCCCTGGGAGTTCTTTCTACATGAACAAAATAAAAAGTTTGCCCCCCCCCAAAATTATATGAAGAACTTTTAGAATCACAGCTCTGGAGTTAAAAAGAAGATTAGGGGTCATTGAGTTCGACCCTCTCATTTTACAGGTAATAAAAGTGAGGCATGGAAAGGCTGAGTAATTTATCCAGTATCACATAGCTAATAAGTGTCTAAGCTATGATTATGGTGGTGAAGACTTGGCTAGAAAGGCAAGTTGAAGTTCTATTTCCATTAGCCACGTGCTCCACCCCATTTCATCCTTAGGCAGTCTGGACCTTCCACTTTCTGTCCCCCAAAAGGCCTGTGTTCTCTGATCAGTGTCAGGTTTCTGGATCTATCTACTCTCCTCTTACCCAATGTACTTTGGTAGCTAGAATGTACCTCATCAACACATTCAGGCTAAGGTATTATTAGTTAGTAGGTTAGAAGCTTTACTCTTCTCCTTAGGCCTATTTATATTTTCAGAGGGGCTAACATCCTTATAACTCTGGCTTCAGTTCTTGGCTAAGAAGGTACATGTTTTTGGTTGGGGGAAGATTTTCCTGTAACCCCTCATCATGCCCATACAGTTGAAACCAAATTTATCTAAGCTTGTATGGTTGATTCCACTGGATATAACAACTTGTCGGTGAAAGGTTTTTTGGTAGGGCTAAGAACTCTTTATGGGGGGATTCTAAACTTCCTCTGTTTTGCCCCTTTCCTCATGAGTCCACTAAGATCTTGATAAGTCATTGAATCATGGAACTCAGAACCTGGAAAGTACATTAGAAGGCACATGTAGTCCAGCCCCCTCATTGTATAAATGAGACCTAGAGAAGGGAAGTCACATGATATCATAGATGTAGAATTGCAAAGGACCTAAGACACCACATAGTCCAATCCGTTTGTTTACAGATGAAGTAGCTGATGCCCAAAGAGGTGCAGCAACTCTCTTAAGGTCAAACAGATAATGGAAGAAACAAGACTTAATCCAGGTCTTCTGATTAGACATTGCTTCCCTCAGAACTAAGTCCTTTGAATTCTCCATATTTCTCACAACTTCATAAATTAGATCCCAAGAAGGGTCTTAAAACCATGGATTTGGACCTGGAAAGGAACAGAGAGGATATTTATTCCTTTATTTCATAACTTCCTAATTAAGGAGGTTGGGCAAGATGTTCTCTTAGAGCCTTCCAGCTCTAAGTTGAGTAGATAGAAATATTTTAACATCCCCACGCTTGAGTTTCCCAATTATTATAATGAGGGAATTGGACTAGATGACCTGGATGGAGGGGAGAGGGGTGTCCCTTCCTGATATATGGCTCTAACTTATACATCATCAAGCTCTATGTGCCTCAGTTTCCTTATCTGTAAAATGATGGCATTGGACTAGATGATCTATGAACTCTCAATAAGCTCTATGAACCTAGGTATAAGGAAACGAAGTGTACAGAACTGAAATAATTTGCCTAAGATCACCAAGGGTAGTAAGTGTTAGAACCAGGATTTGGACCCAGAAACTCTGACTCCAAATCCAGCATGTTTTCCACTGTATTACCCACACACCAACAACTAGCAAGAGAAAACTCATTGTATCCTGCAGCTCAGGCTGAAATTTGGCATCTGACCACGTCCTCACTCCAGCTGTTTTTAATCAGCTTTAGACACTAGGATATATACATTCATTGAATAAAGAACTCCTAGTTAAGAACAGTTTTTCATTTTCATCTTACTGATAGTTTCACATAAGGAGGCAAAGAGTAAAAAAAAAAAACCGTTAAGTATCCATGAAGGTCATAACCCTCTGATGTCTGAGGACATGACCACAAGCTACAGACTCTGAGGCCAGAGAATTTAAAAGATTACCAGGAGAACTAATTAGAAGAATTCTCTTTAAGCTCTTCCAGCCTGTTTCACTCAGGTTAATGGAGAAGGCATAGCTTGGGTTCTGGACAATGGGGGGAAGTCCGGAGCTTCTCGGCATGACACTGTTCAACTGAGCCCAGTCTGAGTAAACAACTGATTTCACTAATCTCTGAGGCCTCTCTCTGGTGTCTTATAAGCATAAGCTTAAACACAGAATTGGAGTCTTCAGCTGAGCTCCCTTATGAAATGTGTTCCTTGCTGTAGGCCTGCAAGGAGTATGGAACTGAGTAAGTGGGATTTATGATCCAGAATTGTGCTCAAGCTTTTTTCAATTAGACAATTCTTTTCTCAACTTCTTTTGTCCAGTGTTTAAGAGAATGTTCTTTCAGTCACTAATGACCTAAACAATCTCCCCACCCCCACCCCCACTCCCAACCACCAACTAATTATTTAAGGGATGTGTTACTGGTCTTTGAGGGGTTAGTGTTCTTTACTCCAGTTCTTTGCCAGTCATTAAAAATGGATTGCACAAAGTAGGCTTTCAATAAATGTTGGCTGAATTGAAATGAATTTGGTAGGATTGACTCCTAGTTTTCTTTATCCCTTCCCCTTTTGGGATCAGATTCTTGAGTTTAAGGGGCATGGAGGTTGTTGGACTGGTAGAATTGGGAACACACCTTCTCAAAAATGTCTTCTTTTTGAGCATTAGACTTTGTAGTATACTCTTTTCTGCCTTACAGTCATAGAGGTTAATATTCCTTCCCAATTTCAATCTAATATAATCAACCAAGCATTTATTAAATGCCTACTATGGGTTAGGCACTCTGACAGACATTGAGGATACAAATATAAAATGAAAAACAGTCACTAGCCTCAAGGAACCTGTTCCATTAAAAAGGATTTGAAAAAAAATCCCCTCAGTATTCTAGGCAACTCTAACTGAGATAATATTTATAAAGTATTTAGTGCAGTGACTGGCACATACGACATACTTAATAAATGGTTATTTTCTTCCCTATTCTCTCAATTGCTGAGAAAGTGCCAACTGCCTTCATAGAGGGAATTTTCTCATCTGTGAGTTCTATAGTAATAAAAGCATGGGTTCAGTTCCCATCCTTTATATTTTACATGTATAACATGGTTTGGTAAATGTAGTAAGCTACTCCAAAGTGTTCTTTGTCTTATGTACCATTCTCCATTAAGATGAGATTTAATATAGATAAATACAAAATATTACATGTGGGTTCAATAGCTCAACTTCCTCAGGGCAATATGGGAGGAAAGGGTATGGCTAGATAGCATTTCATCTAAAAAAAGATCCGTGAGTTTTAATGAACTGTAAACTCAAAATGAGTCAGCATTGTGTTATGACAGACAAGAAAGCTAAAGGAATATAGACTGGATTGAGAAAAACCTAGTACCCAGGACTAGAAAAGATCCCCTAATCCCCTTATACTCTGCCCTGAATAGACTAGATCTGCACCACTATGTTCCATAATTTAGGAAATACTTTGGCAAAAGAGTGTCTAGGGGATGATGACCAGGACGGTGGAGGGCCTTGAGATCATGCCATATATAGCTAGCATTTATATTAAATGACTCTTTAAAGTTCATCAAGTATTGTATAAACATGATCTCATTTGATTCTAACAATACCTGGAGAGGAAGAACCTCTCATGACCCCCTTTTTGAAGGTGAGGAAACTGAGGTAGACAGTAGTTGTTATTTGCCCAGGGTTACACAGCTATTAAGGATATAAAAACAAATTTGAACCCAGGACTTCCTGATTTCAGGGCAGCTAGGTGTCACTATGGATAGAGTGCCAGGAGTGGAATCAGAAAGATTCATCTTTGTGAGTTCAAACTTGGCCTCAGCCACTTTTTAGCTGGGTGACTCTGGGGCAAGTCACTTTACCCTGTTTGCCTCAGTTTCCTCATCTGTCAAATGAACTGGAGAGAGAAATGGCAAACCAATATCTTTGCCAAGAAAACCCCAAATGGGGTCACACAGAGTCAGATACCACTGAAAATGACCCAACAACAAAACTTCCTGATCTGGTACATACCCACTGTACCACCAAGCTGCCATATAAGGATTGCTTGAAGGAATTAGAGGTATTTAGCTTGGCAGGACATGATAGTTATCTTCAAATATCTGAAGAGTTTTCATGAAGAAGAAGAAGAGGGATTAGCTTTATTCTAATTTGCCTCAGAGAGCACAATTAGAAGAAAGTAGTACAAGAAGCTACAAAAGGACAGATTTCATCTCCATGTTTGGATGAAAAGCATTCCAGTGAATTTGGGAAAGACATGATAACTGTTTCTAAAAATCTGAAAGGTTATAATGAGAAAGAAGAATCTGACTTGCTCTCCTTATCTCCAGAGGGCAAAACTAGAAGTAGTGGATGAAAATTACAGGGAAATAGATTTAATTTCCATAGGTGGGAAAATCAACCATAATATCAACAATTTAGAGCTGTCCAAAAGTGGAGAGTACTGATTCAAGAGGAGATGATGGGTTTCCCTTCACTGAAGGGCTTTAGGCAAACATTGGATAACCATTTTCCAGGTATGTCATAGGGAGATTCCAATTCAGGTGTAGATTGGTTTTGAAGGCCGCTAAAGTTCTTTCCAATTTCCAGATTCTGTGTTTCTTTAGATTTTCACTGATTGTTTTCCTCTAAAGATAGCATCCAAGCCTGAAAGACTCTGATAAGTTGGATGAGGCAGAATATGTTTATCTTACCTTCTTTAGTAAAGCACTGAATTTTTCCCATTGGAATTTAGGAAGCCTGGGTTATCCTAGTCCCAACTATAGTACTGCATCACAGTGTTTGTGGTATTAAACAAGTTACTTGACTATTTCCATGATTCCATTTTCTTCTTTGTAAAGTATTTATTGTTTCAACTCTTATTGTCAACACAAAACCTAGCACATGGTAGGTACTCAATAAATGCTTTTTGATTCATTCCAAGGACCTGGATTAAAATCCTATCTTTGATGCTTGCTGGTTATGTGACTGGAGACAAGTCATTTAACTTCACTAGGTCTAAGTTTCCTCATTTATAAAATGATCAGGTTGGAGTAAATGATCTTTAATTACATTCTAGCTCCCTATGATTGACTCAGTTGATTAGCATTGTTAAAACAATCTCATCATCTCCTTTTCATCTTCTTGCCTACCTAACAGGATAACAAAAATCCCTGAATTTCAGAGTTAGAAGGGAAGCATTCATTTAGCCTAATCCATATCTCAAAGGAATTCCCAACTATAACACAGTTGACAAGTCGTCATCTAAGCCCTGCTGAAGACTATTAGTGTGGGAGAAACTTATTGACTCCTGAGGCAGCCTTTTCCAACACTTTTGGACAGCCTGGATGATTAGGAAATTTCCCATGACATCGAGTCTACATTTGCCCTTTTACAACTTTCATCCACTGCTCGGTTCACTCCTTTAATTTATCCTTTTTATCTGCCTCTCCCACCCCCCACTCAGAACATCAGGGCCATTCTCCAAGGAATGCATTCAAAATGTCAGCAGAAAAATGCATGATAGCAGAGACATTCCCTAAGGTTCTAGCCTCCATCCTCTGCTCGCCTCTTACTGAACTTTCTCCCTCAGAGAGATCCCCTGGCATAAAATATCTACTCTGTGTGGAAAGCTTCCTAAACTCTTTCTCAAGCTCCAGACCCAGATTTCCAAATGCCTAATGAACATTTCCCTTTGGATGGTCCAGAACCACTTGATTTATCTTCCACTTGCTATGTATGTATCTTGTATAAACCTATCTATGTACATGTCTCTCTCATTAGAAAGTAAGCTCAGGGTTTATTTTTTATTTTTATTTGTATCCCCAGTGCTTGAAACGTAATAGGAATCCATCATTCCTATTACGCAGGGCAGGGAAGCTTATTGATTTACTTGCTAAAACTGAGTTCAGTGTCTTTTCTCCCAACCTGCTTCTCTGTTTGATTCTTTTATTTCATCTTGCAATATGGCCTGCACTTCTAGCCGTTGGCTTAAACCACCATCTTTTAGGCTCTCTTCTCCTAGGCATAACAAGAGTCATTATTTCTTCATTTCTTCTCTCTAATTTGTGTTAAAAGACTTTCAAGGGGACATCTTTTTCCTCAGTTTCCTCATCTTGAAA
This sequence comes from Pseudocheirus occidentalis, assembly GCA_028646575.1. Taxonomy (NCBI): domain Eukaryota; kingdom Metazoa; phylum Chordata; class Mammalia; order Diprotodontia; family Pseudocheiridae; genus Pseudocheirus; species Pseudocheirus occidentalis. Next base: position 171,787,611 of record CM053597.1, on the reverse strand, counting down.
TGGGAATAATAATAACTCCCACTCAGGGTTGTGGTGAGGTTCAAATTAGATATCTGTAAAGTGCTTAGAACATTGCTTGGCACATAGTAGGTGCTATATAAATGCTAGTTGTTATCATCATCATCATCTTCTTCTTCTTCTTCTTCCTCCTCCTCCTCCTCCTCGTCCTCTTCCTCCTCTTCCTATCATTGGAACTCAAATTTACAGAATATACTTTATAGGATCATAGACAAAAAGCTCCTTGTCTCTGCCAAGTCCTAAACTATTCCCCAGAATCTTCCCCATTCCCTTGAATTTTGATCTTCCATATTGAATCACAAATGCCTTTCATAGGATTTTAGATTTAGAGCTGGAAGGAACCTTACAGGCCATTAAGTTCCCTCCTCTTCCTCATTTTACAGATGAGGAAACTGAGGCTTGTCCAGTGTCACTCAACTAGTAAATGAACTAATTGCATGAACCCTTGAACCTATGGCAACTTGACTACAAGACCAGTACCTTCTCCATTTCCCTATGATGCATTCTTTCCTCTTTCTGTCTTAGTTTTCCTGTAGGCACCTTTGCTATACTCCTCTCCTGACTTCCACCCACCTCCATCTCATTTCCTTTTCCTTTTCCAGTCTAAACATTTTTCTCATCCCCTTAAATCAGTGGTTTTCAACCTGTGGATTGTGACCCCTTTGGGGGTCAAACAATCCTTTCACAGGGGTCACAGGGGTCACCTAAGACCTTTGGAAAACACATATTTCCAATGGTTTTAGGAACTGAGACACCACTCCTTTATCCATCTCTAGGCAGGTCCACCCACATGCAGATACACTCACATATGAGTATTAAAGGGACGTGGAATTAGGAAGGTTGAGAACCACTGCCTTAAATGATTCACAATACAATGTGCCCTTATATGTTTCTCAGACACTTAAAAATTCTTAAAATTTAACACATGTTAACAGTTTTTTCAACTTTTTATTAGACCCCATTATCACTCTTTAGAGAGGGAGGACTTTTACATAGTTACATATCCTAATAATTCCAAGGCATAGTAGAAAGAACACTGGACATGAAGTCAAAGGATCTGAGTTCAAACACCACTTCTGTTGATTATGACTTGTGTGACATTAAGCAAGTCACAACCTCCCTGGGATTCAGTTTCCACAACTGTAAATTGAGAAGGTCAGAATAAATTACCTCTGAGATCCCTTCTACTCCAGACTTATGAACCTGTTAGCCTCACAGTCATCATTCTAGTTTGAGTCCTCAATTCATGTAGGGACTGATGCCGTATCTATCTATCTGTCTATCTATCTATCCATCTATACATACATATGTACACACACATACATATATGGGTATATAGCTCTGTGTATATAGGTGTGTATAAAGTTATGACCCCAAATTACTTAACCTTTCAGTACTCTAGGCAACTCTCTAAAACTATATCTTACAGAGAAAGTGTCGATCTGCATTAGTCAAAAGAGCTTCTTCGCCCAGGAATTCTCTATACCAATGTAATGTTAAGTCTAGTCTGTATACTTATCCCTATATTAATAAGATCTGCCCCTATGAGGGAATCTAGGAATCAGGAGGGAATAGTAGAGAGCATTTGGGTTAAGGTCAATGGAGGTGGAAGCAGAAGTGGTATTTTTCATCAGATTACTCTACCAAATATCTGAACAGACCAGATACTAGAACTAAGAGCAGTTGATGGAAGTTGTATGAGACAGAGTTCAGTTTGAACATCTCTAAAAACTGAGGACCACCCAAAGGAGAAATGGTCTTTCCAGGGAGGTACTGGAGGTTTTTCAGGGAAGTTGGATAAGCATTTTTCCCAGGATTTTGATGAGGGATTCCTTCTCAGTCAATGATCGGATTGAATGACTCTCTTGGCTCCAGTTTCTTCCTTTCTAAAATGAAGAAATTGGATTAGATGATCTCTAAGGGGCCTTCCAACTTTGAAAGTCTCTGATTCTGTGAGATAGGGTCCTTTGATCATAAATTTTTCACCTATATAGTCTGCTGAATAAGAGGATATTAGAGAAACAGTGACGTTGATGTAAGAAAGCTGAGCTTTGAGCCAAGTTACTTGGGTCCAAGTCTTGCTTATAATGAGCAATCAGAATCTGGGCCTGTAATCTCATTCAAACTTCTCTGTCTCTGATGCTATTTATCATTTACATCAATGTCTTGTGCAATAGCTTGGATTTCAGGTTTATCAGATTTGTAGATGACACTATGCTGGGAAGAACAGCTAATACTCTGGATGACAGTGTTAGGGATCCAAAAAAGATGTGAACAGACTAGAACACTGGGCCAGATCAAGTAAGATAAAACTTGATAGTGATGAATGTAGAGTCTGACACTTGAATTCAAAGAATTAACTTCCAAGTACAAGATGAGAGAGACATGGCTAGACAGCAGTTCATCTGAAAAATATCTGGAGCTTTCCCAGACCGCAGGCTCCAAATGAGTCAACCATGTGACATGGAAGCCAAGGAAACTAATGAAAACCTAGGCTTCTTTGAAAGGCAAAGCTTCCAGGAATATAGAGGTGACAATCATGCTGTACACTGCCTTGCTAAGGTCATAGGTGGAGCACTATGTTCAATCCTGGGTGCCACATTTTAGGAAGGAAATGGGGAATCTGGAGAATAACCCAAGGATGGCAAGCAGAAAATTAAGTGGCTTCAAGTTCCATGGATCAGTTGAAGGAGTTATGGATAATCCCTTCATTTCCATCTGATATTTGTGTTTTTTCTTCTCCTGTGAAAGTAAGGATTGCCTCAATTTTTCGCATTTGTAGACCTAGTGTTGAACATCAAGCCCAATATACAGTAAGTGTTCAATAAATGCTTTCTGCCTTATCCAATATTTACTTGTATTATTCCTCAACCAGAATGCTCAAGGTTAGCAAATCTCATCTTTTTTTAAAAAATAATAATATATATGCATATATATACATATATATTTAAACATTTGATTTCAAAACTTTAAATTCTAGATTGTTTCCCTTCTTCCCTCATCACCCACCCCCACTGGGAAGACAAACAATTCAATACAGGCCATATATATGTAGTTACGCAAAGCATCTCCACAATGGACATTTTGTAAAAGACTGACTATATTTCCCTCTTTCCTATCCTGCCCCTGACTTGTTCTATTCTCTGCTTTATCCCTGTCCCTTTACAGAAGTGTGTGCTTCTAATGACCCTCCCCCCTAACCTGCCCTCCCCTCCATTATCCCCCCTTTCATCCCCTTCCCCCCTACTCTCCTACAGGGCAAGATACCCAATTTAGAGTGTATGTCATTCCCTCCCTAAGCCAAATTCAATGAGAATAAGGTTGATCCATTCCCTTTTGCCTTCCTATTTTTCTCCTCCATTGTAACAGTTATGCCATGCCTCTTCTATATGAGATGATTAACTCCATTCTGTCTCTCCTTGTCTCCTCTCATTATATTCCTCTCCCACCTCTCAATTTCACCTTTTAAATATCATCCCTTCCTATTCAATTGATCCTGTGCCCTCTGTCTTTGTATACCTGTATACATATATACACATACTCACACAAGTATACGCATACATACCCTCCTATATAGACATATGTATATGTATACATATATATATTTCCTTCAACTATCCTCATACTGAGAAAAGTTTCACAAGTTACAATTATTGTTTTTCTGTATATGCCTGCAAATAGTTCAACTTTGATAAACTCCTTATGATTTCTTTCCCATGTTTACCTTCTCATGC
>CM053597.1:171764231-171783359 GCA_028646575.1 Pseudocheirus occidentalis | reverse complement strand
ATATATATTTCCTTCAACTATCCTCATACTGAGAAAAGTTTCACAAGTTACAATTATTGTTTTTCTGTATATGCCTGCAAATAGTTCAACTTTGATAAACTCCTTATGATTTCTTTCCCATGTTTACCTTCTCATGCTTCTTGTATTTGAATGTCAAACTTTCTATTCAGCTCTGGTTTTTTCAGCAAGAATGCTTGAAAGTCCTCCACCTCATTGAATGACCACATTTTCCCCTGAAATATTATGCTCCGCTTTGCTGGATAGGTGATTCTTGGTTTTAATCGTAGCTCCTTTGATCTCCAGAATATCATATTCCAGGCCTTTTGGTCCCTTAATGTAGAAGCTGCTAGATCCTGTGCTATCCTGATTGTGTTTCCACGATATTCAAATTGTTTCTTCTTGGCAGCTTATAATATTTTCCCTGTGATCTGGGAACTCTGGAATCTGGCTATAATATTCCTAGGAGTTTTCTTTTTGTAATCTTTTTCAAGAGGTGATTGGTGAATTCTTTCCATTTCTATTTTACCCTCTGCTTCTAAAATGTCAGGGCAGTTTTCCTTGAGAATTTCTTGAAGGATGATTTCTAGGTTCTTTTTTTGATCATGGCTTTCAGGTAGTTCAATAATTTTTAAATTGTCTCTCCTGGATCTATTTTCCAGGTAAGTGGGGTTTTTTAATGAGATACTTCACATTGCCTTCTCTTTTTCAATTGTTTGGATTTATTTAAGAGTATCTTGACTTCTCATAATGTCATTAGCTTCTGTTTGCTCCAATCTAATTATGAAGGAATTATTCTCGTCAGTGAGCTTTTGAGATTCTTTTTCCCTCTGGCAAATTCAGCTTTTTAAGGCATTCTTCTCATTGACTTTTTGGGCCTCTTTTGCCATTTGAGTTAGTCTATTTTTTAAGGTGTTATTTTCTTCAGTCAGGTTGTTGACTCTCTGTTCATGATTTTCTTGCATGATTCTCATTTCTCTTCCCAAATTTTCCTCCACTTCTCTTATTTGGTTTTCAAAATCCTTCCTAAGCTCCTCTATGGCCTGTAACCAGTTCATATTTTTCTTGGAAGCTTTTGGTGCAGGAGTTCTAACTGTGTTGTCTTCTTCCTGTTCCATGCTTTGATCTTTTTGTCCCCAAAAAAGGAATCTAAAGTTGGATTGCTGTGCCTGCTTTGCTTCCTTTGCTTGCTCATGTTGCTAGTCAATTACTTGACTTTTGAGCTCTTTGCCACAGTAGAACTCTGCTTCCAGAGGGGAGAGATTTGTCTCAAATCACTGGGGTTTTTCACAGCTGCCAGAGTTACTAGGAGGCCGCCATGTCTACAGCCCCCACCAGCCTTGGTTCACTAGTCACACACCTCAGGACCACCACCCAAGACCTGATCCTGATCCAGGCAGGTTAAGGCAAGAGTGCTTAGCCTCTGAATGCTCACTCGGCCCCCCTGCAATCTGCAGGATAGGAGCTCTGAAGCAGTCATGTGGAGAAGGCTGCAGGGCCACCACTTCAGGCTCTGGGGGCAGAGGGCTGGACCTGCTCCTCTGTCTCCCCCACCCCCAAATCCAGCTGAGTTCCACTGACCTTTTACTTTGTCTTTGGCATTTATGGGTTGATAATTCTGGAAAGTATCACAGTTGCTGGTGATCCACTCTCCCAAATGCTCCAGACTTGGCTTATGCAGGCCACTCTGGGGCTAAAACTGCGGGTTCGTGTGGGGCTGGTCTTGGCTTCTAGCCTGCTGTGATGAACCCTTCCTGTCGGCCTGCCAGGCTGCCTTCAGCCTTTCTCTGTCACTTTTTGGGTTCTGGAGCTCTAAAATTTGTTTAGAGTCTTATTTTTATAGGTATTTGAGGTGGTTATAGGGGGACCAACAGAGTTTTCCTGCTTCTGTGCAGCCATCTTGACTCTGCCCTCCCTCTCATCTTTTTAATGCAGTTTCCGAGTTTAATGCAGTTTGTGTGTTTCTATCCCTTCACTTTTACTCACATTGTTCCCCACTCCAACAATACTCTTCCTTCTCTCCTCTACATATTTACAATCCTAACGATCCTCTTAGGTCAAGCTCAGATTCCAAACTGCCCATGAAGTCTTCTCTTTTGATTTCATCTCACAAGAATCCTTCTTCCTCTGACTTTACAGAAAATTTTGCACTCCTCACAGTATAATAGTAATAATAGGTAGCTAGCATTTATACAAAATCTTATGCTTTTTCTTGTTGTTGTTCATTCTTTGTTCTTCAAGAGGACCAGTGAACCAAGAGGGTGATATCTTGACTATTAAAGTTTAAAACTAGTAAGACTTTTGGGACATCCCAGGTAGTACTTTAAGGCTTGCAAAGCACTTTGCAAATATTATTTCATTAGATCCTCAAAATAACCTTAGGATGTAAGTATTATTATTATCTCAGTTTTGCAGATGAAGAAATTAAGGAAGACAGAGGCTAAGTACTTGCCCAGGATCATACAGCTAGTTAGTATAACAAGTCAGATTTGAGTCTTCTGTCCCCAGTACCAGTACTCTACCCACTGTGCCATACTGCTGTCTCAGTGCCACTTGTTTGCCACTTAACTCTATCTTGCCCAATCCTGTGGATTGGCATTTCCTGTTTATAAATATATCATATCTCCAGTAACTCCTAAGTTGCATGAGGTCTGGGATCATGGTTTACAGTTCTTGGTGTCCCTTTCAGTACGTAGGGCAGTGACTTAAACATTGTAAGTGCTTAATCTGTGGATTGTTTGTTGCTCAAACGAGATGCAATGTGAAAATGCTTCAAAAGTTGCCAAAACTCCCAAGCTAATGTAAACCCTTGTTATTATCACCATTATAATTTTAGCCAACACTCCATTGGATATGTGATTTCATCAACATGGGTGTTACCACCAAAGAAGGAGATAGCAACCTATTTATGCCTGCTCATTCAATGAAACTTTGATCCTTGTCCTTTTACCTATCTAATATGTTAAAGGTTTGCCTCCCATTCTGTTGACAGGACGTTGATACCAACGAGTCACACTTAGGTTATCCTTCATGCTTACTATTTTACTGACCCACCTTTTTTCCAGCCTGGTCATACATTCCTCTGATGACAAAGCTATTATCATCAGGTTGCATGCTATACTGAGAAGGCACCATGGCATATTAGAAATAGAACTGAACTGGGACCTAAGTTCAAATCTTAGTTCTTGCCACTTATATAACCTTGGGTAAATTCTGTGTTCTCCTAGACCTCAGTTTCTTCCTTTATAAAATGATAGGCTACTACTAGATAATCTCAAAGTCCTATTGAACTCTGAGTCAATAAACTTATGTGGCTATTTATCTGACCTAACTTTCCTTTTCCTCCCTTTGATTTGCATAATACTTGTCTGATACATTTACATCTGTGACCTCTGCTCTCCATATGCAGAATATGTAAGTTCCTTAAAAGTTAGATGAAAAAGAGAAAAATATATACATATTGTATATAATGTGTGTGTATATATATATATATATATATACATATATATATGTATGTATATCAACCCTCTTTTTTCAATTATTTCCATTGTTAAATCACAGAAATTCAGTCTCCTGGGGGATCAAAATGGTCCCAAGCTATAATAAAAATAAAACTTCAGAAACGCAGAATAATACCTTAGATGCATAAGACAACTGACCATTTTGTTATGAAAAATGTAATAAGGATACTCAAAATAAATCATTTGGGAAAGTTAATTTACAAAAAAAAAGTGTGAGCAGTGTAATGGAACCATGAAATGAGAAGTAGAGGAGGGTCAGCAGACTTCAAAATTTGACTGATTTGCTCCCTCATCTCCAAATGTCTTAATGCTTCTCGTTTTACTTCCAAAGCCAGTTTTCTCTCTGGGTTTGCTCCTCTCACTTCTTCAATCATTCCAGCTTGAGCATGCTACGGTCCTATGGTTCATTTTCACTTTTAGTGGCCTCTTTCCAAATATCTCTGGCCTCCAGTTGGAATTAAAATACCCAGAGGGGAAAAGCAGAGGCAGGCCTCCTGTTTCCCCCTCTTCTTGTGGCTGCTTCAGTCTTTCAAACCTCTTAACCCTTCCCTGCCTGCCTGCCTCTTTTCTACTCTGTGAGACAGAGATGGACATGGGTTCATCTGAAATGTTTCTAAGAAAGGTATTGAAAAGATGGTGATGATGCTTTTGACCTTAGTTTACCCTCTCTGCTAAGTCAAGTGCTAGAGACATAAGGAAGATTATTCATGACCAGGTTTCCCTCCAGGCTCAGGGTGATTGTTAGAGTCTCAAAAACAGATGTAAGCAGGACTTAAAATTCCATTTGGATAAATTTTATCAAAATGAATGCCAAATGTTGTTTGCTGAATCATTGAGCCAGAGCCAGAAGTGACCTAAGAGATCGTCTAATTCAATGCTCTAACTTCATAGATTAAAAAAAAAGCCCAGGTAATAAGCAGCAGAGCCAAGATTTGAATTCAGGTCTTTTGACTCCAAATCCAACACCCTTTCAGCTGTTAACCTATTTACAAATTGTTCTGTAGAAACATTCTGTATATTAGATTATGTTTCTGAAATAATGAGAGATGACTGTTTCAACAGACTTTACCAATAGCCAAGAGAAGTTAGGGCAGAGGTTATTATCCTTCTTTTTTTTTTTTGGTGATGGAGAAGCTAAGGCACAGAAGGGTTCTATCAGTTGCCCATAATCAGTTAACCAGAATTTATGGAGTATTTATTATGTGCTAGAAACTATGCTACATGCTACGGATTCAAAGAAAGGTGCCCTCCCCCCCCCAAAAAAAACAAACCAACCCACCAAAAAAACAGCTCCTGCCATCAAGGAGTTTCCCTCTAAAGAAGAAACGCACATTCCAATGGAGTCACATGCTTTTATTTTAACCTTCTGGGATCACACAGAACAAGTGTAATCTTTCTTGCCAATGATACCTCTTAAAATACTTTATGACCTTTATACCTAATCCTCCTTTGAATCTTCATTTCTCAGGTTACATGCCTCCATTTTCTAGAGCTATCTTGATTGCTTTCTTCTGTATTTTCCCCAGTTTATCATTGTCTTTTCAAAAATGTCATGTCTAGAACTCAACATAATATGAAATATGGAAGTGGCTAGGTGGCACAGTGAATAGAGCATTGGCCCTGGAGTCAGGAGGACCTGAGTTCAAATCTGATCTTAGACATTTAACACTTACTAGCCGTGTGACCTTGGACAAATCACTTAACCCCAATTGCCCTCCCTTCCCCCTTCCAAAAAGCAAAAAAGAAAACTGAGATATGGTCCAGGCTGAGTTAAGCACAGTATTCCTATCATTTTCCTAGTCTGCAGTACTATGAATCTCTTAGTATACCCTAAGATAATATTAGTTTTTGGGGGGGGGCTATCATTTCCTGCTGACTCATATCATGTTTTCCATCCACTAAGACCTACAGATCTTTTTCCAACTACTGAGTAGCTGTGTTCCAATTATCTTATCTACGCACAGTTGATTTTTCAAAACCCAACTGTAAGATTTTACATTTACCTCTACAAAACTATAATTTTTTAGATTCTATCCTGTGTTCAAGCTTGTTGAACTACCTTGGTTCCTGAATCTGTCACCCAACTTGTTAAATATCCCTTCTTCTTCTGTGTTATCTGTATATTTGACAAGCATGCCATTTATAACTTTATCCAAGTCATTATGACTAGATTATTACACATTAGTGATTCAGTCAGTCAGGTCATGTCTTCTGAATAAACAGTCAGGAATTCAATTCATTTCTAATTGAATTATGCACAGGGCAGGCAAGCCAGCCTAGCTAAAGCAGCAAGGCACCACAAAAGAGATAGGAAACATGTACCAGGTCAGTCAAACCACTACCTCTACTTTGACCACAATCTCCTCTCAGATCCTAATGGAGACAAGTCAGGATATCAAACCCAAGAACCTTGGGCACAGCAATGCTGCTCAGACCACTAGACCTGCTTCCAGGCCAGTCCCCACAATCATCATTGAAGGAATCATTGTGAAAAAGCGGCCCATCTTCTTCATTACTGCCAGTGGCAGCTGCTGACCAACTGCCACCAACAGACAAATGGGCACAAGGATGGCAGTTGATCCTCAACCACCCTTCAAAACAACCATTCCTACTTCTAGCCCTGCCTTCATGGACATCATCATCTGGGGAAGTAACTCATGTGGAAAAGGAGCTGAATTTCCCCACTAGCTGTCTACCAACTACAATGCAGGCCAGCCAGCCTAGGTAAAGCAGCAAAGCCCCCCAAGGGAGAGATAGGGAGAGGTAGTATGTACTAGGTAAGTCAAAATACCACCATCACCTTAACCATTATCTCCCCTCAGATTATGATGGGGCAGCCCAGAGTCCTGAATCCAAGAGCCTTAGGAATAGCGATATAACCAATTTAGTGCTCCCAGTGATCATCCTGGGAAGAGGTAACCTGGCAACTGCTCTGGCAGGGTTAAAGTCATAATTGCTGAAGACCCAGAAAGGAAAGTTCTTATCACCAAAGTCCTTGGCACTGTCAGGTGCTTCTATATCAGAAATCAACATGGTTTTATCAGTGGATACGGCAGTAAAAAAAGACTTGCCATCTGATTTGCTGCTGCAAAGATCATGGGACCTTTCTGTTCTACTTGTAGCTCAAATCTTCCATCTAAGTTGTCTCCCCCATAAGAATATGAGGTCCTTGAGAGCAGGGACAAGCTTGCTTTTCTATTTGTATCCTCTATGCTTAGCATAATGCCTCTTCTTCTTTTCCTTTGTTTAAAAAATATGGTGCAATATTTGCCCTGCAGTCTATAGCCATTTCTCTTCTTTCATATTTTTCAAAGATTATTGATTATAGTTTAGTAATCATAACTATCCATCTTTAGGATGTAGTTTATTTGGTCTTCACCACTCAAACTCACCAGTTGCCCATTCACTGTCTCTTTACTCATCTTTTGTTGTTGTTAAGGCAATTAAGGTTAAGTGACTTGCCCAGGGTCACACAGCTAAGTGTCAAGTTCTAAGGCTGTATTTGAACTCAGGTCCTCCTGACTCTAGGGTGGGGCTCTATCACTGCTCCACCTAGCTGCCCCTTTTACTTACTCATATTGGGTATCAATCAGTTCCCTAGCAGCAATTTTTTTTTCTGTCCTCTCCATTCCAAAGTTCATTCACTTTGGTAGAGAAAAGGGAAGCAAAATAAAATCTAGGCACTTCTGTGTACTCTTTTTGTCAATTATCATCCCATCTACCCCAGACAATCATCCTCTCTATTTTGTTCATGTCCTTTTCTTACCCCAATGGAGCTAAGCAAAGCCTTTTTTCTGTCCTTAATTTTCCTCATCAAACTCAATTCATTTGGAGATCTTACTCTCCTGGTCCTATTCTTTTAGGACCATGATTATCTCTTGTATCCATCCTTTGTTATTTATGCTTGGTCTTCTATGAATTCCCTTTAATTTTTTAAAAGCGACCTTATTATTATTTTGAACTTGACAAACAAGCATTCCTCTTTACAAAGATCATGGAAGGGGCAGCTAGGTGGTACAGTGAATAGAGCACCAACCATCGAATGAGGAGGACTTGAGTTCAGATTCAACCTCAGACAGTTAAATCTTACTAGCTGTGTGACCTTGGGCAAGTCACTTAACCCCAATTACCCTGCCTTCCCCCCCTCAAAAATCATGGAAATGGTGGGGATGGGGTTCATAGGATCATAGATTTAGAACTGGAAGGAAGCTTAGAGGCCTTTAAGATCAACCTCTTCATTTTAGAGATGAGGAAGCCAAGGTTCAGGAAAGTTAAATGACTTGCCCAGGGACACACATCTAGCCAGTATCTGATATGGGACTTGACCTCAGTTTCCTTTGACTCAAAGTTAGCACTCTATTCACTACTCTACCTTGCATATGGAACCCATGAAGCAACACCATATCTGACTTGTCTTTTATTATTATTATTTCAAGTTCCAAGCACTTCAAGGGCCATCTCATGACATATGCTTATAATTCTGCTTTCATGCAACTACATGAAGGAAATTTTGAGATCCCTGCTTCTAACTATATGACTTTGTCCTTTGAGATGATGAAGAATACCCTTACTGGGTGCAGAACCTAATGAGCTAAATGGCTCAACAGATGTAAAAAATGGAATGACCTGTCCTCTAATTGCTCTCTTCCTTTCAGACTGTGAACAGCTGGGTTGGAGCTGTTTGAAGCTGTTTCCAAAGAGGAAGGTGGGGGACTGATGCCTTGTTCTTACCTCCTTTCCCAGCCTCCATGTGATCATGAGCACACGGCATTAAAGTTCATGTCTGCTTTTCTGTGTCCCTTTCTGCTCTTGTTTATTTTTTTAATGAATCATTAAAGTTCATTTCTTTCCCTTTTTTAAATATCGCCATCGGTACTCATACACCCTCACACAGACACAGACACACACAGACACAGACACAGACACAGATACACACACATGTTCTTACATCAGTTGATTTATTTTCTGCAAATCTACAATTGTTACTTTAAACAACCCCCACCCACCCTTTCCTTTCCCAAAGAATTGTTTCTCTTTAGGCCTTCAGAATTTCAGTCTTGAGAACTTACCAGACCTTCTGAACTGACTCTCCCTGTAGAATTTGAACACAAACCTTCCTACTTATCATTTTTCCAGTGCTTTACTCCTCTTCCCATTATCTCCCATCCAGTAATACTGGCGTCTTCATTGTTTCCTCAGCATAAAACTCCATCTCCCAACACCATGCCTTTTCACTGGCTGGCTTTCATGCTTGGAATACTCTTCCTTCCTCTCTCTGGCCCTCAATTCCCTGGCTTCCTTCAAGACTCCACTTAAATCTTTCCTTCTGTTTATTAGAAACTTTCCCAGTCTCTCTCAACGCTACTGCCTTCTTTCTGAGATTACCTTCTAGCTGCCCTGTCTCCATCTTGTTTGTACAGAGTTATTTGCATATTGTTTCCCCCGCTGTACTGTAAGCTCCTTGAGAGCAGGGCCTATCTTTTGTCTTTCTTTGTCTCTCTAGTGTTTAGTACAATTGTGTTTGTCCTTCACTTTTAAAGAGGACCATGACATCAGGGAAATGATGACATGACTTGCAGTTGACTGATTTGAAGGAGGAAGGGCTGTGCAAGGTCACAAGCCTCACTTTCATTTCCAGAGTCATCTGTGTCCAATGACCAGATATTCTTCAGGATGACTGGAGATAACCCAGGATGCAATGGGAGACCCTGGTTCTTTTAGGCCAAGGCCTTTTCAGGTTCTCATTTTGAGTAAGGTTAAGACCCATTCAGTAAATAGGCCTCTTTAAAAAGTGAGTCAAGGGATGAGCCCTTTAATTAAAAAGAAAAATCAAAGTGGGACGGGAAGACCCTCAGGGTTGTTAGTCAAAAGAGAAACCATTACTATTGACATTCACTCTGAGCCAGGGGGGCCTAAAATATAGCCATGAAGTGGTGCTTGGGCAGAAACCTATTGTGGTCCAACCTGTGAGTTCCAGAGTGAAGTGGGTTTAAGGTATGATCTTTGAGAAAAGAGGAAGGAAGGAAGGAATCTAGCCAGTAAACCCCAAGTTAACTGGGCAGCCAGTTGGGTAACTCAGATTGTCTGCTCCCTCTCCCTCTCCTCTCCAAAGGAAGGCAAATTTGATGGCCAGAAGTTGCCCACTTAACTTAGAGTTTACTGACTAGATTCCTTCCTTCCTTCCTTCCTTCTTTCTTTCCATTCTTTCTTTCTGTTTTCTCAAAGACCAAACTGTAAACCCATTTAATTCTGGTTTAGTACAATGCCTGCCACATAGTAGGCAATTAAATGTTCATTTGTTGACTTGACAAAGTAAGATGTCATCACAGGGATATATAAGAACTTTTTCTTTCTTTTTACAATAATGTTTTAGCCTACTGAAAGCAAAATAAAGTTAGCACTAGTGGGGGGAAAGAATGATGACAAGTAGAAAAACAATGGCTCTGATGATAATTCATAATGATTGTATGTCTTCTACCTTTCTAACTATTAGACCAATCTCCCTTTTGATACTTTCTAATACGATTCTTTGAAAGAAGACACTTCTAAGTGTTTTTTTAACTTTCCAAATAAAATCTTCATCATAACTGACTAGGCTAAAGTTGGCAAGGTACTTAGTATTCATTGTCTCATATTAGCCCAACAAAAGCCCTATGAAGTATGAATGACATGGATTATTATTCCCATTTCACAGATAGGGAAGATGAGGCTTGGTGTGTTGTTCAAGGTCACATTACAACTAAATACCAGAGGTGGGATTTAAACCCAGGTCTTTTTGACTTCCAGTTCATCACTTTTCCCACTATCCAATGTTCCTCTAGACTGTAGACCTATAATTGGAGGGGACCATAGAGATTATCCAGTTCAATTTATTCATATTACACATCATATAATTTAGTTAAATTCTATCTATGTGCATGTATTCAAACTATAAAAATATACACATATGTGCATATACACACACATATAATTATAGCAGATATTTTTGGACATTTATCAATCATAAACAACCAAATGTGGCAAAAAGAACATTATATGAATATATATTATATATACACACACTTTGTGCTTGACACATGATAGGAGTTTAATCAGTTTCTTGCAAGGAGGGAAGAAAGGAAAGAAGGAAGAATGGGAGAAAGGAAGGAAATAAAGGGAAGGAAGGGAGGAAGGAAGGAAGGAAGGAAGGAAGGGAAGGAAAGAAGGAATATCTTATATTCACTGTTGTTTGATGAATTAGTTCATCTTTTCTCCCCAATGTAAGGATACATGGTAAGTCATAACCCATCTCTCTCTTCACCACAAATTAACTTTCTTCCTTCATTCCTTCCTTGATTTAGAGCTGAAAGGGGCCTTCAAGTCCATTGAATCTAACTTTCCCCATATTTTGTGGATTAAGAAAACTGAGGCAGAAACAGTTAGGTACCAGGTTCATCTATGGAAGCAGAAATTTGATCTCAGGTCTCACTGACTTCCTATCCAATGCTCCATCCCCACACCATGATATCTCTATGCTGGGTCTCAGCAGAGGGTCATTTTGTCCCATCTACATTCCAAATATTATTCCCATTATAATTTCCTTAGAAAGTAGTATTCCAGCTTCTTCTGGAAGACCTCCAGTGGCGGGGAACCCACACTCTCTGGAACCTGTTCATTCCACTTTAGAACAGCTATAATTTTTAGGAATTTTTTCCCCCTGACATCAAGCTTGGATTTCCCTTTTTGCAATCTCCACCCAGTGCTTTTGGTTTGATCTTCTGGGGCTAAGGATAAGATCCTTAGATCACAGAGCTTGGGATAGAAGGGACTTCAGGAGCTATCTAGTCTAACCCTCTTATCTTACAAATGAGGAAACTGAGGGCCAGAGAGAATCGATCTGCCAGAGATCACCCAGGTGGTAAGAAGCAGAGCCATGATTCCAGATGAGGAGGCTAATCCTTTTTCTACTTGACAACCCTGCAAATACCTCAATAAATCTAGTCTGCTTCCCTCCTTAGTCTTTTTTTTCTCTTGGCTAAACATCCCCAGTTGCTTCCACTAATCTTCATAAAAACTATGCATATATGCCCTGGGATGTGATTTGTTTGGTCTCTGTGACTGGAACTTATCAGGTGTCCAATTTTACTAACTCATTACTTATCTTGGATATCAGCTCCCTACAAGCCACTTCTGTTCTGTCCTATCCAGTCCAAATTCCATTCTCCTAGGTCAGGAGTGAGGAAGCTGTGACCTCAAGGCCACATATGGTCTTCTAGGTCCTTGGGGAAGGGGTAGTATTTTGACTGAGTCACAGTTTTACAGAACAAATTCTTTTATTAAGGTAATTTGTTCCATGAAGTTTGGATTTAGTCAAAGAGTTGCACTTAAAGACCACATTTTGTCTTGAGGCCACAAGTTCTCCACCCCTGTCCTAGGTAGATAAAAAAGACACAAAAGAAAAGTTGATCAGTGATAATGCCAGCTGACCCTAGACTGTCATCTTATTCCTACTTTGTGCCTTTCCATTTTTTTGTCCCCCATTATGTTTCAATGAGCCACTTCTCAGTCCAGACTACCTTTCCAGGCATATCACAAGTAACTCTTCTTCACAGACTCCATGATACAGCCAAAATGGACTACTTGATGGATGATCAGCATCCAATCTCCTACCTCTGCGCCTTTGCCCAGTTTTTTCCTCATGTCTGGGAAACCTTCTTTCTCACCTTGGTCTTTTAACATCCTTAGTTTTCATCAAGGCTAAATTCAAATGCTTGTGGTGGTTTATTTCATTTCAGTCATGTCCAACTCTTCAGGATTTCATATGGGGTTTTCTTGGCAAAGTTACTGGAGTGGCTTGCCATTTCCTTCTCCAGCTCATTTTTACAGATGAGGAAACTGAGTCAAGGAAGGTGAAATGACTTGCCCATGAAGAGGTATGGGAGATGCTGGGGGTCTGAGGGATGTCATATAATCCCTAGTGTGTTCTTATATGGAAAAGAATTTCAAATAGGACACAAGCTGTCTTTTGGCAAAGTTTCAAAGTTTATTGATATGCTGGCTTAGTAGCAGGTAGAAGAAATAGGGGGACCTGCAAAGTGCAGGGATCTAAGGTAGAGTTATAAAGTTTTATGTGGGCAGGAAAAGGTTAAGGGAACCTACAAAGAACTGAGGCCTAATTAATAATTAACTGAGGTTAATTATGCTAAGTAGGTGGGCAAAGGTGAAGTTAGGGAAGAGTTTGGGAGGAGTTTAGGAGTGGTCAGTGCTTACAGGGACATGCACTTTTCATATCAACTGCGCATGTGGATTTCCCATAATTCACTGGGAAATCCCCCTAAGGGGGACTATCCACAGGTGTGGTTTGGAGCTTGACATGTCACTAGGTTGCTTTTGGTCAAGAATATGGCCAATATGGCTGTTGGGAAGATAGGCTTGATTGTTTCCAAGTCTGGGAACTAGACTGATTAGGGTTTCAGGAGGTACCATATTGAGATGGAGTTATCTCCCTGATAATGTTGCTCAAGGCTTTTGGGTGCAGGTGGCCACTTAGAACAAAGTGGCTATGCATTTCTCTAGACTAAAGAGTTTGTTTATGGAATACTTGGGTGATGTATTCATATTGTTGCTAGGTAGACTGCTAGCTCAGGGGAAAAGACTTTTAGGTTGGGGGAAGGGGAGAGGCAGTTAATGCCTTTATGGCTGGGGGAAAGTGTGACTTTTACAACTTAATTGCACAGGCTAGTTACAAACTGATGTTACATACATAGGTACCCGAACATAAGTGAGATTTTACAACTGAGGTTACAGACAAAAGCATCCCAGACTGCATCACCCAGGGTCACACAATGAGTAAGTGTCTGAGGCATGAGTCTTCCTAATTCCAAGACCAGTGCTCTGTGCATTATGGTACCACCTAGCTGCCCAAATTCAAATGTCATGAGCCATTGGTTAGATGCATCTGCTAGTGACTCTACACTGAAATTACTTCACATTTACTTTGTATATAGTTTCTATTTAGCTGTTCCCTCCCCAAAGAATGTAAGCTCTTGAGAGCAGGGACTATTTTGTTTCTTCCTTTTTATCCTCAGGGCCTAGTAAAGTGCCTGGCATACAATAGATCTGTCTAATCAATGCTTATTTGATGAATGAAAAGGTGACTGCAAGGCAATTCACATTTCCCACTTTTTCAATATGTTCATAGTTTGTCTCATTGAGTAAAAGTGTGCTTTTTATACTAGGGAAGTCTGTGGCACTGTATTGTAGATTCCACCCAATGGCATTGGTGGCCCACAAAAAAACTGGGAATAAAGAAAGCATTGAGCACCCCTCCCCCAACACCTCAACACACGAGTAATTAAGTGTGCTTTAAACTTTGGCCACAAGATGGTAGCGGAGGCTTACCATTTAATGTAAAGCTTCCTAACACTATCTTTCCTATAAATCAGAAAATGAGTAATCAAACCGAAGTCAGAAGCTAAGGTTACAAGTCAGCATCTTTGCATGTGATGAATCATTGATTCAGAGTGTACGGACCACTGGTGTATTATTGAGGCTCTCCTTCATCCTAAACAACGACAACCCAGGAATACTCTGCTCACATTCTAGTTACTTAAAGGGAAGGAAGGAAGGAAGGAAGGAAGGAAGGAAGGAAGGAAGGAAGGAAGGAAGGAAGGAAGGAAGGAAGGAAGGAAGGAAGGGAGGGAGGGAGGGAGGGAGGAAGGGAGTGAGGGAAAAAGGAAGGGAGGGAAAGAGGAAGGGAGGGAGGGAAGGAGGGAGGAAGGAAGAGAGGGAGGAGAGGAGGGAGGGAGGAGAGGAGAGAGAAAGGGAAAGAAGAAAGAAGAGAGGTAGAAAGGAAAGCATGAGTTTGCCTGGTTTTTTTTTCCTCTACCCTGAACCAATTGGTCATCAACTATTTAGAGGGGCAACCTGATGTAGTGGAAAGGGTGCTGGATTTGGAATCAGTTCTGGGTTCAAATTTCAGCTGGACCATTTTCTATGCATGGGGCAATTGAAAAATCACATCCCCTCTTTAACTTTAATTTCCTCCCCTGTAAGGTGAGGGAGTTGGACTAGACATAGCATTTTCTATTCATTTTCAGGTCCTGTGACAGTCCTCCCCTAAATGGAGAAACAGAGAGAGAGAGAGAGAGAGAGAGAGAGAGAGAGAGAGAAGGGAGGTGGGGCTTTTCCATCTTTTTTTTAATGATTAAGATATTTCTTTGTCATTTCTTAACAACCACAAGTAGAATTTACAACATTTCTTCTTCCCACATCTCCTCATATTCCTTTTAAGTCAGACTTCATGGGTCTGTAGTTCAACAAAAGCTCCACAAAGGGTGAGAAAATCCAGAAAAAGTCATTTCCAAAGGTTTCCCAGTTATAAAAACAACTCTGTCCCAAAAGACCATTAATTAGGAGAATAATGTCATAGGGACCAGTTCCACCTCCTGTACTCTCCCCAACAACGCTGAGCTGGAGATAATAGTATCAGTTGCAAATATGACTCATCAGGCAAAGATGCAGCAATCTGTGCTGAAGGTCACCAAAGAAAGAGAATGGGGACTCCCACTTCACCAGCACAGTTCACTGGCCTGATTGGTAGCATAGCCTTACTTATCAAAATTGAAATTCAGAAAATATTCATTAAGAGCCTGCTGCCTGCAGAGAACACTATGATAGGCATGGGGAAGATTTGAAGTTGAGGTCAAGGCATTATGCTAGGTGCAAAAGACAATTTCAAGGTAGTAGATTTTTACTTAGAATAAAGAAACATTTACCAACAATTAAGGCAGCCAAAAGAGCAGAAAACAAAACCGGTTCTCAGTTGATTGGGAAATGGAGAAAAAGTGTGATCTATAAACGTAATGAAATGTTATTTTGTTATAAGAAATGAAATGAAAACAGAGGAGCATGAGAAGACCCATATGAACTGAACTATATAATGCTGCAGACACACAGTCTAAGATCATGTCTACTCTCTGAGTTCCTCTCCTCTACTACTATACTCACTCAGTTCAACTGTTATCAGACTGAGTCAAAAATACATTTTAGTTCTTAGTTTTTATCATATACTACTAGATGACACAAATAATTCTATAGCTATACGTCCCCAAAAGGAAAAGGAACAGAGTAAAAATGTGGTAAGGAAGTTGCTTCTAACTGCCCTCCATCATGCTCTTTTAGTCTATGGAAGTTGGTTGGAGAATATAGAAAAGTCTGGTGACCTTTGTTCTACTTTCCTCCAGCTACAGATTGCAAGGCCTTTCCTGCTCTCTTTACTCAAGCATATGAAAAGAGAAAATGAACTCTGTCTGCAAGACAATCTAATGATTTTCTTAAAGAACTCCAGATCAACCAGCAAAAAATTAGTCAACAATAGGGTTAATGAAATAGACATAATATGACATAAATAAGTATCATAACCCTTTCTACATATTGCTAACAGGAGGAAGTAGGAAGATGGATTCTATTTAAGATAAGAAAGTGCATTAGGTATATGGAAATCAACCTACCAAACAACAGGAAAAAATAATTCAAATACAGTTGTGATTGATATGATTTTTTACATTAATTAAAAGCAAAAACTAATTTGAGAAATATTCAATGTTCATGGTTAAGCTGTGACAACATAGTAAAAAAAGAATGAGATTGACCAAATTATTTTACAGGTTTATTGGTTTACTAAATAGCAAAAGAATACACACACAAACACGCCACATGTATATTTTACAAATCAATGGGATGCTTTATAGAATTTGATAAAATTTATTTGGAGAAATAAAAGGTCACAAGAGTATTTTTTTTAAGTTGGGTGGCAGTGGACTTGGTACTCTTACATCTCAAACTATACTATAAAACAAAATTTATCAAAACTATCTGGCACTGAATTTTTAAATACAGAATAGTAGATCAAAGGAATAGACTAGATAAGTAAGACCTAAAAAGAAATGTGCACACCACAGAAAACCCAAGAAGACAAATGACCAATGGAGCCACTGCTTTTTTCATAAGATCTTTATCTTCTGTCTTATGTCAGTTATTTCTAAATGAGTAGATAATCTAAATATAAAATTATTAAATGAGAATGGAAAGTTATTTCTTTTGCAGTTGGGAGTAATTGTAAATTGACCGGGACCATAAATCATAAAAAACAAAACAATTTAAATTATATAGTTTTAAAACCTCTCCCTTCCTTTCATCCTTCTCTCCTTCCTTCTTTCCCTTCTTCCTATTTCCTTCTTTTCCTTTCCTTTCTTCTTTCCCTTCCTTCCTTCCCTCCCTTCTTTCTCTCCTTTTTTTCTTCCTTCTCTATCACTGTTTCTGTTTCTCTGACCCTTCCTCTCTTTATGTCTCTCTCTCTCTCTCTCTTTTTCTCTTTCTCTACATCTCTCTATTGTACTAGGTATAATTCTTCTATGTCAGAGTCCTTTGAGTATTTGAAGACTATTATTTCCCTTTGGTTTCTATTTTTGTTTTGTTTTACTATAGAAGTGATTTAATAGTGTATAGAGAACTCCTAGTGATAAATTTTCTGCTGATAGAGATTGGCATCTTCTTACCAGTATATAGTTATAGAGAAAGAGAATTGTCTAGGGAAACTGAGGAGCTAATTGATTTAGTGAAGATCCCTCATATCTATTATATGCCAGAGGCACTTGAACACAACTTCCTGACTGTAAGACCAGTTCGCTATCTTACATTATCTCTTCTATGTCTTATCTATCCATGATCACATTATCTCTTTATAATTTTTTTTTTACCTATGCTGAAAACAAAGTTTCTTTACCAGTTTTCTTTCAACCCATTTTGCAACATGATTTATAGAACAACTCCCCTCACCACCATCTTTTGTGGTCCTCTTCTGTTCACGCTCTAACTTGTCAAGTCCATTTTTATTATTAAAATATTATTGTTTCCTTTTGATTATTTTTACACTTAAGTTATTTCCTAATAGAACCTTCCCTGTTTAGCCTTGCCCTTGTAAAAAAAGAAAACTAGGTAAGCAAAAGCAACAATCTTATCAAATTGTGGCATATTCTGATCCTGTATCAGTCAGATTTTAGAATTTGTTTTCTAAGACCAAGGTCAGTTATTGTAATTAATCTGAATTTGGCTGACTTTTTTGGTATCATGCTTATTTGCATTAATTATAGTGCTTATTACCATTATCCTGATTCTGCTTCCTTCACTGTGCATCAGTTCATGCAATTCTTCTCATGTTTCTTTGAAGTCTCAAGGTCTCTTTTAACATGTGGCACAAAAAATTGAAGCTTGTATCTGACATATAATCTGACCTATGAGGGGTATGATGGGACTATTACTCCCTCACAGATGAATCATACTCCCATGAAGTCTGTGCTCAGAGAGGTCTTTTTTTTATCAACAGCTGCCAAGTCAGATCTCTCCCTTTCTGTATTTGTGCAATTGATTTTTTGGATTTTTAATGATTAATTACATTTTTTCTCCATACTAACTTTTTACAGTCCCTCACACTTTTTTGTATAATCTCCAACAGAGAGACAAGCAAAATTATTTTTTTAAATCCTTGTATTTTCTTTTAAGAAATGTGATCTCCACTCTAGGCTACAGAAAAACCAACGGTCCATGATGGATGCCTCTTGAGTTCTGCTTGATCTTTCTGAATGGAGGATCAACAATCTTTCAAAAGAAACAATGTACCAGGGGTCTGACCTCTATTCTTCTTGTGACCCAGGGTGGAAGTAAGGAGAAATGGAGTTGTGGTGATCTAATGCCAACTCCTACATTGGGGAGGAACTCTTTTAAGTGATGAGACAGCAAATTCTCCAAAGTTAGATCTGCTGAGTAGAGAACTTGAGAAAATGGAATAAGTTTCATTTTTCAAAAACAAAATCCAGCTTACTGGAAACTATCTCATTTGTATAATGGACTCTCAGGTTTGGGAAATCCATGGAATGTTCCATTATCAGAAAATACGGTCCTAAAGTAACTAATAATTTGAAAAAAAAACTACCCTATTTTCCCCAAGAATCCTACACCTTGTTGTGATTCTTCACCTCCAGTTATGCTTATTGATCCAGGGGTCTCTTTTGGATTTTACCACTTTGTTCCTGTGGCTAAGAACTAGAAATACTGTAGCTAGAAATGTAACCAAGAGCCAACACCATGATTTCTTTTCGTGGAAGCCTACCTGGCCTTATAAAGAATAGGTTAGAAAAGACCATAATACCAATAGCTTTGGAAGCTCAGATGCCAAAGATATCTAATTCTGAATAGATTGACTGTTCTCAGGCCTGGACCACAGCCTTGAAACAGAGCTTGCTTATTTAACAGAAATGGGCCTCTGAATGAATATCATACTGAAAAGAGAAGAAAAACTCCAAGAAATAACAATCCAATATGAAACTCTTCAACTGAAACCAGGACTTTGGATATTCTTTATTTTAATATAAATTTTTTATTTGTTTTCTTGTTTACATCATTCATTTCCATGAGATTTTTGAGTTACAAATTTTCTCCCCATCTTTCCCCTACCCCAACCCCAAAACAGTGTAAAGTCCCTCCCCCAAACTGCTCTCTTTTGTGCCTTCTTACAACACCCCTCTAACTTTCTGGTAGGGCAGGGAGGGTCTCCCTACCCCAGTCTCTGTAT
>CM053597.1:171732743-171763731 GCA_028646575.1 Pseudocheirus occidentalis | reverse complement strand
CCTCCCTGTTCAGCCCCTTCCTGTTACGGTGTGAATTACTCCCAAGGAGTTAACTGGAAGTAAGGAGCTAAGCCTTTGAGGTGCTAAGTGCCTTTAGTAGGTGCCAATAGAAAGGGGCATGGAAGATCTTCTGATTTCATTAACATTACACTAGTATAGTTCCTGACACATAATAGGTGCTTAGTAAATTCTTGTTAATTGATTATTAGAAATAGCACTGGTTAAGAGACTGAAGACAGACTTTGGGTTCTAATTTCCCACTGTATTACCTTGAGCAAGTAACTTCCTCCTTCTGGGCCTCAACATCCTCAACTTGTAATCTGAAAGCATTGGAATAGATGGCCTCTAGAGTCTCTTTAAAATCTAATGATTGATGACATGCATCTGTAACATTATTTAGGCCAAAGTTCTTGCAGTCATTTTTTCTGCTCATAGAATTCTGTACCTCAGAACTGATATGCTCAGCTTATCTGTGATTAATCTTTATTGTTGCAGAAAATTTTTCACAGACTTTTGGGTCATACAAATGCCACACACAATATTCAGGACTGTCCCAAACCCACAAGGACAGAATAGGGAGGGGATGCCATGAAGGTTGTCTTTTCTCATTTCCTTCTGGGCTTCTTTATTTTTCTCTGTAAGAACTTTCTTTGGGAACCTGGGAGAATAGCTTAAGTGGCAAAAATAACCAGTTCGTAAGGATGGATATAACCCAAGAGAACCCTTCATTGTATGGGGACTTCAGAGACTCAGAGAAACTATTATTTTGTCACTCATATTCACAAAAAAATGGCATGGCAATCCCTAAAGGTAAAATGACTGAGAATAATAGAGTATCCCAAAGAAGAAAGGCAGCCATGCCACTGAAACCTTCCTTGATCCCACTGTATTTGGAGTAATGTGTAGGTCTGAGTTATAAGCATGAAAAACTAGAGAACTCCAGAACAACTCCAGAACAAGACAGCTTAAGTGTCAAAGGAAGACCATGCTGGACGAAGGTTGGTTCAAGGAATTAGAACTGTTTTGTCCAGAGAAGAAACGTGATCACTGTTTTCAAATATTAGAACTCTGAATACAAAGAACAGACTCATGCTACTTGACCCCAGAAGGCAGAACTACAAAAAAAATGGGTTGAAATTTAAGGCAGCTTGAATAATAATGATAATAATAATTGTTTCTGTTGTGTCTGACTCTGTGACCCTGTGGACTGTAGCATACCACTAGTGTCTATGGGATTTTCTTGGCAAAGATTAACCAGAGTGATTTGCCATTTCCTTCTCCAGTGGATTTAGGCAAACAGGGTTAAGTGACTTGCCCAGAGTCACAGAGCTGGTTAGTGTCTGAGGCCAGATTTGCGTTTGGGTCTTTCTAACTCCAGGCCCAACATTCTGTCCACTGAGCCACCTAGCTGCTCCCTAGGCAAACAGGGTTGAGTGACTTGCCTAGGGTCACACAGCTTCTGAGGTCTTTTTAACTTAGGTCTTCCTGACTCCAGACTTACTCTTCTCCATTATCACCATAATAATAGTAGCTAATTTATATTTATGCACCAGACACAGTGCTAAGTACTTACAAATATTCTCTCATTTGATTCTCACAACAACCCTGGGAGGAAGATGCTATAATCATCCTCATTTTGGTGGGGGGAAGGAAGGGCAATTGGGGTTAAGTGACTTGCCCAAGGTCACACAGCTAGTAAGTGTGTCAAGTGTCTGAGGCTGGATTTGAACTCAGGTGTTCCTGACCCCAGGGCCAGTGCTCTATTCACTGTGCCATATCTCCATTTTTCTAGATGAAGAAATTGAGGTTAAAAATTGTCCAAGGTCACAGATATAGTAAGTAACTTAGACCAGATGTGAACTCAGGTCTTTCTGACTCGAGGTCTGACATGCTACCCACTGCACACCTAGATTTCAGATCCACAGTAAGGAAAAACTGCCTTACCATTAAGCGTTCCCAAAGCAGGGCCATAGGCTATCTCCTGCGGTAGAGGCTTTCCTGTTCCTAAAGGACTCTAGTCAGATAGTCAGCCACTAAGCTTTTATTGAGGGTGTCTTAGCCTATGAGGGCCAGGGTTTCCCATTGCGTCCTGGGTCATCTCCAGTCATCCTGATGAATATCTGGTCACTGGACCCAGATGACTCTGAAGGATAAAGTGAGGCTGGTAACCTTGCCCAGCCCTCCCTCACTCAAATCCAAGTCAATTGAAAGACATGTCATCATCTCCCTGATGCCATGGTCCTCTTGGAAAACGAACAACACAACAGTTGAGGGTACCAGACACAGTGCTAAGCACTGAAGATACGAAAAAGGGCAAAAATGCGGTCTGTTCTTTGCAGTCCTCCTGCCAACAACTATGTGCAAACCAGACATATGCAGAGCAAGTGGAGGGTAACATCCAATGGTAGGCACCAGGAAGTATGTTAGATAATTACTTCAATAAAGGTTTTCCTCTTTAGGTTCAGATTGGTTATGAAGGCTCCTGAGGCCCCCTTCCACCTGGAAAATTTGGGGATTCTGTATTGGAGGGTGAGATAGATAAATAAATAGATGAAGCATTTATTAAGTGCTTACTGTATACTCAGCAATGTGCTAAATTCTAGAGAATACAAATACCACAAAACAAGATAGTGCATGCCCTCAGGGGCTTACAGGGAAGACCCAACATAAAGGAGATTTGGAAAGCAGGAAGGTTGGGGAGTGGGGTGGTAGGGAAGGTTACTTAGGAAGAGTTGGAGTGATCTAGGGTACTTGATATGGGGGTGAAGTGAGCATGACTGGGGCCCCTCTGGATTTGGTTCCCTGGCCAGGGTCTCACCAATCAGGAGAATGGGCCTCAGGGTGGAAGCATCTGGAGACAGGAAAGAGGGGGTAAGGCTGACAGTGAATTCCTTACCAACTCTAAGCTGTGAACACTACTGGGAAGACACACACTGGAATTACTTCCACCAAAGTTAAACCGAAGCCACATTTTGTTGTTCAACTAAAAGATGGCTCCTGGTGGGAACTGAGATGAGATTGGTTCTCTCTGTCCAACTGTAAATAGAGAGAGCAAGCAATGATAAAGAGCTCTGGGAAACCTAGCAGGGCCTGGAACTCTCAGAAGGGGCGGTGGTAATCTCATCAGTTGGGGATGAAGCCTAGGATGTTTATGATTTCTTTGGGGGATTGTATAGGAGCATTACAAGACCATAAGGTTGTGTTTTAAAAAATGGTGAAAGGCCTTTTAAGGTTTACAAGGCATGTTGCATAACATTATTCTGGGTTTCTGACAGTTAAGCTATGAAAATGCCTTTTACTACCACATAGGGACCCATTGCTGAAGTGCTCAAACAGCATCAATCCATGTTTTGACAGTTCCCTGAATATATCATAGAAAAATCCTAAAACACTTTACAGGAAGGCTATGAAAATCAAAGTGTTTTATGAAAGCAGGATCAAAAGGTCAAGATCTTTTTGGGGATATTTACTGACCGATGTTGGGGTGAGGTGGGGAGAGTATATTCCCTATACCTGGGGTGGGGAACCTGTAGACTTGAAGCCACATGTGGCTGTCAAAGTCCTCAAGCGTGACCCTTTGTAAAGGGCCACACTTGAAGACCGCATGTAACCCTGAGGTTCCCCACCCTTGCCCTACTCCATTCTGCTCAGTTGATTTCATCAGGCAAAAGAGATGCCCTGGACATTTCAGTGGGAATGATAGCAACCCTTGATATCTTGCAAACTCACCCTCATTCTGGCTTTTCCTAAGCTACTCTGGGTAAGTCACTTAAGCTCTCTTGGGCCTCAGTTTCATCAAATGTCAAAATTAGACCACATCCTCTCTGAAATCCATTTCAGCACAAGATCTATGATCCTACGAATAGATGCCCTCCAAGGTCCCTTATGGGTCTAAATTCTAATGATCCTTTTTATAGGCAGAATTAAGGAGAAGTGACCCTCAGACATATGGGGTGTGGTCACAACAGGGAGGAAATATTTGCTAAGTCCTTTTTTAAGGCACTAAGTTCAGATGCTGGGGGATGGTGGGGTGGGCAGCTAGGACACTCCATAATGCATACAGCACCAAACCTAGAGTCAGGAAGATGCATCTTCACAAGTTCAAATCTGGCCTTAGACACTTACTAGTCCTTGACTCTGGGTAAGTCACTTAACCCTGTCTCTTTTTCTTCATCTGTAAAATGAGCTGGGGAAGGACATGGCAAACCACTCAAATATCTTTGCCAAGAAAACCCAAATGGGGTCATGAAGAGTTGGACACAATTGGAGAATGACCAAACAATAAAAAAAAAAACCTCAGATGCTGAAAGGTGGCAAGTGCTCATAGTGCTCTATAAATTTCAACAATCTGGACAAAGCCCTGATCTTCCTATCTTAGCTCTAGCTTTGTTTGGGCTAGTCTAAAACAGTTAACTGGGCAAAAACACTCTAAAATAAAATGCAAACTCATCTGTTTGGCATTTAAATTCCTACTTCTTCCTCTCTTTCTAGACTGATTTAGCATTCTATCCCTCATACATCTATATTCTAGTTTGCTGTATTTCCCACCATTCACCTTCTGCCACTACAGCTTTGCACAGACTCTTCTCCTTGCCTGGAATGCTTTCCCTACTCCTCTCTTTGTCTTGGAATCAATGTTCTAAGATTCAGCTTCTCTTCTTTCCCCTTTCCTTCCTTTCCCCTCTCTTCTCCATTTCCCCAGGGACCAAGTAGGACTATAGAGGGGGAGAATTGTATTCTGCTTGGAGGGAATGTTTTTGTCGTTCTGTTATTGCTACTTCTCAGTTAGTAAAAGTAAACTGACATTAATTGGTTGATCAGTATTGAAGATAAATCAATTTGCCAATTGGATTCATGATATTAGAGACATATTAAGCAGTGATTAATATTGGGTAGTACTCTGGATGTGAGTTAATAAGTTATAGCATTAGAACCATCCCCTCTCCCCTTCCCAACAATGCCCTTAGAATACTGAGAAGTAGCAGTATTCTCTGGGGACTCAACCTGCCAGTATAGCCTGAATTGGGAGAGTGAGCCCAGTTCAGAGTTAAGGTTATGTGCTACACTTGAAAACTGCGCTGCTG
This sequence comes from Pseudocheirus occidentalis, assembly GCA_028646575.1. NCBI lineage: Eukaryota > Metazoa > Chordata > Mammalia > Diprotodontia > Pseudocheiridae > Pseudocheirus > Pseudocheirus occidentalis. The sequence goes on along the minus strand of CM053597.1, from coordinate 171,758,647 downwards.
CTTCCTTTTAAATACCAAAATAATGTTGTTACGGGGTTATTAAGAAAATTAAGATAAAAACATCCATCCACAATTTCATACCCTGCTTTGCCTGAGAATTTTTGTTGTAATGTGTTATAAAACCGGCTTATTTCATAGTGAAAACAGGAGTGTCCTGACTGAGTGGCTGTAAAACTCCCCAAGTAAAAGACAAAACTTCTTTGTTTATAGAAGGGGCATTGAGATATAATCCATTTTCCTCAATGACAATGTCCATCAATTTACATTTGCTCTCAAAGGGACTGAACAGCAAGGTGGAAAGAATGGGAATTATTTGTAGCCAGCAAAATAATAGCTAACCTTTTGATCAGGCATTAGGGATCATAGAATTTAGAGCTGAAAGGATCCCTTAGGAAATATTAAGTCCATTTTACAGATTGGAAAACTTAAGCCCAGAGCAATTAAGTGAAATAAATACCTAAGGTCACAAATGAACAGAACAAGGGTTTGAACTGTGGTATTTGTGATGCTAAATTCTATCATTTTTCCACCACTGGGTTAAATAACCCATTTGTACTTTCTTTGAGAGGTTGTGGACCATGGCTTCAGAATGTTGCAAACATGGTCATACTCACACTAACTGAGTGGAGTAGGTAAAATGGGGATAATAAGGCATTTAATTCATAGGAGATGAAGAGAGACAGCATGGTATAGTAGAAAGACCACAGATTCAGAGTCTGAAAACCTGAGTTCTAATCCTACTTCTGACACTTAGTACTTGTGTGACCTTGGATAAGGCACAATGTCTCAGTTTCCTTATGTGTAAAATAAAGGTGATGGACCAGATGACCTCTGAAGTCTCTTACAGCTTGTTCATAGTATCAAATAGTGTATTATAACGCTTTGTAAACCTTTAAATATTATGTGAATGTCAGCTATAGCTAGGATTATTTTCATTTTACATATGAGGAAATTGAGGTTCAAAGAAATTAAGTGAACAGGCCAGGGACACACAGCTGGTAAATGTGAGAAGCAAGATTTGAACTCAACTCTATTATGTTTCCCCCATTTATGCTATGGTTGTTTCCCTGAAAAGAAAATGTTTTCTGTTTTTGTGGGACAATGGTGATTCTCTGCATTGTTTTTCGTGGTTCTGAGCCTTACCTAGTCTTGGGGCAATCCTGCATATGCTGGGGGCAGGACTCAATGCCCATCACTGTGCCCACAATGACTTCATAGACTCATACAATGTCAGAGATGGTTAGGACTTTGGAGGTCAGTGAGCCCCCCAAATACTTGAATAAGTGGATATAATTTGAGGTGAACAAATCCAGGAGAATAACAGACAATGCCACAGTGATGTAAATGAAAATAACCCTAAAATTCATTAGAATTCAGATTAAACTCAATGAACAATCTAGGTGCCAGAGGACTAGTGATGAAACAAATTATCCTCCTCTTGAGGGCAGGTGAGGAGGGAGGGAGGAAGAAAGGTACTTTCTTTGAGAGGTTGTGGATCGTGGCTTTGGGATATTGCAAATATGGTGATGCTGACTTACTTTGTTGGTTGGTTTTGCTTAATTGTTGTTGTTGTTTTTCCTGAAGGGAGAGTATTATTTTAGGGGGAGTGAGGTCATTGAGAAGTTTCTGTGATAGAAAAAACAAAAGGCATCAATAAAACAAAAAAAAACGGGGGGGAGGCAACATCCACCTGCATTTTCAGGTGAGGAAAGTGAGGCTAAAAAGGGGAAGCAGAGCCAGCACCAGGCGCCCAAATGCCCCTTTTCTGTTTTTGTTACACCATATGGTTTCTGTTTCTTTCAAGGAAGCAATTAACATCCCATAGGAAGTAAAGGGATTTGCTGGGCCATAGTTTAAAAGTCTCAGAACTTTCCTATTGCCTTGGTCCTTAAAATTTGGGGCAAGGGGCCATAGCACTAGAACTAGCAACGACTAGAAAAATCACCTTGCTGGGAAAAAGAGAGAGTTTGACTGGAAACCATGAAGTCAAGGCCTCTCTCCTTCCTCACTGTACAATGGAAACCAGCCTGGATTCAGAATCAGAGAGCCTGGATTCATTGAAGCTTCTCTGGGTTTCAGACAGCTTCTCTGTCAAATGGGGAGATTGAACAAAGTGACCTCTGAGGTCCCTTTCATTTATGGTTCTTTGATGCTATGCTCCTGTGTAATCTGATCTAAATTAAGCCATTTTGCCTAACACTTCATCTCCTCAGGGCTCAGTTTCCTTATCTGTCAAATGAACTAAATGGCATCTGAACTCTCTTCCACCTGTACGCTTAGGATTTTATCATCCTTGTGGTAACTTGATTTCATTAGATCAGAAATCTAAAGAGCATGGAGTAGGACCTTAACTAGAAAATTCTGGTGCCAAAAGAGTCCTTGAATCAAACTTTTTAAGACAAATTCATTTTGGGGAAGAAAGACAGGATAGAAGGAATCATGGGAGGAATGAGCTTGGTTCATCACCCTCTGACCAGGGAGATAGAGACCTCGGGATTACTGAATACTAGGCTCAGTTATTTCTACCTGCTGGTGTACAAGTGCTATTCAAACTCTGGGGCAAAGCCCTAGTTATCCCACCCTGGTCATAAAGCAAATCAACAATCATCTATTAATCATCTTCTACTCTTCAGGCATTCCACTAGTTATTACTCTGGCCTAATGGGACCACAGAGGTCCCCTTTTTTATAAATTTTCAAACAGACCCAGTTTAGAGAAGTGATATTCTCAAGGTCATACACTTAATAAGTAGAAGAGCTGGGATTCAAAGCCATGTGTTCTGACTCTAGGTTCATCATCTTGCAATGCCATGACATCCATCTGGTTGCTTTCCTATATCTTCTTTTCCTCTGCTTCTTTGTGGCTAAGGTTAACTCAGTTTTACCAGAACAAATATCTTTAGTGGTGAGGGCTGCTGCCTCAGTGGGGTTAGAGAATATGACTATTTCTGAGTTCTGCATTCCCTGTGGGCTAACTTTAGGCTCAACATGCCTCTAGGGCTAGAGACCCTTGCCTATCCCAAGTAGAATGTGTAATTATTTTGCCTGGAGGACTTGCCCTCCCTCTGCCCACTTCTCTCCTGGATTCTGACTCAATTCTATCTCAATGTAGTACAATAGCAATCATGCTGAATTTGGAGTTAGGGTCCCTGGGTTCAAATCCCAGCTCTGCTACTTCCTATCTGTGTGACCTTTAGCAAGTCACTAACCTCTCTGGCCTCAGTTTCTCATTTCTAAAATCAGGAAGTTTGACTAGATGGTTTCCATGGGTACTTACAGGTCTGTGGTACTATGGTCTTTCATAAAGTTTTCCCTGATTCTCCCACCCACCCCCCACTCACCCAACCAGTAATACTCCCTATCACTCACACAATCACAGAACCTCAAAATTAGAAGAGGCCTTTGCCATCTGATAAAAGCTGTACCCCTTAAGGAATCTCCCTCATGATGCATCTGAGCCATTGTTCTATGTATATCCCAAGCACTTCCATTTCATATTGGGGAAGTTTTCTCCTACCTAGAAGCAAAGTTTGCAATTTCTACCTTCTGCTTCTAGCTTTCTTCTCTGGAGAGAAGCAGAATATCTAGTTTCTCTTCCTTATATCTTTGAATATTTGAACATAGGCTTTCCCTCTTTGAGTCTTCTCTTTTTCAGAATACTCCCCTCCCCCAGTTCCTACATGCAAAAGGGGAAGGCCTCCAGTCCCCTCACCTTGGAATCAAAGGATCATAGAGTTAGAATTGGAAACCAGTTGGCCAGTCAACTGAACAGCATTTATTAAGTTCCTACCATGTGCTAAGTGCTCAGTATATGAAAATGAGAGAATGAAACAATCCTACTTCCAAAGACCCTAGGTCCTCAAATCAATCCTTCATCTTGCAGATAAAGAAATGGCCCTAGTCACCCTCTTCTGTAGAGGTACCAATGCCAAGTTTCAGCCTTCCAATGCACTTGTCACACACCCACATATGACATACATATGTCAGATCTATCTCTCTATCTATCTGTCTGTTTGTCTTTCTATCTGCCTGCTTGTCTGTCTGCCCGTGTCTGTCTGTCTATCTATCTATCTATCCTTGTAATATTGCTATTGGTGGATACCATGGGATATACATCTAGAGCAGGAAGGGACTTCTGAGGCTATCTTTTCCAATGACCCTTCACTTTACAGATGAGGAAACTGAGGCTAGAGAGGTGAAGAGATTCATCAAAGGTCATAACAAATGACAGAGTCTAGACTTAGGCTCTCTGACTCCAATCAATCAATAAACATTTATTAGGCACTTATCAGGCACTGTATTTATCTGGTTCCCCTGTTCTGAAAGAAATCTGGTAGATTTTCCTTAGAGAAACCAAGTCTGTCAATGGCAATAATCAATCAACAGGTATGTATTAATAACCTACTCTGTGCTACATACTATGCTAGTTACTGGAGGACACACAGACAGATGGGAAAAACCCCTGCCCTCAAGGGGCTTACTTTTACTGGGGGGACCTGATGCACCCATCTCAGTATATAAAGAATAAAAATATATGAAGAAACAGAATAAGTTTTCCGAGGGAGGGAGAGCATCAAGAAATGGCTGTCATCAGTGATGTTTGAGCTGTGTCCTGAAGGAATGAAGGGCTTCTACAAGACCAAGGTGAGAAGGGAGCTCATTCCAATGCAAAGGCAGAGAGCTAGGAGACAGAGTTCTATGTCTGAGGAACAAGAGCCAGGAGGCCAGCCAGGCTAGTTTGAGAGAAGGAAAGGGAAGAAAATCCCATCAGCAACTGTCCAGATGGTGAATTCCAAATCCATGCTGCCCCCTGTAAGCTCAACATATCTTAGGACTCTGCCCTCCCCAGCATCTAGCCCAGGCCTTGGCTATTATGATCAAATTTTTGTTGGGTTGAATTGAATTGAATGAGGCATAGAGACATCTGGAAACTTAAGGAATCACTATTTTAGTTGTAACAGCTGTTATCACATTTTTTTTTAACCTAGCCCTTGAATGCAAAGGATTTTCCCCCCTTGACTAGGTGATTGTGTTTTAAGTGAGGCCCCAGCCCCACTGTCCTGGGACAACATGCTAACTTTATGCCACAGAGGAAGACAGCTTGGTACCTGCAGAAGGGCTGGTGTGTGGCATATAAAGTATTTACAGAGGTGGTTGCTGCAAAGCTGCCTCCTGGAACACACCCAGTCAAACCAGGCTTGGCCCCTTGCAACACATCAGTCTGGGCTCTCCTTCCCTCAGGGTTGTCAAAACAGCAATCTCACACTCTGCCTGTCACCTGATTGAGACTTACAGTGAATTAATGGGACTCCAGGCTCTACCTGAAAACTCTCCCCCCTTGCCTAGTTTTTCTCTTTTTGTTGTCTCTGAGTTAATGAAGACTGGGTGGAGAAGCCTGAGAGAATGTGAATCCTGTGATTGTGTGTTTTGGATAGAGCTCTGATTAGCACCAGAGTAAGGAGTTATGACATGGAATTGTGGGCCTTCCTGGATGCAAAGTGTAGTCTTTCCTCTGCAGGCCAAGTTCATGGCTGCCAAATGGGAGTGTCAGCTCAGGGACTTTTCTTCCCCCTTCTAAGGGTTTTATAGATTTGAATCATTTAGGTAATTTATTATCCATGATCTGCTACTTAGGCTTTAAGTAAACAAGACCCTCCACAGGTAGGGGGTGTCATTCCTCATTCACAGTGCTGAATGGGGTCCATTTAGGCCCCCTCTCTCTGGGAAGGCTCAAATGCTTATTCAGACGAGATGAACATGCTTTCATGAAAGAATGAACCTATACCCCTCCTATCATCCTAAGAAGTCCCTGGAAGCTTTCTGGATTAACTAACTGCAGGTGCTCCTAGACTGCAATGGAAAGAATGCCATTTTTAGAGTGAGAAGATGTGGGTTGAGATTTTGGCTTTCTTATTTATTATCAGTGTGAATTTGGACACATCACCAAACTGCTCTGAGCCTCAGTTTCCTCAAGTGAAGAACAAGGGGGATGGACTAGGAGACCTCTGTAGTTCCTTCTAAAACTATGATCCTCAATACAAAGCTTATGCACATTTATGGAGCACTTGTTGTTTGTCCTTTGTTCTCAAAGAGGACCGATGACATCAAGAAGGTGATGTCTTGACTTGAGAGTGAATTGGATTTAAGTGAGGTAGGATTGGGCAAAGTCACAAACCTCACTCTCTCCTCTAGCATCATGAGAGTCCCGTCTCAAGAAACAGGTCAAGATGATTGGCAATGACCCTACATATGGCACCAGAACCAGGGGGAATCAGGCAAACACTTGGAGAGTTTTTGAGGGTCTTTGATCACTGTTATCTGTTCACTGGAAGTAGATAAAATGATGGGTTTAGAGACAGGAGGACCTAGGTTCAGAGCTTTCTTCTGATACTTGCTGTGCGACCATGGGTAACTTCTCTGAGACTTAGTTTTTTTCATCTGAAAAATGAGAGGTTTGGACTAGATGACCTCCAAGGACCTTTCCAGTTCCAAATGATGAATAAAAAGTTGTAACTAGTAAAGTGCTGAAATTAGAGTCAGGAAGAGATATTCAAATCCTGGTTCTTTGACTTATGAGCTAGGAAAATCTATCAATGTCTCTGTACCACAGTTTCCTCATATCAGAAGTGGCCAGAATACGTGTATCACATCTCACAGGGTTATTGTGAGGAACAAATGACATAATCTCTTAGTTTGCTTTGGCCTATGTAGGTGGGCTTGGGGTGGCTTGGTCTGGACTTGTCTAGTTCTTGGGTAAAGGAATCTACCTCTATCATGGGATGAACAACTATCACCTCCACCACCAGCAATCCCACGAATACTGACTGGCACTTGCTCTGCAATTCATACTTTTAGGAGATTTCTTGGGGCACATGACATGATTTGCCCAGGGCTGCATAGTTGGCACCTACTCTAATGCAAGTTTTTTACCCACTATATAACACTGGCTTTCACAAGGCACTCTATTAAGGTCAGTTATTCTCAGTAGAGTATAAACTCTTTGAAAGGCAAGGTCGTTCCATTTATTTGTCACTGTATTCCCAGCACCTCACTTGTGCCCTGCATAAAAAAAGTGCTTAATAAGTGTCCATTACATTTTATTTAATGTCACCTCTTTAAATTTTTCATTAAATTTCTAATGAAATCAAACATTTCATTAGAATAGAAGATTGGTGAAGGCAAGGACTGATCTGTTTCTTTTTATCTAGAACAACTCATAAGTACTTGGCGCATAGTAGGTGTGGTCACAGTCACAGTATGCTGGTCACAGTATTGACAACCCTTGAATAAATGTTCCCTGAATTGAATTAGAGAAAATCAACAAGCATGTATTAAGGAATAATTATGTGCTAAGAGCTGGAGGTAGAAAGAAAAAAATAAGAGAGTTCCTGCCCTCAGAAACTGTACCTCCTGTACCTCATTTAATGGTAGTAAGGCTTGTCCAAGAGGGCAGTATGCTTTTTGTCAAAAAGGCCTGACCTCAGATCCTGGATCTACTATTTGTTAACTGTGTAATCTTGGGTGAAGCTCTTCCCTTCCCTAGACTATGAGTTTTCTCATACATTAAATGAAGGACTTGAACCGAGATGATTTCTAAGGCCCCTTCCATCTTCTCTGAGGTGATATGAAAAACAATACAGAACATCAAAAGAGAAAAAGGCTCATTTCAATTTCTTATTAGCTAATTAAGCAAAATTTACTTATCACTAAGGCTCTTTCCAGTTCTAAAATTTCATGAAATTCTGTGATTTGGTAGTAGGTGTAGTAGTAGTAGTAGTAGTAGTAGTAGTAGTAGTAGCAGCGGTAGCAGTAGCAGTAGTAGTAGTAGAAGTAGTAGTAGGTGGTGGTGGTGGTGGTAGTAGGAGTAGGGGTAGGAAAAGGAGCAGGAGTAGGAGTAACCTGGTTGATTTAAGGCAGTAAGGTTTGATAATCTCCATTAATGCCTATAGAGAAAGTTCCCCTGAGGCCTAAGCATGCTGTCACCTATTGACTTCAGTCTTCTCTCTTTTGTTGGAAAGATGATCTAGTTCAAGGTTTTTCTTCAGGACTCTAGATAAGGTCTCTATCAGCCTCTGAGGGTGACAAGAAATTGTTCCTTCACTTGAGTTTCTTCCCTGAGCCTTCCAACTATTACTTTAATTCCACTTTGTGGAATATCACCTTTGTGATAGCAAAACGTCTTGACAGCCCTTCAAATATTCAATGATGGCTAGCATGCCGCCCCCCCCCAGTCTTCTCACCAAGCTAAGCATCCTAGTTCCTTCCACATATCTCCATGTATCATGGTTCCTCCATCTCTCACCATCAGAGACATAATCTAACTCATTAAACCTATTAGATGTTGCTATCCTTCCCTACCCACAAACAAATTACCTTTACCTTTCATCTATTTGGCAAGTATCTCAATGGGTAAATGTCTCACCCAAAAGAATATATACTCCCTGAAGGTATCTATGCATTCACTTGTGTTGATAAGAATGCTGATTGGCTCAGGGCCAAGGACAGATCCCCGAGGTATTCTACTGGAGATCTGTCTCTGGGGCAACCTCAATCATTTGGTGTTCTAATCAGTGGTGACCACTGATCTCAGCCACGGGGGAAACTTAAGACTTAAATGTGGTTTGAGGAAGCCTGAAGAAATCAAAATACTTACCTAGAGCTAGGAGAACCCTCCATCTAAAACTCAGATGGAAATGAAGGTACTTTTCCAGAGTTAGGATAACCCTCCATCTGAAATTCACTGTGTCTCAGCTTTATTTTTCCATGTAGTTGCTACCTTTCCAGTTAGGCCCTTCAGGGCACGGACCATGTCTAAGTCTCCCTTGGCAAACACTGAGCACACAGGAGACACACAATAAATATTTGTTCATGATCATGTTGAAAACAGCCTTCCTTTTGCTGTTTGATTTACTATATTCACTTGGGCCAGAAGATTAGTTTCTTGCATAGTTTTTTTAGCATGTCATTTTCCAGACAGACATAGAAAAACCCTTGTATTGTTTTTACTTGCATACCATAGATGAATTTTTTTCATTGGCCAGTTTTATCATCTGGCTCATCCATTCTTTGTTCCTTCAGAGGAAAATTGTAAATGAAAGGCTGTTTCCTACAAATTGGCTTTGAATGAACATTACTCTACTTGGGAATATTTAGTTGGACTAAGGCCATAGGTCTTAAAATCTACTCTCCCTTCTTAATGATTATTTTGTGCAAATTTACATGATTTATGCATTTAACCATTAGCATAAATGTACCTTGCATTACTGGTTTACTTCAAAGTTTTAAGCATCTGCAATTTTGTCAGGGTGGACTCTCCCTTCTCCAATGCAGATTGCAATTCTTTTATGACTTGACTTAGCCAATGGTCTTGGTGAATTGTGGCCAAAAAAAGTCACTGGACAGATGACAATTTAGGCTTAAAGTCAGGAAAAACTTTCCCAACAATTAGAGCTATTCCAAACTGGAATGGGAGTTCTTGGGAGGTGGTTAATTCCTTCCCATTGACAGTCTTCAGGCAAAGACTGGATGACAACTTGTCAGGTCGGTTGTAGACAGAATTCTCATTTTGGTATTAGTTGGGTGGGATACTACTCAGGTTTCTATTCTAATATTGGAATTTGGAGATTCCTATTTTAGGCCATCTCAGATAAAGGCTACACCTTTTAAATGACAGCTTCTTGAAAGGGGAAAAAGATGGACTAGACCTTTGATTTCATTACTATGGAAAACACCCAGACAAGGGTACTAGCTCTTAAAATGCAAATTGGAACACCTTCATTACTCCTTAGAGCCTAAGAAGGTTGCCTGGGTCACTGAGAGATAAAGGTGACTTACCCAGAATCATACAACTTATGTGGGCCAGTCAGGACTTGAACTCAGGTCTTCCTGACCTCCTGTTTTCTATTCTCTGTCCTCTACAACCTACTCACCTACCATCAATCATTCACTAAACATTTATTAAGCACTGGGGTACAAAAAGAGGCAAAAGATAATTCTTGCCCTCAAGGAACTTACAATCTAGTGGAGTTCATCACTCCCACAGTCACTGTTACCAGTGCTGCCAATCAGCAGGGCAGTGTAATCTAGTGGATAGAAGGCTAGCAGATTTAGTTAAAAAAAAAAACCTGGGTGAAAATCCGATCTCTGACATACACTGGCTGTGTTATTCATCCTTCATTCTTGAAGAGGACCGATGATGTCAGGAGGGCGATGTCTTGACCTGCTTGGACAAGTCTCTTAACCTATTGGTGGCTCAGGGAGCTGTTTAAGGCTCTAAGTTTTGAAAAGGTTGCTGAGATGCATGTGTCAGAAGATTTTTCCCTTTTGGGAATTCCCTGTATGAATGAAATTACAAATTCAGAACAAAAATTAAACCTATACTAATAATAGACTGCACTCAGGTTTTATACAGCCCAGATTATAAGGAGAGGTAAGAGGAGAGTAACTCATGTTTAGGTTACTATAATGTATAGGATGTTCCAAAAGTTTAAAACTGCACTCGGATTTTAGGGAAATTCCATATATAGCTTTTATGTCATGTTGTGGTACAGTTATTTTTTTTAGCTGTGTCTAACTCTTTTTGACCATATTTGGGGTTTTCTTGGCAAAGACACTGGAGGGGTTTGCCTTTCTCTTCTCCAGTTCATTTAACAGATGAGGAAACTGAGGCAAACAGGGTTAAGTGACTTGTCCAGGGTCAAACAGCTAGAAGTGTCTGAGTCCAGATTTGAAGTCACAAATATGAATCTTCCTGACTTCAAATTCTGTGCACTGCACCACCTAGCTGCCCAAGGATATCACAGAACCACAAATTTAAAGATTGAAGGGTCATCAGAGAGAAAGGGAAAGGGGAGAAAATAAGCATTTATCCAGAGTCTACTGTGTGTCAGGCCCTGTTCTAAGCATTTTTTACGATTGTTATCTCATTTGATCCACACAGTAATTCTGTGAGATAGGTAGTATTATTTTCTCCACTATAGAGTTGAGGAAACTGAGGCAGCCAGTGGTGAATGACTTGCCCAGGGTCACACAGCTAGTAAGTTTCTAAGGCTGTATTTGAACTCAGGACTTTCTGACTTCATGCCCAGGGCTCTATGGATCACAGCACCAGTTGTTAGAGACCATTCAGTGTCACCCTCTCCATTTACAGATGAGGAAACTTAGGCCCAGAGGCACTGAGTGGCTTGCCCAAAGTCACACAGCAAGTAGGTAGGGTTCTCCATCTTCCAGATATAATGTTGTTTCCCTGTTAAATACTGCCTCCCCATGTTGGAGCTGCCAAAAGACAGTGCAGGGAAGAGAGCCTAAAATGTTTACAGGGATGAAAGACTAAGACTCTTCAGCCTGAGAAAACAAAAGCTGAGATAAAATACAACAGAAATTTAAAATCTCAAATGGAATGGGGGAAAGAGTGAAGTGAATTTGTTCTCCAAAACTCAGAAATCCAGAATGAGTTGGAAGACTTTGAAGTCCGTGAGTGCTGAATTTAGATTGAACCCAAGAAAGGGCCACATCATGCAGGGCTTGAGAATTCACATGATGTTTCATCCCAAGCTTAAGGTAGAAATATAGGACTGAAGATTCTGAGTGTGATGGAATTTCAAAGCTTGTTTGATGTAGCAGCTCAGAGAAGTGAAATAAGTTACTGGGATTTCAAAGGAAAAAGTGAGAGTCCAGGATTTGAACCCAGGGATGAACTCTATGAAAAAATGATTTCTACATAGTCATGGATGACTGACCCGTAATCAGTCATTATATAAGGAAAATTAAAATGTTTACTGGGATATGTTTAGAGGTTTAGAAGCAGGATGGTATATCTGATAGTGGTCTGTCCTTGGAGTTAAGAAGATGTGAGTTGAAACCTTCCTGTGACTATGTGACTCAAGACAGATCAATTAACACTTCTCAGCCTCCATTTCCCTATTTGTAAAATAGAGCTAATAAAAAAAAATCAACCTCATGGGATTGTTGTAAAGTTCAAATGAGAAAGCATATGTAAATGCTTTCAGTGGTAATGGTGGTTCAGTCTTATCTAACTCTTTGTGACCCCATTTGGGATTTTCTTGCCAAAGGGATTGAAGTGGTTTGCCAGTCCCTTCTCTAGTTCATTTTACAAATGAGCAAATGGAATCAGAAAAGGTTAGGTGACTTGCCCAGGATCTCACAGCTGGTAAGTGTCTGAGGCTGGATTTGAACTCAGGAAAATTAGTCTTCCTGACTTCAGGCCTGGCATTCTATCCACTGTGCCACCTAGCTGCTGGCACATAAAGTGCTTTACAAACCATTAAAAGCTATATAAATTCTACCTATTATTATATTACATTTCAGTGCTTCCAACTTATGAAAAAGACATTATAAAGCATATAACCAAGGATGTTTAGGGCTAAAGGTATGGGTGAATTGTTCACACCTACACAGTTTTTCTCTGTCCCTCTTCTCTCTACAACATTTGTGGCTCCCTCTTTTCCCACCCTCTAATAATCCCTTTACCCTGCTTGAACAATCAGCAAAGGTACTTAAGGAAAGACTAGGGATGCCTTTGGGCAAAATTCAGTTTCATTAAGGGGAACATTTATTAAGGTCTTCCTATTTGCTAGACATTGTCCTGGGGGTAATTCAAAGACAAGTTGAAATGTGGCTCCTACCTTCCCAAAGCTTATGTTCTCCTGGTGTTCTGTACTGAATAGGAAGCAGAAGCCTGTCATACAAGTGACCTACTTAGTGGTCTATTTGGCATTTGGACCATGTGTTTTCTTGCTTGTTGAGCCACAATTCCCTATTTTAGCCCCATTAACCAATTTACAGGCACCAGGAGACAAGAATAGTTTAACGATGAAAAAAAAAGGAAACAAAAAGAAACATGAACATCAGCTTCGGTGTCCAATGGGTATTTGTGGCCATCTAGGAAATGAAAGACTCATGGAGTCCAGTGCCTTAGAAATCTTCACTTTATGTGAATGCTAAGTAGCTCTTCTTGGGAGATTTGGGGAGAACAGATACTGTTCCATTAGGATGGTGCTAAATTACTAGAACCATTAGATGGGGCTGTAACGATTGGCTAGCAATTCTGGCCATGCCCCCTTGGAGCAGAGGAGTGCTAGGAACTACTTTCTCCTTCTACGGTCCAGGTCTTTTTTTTGCTTCTCACAGTCTCTACCTTAGTTAAGCCGTTGTCTTTTTCCTTGATGGATGAATGGCTACAGGCTTAGCATTAACTTTCTGGCTGTCTTTCTGTACATAAAATATCCCGGAGACTTCAGTGTCAGCACAGAATGGTCCAACTCCACGCAGGAGTCCACCCCCTCCCACCCCCCATATCACAATGTCCTCACAGCACCCATTCAGCTGTTGGCTAACCAGCCTGTTGCAGATTCCTCCCTTGACCTGTTCCCGGGCGGAACGGTCCAGTCTTCTTCATTCTGCTTGTATATTTACATAATGCAATGAAGCACATCTTAGCTCTTTCTGCAAAGCAAATTGGTGGCAGTCCTTCTGAGAATTCCAAGGTTGTCATGGGCACGCTAGCAAGCCCCTGTGAGAGCTAAAAAGTCAGCTCTGGTCCTGGCCCCCCACCGGGGAGCTCCAAAGGGCACAGACTCCCCATCCCCTTGGATGCCGAGCTCAGCCCCAGGGTGTCCTGATGTGCCCTAGGACCAGCCCACTCCACTCTGCATACCACGGGAGAAGGGGACTAAAGCAGTTTTATTTCCTCAGTGATATGCTGAAATCTCTCTGATTAGAAGTCATCTTTTTTTCATAATGCTGAAAAGATGTAACATTAGCTTAATCATTCCCAAATGAATGCTGAGAAATAGTTGGAAACTGTGCTCTTCTACCAACAAAAAGAAGAAAAATCATTTCAGCATTACTCGAAAGTTACAGCCATTTGCTGCAAACTAACACTTTTAAGCAATGACCATGTGGTCTACACTCAGAACATCCAGTTCTTTCTTTTTTTTTTTTTAAGTAGGAATTAAAACCCCTGACACTTGTTTTAAGACCCAAGAAAACCTTTAGTACTTTAGCAAAATGCAGGACCTGGCATGGTCATAAAGGAGATATATTTGATTTTACTCATTGAATCCATTAAAAAAAAAGGACACAGGATATAATCTGCAAGGAACCTAAAATGGCAGCTGAAAGATTTTCCCAGAAGCCCCCAGGAGGAAACCATCTAAGGTCAGCTCATTGTCTCCAGAGTTCCGGGAAAACTATGTTTTTTAAAATAATTTTTCTTCCCTCTTCTTAAGTAGAAAGCACTGGTAAGAGTTCCAGATCTCAAAAGAAGTCCTGATTGAGGAAGTTAACACTTCAGGAAGAGGATTATATCTTTTTGTTTTTTCAAGGCTTTTCAAAATGGTGAGAACCAAATGTCATAGCCCAGATGCCATCAAAGTAGACCACATGGTGATTTCTCCATTGGCCTCATTCTCATTCAAGCCAACCAACAGTTATTGAGCATCTACTATGTGCCAACTTTATAGTATGCTCTGGGGATCCAATGAGGGAAAATGACGTAATCTCTATCCTTATGGATAAGAAGTAGATTGGATTTCCTCTAAGGTCTTTTTCATTTCTAAATCAATCAATCAATCAATCAACAAGCAGTTATTAAGCCCTTACTATGTATCAGACACTGAGCTAGAGGCTGAAGCTGCAAATACAAAGTATAAAATAATCCCGATTCTCAACATACTCAGAAGCTCTTACTCAAGCTTCTGAACCAGGGGTGCATCCTAGCATTTAAGCATCTGTGACTTTACTGTTGTATCCCCTCAGCAAAGCAGATGGACTCCCATTCTGAGCCATGAAATCAGAGGATCAATAGATGTGGGACTAGGAGAAACCTTAGAGGCAATTGAATCCAACCCCTCAATTGAGACCCAGAGAAATTAAATCACTTGCCCAGTGTTAAAGAACTAGGAAATACATGATTTGATTTGAACACCAAACTTTGAAACTCCAAGTTCAGGACTCTATTCAGTACAACATTCCGCTTTAAGCAAAATTATTTAGTTCATTACCTGGTGACCAACTTTGTGTTGATGAAAGGTGCCAAACTTAACTAGACTTGGGTTAAACCTATCACTGAGCCTGTCCTTGAAGCTATGCTAGCTTGGTAGGACCTGGATTTCAGAAGTGAGGGGATTAAGAAATGGTAGGATTAGAGTTTATAGCAGTGGGGTTCTGATGGTCTAGGTTGCCTGGTCACTTCTCTTTTGTGTGTGTCTCTGTTCTTTCCTCATCAAAGGAAAGAGAAAGAGAGACAGAGAAAGCTCCTCTGAGCTTTCATTCCTATGGGGGGATACCTTAAAAAGAGTAATAAACTTGGATCTCAGCTCTGTCACTTACTATTTGTGTGACATTGGGCAAGCTACTTCCCTTTTGAGAACATAGAGAGTTCCCACAAACAGCTCTGGTCAGTGCTATTGAGCTCTAACTTTGATCAATGTATCAACTCAAAGCAAGAGAAACCTTAAGGCAAGAGTGGGGAGGGGAGGTGGTGTTTGATAAATACACACACACACACACACACTTACACATGTCATTAGCATTCCCTCCCTCCCCCCTCTCTCTCTCCCTCTCCCTCTCTCCATCTCTCCTTTCTCTCCCTCCATCATCATCATCATCATCATCTCTCTCTCTCTCTCTTTCTCTCTCACACACACACATTATTTCCATACCTCCTGCTGTTTTTGAACATGAATAGTTGAAATCTACAAATAATTAAGAAAAATCACTTTGGTCAATGGGATTCACTTTCTCCTGCTCTCCTACCCCACTAAATGGTTTGCCAGATGTGTTAGCAGGTAATCAAACGGGATGATTATCTTTGCACGGCCTGCCCTCCCTCCATACCCCAACCTCTCAGAATCTGGCTTGCTTCACAATTCAGCTCATACACCCCTTTCTGCAGGAAAGTCCCTTCAGTCTACTATGTAAGTAAGTACCTTATATTTACCTCCTTAGATAAACAGCATCTTCTTGAGGACAGGGACCATTGTTGCTTTTTTTTCCTATCCACAGTGCTTAGCAGTAGGTCTGGTAATAAACTTAGTGTTTGTTAATTGACTGAGCACTTCTCACTCTTGTGCTGGGCCTATGGCACAGGTGAGCCAAAATATACCAAGGAAAGTAGGGAGAGGATAGGCAGGAACGGACCAGTTGCATAGCTAATCAGATCTAGGGGCATCCTAATGTTTCT
The DNA here is from genome assembly GCA_028646575.1 of Pseudocheirus occidentalis. Lineage (NCBI taxonomy): Eukaryota > Metazoa > Chordata > Mammalia > Diprotodontia > Pseudocheiridae > Pseudocheirus > Pseudocheirus occidentalis. Next base: position 171,742,444 of record CM053597.1, on the reverse strand, counting down.
GGATCCCCTCCCATTGGTCTACATTAATACTTTTCAGGCTAGGTTAGTTGATTTAAGAGGATAACAGATTTCAATTTAGAAAGTATCAGGGAGGCTGTCTAATCTGATCCCTTCATTTTGCAGATGGGTAACCTGAAGCCCAGAGAGGTTAAGACACATAAGGAGTAGGAATCAAGCAGGGATATGAACCTAGGTTCAGTATTCTTCCCACTGTCCTACATTACCTTTATTTCACTGTATATTTTTTTTTGTGCTCAGAAAACCCAAGCTAGCAAAGAAAAGGGAGGTTACCTGGGAAGTTTCTCAAGTTGTGTCAAATCCATCAGGATTTGTTACTATTACACCTACTATGTTCTAGAAACTGTGTGGGGATTAAAAAACGTCAAAAGTCAGTTCCTTCTCTTAAGGAACTCACAATCTAATGGGTTCATTCACCTCACAGACCCATTCTAGAAGACAGATATCTCTTGGGAGCATCAAAGAGGGACCCTGGGATCCTGCCCATAAGGACATCTTAGGGGGAAGCAACAATAATAATAGATCCTTAGTTACCCAACATCCTCTATTATCTCACTTTATTCTCACTGGAGAGATAACAATTGTTTCAATTTTATAAATGGGGAAACTGAAGCACTCATAGTCCAGGATTACACAGTTGGATGACAGTGAGGTCAGTATTAGAACCTGAGTCTCCTTCTTTAGAATCATAGGTTTTGTGTCTCATATGACAGTGATCATAGAATATAAGGGTTGGCAAGGGCCCTGAGTTCATATTTATCCAAATCCTTCATCTAACAAAATTCATTTCAATCTGCCTTCTTCCAGGGCAGCCCATATCACATTTGGCCAGCTCCATTTATTAGGTGTCCTTTTAGAGACTTCTCCCATTGAGCCTCATTTGTGGCCTGAGCATAATATGTGTATTTCTTCTTCCCCAGGGCAATCTTTCAAGGTTGAACAGAACTGTCATTCAGTCTTCTTTTCTCCAACCCAAAGTCCTTTCTAGAAATAGGTTGATTGCAGTGAAATTATCTCAAGGAACAAACAATTCTTCAATGCCTAGAGATGATGGTTAATACAGTGAAGAGGGGGTCAGTTTTAGAGTTTGTAACCAAACTATGTCTCTGAAACAGAATAGCTGTGACTTAGACAAGTCACTTAACCACTCTCACCCAAAGGCAAAAAAGACTATAAATGAAAGATTTGAACTGCATAGGATAAGGGAATTCCCATATTGGAAGACCCCCACATGGATGAAGTCCCTGGTCTCAATCCAAAACAAAATGTGGACACCTAATAATGGGAGAGTTACTAGGCTGAACCTCAGAAAAGCAAGAGTTCAATCCTATTCAATTCCATTCAATCCTAGCCCCCTAGGAGCTTTTGATCTTATCATAAGGTCAGGATACACACACTAAAGGTCAGTAATTATATTTTAGCATATGCTAAATGGCAGTGCCTATGAGGGTACTATGTTAAAAAATTTTTTGGCAATGCCTGAGGACAGTATAGCATAATGGGTAGAGATGCAGCTTTGGTGACAGGAAATCCCTCTGCTGCTACATATTATCTGTGTGACTCTGGGCAAGTCATTTAACTTCTCGGTCCCCCAGGAAATTCTCTCTAAGACAACTAAAATTATAAACCTGGGTGATAGGGGCAAATGACAAGTGACAGGGATGGTGACAAGGACAACTGAGTCCTTGGTAGAAACAGGGAACTTTGGAGCAGATACAAGCTGGAGGGGGAGAGGGAGGGGGAAAGGGAGATTACTAGCTCCCTACCACGGATGAATGTGTATTCTTATTCTTTGTTATGTATATATTTCAAAAGACAGATGCAGAAAAATTAAATCATCATCAACACCACCAATGTATTATGGCAACTACTGAAGGTAAGTGGGTGGCACCATGGATAGCGCACTGGGCTTGGAGTCAGAAGGTCTAAGTTCAAATCCTGTCATTGTCCCTTACTACCTGTGTGACCCTGGGCAAGACCCTTACCTTTTCTGGGCCCCAGTTACATCAAAACCTTTCTTTGAACTCCACAGTCCCTAAGACTCCTTCTTGAGCTAAGCCCATGATCCTAAATTCTGTAGGAGGTCAGAGGCAAGAGCAATACCTTACTGAAGCTCTTGGGAACTCAGAAATTCAAACAGATAAGAGATTCTTAACCTAGGGATCTATGAACTTTTTAAAAATTTTTAAAAAACATTTTGATAACTATTTCAACATAATTTCCTGTGGATTTTATTTTATATATTTTGAAAATATGATTCTGAGAAGGGGTCCATAGACTTCACCAGACTGAGAAAAAGGGTTGGTGGCACAGAACAGGTTAAGAACCCCTGAACTACTAGATGGCCTCTAAGGTCCTTCCCAACCCCAAATCCTATGGTTCTCTGCCCAGTGCTGAGTGCAATGTGGAGACAAGCAACCCAGCACTCAAACTTTCAACCCCATCCTGATGCAAGGCAACCACAAAAGATTTCACTGCTCTCCAAAACACAGATAGTGTTGGAGAGTTTTCTTAGGGGGAACATACCAATGGTATTTGGGGAGAAGACTCCAGCTTGAAACACTTGATCTTTCTCCAGACTGTAGGAGTTGCAAAGTTTCTAGGGAAAGAGAAAGAAAGCAAAAAACAAAAGTCAACTTCCAAATCATGGCTTAAGCAGATCTCCTGTCCATTTGGAGAGGATGGGTGGTATGGAGTTCTGTGTGTTGTGGTCATCTAAACAAAGTCCTCTTTCATGTCAATTAAACAATTGATTTGCGAGGAGCTACATGGCTGTGTGGTTTGGACACACTCACTGCTCTGGGGATGAAAAGATGAGGAGGCCAAAGAAGGGAGAGAAGAAAATGTGTTTTTATTTGGAAGTCTTTTTTGGACTGTTGGCTGTTTTGTGCTGAGAATGAAAACCTGGGTGCTTGTGTTGTTGAGAGGGGACAGGGCTGGCTCCAAGTAGAACCTGGAAAGAAAGTGGAGCCTGTCACGGAGATGAGAATTGCGTTACCTGCAGCTGTGAGTGCCTTGTTCCATTAGAGTCCCCTTGCTGGGAGAGGTCTCCTGGTTCCTGATTAGGTGGTGATGTGATCTCCAACCCCACTTGATTCTGTAAAGGAGAAGGGGTGGAACGAGCCTCCCAAACCCAGTCTTCTCAGCCCTAGCACTCAGGCAATGCTGGGGAACCCATGGTGAACGTGATCATGAGACTTACCATACCCCCTGCTTTTCTCTGTTGGGCTTTTTGAGGCAATTGCCTGTTGACCTGGGGCATGGTTACTTACAGTGGTCATACAGAACATGCTGTACTTTCTAAGACAATCTTCTGTTCACCTTCTCCAATGTGAAGTTAGTAGAAGGGTTTCTTTTCTGTCATGGGATGATGGTGATTCAGGTGTTGCATGTTTTTGTGCCTTGATCAGAACACCTGCAGTGGTTAAGCAATCAGGAAAGCTTTTGAAAACTTTACAGAGGGGTAGGCAGTAAAAAGAAATGCTCCCTTAATCCAGGAGAATCATAGATTGAAAGATTGACAGCTAGAAGGGAACATGAAGACAATTGAGTTCAACTCCTAGATTATACAGAGGGGGAAACTGAGGTATTGAGAGGTTAAGTGACATGCCTAGAGTCACATAGCTATTACATGTTTGGATAGGGTCTGAACTTGGGTCTCCAAGTGCAGTTCTCTGTTCCCTACACTTCCTAGCTTTCTGCTTTGAGGTTCCCTTAAGGATTGGGTAAAGTATGGGAAGATGAAGTGGAAGAGAAGATTAGGAAAACTGATCCCTTCTTATATACCCAGCTTGGTTCAGATTGGGGTGACAAGGTCTGTCATCATCTTTTCCATTAACATTGTCTCAAACTATCAAAGAGATGATAATATAAAAGAAGGAACAATTAATTCAGGCAAAGTCCAATAAAATGCAAGCTCCTTGAGGGCAGGGACTGTCTCGCTATTGTTTGTATATGTATCCCCAATAAAAGAAATGGTGTCTGGCATATTGTAGTAAGAACTTAAGCAGTGTTTGTTGGTTGACTGGTTGATGGATTAGGGCAGAAGAAAGTCAGAAGATTTGAATCCTAATCCAGTGGCTAAGACACATGCTAATGGCATATTATTGGGGCATAGATTCAGAGCTGGACATAAACTTAGAGGTCATATAATATGATCTTGTTCTTTGTGAGGTGAGGAAACTAAGCTCAGATGTGGGATTCCGTTGGTCCAAGGTTATTTAAATAGTAAAGAGTGAAGCCAACATTTGAATCCAAGTTTTCCAACTATGTACCACGTACTCACTATGTACCTATCCAACCATGCTGTCTCTCTGGATTTTTAGACTCATTACATCTCTACAGGCCTTTTTCCTCATTTGAAGAGAGAGAAGGGGAGGGGCGGAGAAGAGACAATCTAATGAATGCCTGAAAAAAACATTCCTGCTATATGACAATCATCCTGCCTCTCCATGAAGACCTCTGTGATTCCTTCATTGTACTGGCCATCTTCACACTGGCAATGCTTTTACTTCTAGAGTTTCCTTCTGTGGTGATAAATTTATCCCTAAACTGCCATTTGAGGAAATACCAATGCCAGCCATGCTTCCTTCAAACCTCATTCATCTCATGACTCCTCAGACCATCTCTGGTATCTCTCCCACCTCCCTTCCTCTTCTGCTTGTGTTTTGTCTTTCCCATTAGAATATAAAGTTATTAAGGGTATGGACTATCTTGCTTTTTTGCTTGTATTTATCATCCTAGTGCTTAAAACGGAGCCTAGCATATGGAAATGTTTGAAAAAATCTACCTCCCTGTCTCATCTGTCTAATCATCTATCTCCATTGAGATATAGATCCAGCTATCATCTATCTGTATTTGTTTATCATCTATTCATCTGTTATCTGTCTGTATCCATTTAATTATCATCTATTCATCTATCTTCTATTTATCCATCATCTATTAATATATCTTCTGTCTATCCATCCATCCATCCATTTATTATCTATTCCTCTGTCTTCTATCTATCCATCCATTTATCCATTTATCAATTCATCTTTTATCTATCTATGTATTTATCTATTCATCTATCTTCGGCCTACCTATCATCTATTACTTTACATCTCTCTCTCTCTCTCTCTCTCTCTCTCTCTCTCTCTCTCTCTCTCTCTCTCTCTCTCTCAGGAATCTGTTACCTCCAGCAAGATACTTAGGCTCCCTGGGTCTCAGTTTCCTTATCTATGCAATGGGCAGGGAGTGTTGGCTTCCCTCAGGAGCTTGGTGGTATGGTAAATTGAATGCTTGTCCTAGAGTCAGGAAGAGCTGAATTCAAATTCTGTTTGCTTACTGTGTGGTCTTGGGTATGACATTTTGTAAAGCCAAGCATGAGCAGCTTTCCAGAGGACCGCTGCTGAGAACAGCTTTAAGGTTCTGGTTACATAGTATACTGAACTCTCTATTTATTCAGCAGTAAATTAAAGCAAAACATTCACAGAAACCAAAGTATAGCATTCACAATGTTATAACATAACAGGTTATCACTAAAGTGGCCACATAGTTTTCACCACAGTGATCACATAGTTAACAAAAGATATCATTCAGTAAGTCCTTAACTCAATCACTCTTAAAAGGAAAGCCTCCTTAAGGAACACAAAGTACAAAGGTCAAAGTTCTCTACCCCTAGGTCACAGTAAATCATGATCTTCTCAGTCAGCATTCAGTACCCAAGAAGACATATTTTCATCTTGACTTGAGGCTCTCAGATTCCATGATTCCTCTTCCATAGTCCCAGTTCCTGCCTGAATCTAACCAACCATCACCTGGATTCAGAGGTACGCAGCTCTCAGTTTCTCATCCAGCTCCTCATTCAGCTCCTCAACCAGCTTCTTGTCTTGTTCCTCATCCAGTTCTGTATTGAACCTCACAGTGTCCAGTCCACCTTAAGTCCTTCACAGTTTTCATTTCTGGGATGACAAAGCTTAACAGAGCCAAAACAACATTCATACACATTACCACCACCATCAATTCACTATCTGCTTGTGAAATCAACACAGATCCACAAACAAAGTCTGAGAACTCAACACACATCATCAGTACAGCCCCAGGGCTTCTGAAACCCTCCTCCAGGACTTCTGTAAACAGACAACAAAAAAATCTCCTTTCAGGGCTTCCAGTAAGGTCCCAGAGCTTCTGTACAAAATATCACAAACAAAAATCAACATAGACAGAACAGACAAACAGAGTGCTGGGATACCACAAGTTTTCTCCTTCTCATCTCTGCCACCACAAGTGTTCTCTTCTCAGTTCTGCCCTTTCCCATCTTGGGCTTCTCCTTATATATTGTCATTAAGCCCCTCCCTATTCTGCTACTCCCTGTTGCATCAGCAACATGGATTCTCAAGTTGTGGGATTCAGAAGTTCTGTTTCTTAACAAACACTTGATATAATCATGGGCAAAGCTTAAAAGGAACTTGAACTGAAACAAGGTGCTAAATATTTAAATAGCTAAAACAAGGCATTGAGTACTTTTTTGCTTACCATTACATGTTTGTATAACTCAGTTTCCCCACCTATAAAATAAAAGAGTTGAGCTCACTTCATCCCTGCCAACTCTACATCTCCAATTCTATGCTCTCCCAAAGCATTCCATGCCACTTTTGGCCAGATCTCCATGAAGGTTTTGTTTTTGTTTTCTTTCTATCAAGCCCAATTGTGTCACTTTCTCCTAGGTCTTCCCTCTGGGACTAAGCAGACAAGGTCTTTCCACCTGTCTTCCATCTCAGTATTTAAAGATCATCATCTTTGTCTCTCCCCATCTTGACCCTGAACATCCCAGGGTCCTTCACCTACCTGTCTTATCTACTTCATAAAGATGTGCAGGGGGTGGGGGGAGGGAATCCAATGATCTGAGAACGTGAAACACCTTCTACAGCCAAGTTAATGTGATATGTGATAATGAAGATGGTAATTATGACTCTCCTTGGTATATCTTGCCAAGCCATCATTATTTCCTCTAGTGGCCCAGGAGGCAGGAAGGATGAAGGAGTTATACTAGATGGCCTCTGCAATCCTTCTGGATTTAGAGCTATGATTCTGTGATCTTCTATGTCCCAAGTCATTTCCTTCTCTATGCCTCCATTTCTTCCTCTGTAACAGGAAAAGGTTGGACTAGATGACTTCTAAGATCCCTTCTAGCATCAGATCTAGAATCCTATTGATCAGCAGGTCCTGAGAAAGCATAGATTCCATGGACACAGCCTCCAAAAACCCAAGGTCTTTTCCCCACCATATAATCAGTACTTTAGTAGAGACCTTGACAGAATCCAGCACTGAGGTACAAACTAGACCCAAGCACCTTGATCTTTCAGTGGCATTTATACCAAAGCTAAACTCAGGGGAAGAAGGGGAAAGAGATCTGAATAAGAAGGACCTTATTTTCCACCAAAAGAATATAGTCCTACTATAAAGCCCCCTACACTATCCCCAGAGAATAAGCACATAGATCTGGCACTGGAAGGGAATTCAGAAGTCTAGTCCAACTCCCTCATTTAACAAATGAGGAAACTGAACTTCATACAAATAAAATGACTTGCCCAGGATCTAGAATTCATAGTCTCTTATTTATAGAAAAGACCTCAGGGGCCTTTAGTTCAATCTCCTCACTTTATAGTATTTGTAATAATTATCAGAGGTGGAATTCAAACCCAGAGTCTCTGATCCCACCATCAGCATTCATTACACAGCCTCCATTGGGCCAATGTCACTAGGCTACAGTGGGTTGGACTCAATCTGCATGCTACATGGAAACAAAATTGAATGTGATAAAACTATGGCTTTACCACTACCCTATGTCAAAGACACTAAACCGGGAGTTAGAAGACCCAGGCTGGAATCCTCTAGCTAACTATGTGACCTTGATCAAGTCACTTCCCACTGGGTCAAAGGGCAAGTCACCCTTTGAGCCTTGGTTTGCTTACCAGTAAAGTGTAGGTGAGTGTACAGGGTTACTTTAAGGATCAGAACAGATAATACATAGAAAAAACTTTGTCAATTCTGAAGCACTGTATGAAGAAATGTCATATATTGTCTTTGTTAGCAACAGCCAAAGAACTCAGGGGACTTGGAAAGGGACTGAGTCATCAATCAGCAAAATAGTCCAAGTAATTTATTAAGTGCACGTGAGGTGTTGGGCAGTGTGCTACGCACTGGAGATACAGAGGCAAAAACAAAGCAGTCCCTGGCCTCTAGGATCCTAACAATCAGCAGGCCCTGAGAAAGCAGGGGTTCTATGGACACAACCTCCAAAAACCCAAGGTCATTTCCTCATCATGCAATCAGTACTTTGGTGGAGACCCTGACAGAATCCAGCATTGAATTACAAACTAGAACATAGCTTACATTCTAATGGGGGCGGGGAGGGTAGGCAACATATATGGATACTGTAGGCACAATGTTCAAAAATTGTTACAGGGATCATTTAGAGAGGAAATGTTCTGGCTGCTACAAGGAATTGAGACAAAGTTTTGTGTAGAAGATAAGACCAGTTTAGTTTTGGAAGGAAATTGGGGGTTTTACAAGGTAGAAATGAAGAGGAAGAGTATCCCAGACTGGGGTCAGAACAAGAAAAACCTCTATCTCAGGGACAATCCCCCTGCCTCTAGACAGTCAGAGCTATGATTAACTGGTCTAGTTGAGGGAAAGAGGGGCAATGAAAAGATGTTGGCATTTCCTCATTCTGTCTGTGTATGGTATGTGGCCATGTAGGGAACAGAGAGGGAACAGGGAAGGGCCTTTGACCCTGGGCAGCAGTAGAGCTGTGGTGGCCAACACATACACACACACACAAACACATACAGACATATACACATTTGTGCAAGCATACACATATATACACACAAATGTCTTTACTGGATATTTTTGTATTCTGTTGATATGTTTCTCATCTGTGAAAGATTAATGAAAGTGTGCCTGATTGGACCATAGACTCTTAGCCTTTAAGCATTAGAGGTCAGCTCCTCCAAGCCCATTTTATAGATGAAGAAGGGAAGAAATAAGCATTTATTAAATACCTATTATGTCCAAGCATTGTGCTAAAAGCTTTACAAATATCATCTTATTTAATCCTCACAAAATTCCTGAGAGGTAGGTGCTATTATTATTCCCATTCTATAGTTGAGGATATCAATGCAGACAGAGATTAAATAGCATGAATTTAAATTATGTAAATTGGTGCCTGAGATCAAATTTGAACTTGGATCTTCCTGACTCCAGGTCCAGCTCTCTGTGCACTTAGGCACTCACTTGCTCAAGGTCATATTGTCCACATGTACCAGAGCCAAAGTTTGAACTCAGATCTCATCACATTCTCCCCTGCTGTGTATGTTTTGTGTGTTACATTTTGGGTTCCCCTTCATATACTCTATCTTTCAGTCAGACTAAAGTTCTAGATGATTCATGAACTTGATGTTGCATCACGACTTCTGAACATTTGTATAAACTACCCCCCATATCTTTCTCCCCTCACTTCTGCCTTTCAGAAACTTTCTTCTCCTTCAAGGGGCACCTAAGATGCAGCCTCCTTCATGAAGTCTTCCCTTATCTTCCCCAGCTGCAGGTACGTGACCTCCAATTTTCCTCATGTGCATTCCTGTGTTTATACTCATCTACGTATGTGGTGGACCTACCAGGAGTACCTACATACCGAC
>CM053597.1:171719136-171732643 GCA_028646575.1 Pseudocheirus occidentalis | reverse complement strand
TACCTGTAGAAGATCTGCTGGGCAGACTAGATAGGGTGTTGCTCTTGGAATTAAGATGATCTAGGTTTCAATCCTGCCTTATATACTTACTAGCTATGTAACCCTAGGCCACTTAATCTCCCTCAGTTCCCTCATCAGTAAAATGGGGATGATTATAGAACCTATCTCATAGTGTTGTTATGAGGATCAAATGAAATGTGAGACAGTTTGCAATGCTTTAACCTTCAAAAGTCATATAAAGGTTGGCTATTGTTACTACTTAGGTGGGTGTCCTGAGATATATCTGTTGCTGCCTCTCTGATAAGTCCATCCTGAGACCATCTCCTTTCCTTAGTTTGTGCTCAAGGAAGAGGCTGTGAATGCAGCCTTGATTTAAGTTGATAGGAAAGGTCTCTGTCCCCATAATGTACTATAGATCCATGTTACATAAAGTTGTCCACATGTGGTCATTTTCCTAATCAGCAAAATCCTACTTTAAGGAATCTGACCTATGGCATCCCCTCAGAGTCACTTGATTGTGCAAGGGAGAGATGTTAATCAGTCTCTGTACTGTTGACTCTCTCCACATGGCCCAATCATATCACTGGAAGTAAATAGAGACCAGGGTCTTCTTAGAATTTTTATGATGCATTCCAAGGTTTAACCTCATTTGTCCTTAGGTGCCTCTCCACATTGAGCCCTGAGGGTCCTTGCCAAGAGAGTTGTCTTAACTCCTCCATACACCAGGATCCGGGGATCTGGGCTGTGCCAAGGTATCCTTCCAGACTCATCTTGTTGCTACCATCTGGTGGGCAAAACCCAGATAGCAGAGCTTGAACCATCATGATCCAGCAGAATATTCTGATACAGTGAGTTTTTGTTTTACTTAAAGGAGAGACCAGAAGATATTATTAAAACAACTTGAACATCTGGTTTGGGGATAAAATCATTTTTTTGCAGGGCTGCCAAACCGCAGGGCCAAGCTTACCAAGAACACTCTTTCCCCCACCCCTCCATAAAGCATAATACCAAACTGTAACAATCTATATTCTCCAAAACAAATGAAGATCGAGAGGAACCAAAGCCAGGTCTCCATGAATCAAGAGAAACTCACCTGATAAATAGAAAAGTCAGGGAAATGTGGAGTGGTTAGACTCCTTTTACAACCTGTTTTCCTAAGCCCTCTACCCCCATATGATTCAAACTTCATAAATGAAAAATAAAATCACTATGGAAAAGAAAACAAAACCAAGGGATACACATTTAAGTCTTTCCCTGTCTCCCCCAGAGTGCAAAGATTAAAAACAATGTTACAGAGGAGACAGAAAGGCAAGAAAGAATGGAATGCAGAGGGGTCCTCCAGAATATGTCCTTGCCATCTTTAGGAGGTCAATGTACAGTGTGTTCATTTGCTATATTGTGATTATTCTCAGATTATTTTGTGTTATTTTGTATCAAGACTATCTGTTGATATATTTTATTTTTATTTATTTATTTTGTGCTATGTATCTTCTCTGCCTACTAGTCAGTCAGCCCTCACTCATTAAGTGGTTGCTTCATACTAGGCACTGGTCTAAGCCAGGACAATACAAAGAAAGACATGGCAGAGACAATACTTTGTATTTAGTATCAGCAACAGTACCCAACAAAGCCCACTGCACATAATTCTTTTAAAAGGTTTTTTAAAAAATTGAATTGAATTTCGGCTTTCATCTGGGCTGACCACATGACAATAACAGCCTTGTGCTCCATTGGCAACCTTGTAATATCAAGGCACATCAAGGAATTCCACCGGTATTTTGAGTGGACCTCCTGTCACAATGGACAAGGGTTGGTAAGGATGGGTTGCAATCTTTATCAATGGAGATACTACAAACATTGATGAGTTCATAGAGCTAGTAAAACAGGAGGTTCCTGGGAGTCTGGGAACTTTAAAAAAAGGTTTTTTTAAATAACTATATTTAAATCTAATTGGTTTCCTTTGTAATCTTATATATTATCTCATACATTAAAAAAAGCAAACACATGATTCTAAAAGAGAATTCTAAGAGAATCCACAGACTTTACCAAACTTCCAAAGGGATCCGCAACACACACACACACACACACACACACACACATGCAATTAAGAACCTTGGCTGGAATATTTGAATATTTGATCTCCCTCAATGGCATGGAGAAGTCCTCAATGGCATGGATTGGGGCTGCCAGTTCTCTAATCTCATCATGGCACCACCTTCAGGGCTACTTAAACACACTCAACCAATCTGTGATCTCATCAATTTGGGTACCCCTTTCAATGCTGTAGGCCTACCCCATTCTTGCCTTCCCATCCCATATTACTCTTGTCCATTTTCTTTCTATACGTTTGTGACAGGGGAAACCCTCCTTGCTATAGTAGAAAAAATGCTGGTTCCAGGAGCCTGAATTTAATCCTGGTCCTGCCACTTGCTACCTATGTGATCTTGGGCAAGTCACTTAACCAGCATTGATTGGCCTCAGTTTACTTGTCTTTAATTAGAGAAGGTTGGACTAGCTGACCTCTTAGCTGGCCTTCCAGCTCTTACTCTATGATCCCATCATCCATCTAGACACAAGTATATACTCCTCCAAAATCTTGTTATGTGATCTTTGGGCAGCTTTGTGGAAAGAGAGACCAAGACAAAAGTCAAAGATCCATCGTTTAGGAGGTTCCATCTTAACGACAAAAGACTAAAATGCCTGCTGTTATTATTACTATTACCAACAACAAGAATAACATATACATCTTTATAGAGCACTATCATCTATCATCGATCCATCTCCATCTCCATCTCCATCTATGTATCTCTGCATCTATATTAATGCATCTCTATGCAGTCACCTCTCTCTATATCTACCCACCTAGAGTTTTAACATACAATTGTGGATGTAGAGTAAGATGGACCAATTGCTCCAATGTCTGCATGTTAAAAATCAGGATGCTGAGGCCCAGAAAGATGCCAACTTGCTCCACCATACACAGAGGTGAGACTTGGGTGTGAATCACCTGGCTCTGGGGCCTGTATCACAGCCATAACTTCCTTTTCTCACCACAGCCTTGTGAGGCAGGCAACGTAGGCATCACTAGTCCCATTTTATTGCCAAGGATACTGAAGTTAATTGGGAGTCTCAAATGAGGTCATATATGAAGCGTTCAGTGTATAAGTCACCTTACTCAGATTTAGGAAAACCTGACTTAAAATCCTGCCTTAGTCACTGGTCAGCTGTGTAATTTTGTGCAAGTCAGTTGACTTCTCTGTGACTCAGTTTCCTTAACTGTAAAATGATGGGGTTAGATGAGTTGACCTTTAAGCCAACAGTGTCAAACTCCCAGAAAATTCTCTGCAGCTATCAGAACTAGGTTACAATGGAATAGAAAATGTTTAACAAAATAAATAAAAATATAATGCAACTTAGATAATGTCAGTTTATGGTTTTCTGAGTTAATATGCACCCATAGGCTTCCATTTCAATTTGAGTTGGACACCACTGATGTAAGGTATGATGAAAAGGTCACATGGGTGAACTTGAGGAAGTCACTTAATCTCCATGGGCCTCAGTTTCTTCATCTGTAAAATGAGAGGGTTAGATTCAGCCTTTAAAGTCCCTTCTAGCTGTAAATCTCAGATCCTATGGGCCTAGGGGTGAACTGATTAACTCAGGATTGCCTAGTTGGGAGGTTCCAGAGCCAGGAGTTTCAACCAAGTCTTCCAAATCCAAGTCTGGCACTCACTTCACTTTAGCAAGTGTTTTGCAATGAGCCTTTAATTCTAGAGACTATTAATCTAGCACCAGCAATAAATCAATCCATCAATCAACAAATATTTATAAAGCACCTGCTGTGTGCTAGGCACTTGCTAGGAGCTAGAGACAAAAAGACAATACCCAGAACTTAGCAAAAGATAGACACATGGTAGTCCTTGGAAGCAAGAAAATCAGGTCCTTATTTTTCTTAAAATTTGCAATTTAGCCTGGATGGTGAAGACAAGCCCTCCTACTCCTTGCATATTTTCACTTTACTCCCAAGTGGGAAAATATTCCTGCCTGTGGGGGAGGACAGACATGGAGACAGGGGAACTAGGTTCCTTAGGATATCTGCTCTCTGCCTATGTGGGGTTACACCATTTGCCCACCTGATGCAAGCAAGGGCTGAGAAGGTACCTTGATGTGCCAACTAGATAATGCTATTTTTTGCATCCAATAATACTTTGCCAGGGGAAGTCAGCTATAAACAGCTTTTTCAGCTGAAGCTCCAGGACTCCTACCAGGATTGACTCAGCTGTTATTTTGTCCAAGGTACATAAAGTGAGTTTACAAAGTCTGGGTCTTTCAGATAAAGTTTTGAAAGCAAGGGCCCCATTCTGCAATGGGCAGACATCAAAGATCTCCTGGGGCTTTGACAGAGAGTTGGCAAATGGCCTGTGTCCTTGGTTCACTCCAAGGCTGTATGGTCCATGGGCACTGGAAACTCACCAGACAGGAGGCCTCAACTGCAATGCTCTGGAGTGAGCAGACATGTCCATGGAAGGAGGCACACAGGAAGAGGACAGGGGTATAGTCTGGTTTAAGAGTCGGGAGGAGTCCTGGGTTCTAGTCCAGCTAAGTCATCAAAGATCTGTGTGGCATTGGCCATGTGGTTTTCTGTCCTTGAATTTCACTTTCCTCTCTTGTAAAATGGGTCTGATAACACCTCTCTACTGAATCACAAGGTGGGTAGGAGTCTCAAATGAGATACCGGGAGAAAGTTGCTATGTTTGTGAGCAGGAATTCTGTCCATTCATTGTATTTTCATCCCCATACTTAGCACAGTATCTAGTAGGCACTTAATAAGTGATTGTTGATGCATTGATTGGTTGTGATATTGTTCAATTGACTTCTTAGAATGAGTATTTGGGTGGGATAGTTAAATAGAAAGACAGAATTAGATACTTCAGGTATAGGTGTATGAACTTCAGTGTTGTAATGCCAAGAGCACCTAGCTGGAGTGGAAGTGGGGAAAGTGTTAAGGGAAGCGAATTCTCAACTTAGGTCTACTTCTGAGTGACTTTGAGCTATCTTTGAACCTCAGTCTCCTAATCTGTTGAATGAGTAGGTTAAAATCTTGCCTTCTTGACTTACTAGCTATATGACCTTGGGTAGGCTCATTTACCTGTCTGGGTCTCAGTGTCCTCATCCAGAAAATGAGGGAACTGAGCTAGCTGATCTTCAATATCTCTTCCAGTCATTTTACTATATATCCTAGTGTTACTCTTAACAGGGGGATACTGGCAAACATTTAACAACAATGACAAAAAAAAGTGTGCAAGACATTTCCTCCATCACTTCCTTAAATCATCAAAGAAATAAATCAAGCCCTGAGATTTGTAGCTATTTGTTCTTTTCTGAGGTGTAAATGATCCCACTGAAAATTTTAACAACTGGCTTTGTGAGCTGGTTTGAGCTGTCCCTGTCTGGGACAGGGCCTGTCTGATCTTGCCTCTGATGTTCTACAGTCCAAATTCCCTTGAACTCTACCATTCTGTGACCTTTGGCCCAAGGGTTCTTTTAACTCTTGACATCCTATCTTAAAGTCCTGTGTTTGAAGGTCTTCTTCAGTTCAGACATTCCATGTTCTAAGGATCTTTCTGACTTTGCCATTTTATGTTCTAAGATCTTTACCAGCTCTGACATTCTGGATTTTGTTTTCTTCTGTGATTCATAATGTCTGTCTCTGAATGACCTCAATCTTCATCTACTATATAGGAAAAATCATAGCCTAATCTTACTGGCCTGATATAGTGCTCTTTTGTGTACTTTGGCCTTTCGCCTTTCCCTTCCCCCCAGTCAATGGAGAAATGCATATATATGTCTATTTTGACTGTGAACATTGAAGTTAACACTGCCTGAAGCTAAAACAAACAAGATTTTGGCATCCAGCCCAATTTTAGTCAAGTAGTAGAGGTACTGATTGCTAACACAGCAGAACCCTGCTATGTTAGCATCTTTTCATGTACCCATCACATATTAGGGCATAGCACCAAAAAATATAGAGCTGGAAGGAACCTTAGTCATCCAACCATCTCATTTTAAGCTTAGAAATCAAGGCCCACAGAATATGGGCTGGTGGCTTGGCCAAGGTCACATAGGGGACCAAGCTGAGATCTAAACTCAGATCCTTTGTGATTGTGATCTGCATTGTGATCCTGGTAAAGTGAAGCTCCCTCAAACATCCCAATGAGAATATTAATACTTAAATTCCCTAGGTTTTGGTTGGCTTCTAGATGAGACATTCTTTTTTTTTTTTTTTTTTTTGCTTTTTTGGAGGGCAGTTGGGGTTAAGTGACTTGCCCAAGGTCACACGGCTAGTTTTTTTGTGTTAAGTGTCTGAGGCCGGATTTGAACTCAGGTACTCCTGACTCCAGGGCCGGTGCTCTACTCACTGTGCCACCTAGCCGCCCTAAATGAGATATTCTGTTTCCCTCATTGCCTACTTAGTTCTCCATAACAATCCCTACACACATCTTAGTGCCCAATTTCCCCACTAAAATCATTGTTCCAGTAGAATATAAGCTCGTTGAGGGCTGGGGAGTGTCCCACTTTTCCCCCTTATATCCATATCATCTAGCACAATATAGACAGAGCTTAGTAATGCTCACTGATTGATTCTTTATGTTTTAGAGATTTAATTGCAGCAACTCATAAAGTTTTGCGTTGCAAAGGACTTTGGAAATTAGCTAGTCCATCTCCCCCTACCCACCTCCATTTTACAGATGAGGAAACTGATGAAAAGACAGGGGAAGTCATCTAACTGCCCAGAGTTATCTGCTACATTACAGTGTATCCTTCAACAAGGCTAATAAAAGGAGCGTATTCCAACTCAGTTTGACACATCAGCATGATTCTCTTCCTCATAACTAACATTTACAAAGCATTTAAAGATTGCAAAATGTTTGCATGTATTTTCCTATTTGAACCTCAAAATAAACCTGCCATTAACTCCATTTTAGAGGAAACTGAGGCAACTCTTAAGCAACTTATTCAAGGCCACCCAGCTAGTAAATGTCTGAGGTATAATGTGATCTCAACTCTTCCTAATTCCAATTCTGATGACCTAATCGATACAGAATAGTGTTTCTGTTATCAACATTAATAAATAAAGTACAATCCCAGTTAACTTCTACAAGCATTTAAATTCCTACTATGTCCACACACTGTTCTTCATTCAAAGGACTTTTGTCTTTTTCCTGGACTAGTCTTTGCGGATGAGGAAACGGAGGGCCAGAGAAGTTAAATGACTGTCCTAAGATCATGCAATCATCAGAGGAAGGATTTGAACTCAGGTTCTCTGATTTGAGAGCCAATGTTCTGTTGAAAGGGTAGGGGTACTGGTGACAGAGCTGGGGACTCTAGATATGACAGTGCTTTGAGGAGAAAGCATACCCTAATACAATGTTATTATTTCCTATAAATTTTGGAACTCTGGGAAAAACTCTAATCAAATTATCCTTGTTACCATTCTGACTGAATCAGATGATTCCAAATGTCCTTTTTGGCTACAAATCTGATCATCAAAGATGATGGAATCATGGAGCTAGGGCTGGAAGAAATGTCTGAGACCATGTTGTCATTTCCACCCTTCTCCCCTCCATTTTATAGGGGAGGAAACTGAGGCCCAGGAGATGAAGTGACTTACTCAAGGTCACTTAGTAATTAAGTGGAAGAGCTAGAATTTCTTCTTAGGATCTGAACTCCAAGAATCTTTCTGCTGCACCACATGGCCTTTTTTGGGGCATCTCACTTCCCCTTCTCTAACATGAAGAGGTTAGACTAGGTGGCCTCAGAGGCCCTTTCCAGTCCTGACACTCTTTCTTTCCAAGTGTGTTGCTGTTTCTCAAAATTACCTCCAACTTCTTACATCTTCATCAAACATTTCCATGTACATGTCCTTTCTCATTGACTCCTGGAGCTTTCTGTTCCCCTGTGAGAAGTCTGGAGAAAGACTTTACAATTCCCTCTGGGCTTGTTCTTGGGTTACTTCACTGAAAGCAGCTAAAAGTGAAGATTGTTTATGAGGTCCCTTCCAAAGTGTTTTCACTCTGGAGATGGCGGTGGTGGTCTGGTACTTCTAAAAACATGAGAGGGAAAGAGGGAGGAAGGGAGAGAAAGAGGGAGAGGGAGAGAGAGACAGAGAGAGGAGACACAGAGGGCCAGAGAAAGATAAACAAACAGAAACAGAGATGAAGAGAAAGAGACAGACAGGCAGAAAGACAGAGAGAGGCAGAGATAGAAAAACAGAGAGAAAGAGACAGAGAGACAAAAAGGCAGAGGGTCAAAGACAGAGTGACAGAGACAGAGCAAAAGAGAGAGACAGAGAGGAGAGGAGAAAAGAGAAAGGGAGACAAAGGGAGAAAGAGAGAGACAAAGATAGGTCCTGAAGCAGATCTCCACATCCTCTGAGACCTCAAGTTGGAGAATTTCTCTCTGGAAATGAGTTCTCCTTCATGTGGCTGGCTTACTAGAACACTCTATTCCCCAGGCTTTCTGGTTCACTGAGGTGTTACTGTATTCAGAGCAGCAGCTGCCAAGATCTTCCTCTCTGAATATGAAGAATTACAATCTGTAGGATAACTTTGTATTTTCACTTTGGGGAAAGGAATCCCCAAATGTTATTCAAACATCCTAGTGGTCTTCTGTAAATGCAATCTTAGAGATTCCGAGTTGGGTGGGATCACAGGCTTAGAGCTAAGGTTTCCTTGCTTGTAATACATTGGGGGTAGGGGTAGGGTGGGGGTGAGGAAGGGGGATTCGATGACCTCTGAGGTCCCTTCTGGTTTTAGAACTATGGTCCTGTGACCTTATGATTCTATAACCCTTTTATTATAGGATGGGAAACCAGAAAGGACCTTTGTGATCATCTAATTCAAAGAGCTGTAACAAGTGGAGTGTGATTAAGGCTTTTCCTAGGGTGTAGAAGTTTATAAAATACTACCTGGGCACATTCCTGGGCATATTTCCTTCTCCTAGTGCTAGCATACCTAGAATCCTAAAAGTTGGAGTCCTGAGTTCAAATCCTAGGTTTTCCAGTTAATAACTGTGTGAACTTAAGTCTCTTCCTTTTCTTGAGACTCTGTTTCACCATCTGTAAAAATAATGTGATAGATAAAATGCCCCTCAGGTCTCCTTTAGTTTTCACTCCCATGATCCCAGCCAGCCTCTTCCCCCAACATAGACTGTCCCTCCCTCTGCCTCCTTCCCCTCACCAGTGGAGTTAGTGTTATCTTAGGATTCAGAGGATCTCAATTCAAATCTTACCTTGATGAGGGAAATCATGTCAAAGTTCATCAAGTCCAACCCTCTCTCATTGATGACTTACCCAATATCACACAGCAAGTATGTTTGAGGCAATGTTTGAATCTGGGTTTTCTGACTCCAAGTCCAGAGTTCTGTTCACTGTACAACACTGTCTCTTAGAGCCTAGCTAATCCAACCCATTTGCTGTTGTTCAGTCATTTTTCAGCTGTGTTGGACTCTTAGTGACCATATTTGAGGTTTTCTTGGCAGAGATACTCAAGTGGTTTGCCATTCCTCCTTCAGCTCAATTTACACATGAAGAAACTGAGGCAAATCAGGTTAAGTGGCTTGCCCAAGGTCATACAGCTAGTAAGTGTCTGTTATGGGAATCTGAAGATCTTCCATGCCCCTAGGCCCTTTGATAGGCTTAAGTGACTCTGAGAACCTTCCCTGATTTGAAAATATTCTCTGCCACCTAATAGGCTGAATGTGGTCACATGGAGCCTGTGGCAGGAAACTTGTTTTTCAGGAACACCCATACCTTGTTACTTTGTGATTAAGCAGTTGGTCAAGAGGGTTGTGACATTCTCTGATCCAGGAGAAGGCTCTATATACTCTGATGTGAGTTTTGCTTTGGGGCTCATTTTGGAAGGAGTTGTGTGATTTAGCCAGATGAGAGACTGTGGGAAGCCATTGAGCCCCCCGGCTTTGAAAACCCAGATGTTGGAGCTTCCCTCTCTGGTAACTAACTAGGTATGAATGTAATGGTCAGATGGCTGGAAGTCCTGTCTGTCAATCTGTTTTTTTGTCTGCTTGTAACTTCTGCTTGTAACTTTTGTTTGTGTTCCGTTTGTATTCTCTGAAGTTCAGGGTGTTGACTTTTTCCCCTAAACTAGGTAAATGATAGATGTTTGATTGATTAACGTAAGATTGTTAACCCATTTTGAGTTGCTTTCCTTTAGAAAAGCAGATCTAAGAACCTGTGCTAGCAGCTATCCTGGGTATGCTAGGGTGCTTGCTGATACAGAGTTTGAGGCAGGATTTGAACTCAGGTCTTCCTGACTCCAACCCTGGTTCTCTCTCCACAGCACAACCTAGCTGCGCCAAACTTGAAAAAAAAACTTTCACCTAGCCTCTGCTTGAAGATCCTTGGTGAAGGGAAATCCACAGCCTTTTGATACCGCTCATTACTTTAGGAAGCACTCATGGCACCTTGTTTTATCCTCTGGGGCCAGGCAGAAGAGGTATAAGCCCTCTTCTGTGGGATAGCCCTGCACATTCTTGGAGATCACTCATGGAGTATGTGGAGAATTATGTGACTGGATCTAATATGCTGGGCAAATGATGAAGAGCCACTTTGAGAAAACCAAAATCCCATCTTTGACACTATCTGTGTGATTTTGAACAAGTCACTGAAACTCCCTGGAACTCAGTTGCCTCCTCTGTCAAATTATGTTTTCTGAGATCCTTTCCAGCCCTACCTCTATGAGCCTATGATCTTATGTGCTTCCCTGAGTCTTCTCTTTTCCTGACTCAATATCTTCAGCTCCTTGCATCTGATCCCAATATGGTATACACCTGAGGGCTGCCATCAGAAACAGCCTGATGGAGTAGTTAGAATCCTGGAGTCAAGAAGACCTGGGTTTGAATCCAGCCTTAGAAACTTGCTTTTTGTGTGAGTCCAGGCAAATCACTATCTCACTGAGCCTCAGTTTCCCTGCTCTAAAATGAGAGGCTCAGAGTAAAGCTGCTCTGAGGGCCCTTCCAGCTCTAAATCCATGATTCACAATAACCAAGCATGATTCCAGAGGATCTATGATGAAGTGTGCTACCTCCCCACAACTGGCCAGAGTGGTGACAGACTCAGGGTACAGACTGTGACACAGGATTTGGACATGCACAACAGGGGGATTTGCTTTTCTTGGCTATGTATATTTGTTACAAGGCTCTTCTTTTTTCTCTTTCAGTGGTGGGAGTGGGTGGGAAAGAGAGAAAAACAAATGCTTATTAATAGATTTTTCTTAACTGAAAAAATAATTGAAAATAAAATGATATAATTCTATTTGCTTTTGTTTGCACATTATCCAGTGTATCAGCATCTTTCCAAACATTGAGAACCCCAAACAATATTGCTGCACTTTACCCATTCATTACTATTTGACCACACAGAGGACAGTGAGGTGGACAGAGCACTGGGCTGGGCATCAGGAAGACCTGAATTCAAATCTAGCCTCAGACACTTACTAGCTGTGTGACCCTGGACAAGTCACTTAATCTCATTGGCATGAGTTTCCTCTACTTAAATGAAAATAATAATAGTACCTTCCTCACAAAGGTGTTGTAAGGATCAAATGAAGTTCCTGGCACATAATAGGTGCTTAATAAATTCTTATTCCTTCCTCTTACCCTCCACAGGGGGTAAATGGAAGTTTAGGCAGTCAAGGAGCTCTTCTAGGATTCTCTGTCATTTTCTTTCAGGCCAATTTTTGGTCTTATTGAGGAGGCACCAGCTTTGCTGGAAAGAACGGTGTAGAGTCAGGAAACTCAAGTCTTGACTCCATCTTCAAGGATTTTGTGCTTGTGAGCACACCTCTTGAGCTTTCTCTATGTCCCTTTTATCATCTATAAAGCAGGAACAGTAATTTCTGTCCTCCTCATTACCTGTCTCATTGCCATAGTATGGATGACCCCTTCTCTCTCTCTCTTTCCAGATGCGCTTCATGCGTTGTCTTCTCCAATCAGAAAGTAAGAGCCTTGGGGGCAGGGACTATCTTGCTTGCTATTATTTATATCCTCAGGACTCTAGGTACTTTATAAGTGGGCTAGTACTTTCTCTATCCCTCCCTCCTCCCCTCTCATCTCTCTCTCTGTCTCTTTGTGTCTCTGTCTCTCTCCTCTTAGTCTCTTTCTGTCTTCTTCTCTCTGTCTCTCTGTTTCTCTCATTACATTCTAGCTACCTCTATCTCCATTTATCTGGAAATTGTCTATCTCTAGATGTCTTTTTATCTGTCTATAGCTATCATTCTATTTGTCTGTCTGTACATCCTCCTTACCTCACAGTGCTGCAGAAAGGCTCAGGTTTAGTATCAGGCATATTGATCTGGCTACAGCTAAGTTTCCAGAGACTCTAAGAAAGTCTTCTCCAGAGAAGAAGCCTGGTGTTTTCATCAACTCAAAGAGAATCTCAGTAACAGTCCTTTCTTAGGATGATAGAATCATATGCTTTAGACCCTAAACAGAGCTTAGAGGCCATCTAGTTTATCTGTTCATTTCACATATTAAGAAACTGAGGCGGAGGCAGAGCCAAGATGGCGGCATAGAAGCAGCAAAGTTTCGCAGCTCCCACACAGCCACCCAAATACCCAAAAATATGACTCTAAACAAATTTTAGGGCTCCCAAACTCACAAAAATATAGAAAACACATCTAGGGCTCATCGTGTCGGGCTGGGAGCTAAGGCCAGCCCAGCCTGAAACCAAAACCTTGGCAAGGTCCAAGGGTGGTCTGGAGGAGCCAAGCGGCAGTGTGAGTCTATCCCGGAGAGCAGATCTACAGCACCTGAAGCAATCTCCACATCTATTAAGCCAGGAAAAAGAATGATTAGAGAAAGGTCAGTGAAAGTGAAGCTTTCAAGCTAAATTTGGGGAAGGTAAAGCAGTTTGGCCGATCTGCCCCCAGGTCAAGGAAGCAGTGGAGGAAGGGCAGGATCTGCTACAACTGGCAGCTGCCTCCACTGGGCTGCTTCAGAGCTCCTGGCCTGCTGACCCGCAGGAGGGCTGAGATGATTGATCAGGGCCAAGGGCTCTTGTGTTGAGCAGCCTGGATCCGGATCGTGGTCTTGGGTGGTGGTCCTAGGGTCCGCTTTCAGCAAGCCAAACCTGGTGGGGGCTGCAGCACTCCCCTAATAGCTATGGCAGCTGTGAAAACCCCAGCAATTTGGGTCAAAGCTTTTCCCCCCTGGAAGCAGAGTTTCACAGACCTAAAAAAATCAACCAATTAATTGACTGGCCAACATGAGCAAAACAAAGCAAAAAAAGAACAGCAATACAACTCTAGAATCCTTTTTTGTGGACAAAAAGGATCAAAGCATGGAATGGGAGGAAGACAACACAGTCAGAACTCCCACACCAAATGCTTCCAAGAAACATGAAGATTGCCTACAAACTACAGATCAACTGAAAAAGGACTTTGAAAAACAAATAGGAGAAGAGGAAAACTGGGAAGAGAAATGAGAATGA
>CM053597.1:171662918-171712272 GCA_028646575.1 Pseudocheirus occidentalis | reverse complement strand
GGCAAAATAGAACCTGAAAGAATTCACTGATCACCTCTTGGAAAAGATACCCAAAAGAAAACTCCTAGAAATGTTATAGCCAGTGGGATTGCTGTTTTGGAGGAGGGGGGGAAAGACGGGGAGAAAATTTGTAACTCAAAATTTTGTGGAAATCAATGATGTAAACTAAAAATAAACAAAAGTCAATTTAAAAAAAGAAAATTTGACATTCATACACAAGACTCAAGAGAAGCATGAAAAGGTAAACAGGAAAGAGAAATCATAAGAGACTGAATAAAGTTCAACTGTTTATATTCCTAGATGGGAATCATACATATATGATGTATGCAACTAATAATATTTTATTGTCATTAGGACAGTTAAAAGGGATTCATATAGACAGATGGCATGTGTGTGAGTCAATCATGCTGGAATGACAAAAAAATGAAGGGATGAGAAAGAGGTATACATTGAAAGAATGAGGAAGGTAGAGGTAGAAGAGGAAAATTTTATCACATAAAAGAGGTTTTCAAGGAAAAGATTTTATAGTGGAGGGGTGTAATGAAAGGTGCCAGGAACTCCTTGAACCTGACTTTCACTGGAATTGGTTCAAAGTGGGAAGTATATGTAAGGGACTGAGTCAAATTTATAAAAAAAAAGGAGTCATTTCCCAATTGATAAAAGGTCAAAAGATATAAACAGGCAGTTTTCAGAAGAAGAAATCAAAGCTATCTACAGTCGTATAAAAATGCTCTAAATCACTATTGATTAAAGAAATTCACATTAAAACAACTCTGACACTTTATACCTATCAGAAATGACAAATGCTAAAATGGATGAAAGAAAAATGGGTGTACTGATAAATTTTTGGTTGCATAGTAAACTGTCCCATTCATTCTGGAAAACAATTTGAAACTATGTCCAAGGGCTGTCAAACTGTACATACCCTTTGATCCAGCAATACCACTCCTAGGTCTGTACTCACTGATATTGAAGAAAAGAAAAAGGACCTGTATGCACCAAAATATTGATAGTGACTCTTTTTTGTAGTGGCAAAGAAGTCAAAATTGAAGGGATACTAATCAATTAGGGAATGGTTGAACAACTTGTGGCATACAATCGTGATGGAATACTACTATGCTATGAGAAATGACAAGAAGAATAATTTCAGAAAGAAAGCATGGCAGCTTCTATATGAACTGATGCAAAGTCAAGCGAGCAGAACTAGGAGATCATTGTGCATAGTAATAGCAATATTGTAATAACAACCAAGTGTAAAAGACTTGGCTACTCTGATTAAAACAACGGTCCAAGACAATTCCAAAGAAAAATTGCTACCCTCCACTCCAGCAAGAGAACTGAGAAAGTTTTAAGTTCAAACTGAAGTATATTTTTTTGCATTATTGCAAATCTGGAAATATATTTTGCATTATTTCACATGTGCAATCAATATCATTTTGCTTGCCTTCTCAGTGGGTAGGAGATGGATGGGAAGGAGGGAGAGAATTTGAAACTTAAAATGTAAAAAGAAAAGTATGACAAAATGAATAAATAATTTTTAAAAATCCTTTGCTTGCTTCAGCCCACCTCTCCAACCTAACTTCATGTAACTATATTTCTCATACTCTATCTTGGGACAATAGAGAGAGCAGT
Organism: Pseudocheirus occidentalis; assembly: GCA_028646575.1. NCBI lineage: Eukaryota > Metazoa > Chordata > Mammalia > Diprotodontia > Pseudocheiridae > Pseudocheirus > Pseudocheirus occidentalis. Next base: position 171,710,640 of record CM053597.1, on the reverse strand, counting down.
AGACCAAGAGTCAGAAAGCCTTAAGTTCAACATTTGCCTCTTTTATTAGTCATAGACAAGTCAGCCATCCTCTCCAAGCTTCAGTTTCTTCACCTATAAAATGGAATAATAATATCTTTCATATATACCTCTCTAAGCTGTTAGGAAGCTCAAACGAGATAATAAGTATAAGGCTTTAGAGCCCTAAATAAATGGTGGTTATTATTATTCCAACCAAACTAGGCTAAAAGTTTTCTATTTCCTGATCTTGACCCAGCAGTCTTTTTGCTATATCTAGAACACACTCCATCTCTACCTATTGATACCTTGAAGAGAGGTAATGTGGTATAGTGGATAAAGGCTGGCTTTAGGTCAGAAAGACACTTGGCTCTAGTCATTCTGTTGACCCATCCTGGCTGCATGACCCAGGGCAGATCACTGGCCCTCTCAGCACTCTAGGGAGGTCTCCAAAACTGAAATATGCAGAGAAAGCATGAACATCTTTGGGAGAGGAAGTTTCCCCATCTATGAGTTCACTAGATCAAAGGAATCACAGGACCAATCCCTACCACCAAGTTATGGGGCAAGTCCTGTGGCTGGCTCTATCATTTATACCATGAAATTTCTCTTGATGATTTTAGGTCAGGCCAAGTGCTCTCAGAGGAAGTTACTGTATTATTGTGTCAGTTCTTAGTGGCTAGTAGATAGAATGCCAGACACATCAGCTGTTGCTATATGTAGCGCTTATATCTGGGACATAGTAACTTCTAGCAGGGAATGATGGAAATGTTTCTTGACCCTACTGATTTCATATCTTTCTCAGTACAGTAATAAAAATTAGGTGCATTATGGGAATCTTTTGCCTATTTCAAGAATAGTCAGTGTCCTTACATGTCTCCATCTGTCAGGGCTGAAGCCAAAGAAGTTATTCATCCATCCCAGTGGGCTTGTTTCCCTTCTCACCATGGAAGTCACATCCTGATCAAAGGTAGTCAATGGTTCTGTCCCATCAAGACTCCTGGAAATCATTCTAGCTAGAGATGTGTTTCTCTCCTATAGTGTTAATTAAACAAAGGTAGAGAGGAAAGGAAAATAAATCATTCATGCACCAGACACTGTGCTAAGTGCTTTATAAATATTCAACAAAACTTGAATTGGGAGATATCATCGATGTTCCAAGATAATCATTCATTTGATCAAGAAGCATGTAAGTGCTGTGTGCCAAGTACTATGTTATTGTTTGGTCATTCTGTGGTTGCATCTGACTCTTTGTGACCACATTTGGGGTTTTCTTAGCAAAGGTATTGGAGTGGCCATTTCTTCCTCCAGCTCATTTGACAAATGAGGAAACTGAGGCAAACAGGGTTGAGTTACTTGCCCAGGGTCACACAGCTTGGAACTTCCTGAGGCCAGATTTGGACGAGTATTGAGTATTTTTGATTCCAAGCCTGGTGCTCTAGTCACTGCACCACCTAGTTGTCCCTACTAGAGATACAATTAATAATAATAATAATTAGCATTTATGTAGAACTTTTAAGTTTTTGAGGAATTTTACATAAGTGATCTCATTTGGTCTTCATAACAACACTGGGGGGTGGTAAGTGCTATTATTACCTTCATTTTACAATTGAGGAAACTGAGGCAAAGAGAAGTTAAATGAGTTGTCTAGAGTCACATAACTAGTGTCTGAGGCAGGATTTGAACTCAGTTCAAGAACAGCATTCTATCCATTGCACTACCTAACTCCCCTAAGATAAAGCAAAATCATCCTTGCCCATCACTAGAGCTAAAAGGACCCAGGATAATATCTGGGTACCCTCACTACATATTTAATAAGTATCATGTACCTAGCAGAGGAAAGGGAATGGAGCAAGCATTTATTTATGCTTATTTTAGATAGATAGATAGATAGATAGATAGATAGCATTTATTAATTTATGTAATTTATTAATATATGCCAAGTATTATGCTAGGTGCTTTATAAATTTCTCATTTGATCCTTAAAACAATCCTGTGAGGTAGGCGCTATTGTGATCTCCATTTTATCATTGAGAAAATTGAGGCAGACAGACTTGCCCATTACTTGTAAGCGTCTGAGACTGGATCTGAACTCAGATCTTCCTCACTCCAGGTACTTGTGCTCCATCTACTGTGCCACACGGCTACCCCAGCAGGAACAAAGCCAGAAACAGTCTCTGCTTTTAAGGAGCACCCATTAGCACCATTTATATCAATATTAAAAAGATGGACCCCTAGAAATTCCCGCTTAGTTTCTCTATTGGATTTGAACAGGGGCAGATGACTGGGAAGGGGAGGAGGGAGGGCCTGGGGAAATTTTAAGCTTGTGAGATTTAAAGCCAGAAAGGACCTCAGAGACCCAGACTGTCATGTAGAACAGAGGTCAAAGGAGCCCAAAGCTGAAACCCACCCTGCTGCTTGCTCCTTATGTGACCTTGGACAAGCCATTTCACTTCTTGGCTTCAGTTTCTCCATCTATAAAATGGGGATGGGGTGGACTAGATGACCTTCTATAGTCTCTTTAGCTTCTAGATGATTGATCCCATGGCCTAGTCCAGCCACCCCATTTTACAGATGAGGGAACTGAGGCCCAGAGAGGTATATACCAGAGAGGGTATTCCCCTCTGTCCACAAAAAAAAAATACTTGTATATTTCTCCCAGTGAAATGTAAGCTTCTTGAGGACAAAAGGCATTTTGGTTTTGTCTTTATATCACTCTTCCCCCAACCTAGCCCAGTGCTCAGAATGCTGCCTAATTAATGCTTGTTAAATTGACTTGAATGGTTTTCCCAGTATTCTACAGGTAGCAGCTGGAATAGCTCAATTCAACCCCAAGACTGCTACCTCTTGGCCAGGGGTTAGCTCTTCATTGTTTTTTGTATCACGGAGCTCTTTGGCAGTCTGGTGAAGCCTGTGAGTCCCTTCTCAGAATAATATTTTTAATGATGTACAATAAAATGCAGAAGATTACAAAGGAAAGAAATTATTTTGAAATACATTTTGTAAAAAATATATTTTTAAAAATCAAGCTCACAGGAGCCCTAATTTAGAACCTCTGAGCACATTCAGTTTTCTGTTATACCACCTGTCTTGGTCTCTAGTTTTGGTCTCTAGTACTAGGAACCTAGCTTGGCTCCTAATTTGAATGATCCCTAGTGAGACTGTTGAGGAAGAAGGTCCATGGGTTGATGACTACTTCCCTTCAGATTGCTGGGGAATTTTAGAAACCTAAGTAGGGAAATGAGGAAATGGGGAAACAAGTCTGAACTTGTGAGTGTGCCCACAACTGCTCCCCTGAGGGTGTCTGGAAGAACTAAACTCAGAGGAAATTCATGCTTCTCCTGAAGGGGGAGGGAAGGGGGAATAGGCAGGTGGGGTCCTGGAAACTACCCCTGACCTAAGCCACTTTGAGGGTGCTTAAGGTCACCCAAAGAGTCTCCCTAGAGTTCACTGGGGAGATAGTGGGAACTCAATGGTCAACATTTGACCACAGGTGCCCTAACGGACTTGAGGCCCATGGCTTATTGCCTCGTATTCCAGGAAATTTGAAGGCCCCCTGGGCTCAGCCAACTTTGGACATAAATGTCCCCAAATCAGCAAATAAATTCTGTAAGGGGGCCAAGGCAACAGCAGCAGCAGTTACTTCTGAGAATCTAATGGGGTAAAAAAGGAATGTACACAGTGATTTACCAATTCTCCTTTCTGCAAGAGGTTGGCCTGAAACTGAATTGAAACTCCAGTTTAGAGGATTTTAATATTATAGATATAGAAAGAGGCAGCTCAGATTTCTGGACAAAGAGATGTTCTCAGCGTCTAGAACAGCAGTTCTCAACCCATGGTTTTCGACCCCTTTGGGGGTTGAATGACCCTTTCACAGGGGTGACAGGGGTTGCCTAAAATCATTGGAAAATACCTATTTCCAATGGTCTTAGGAACCAAGACACAGCTCCTTTATCCATCTCCATGTGAATCCACCCACATGCCAATACACCCAAGGGTCGAGGCATTAAGAAGGTTGAGAACCACTGGTCTAGAAGATCTGGGGTTGAGTACAACCTCTAACACATAGTGGAAGTGTGAACTTGGGTAAGTCACAAATCACTTACATTTTCACTGAAGGGCAGTTATCTGGGACTCTATTTGAAAAAAAAAAGGTTCTGATCTCCATTGGCAAAAGGGAGTTCCTCCCTGGGAACTTCTTGAAATCACAGGCCCAGTGTGTGTGTTGCGGGTGGGAGTGAGGCGAGATAAAGAGACAGACAGAGATGAAAAGACAGGGAAATCACAGGCAGGGTCAGTAAATAGACAGAGAGAGACAGAGACAAAGAAATCACAGGCTCATTAAAAAATCAATAAACTGTATAGATTTCTCTATAACTACGGATCTCTTTCTGCACATATGTATGTGTGGAGGACATATCTATGTACATATACATAAAATAAATCCAAGGTAAATTAGAGGAGTTGGACTCTGGAAGTGAAAGAGCGAAGATGAGTAAAGAGTGAAAGCCTGCTAAGCTACAAGGACTGCAAAGACATGTGCAGTGGATAGATGGTATCATGGAGACAACAAATGTGCTTGAAGAGACTTCAGGAAGTCGTGGAGGATAGAAGGGCCTGGTGTGCCGTGGTCTTCAGGTCCTCAGCAATGGCAAGGGTAGACTGTACATCTGTCTGTCCAAGGACCTGCCTAGCGAAATCCAGAGAAGTTGAAAATCCAGGGCAATGAATGTTTTACTTCTAACAGCTCTCAAGGACCACTCTCTAAAGCTGGAGTGGTTCTGGGCAGCACACATAAGGAAGAGGCCACATCACCCAAATCACTGACCCTTGACATAAGGAAATAAAGAGCTAGTTAACAGCCTCAATTTTCCACTTCAATATTTGTTATTGAGTCATTTTTTCAGTCATGTCTGACTCGTTTGGAGTTTTCTTGGCAGAGATACTGGAGTGGTTTGCCATTTCCTTCTCCAGTTCATTTTACAGATGAGGAAACTGAGGCAAAGAGGGTTAAGTGACCTGCCCAGGGCCACACAGCTAGTGTCTTACGTCAAGGTTAATTCCTCCAAAATAGCTGACAGATGATATTGAAGAGGTTTTCCTTCATGCTTTCCAACTTTCTAGCCATATGAAAAAAAATAAATGAACTGGGAAAGAAAAAATTATTTTAAAAAATCAGACCTATGTTTTCATTGGGGTGAGGAACTTAGAAACACATTCTTAGAGAACTTCCTGGAGCACTGAGATGTTAAAGGACTTGTCCAGGGTCATGCAACCCAGGTTTCCCAGCTCCCAGACATACTTTCTCTCTACTCCCCATACTGCTTCTCAGAGGGGATACTACATGAATATTATTTCCTAGCCACCCTTACAACTCCAGACATTCCTGTTTCTCACAGTGTTATAGATACAGAGTTGGACAGATCCTTAGAGAAACAACAGGAAGCCCTGGCCTTGAAGTCAGAGAGTATTGAGTTCAGATCTATCTCTGACTATAAAAACAAAAGTTCTGTAAGCCTAGGCAAGTCACAACTTCTGAGTTTCCATTTCCACATCTGTAAAATGGGGATTATAACAGCACTAACTCATGGAGTGGTATCAGCATCAAACTAGATAGACTTTTAACTGTTATTAGTAGAGACCACAGAGTTCAAATAATTCATTTTATCATTTATTGGAGGCAATTGGAGTTAAGTGACTCACCCAGGGTCACACAGCTAATAAGTATCTGAGATCAATTTTGAACTCAGGTCTTCCTGACTCTAGGGCTGATGCTGTATCCACTATGCTGCCTCTAAAATAATTCATTTAAATGAGTTGAATTTGAATTTAAATTCAATTCATTTAAAATAAATTTATTTAAAAAGTCATAAGATCACAGATCTAGAGGAGGAAGGGTCCTTGAGTTTACCTAGACCAGCCCCCACATTTTGTAAATGAGAAAACTGAGGCCTAGAGGAAATGAGTGACTTGTCTATCACAGAAATCACAAGTAATAGTGCCAACACTTGTAACCACATCCTCTGACACCAGAAGTAAGTGCCCTCAAATCCAAAACAGAACATCTGCATGTTTTGTTTAGCTTTGAAGGGAGAAGAAGGGAAGATCCAGCCCTGCTATCCCACTGGTGCACAGAGGAAACTCCCTCCACTACTGCAGCTCAGCACTTTTGTCCAAAACTTAGTCTTAGAAAGCTACGTGGGGCACTGAAAGTTAAAGGACTTGCCCAGGGTCCTACAGCCAGGATGTGTCAGTGGAGAGATTGAAGCTGAATCATCCTGACTCAAAGGCCAATTTTCTATCCATTGTACTGTTTCTCTCAGATATTCCCTAAATCTCATTGTATCTAGACAAAATGGGAGGAATGTGTCTTTAGCCATCTTGAGAGTGAACCTAAGTTCCCCTTGTACTTGAGGAAAGAAAGGAATCCAAAAATGAATGAAGATTGCCATCTATGAAGTGAGTAATGAAAGACCTGGCCGTACTAAATTGAGGACTCAAAATCCCACTGCTTCTAGAGGAAGCCAAAGCATCCAAGGGACAAGATTAATGGAATTTCCATAGAACAGATGATCCTACCATGAAATGACATCAGCCTCAGAACAGTAAGAAAGGAAGCCAATTAAGTCAACTGTCCTCTGTCTCCTGGGTCACCCATTCATCTCATACTGGAAGGCAAGCTTCCAAAACACTAGAAACATGCATCACTCATTAACCATTGTGCAACTGCTTGGGATTCAAGCCATCCAAATTACTTGACCTTTTCATTTCTTCACACTTTGGCTCCCCTCAGAAGACACCCATACACATAATCCACATGAATGCTAATGCATTCCAAAGACTATAAGCTGTTGTCATTCCTTTGGAACAAAGTATATTTTATACCAGAGAATAAGACTATTCAATGGACAGAGAAGATCATAACCAAATTCCAAGATCAATAATTGTGCCAGTGGCACTACATTTTTGGAACCATCTTTGCCTATAATTGTTATATTTTTAATTATTATATATTGTTTTGTACAGGACTCCAACAAATGCTTATGCATCATAGACCTAAAGCTGAATCAGACCTCAAAGACCGTCTAATCCAATCCCCACTTGAGAGATGAGGAAACTGAGGCCTTGATGGATTAAGTGATTTGCCCAAGGACACACAGGTAGTAAAGCATTAAAGATAGGGGTGTGTGTGTGTGTGTGTGTGTGTGTGTGTGTGTGTGTGAGATAGGATATGAACTCAGTTCCTCTGACTCCCCTTTCTCCCAGGGCCACACTGTCTCTGACTTTTTTTCCTCAACTGGGATATTCTCTAGTAGCCTCTATCGCAAAGTGTTGGTTTCCTAGTTAGTCTTATGGAATTTACACATTAGGAATACTGGAAAAAAATACTGGGATAGGAGTCAAGAACCCAGGGTTCTAATGCTGATTAGTTATATCTGTTTGTTTAGTCATGTCCAACTCTTCATGACCCCATTTGGGGTCTTCTTGAAAAATATACTGGAGTGTTTTGTCATTTCCTTCTCCAGTTCATTTTACAGATGAGGAAACTGAGGCAAACAGGGTAATGTGACCTGCCCAGGGTCACATAGTTAATAAGCATATAAGGCTGAATTTGAACTCAGGAAGATGAATCTTCCTGACACCGTGCCCAGCACTCCAGGCCCAACTAGTTGTATGGCCTTATGCAAATAAATCACTTTGCCACTCTAAGGACTCAGTTTTCTAATTTATAAAATTGAATGATTGGTCTAGGTCTGAGCATTCTGCCCTATTGGGCTCCCTTGTATCTATTCTGTGTCTATTCTGCCTCTATTTACATATGTTTATATGCCCCCATAGAATGTAGGCTCTCTGAGAGCGAGGATGGTTTCATTTTTTCCTCTTTGTTTCCAGCACTGAGCACAGTGCCCAACACAAAGTTGCTTAATAAATAATTGTCAATTGATTAATGGATTATTAGTCCCTTGAAACCAGCACAGTGTCTTTCCCATGCAATTTTCCTTGCCTTGAATATAGTGGGTACTCAATAAAGGTTAATTTACTTTACTTGAAGTGAAAAGAATGAAAGTTCAGTGACCCAAACTTAATGTACTAGATACAATGCTGGCTGCCAATGGAATCAGCTAGGTTTGGGTTCAAATTCTAGTTCAGATGCATACTAGCTGTGTGAACCTGGGACAGTCATTTTACTTCTCTGGGCCTCAGTTTCCCCATATGTAAAATGAAAAGGTCAGACTCAATGACCTCTGAGGTCTCTTCCAGCTCCAAATCTATGATCTTATTATTAAATTGAATTGAATTCAATACCAGTTCTTAAAGTCTGTGATTCTGACTCTGCTATGTTAGGATTGACTTAGCTGGTTAAGTCAGGTGTTTGTTTTAAAATATCAAGTTATTTAAACGACACACTGGATTATTATATGACTCACCTGACCATGGACAAACTCAACGAGGAGTCTTAACCCAGCCCCAAGGTTTTCCTGGGGAGCAGAGGATCTCTCCCATCATCAAGTGAGGAAGCAGAAATCATCTCTGCCTTTGGGTAGGGAAGTGAGAGAGTGACCACAGAACGAGGCTGGCCCCTCTGTTTTGGAAATCTGATATTCACCATGTATCATTTTGGTTGAACTTGGCCTTTTTTCCCCAACATGAGTGCTAGCATTACAATTCTAAAGTGGACCCACAAGGTCACTGTACCAATGAGCAAATCAAAGTGGCTTTTTATCGGTGAGCCTCATGGCAGACATCCCAGGCAACTGTGCAGGGGACTATATGGAGTAAGCAGCTTGAGTGATGATGAAGAGGCCAAGAGAAACAAATGAGTCTTTATTTGGGGTTATATGAAATGAAACCATGTCAAAGACATAAATCACTGGGAGGGAGAGGGGAGAGAAGGGTTCAAATCCAAGGTAAACCAGTGCTGAAAACTCTCTGTCTGGAAGCCTTGCCCTTTAGTAGACTCGAATTTACTCAAGGTCAACCCAAGGGCAAGGTCAGAGGCAGAGTTTAGAATAGAACCTTCAGTCACCGTTGTTCTAACGACTACTCAGAACTTTGAAAGCTAGAATTATACCCCCATGGAAAATAATCAAGGCATCCATTATGTGTCAGCCCAAACTCCAATGGAGCAAGCTACAAAGCGGCAAATTGTAGTTTGATATAAAGAAAAACTTCCTAATAATTGTGTTGTTCAGTGGTCTAGTCATGATCTGCTCTTCTTGACCCCATGGACTTGATACTAGAGTCGTTTACCATTTCCTTTTTCAGTATGTCCCCATTTTACAGATGAGGAATTGGGGCAAATAAAGGTTAAATGACTTGCCAAGGGTCAGTTAGAACTATCCAAAAAAGTCAGTTAGAACTATCCAAAGTTTTGGATAGTGGAACTATCCAAAACTGCTTAACTCAGTTTATAAACATTTATTAAGCACTGTGTGACTGGCACTGTGCTAGGTGCTAGGGATACAAGGAAAGGTAAAAAAAAAAAATCCCTGTTCTCATGGAGATCACAGTCTAATGAATTCTTCTTCACTAGAAGTCTTCCAGTAAATGAATGTCTATTTACCACAAATATTATGAAGGGATTTTTGTTCAATTACAGGTAGGACTAGACAGTCTCTAAGGTCCCTTCTCGTTCTGAGATTCTAGAATAATTTCATTATTGTACCCACTTAGAATTTGCACTTAATAAAGAAGGTATTTTCTTCACCAGTGCAGCTTGTGATCCAGTTTGGAGTCAGGAAGTCCTAAGTTCAAATCATGACTTAGAAATTGACCAGCTATGTGACTGTGGCTAATTCACTTCTCTAAGTCTGAGTTTCCTCAACTATAAAATGAGGGGGTTAATCTCAGAGGTCTCTGAGGTCTGTTTTAGCTCTAATTCTAAGATCAGATGACCCATCTTTGCTTTTTTATGTCTATGTCCACAGAGGGCTCACTCCATGTGACAGGGACCTTCCTCTAGGTTTTGAAATTACAAGGGTGGTAGCAGTTCTGAATCTAGTCTGTCAATCTATTATCCCTTGTTTTTACCACATGACTGCCCTGTGTTCTTTTCTAGTCATACATGTCTTTGATTATAGTTTTATTCTGCTTCTTCAATGTGATTTGTTATTAATATAAATTGTATCCAATTTATACCCACCATGTGGCTATCTATTTCCCTTTGGGTAGTAATACTTTTTATTAGTTCTTCAAAGATATGGTTTTCCATGACAGCCACAAAACATCACCAGAAGAATATTTAAGAATATTAGTATTAAAAATGGATTTTTGTTTCAGGTAGAACCTCAGGACCATTGAAAGCCCTGCCTAGTTTCCTAAATGAATCCAACCCCCACTTTGCCTTTTGGGTCCTCTTCATTGGTCACATGAAGTTTTTATACAAGATATATATGCTGTTGTACCTTCTTTATGGGTTGTCCATCCAACATTATGTAATAGTGTGAACAATAAGAATTCTTTATTGATTTAATTTTTCCTTTACAGATGATTAAACCAAAGTCTTTTTCATGATAGTAGATTTCATACTACATGGAAATTCAAGAAACTCCTAATAAAGCACTTACTCTTACTTTCCCACTGTTGATTATTTCCTTTTTTTCTGGTATGTACTTTGTTAGTATATAGTCATTTGCATGTCTCCCCAAGCCCGTCCTTCCTGCCCTCCTTTAAAAGATTGTGAGATCCTCAAGAGTATTGTTTCAGGCATGTCTGACTCTTTGTGACACCATTTGGGGTTTTCTTGGCAAAGATATGAGAGTGGTTTGCCATTTCCTTCTCCTCTTCATTTTACAGATAAGGAAACTGGGCCAAATATGGTAAGGTGACCTACCCAGGGTCACACAGATAGTAAATGTCTGAAGCCATATTTGATTTCATGAAGAGGAGTCTTCTGCCTTTGCCTTTCTCTGTACCCCCAGGATTAACATAGTGTTTGGCTTCTAATAGGAACTTAATAAATATTTATGACTGACTACTCAGGCTAAGGTACTATGAAAGGGGGGAGGGGGAGATGCAAAACCAAAACCAAAACATTCCCTTTCCTGGGGAAGTTTACTTTTTACTGAATTCTGTAGTCTTCCACTGAATGAATGAGTGAATGAATGAAAAATCATTTATTAAATGCCTACAAAGTGCAAAGCATTATGCTAAGTATTAGGGATACAAAGAAAAGAAAAATAGTGGCCAGAGATGCAACAAACACAATGTTGTTATTCCAATAAATCAATCAATCTGTGTTTATTGAAGGTTTTGCAAGACATTGTGCTAAGCACCACAACAGACACAAACAAATGGAAAGTGTCATTGCTGCCCTCCAGAAGTTTATAACCTAGTGAGGGACTTGAGGCAAATGCATAGGAAAGAATAACTAATAATACAAGACAGTATGAATATATGGACAAGTGATGTAACTTGCGGGGGGGGCGGAGAATATTTCTGACTGGAGTGGTGAGTGGAGTCTATAGGGAAGGAGTAGGATTTGAAGTAGGCTTGAAAGCATGGGAAGGATTTGGGTAAATGGCAGAGTTAGAAAGAGAATAGTACAGGTAAGGACAACAGTTTGAACAAAAGCTTGGAGGTGGTAATATTCATGGAATATTCTGGGAAAAACCAATAGACTTTAACTTTGGCAGACTGGGTTGCTATGAAACACGAGCTTTTAACTAAGAATCAAAACAGATTTCTGAGTAATGATGAAGAAATCACATTTATTCCCGTGTCCAGACATCTTCCTAGTGCTGCATAAAACTAATGAGCTGCAGAAGATGTGGCTTAAAGGAAGAAAAAAAAGACCTTGGAAGGCATCCATATCACATGAACCCTGATAGCCCTGACCCAGGCTATCATAGTCCCATGACCCTTTGGGGAAGCTTTTAGGAGCTTATATATCACTCAAATTTATACAAAGCATGGAAAGGATGCTTTATCAACAGAAAGGAACTTGAAAAGATTGATTAAGTATTTGGCTGGTGAGTAAAGAAAATATTGTGACAAATAATTATTTTAACATTGTTATTATACCAAAAACTTAACATTGATAACAAGAACCATTCATCCAAAAGTTGATCCAAATCTGGGGTATATCCAAGAAAAGCCTTCATTCTGAACAATTTTCATTCCAATAAGAGGTGAAATACACATAGAGACACACAAATGTGTGTGTCTGCGTGTATATATATATGTGTGTGTGTGTGTGTGTACAGAGAGAAGGGGGGAAGAGAGAAGAAGAGAGGCTAGAGACAGAGAAATAAAGAAGTGAGAGAGACAAAGTGACAAAGATAGAAAGACAGATAGACATAGACACAAAGAGACAGAGAAAGAAAGGTAGATGGAGAAGACAAAGATAGATACAGAGACAGAGAGTTGTCCCAGCCTAGTCAAAGAAAGAGGAATATTGTGATTTCTACCCCCAATCAATGAAGTTAATAATAACAAACAAAGAAAAAATAGGTTTGCACTAGACTAAACTGTTACCTTTGGCTTTTCTCTGTGTGTTTGTGTGTGTGCCTGTTTGTGTGGGCATACATTTGTGTGTGCACATGTGTGTGCATGCATGCGCACATGCAGGCACAAAAGCAGAACATAATAGATTAAGTTTGGAAATTGGAATTAAGATGATCTGAGTTTCCATACTGATACTTACCCTTGTGTAATCATGGGCAAATCATCCCGAGCCTCAGACCACACCTAATATTTAATCTAAAAATATATACACAGTTGGCATCTGTATTGGTAAAGGGCATTTCTAGGACAATGAAATTATAATCTTGGGTTCAATCAATGAACAAGCATTTATTAAATGACTACTGGGTGCCAAGTACCATGTTGGGCACTGGGCATATATGAAAACAAAATACAAAACAGCCCCTCCTCTTCAGGAGCTTAAGGTCTATCTGTTGGGGGATTATTGATATAAATGGGTAGATCCATCCATGAAGGGCAGTATGGTGGAGAAGACAAAGAGCTGCCTCTGGATTCAAGGAGACCTGAGTTCAAATTCCACTTTGATCACACACTGTGCCCATGGGCAAGCAACACTATAAGAGTGAGTTGTAGAACAATTATTGGGTATGCTTTAGTTGAGAGAGATCTTTTGTCAGGAGTTCTTTCCATCTAGGAGATCACAGGTCCAGGTAAAATAATATCTCTCCATGGAGCCATGCACATACATTTGCATATAAACTCATATTCTTAGTGTAATTAATGCTTCGTGTATGTATTTGTATATAGTCAATGTGGTCATTAGACGGACTTGGCAGATCTCACATATCACATCACCTAAGTTTTTCTGTATTTTCCTGTTATCTTCATAGATATCACTGGTCCAAATGTAAGTCATAGACTCCCCTCCCAAATCTGGTTCATATAAAAGCTAAGTGCTGCCTGGAACTGCTGCTATTTTTCAGGGAATGTGTGTGTGTGCATGTGTGAGCATGTATGTGGGTACGTGCATGTGGGTATGTGTGTGTGAACTTCAAAGAAATCTCATTTTGTGAATTGGTAAGGATGTGAATAATATGCTCTACATTCCTTTAAAGTCAGGATCATAGATTTAGAGCTAGAAGGGTATTCAGAGGCCCGCAAGTGCATTGCCCCAATTTTACAAATGATGGAAGTGAGTCAAACAGAGATGAAATGATTTGTCCAGCATCCCACAGTTGTTAAGTGTCTAAATCAGGATTTGAATGCAGATCTCTCTGACTTTAGAGTCCAGGGCCTTAACCACTGGGTAACCTGGCTACCCCTTTTCACCAGACTTAGAAACTTTCCTACTTTAACTCTAAACAAAAGAAGCATTAATGACTAGACTTTCCAAATAGTTTTATTAAAAATGACATTGCACATTTTTTCCCAGTGAAATCCACTCTTTTTGGGGAGGCTGGAAGGTGAGCCATATAAGCCTTGTGCATTGAATTACCTATGAGAATATGAGCTCCATAAACTCTGTTCAGTCCTTTGTAGAACACATACGCTTGCTTTTATGGCAAGTTTGAAACTTTCCATCTAATCCTCTCTTCTTGCTCCTGAGGTTGGTTCTTGGTTCTGATCCAGAAACTGCTTCCCACCTCTGACTCCTAAGCCCAGAAGCCAGGAACCCCAACCCTCATCTTCAATATGACATTTCTGGATTTCTTCTGAGTAGAATCTGCCTGCCATGGCCTTTCCTCCCTTTCCATAAATAGTGACTTTATCCTGCTCTGTGGAAGACTTTCAGCCCCTGCCTTTGACAAAATCTTGTCGCTAGCCCCATCCCAGGGCAGTGCAGTGTTGGAAAAACATAGCAGAAACGATGGATCTAACACAGTGGATGAAAAATGCCATTGGGAAAAAGGGAATAGAAAAGGGCCACCTCAAGGAGTGCCAGCATACTCAGCCATGAAAAATACATGTCATTTTATTAGTCCTAAGATTTAGATCTGAAAAAGACCTAAGGGACCAACACCTTCAATTTTCAGATGAGGAAATGGAGACACAGAGATTAAAAGATTTGCCCAGATCACACATAGAGTTAATGTTGCTAAAATACAGCTGCATCACTTGATTTTCTAGTGCTTGTCTTTCTTCCTCTTCCTCCTCATCCTCTTTTTCCTCCTTCTCCTTATCTGCCTTCTCCTTCTCTTTTTCCTCCTTCTTTTAGAAATGATGAAATTTAATTTGAAAAAACATTGGAATTCAAACACAACATGGCTTTTTTCAAGTTGTTTTTCCCCAATTTTTAAACATTTTTATTTAAAGTTTTGAGCTTCAAATTCTATCCCTCCCTACTTCTTTCCTTTCTTCCCTCCCTTAGATGATAAGCCATTAGATATAGGTTATACTTGTTCAATTGTGTAAAACACTTCCATATTAGTCATTTCATACAAGAAGATTTGAATAAAAGAAAAAATGAAAGTGAAAAAGAGCATGCTTCAGTCTGTATTTAATCAATATCAGTTCTTTCTTTTTTAAATTAAATTTTGTTTATTTTTAGTTTGCATCATTCATTTCTACAAGATTTTGAGTTACAAATTTTGTCCCTGTATTTCCCCTACCCACCACCCCAAAACAGCAATCCCACTGTATACCCCTCCCCTAATCTGCTCTCTCCCATATCCTTCCCCATACCCCCTCCAACTTTCTAGTAGGGCAAGATGGATCTCCTTAACCCAATGCCTGTATATCTTATTTCCTAGTTGCCTGTAAAATAATAATAATAATACATTTTTTAAACATTTGATTTTTAAAACATTGAATTCCAGATTCTTTCCCTTCCTCCCTCATCACCCACCCTTACTGGGAAGATAAGCAGTTCAATATAGGTTGTATGTGTGTAGCTACACAAAACATTTTCACAGTGGGTATATTGTGAAAGACTGACTATGTTTCTCTCTATCCTATCCTGCACCCCCCCCACTTGTTCTATTTTCCACTTTTCAAAAGTGTATGCTTCACTTCTTTAAAGGAATAGGATAGAGAATAGAACAAAGAGGGGGGCGCGGATGTGTAACTGTACATGTACAGCCTGTATTGAATTGCTTGTCCTTCCAGTGGGGGTAGGTGATGAGGGAAGAAGGGAAAAACTCTAGAATTTAAAGTTCAATAATCAAATGTTAAAAATATATATGTATATTATTATTATTATCATTGTTAACTACGTGCAACTGGGAACTAAGATATATAGGCACTATCTTAGTTCCCAGTTGCACGTAGTTAACAATGATAATGCACTAGGGTAGGGAGATCCATCCTGCCCTACTGGAAAGTCAGAGGGGTGATGGGGGAGGACATAGGAGAGAACAGATTGGGGAGGGGTTATACAGTTGGGATGGCTGTTTTGAGGTGGTGGGTAGGGGAAAGATGGGGAGAAAATTTGTAACTCAAAATCTCGTCGAAATGAATGTTGTAAACAAAATAAATTAATTTTTTAAGTGTATGCTACTAACTACCCTCCCCCCTCAACCTTCCCTCCCCTCCATCATTCCCCCTCTCACCCCCTTTCCCCCTACTCTCTTGTAGGGTGAGATAACCTATTTAGTGTGTGTCATTCTCTCCCTAAGCCAAATTCAATGAGAGAAAGGTTGACTCATTCCCTTTTGCCTTCCTGTTCTTCCCCTCCATCGTAACAGTTTTCCCTTGCCTCTTCTGTATGAGATAATTTACCCTATTTGGTTTCTCCCCACCTCATCTCATTATATTCCTCTCTTATCTCTCAATTTCACCTTTTAAGTATCATCCCTTCCTATTCAATTGATCCTGTGCCCTCTGTCTATGTGTACCTGTACACATACATACACATACTCACATATGCATTCATATGTCTATATACCCTCCTATATAGACATATGTACATGTATGCATATATATCTATATATGTACATTTATATTCTCATCACCTATCCTCATACTGAGAAAAGTTTCATAAGTTACAATCATTGTTTTTCCATGTAGGAATGTAAATAGTTCAGCTTCCTTATGATTTCTTTTCTCTGCTTACCTTGCTTCTCTTGCTTCTTGTATCTGAATGTCAAATTTTCTATTCAACTCTGGATTTTTCATCAAGAAACCTTGAAAGTCTTCTATTTCACTGAATGACTATATTTTCCCCTGAAACATTATACTTAATTTTGCTGGGTAGGTGGTTCTTGGTTTTAATTCCAGCTCCTTTGACCTCCAGAATATCATATTCTAAGCCCTTCAATCCCTCAAGATAGAAGCTGCCAGATCCTGTGTTATCCTGATTGTGTTTCCACAATATTCAAATTGTTTCTTCTTGGCTGCTTGTAATATTTTCTCCTTAATCTGGGGACTCTGAAACCTGGGTATAATCTTCCTAGGAGTTTTCTTTTGGGGATATTTTCTAAGAGGTGATTGGTAAATTCTTTCAACCTCTGTTTTGTCCTCTGGTTCTAAAACATTTGGGCAATTTTCCTTGAGAATTTCTTGAAGGATTATTTCTAGGTTCTTTTTTTATCATGGCTTTCAGGTAGTTCAATAATTTTTAAATTAGCACTCCTGGATCTATTTTCCAGGTCAGTGGTTTTTTTTTTTCATTTGTTTGGATCTTTTTAATAATATCTTGATTTCTCATAAAGTCATTAGCTTCTATTTGCTCCAATCTAATTCTGAAGGAATTATTCTCTTCAGTGATCTTTTGAGATTCTTTTTCCATCTGGAAAATTAGGCTTTTTAAGGCATTCTTTTCCTCATTGACTTTTTGAGCCTCTTTTGCCATTTGAGTTACTCTATTTTTTAAGGTGTTATTTTCTTCAGTCAGGTTGTTGACTCTTTTCAGGATTTTCTTGCATCATTCTCATTTCTCTTCCCAATTTTTCCTCCACTTCTCTTATTTAGTTTTCAAAATCCTTCTTAAACTCCTCTATGGCCTGTAACCAATCCATATTTTTCTTGGAAGCTTTTGGTGCAGGAATTCTGACCATGTTGTCTTCCTGCATTCCATGCTTTGATCCTTTATGTCCCCAAAAAAGGAATCTAAAGCTGGATTGCTGTGCTTGATTTCCTTCCTTTGCTTGCTTATGTTGCCACTCAATTACTTGACTTTTGAGCTTTTTGCCACAGTAGAACTCTGCTTCCAGAGAGGAGAGCCTTGTCCCAAATCACTGAGGTTTTCACAGCTACTGGAGTTGTTAGTTGAGTGCCCTCTCTGAAGCCTCCACAGGCTCTGGCACCTGGCCACACACCCCAGGATCTCCACCCAAGACAGTGATCCACATCCAAGCAGGTTAAAGCAAGAGCAGTTACCCTTCAGAATGGTCGCTTGGTCCCCCAATGACCTGCAGGCTCTGCAGCTCTGAAGCAGCCATGTGGAGGCAGCTATACGACTACCATGCCTGAGCTGCTTCTCCCTTCTGGGAGCAGAGGCCTGACTGCACTCTCAGTCCCCCTGTTCCCAAAGTCCACACTAATCTTTTACTTTGCCTTTGGCATTTATGGGTTGATAATTCTGGAAATGGCCACAGCTGCTGGTGCTCCACTCACCCAAAGTCCCTCCAGCATGGCTAAAACTGGGGGCTCACATGCTGTGACAGACCCTTCCTGCTGGCCTGCTGAGCTGCTGGGCTGCATTCAGCTGGACATTTGTTTTTCTCTGTCACTTTGTGGGTTCTGTAGTTCTAAAGTTTTTCTAAAGTCATATTTTATAGGTATTTGAGGTGGTTATGTGGGGAGCTCATGAAGTTTTCCTTCTTCTACACCGCCATCTTGGCTCCACCCCTACCACCCTACACCCACTATCAGTTCTTTCTCTGGAGGCAGATAATATGCTTCATCATGAGTCCTTTGGGATTGTTTTGGATCCTTGTATTGCTGAGAATAACTAAACCATTCACAGTTCTTTATCAAACAATATTGCTCAACTGCGTGAGGCTCTGTTCACCTCACTATGCATCAGTTCATGTAAATCTTTCCAGGTTTTTCTGAAATCATACTGCTTGTCATTTCTTATAGCACAATAATATTCCATTACCTTCATATACCACAGCTTATTTAGCCATTCCCCAATTGATGGGCATCCCTTTGCTTTCCAATTCTTAGTCACCACAGAAAGAGCTGCTATAAATATTTTTGTACAATTGTCCTTTTCCCTTTTTTGGATTACTTCAAGATAAAGACCTAGTAGTGGCATTGCTGGATCAAAGGATATATACAGTTTTATAGCCCTTTGGGCATAGTTACAAATTGCTCTCCAGAAAAGGTGGATCAGTTCACAACTCTACCAACAGTGCATTAGTGTCCCAGTTTTCCCACATCCCCTTCAACATCCAATATTTGCCTTTTGTGTCCTGATAGCCAACCTGCTAGGTGTGAGGTGCTATCTCAGAGTTGTTTCAATTTGCATTTCTATAATTTATAGTGATTTAGAGCATTTTCTCCTCATAGAGAGCTTTAATTTCTTTGTCTAAAAATACCAATTCATATCTTTTGATCATTTAGCAGTTGGAGAATGACTTGTATTTTTATTAATTTGACTCAGTTCTCTATATATTTGAGAAATGACGCCTCTATCAGAGATACTTGTTGCAAAACAGTTTTCTGCTTTCCTTATAATTTTGCTTGCATTGGTTTTGTTTCTACAAAACCTTTTAAATTTTATATCATCAAAATAATCTCTTTTACATTTTGCAATGCTCTCTATCTCATCTTTGATTCTAAATTTTCCCCTTATCCACAAATATTTATGTGTAAGCATCTTGGTATACAGTGCAAGATGTTAGTCTATGTTTAGTTTCTGCTATTTTTCCAGTTTTCCCAGAAATTTTTGCCAAATAATGAGTTTTTGTTCTGAAAGCTTGGATCATTAGGTTTATCACATACTAGATTACTATGGTCATTTACTGTAACATAATTTGTACCTAATCTATTCCATTGATCCACCATCTATTTCTTAGCCTGTCCTAGATTGCTTTGATAATTATCATTTCATAATACAATTTGAGATCTGGTTAGACCACCTTCTTTTGCATTTTTAATTGATTCCCTTGATATCCTTGAGTTTTTGTTCTTCCAGATGAATTTTGTTATTATTTTTTCTAACTGTATAAAATAATTTTTTATACTTTGACTGTTATAGTACTGAATAAATAGATTAATTTTGGTAGAACTGTCATTTTATTGTTTTGTCTTGCCTTATCCATAAACAATTAATATATTTTCCAATTGTTTAGATTTGACTTTATTTGTGTGAAAAGTATTCTGTATTTGTGTTCATATAGTTCCTGGGTTTCTCTTGGCAGGTAGACTTTCAAATATTTTATATTGTTTACAGTTATTTTAAAAGGAATTTCTCTTTTTATCTCTTACTGCTCAATGATATATGTAGGAATATTTCATATCCTGCAACTTTGTTAAAGTTGTTAATAATTTCAAGTAGTTTTTTAGTTGATGCCCTAGGCTTTTCTAAGTATAACCACTTGTATTTCTTGATTGTATTTCTAATGTTTGCATTTCTGGTCAGACAACTGGCTTTTTATTCACAACAAGACTTTGGTTTGTCTAGTAGGTGTCAGAAGTGGGATTTGAACTAGGTTTTACTGACTTCAACTGCAGAACTTAAACAAGCACCTTATAGAAAGTGTTCTTTGATATGAATGCTTTGGGTATATACTGCAGAAGTGCAGTGAGAGTAGGAGGAAGAAAAGGGGACTGTATGGGATTTATTAAATTGACAATAGTCTATGTTTTAAAAATCAATATATTCCAAGTGATACTAGATGTCTATGAATCATTTCTACTGGAGAAAATCCAAATCACAAGTAATTGAAAGGTCAATGGAAACATGCCCAGTGAGTGTGAGCAGGCTATAGCATATTACCAATGATGATTTGTATGTGAGATATGACATAAAAGGTATGATAGAATACGCACATGTCTAGAAAGAGAGGCTGACTGAGAATGTGGTGAGAATGAGGGACAACAGATGGGCAGCCTGAGTGGCACCCTGTGAGCCCTGGAAAAGTCTTTTTTATATATATAATAAAATCTTGAGGAAGGCCCCTTGCATTTTGGGAGGATTCTCTGTGGAGGGTTTATGGAAAACATCGATAAGGATTCTCCAGGATATGAAGACATGTAGGAGTTAGCATGATAACTGTCAGTGAAAGCAATAATCCCACCGATACAATCACAGAGCACATAGCTTACCAAAGTATGGTACACATGTATAGAAAGTATGCTATGTATGTATAGATGGAAGGATAGATGGTTGATGATAATAACTAGATTTTATATAGATCTTTGAGGTTTACAAATAGTTTTACCAATATGATCTGACTTCATCCTCACAACCTGGGGAGGTGCGTTAGCATCATCATCATTGCCATTGTTATTATCATCATGATTCCCACTTTATAGATGAGGAAACTGAGGCAGGCAGACTTGCCCAGGATCACATAGCTAGTATGTGTCTAAGGTGTGAATTGAACTTCTCTTCCTCACTATCAATGAAGGCTGGAAGCTACACATCACACCTTCTTTATTCTAGGCTCTGCATCAGATCTGAGGGTCAGTGGAGGGGTTACTCCTTAATAATAAAGACAACAACTTCAGGTTAGTCAAATAATTCATGACTGTTGTCTTTTCTGAGACTTCACTCCCTCCTTTCCAACAAATTCTTCTACAATCTTCTGACCTACAACCTCAATAGTTGTGGTGGACCCTCTATCCCAGTTCTGAAAGCATGATTAATTCACTCCACCATTATTCCTAGATGATATGTGCCAATCTACTCTTCCTATGGCCTTACTTAGGGCACCTAGAAGCCACAGCGAATAGAATAGGGCCTGTCGTCAGGAAGACTTGAGTTCAAATTCTGCCTCAGACACTTACTAGTTGTGTTACCCTGGGTAGGTCACTTCACCCTGTTTGCCTCAGTTTTTTCCTCTGTTAAACGAGCTAGAAAAGGAAATGGAAAATCTCTCCAGTGTCTTTGCCAGGAAAACCCCAAATGGAGTCACAAAGAGTCAGACATGACTAAAATGAATGAACAACAATGGCTCTACTTGTCATCTCAAGTGGCTTTCTTTGGCTACCCCTCCCTCATGTTTTCCCCATTAGAATGCAAGCTCCTTTTTTTCTTTCTGGGGGCTGTGTTTTTATATTTGTGTCTCCAGAGCTTAACACAGTATTTGGCACAAAGTAAACAGTTAATAAATGCTTTTTCACTTGTTCACCCATTTCTTTTTTTAACCTATTGATCTAATTGAAGCTGAGCAGGAAGGATAAAGTTGAGAGCTGTGATGACTTTCTACCCCAGTTCTACACATATATTCCAAACAGCTAAAAGGTATAATACAATACCAGAAAAAAACAATACAATCCTAAACATTAAGTCACCAAAATGTGCTGAGCTGCCTAGGATATAAAAGTTAATGTGATTCTTAATTATCAGGTGATAATTAAGAAACTGCCAAGATGCCCAAGCAAGCAGTCTCCCCTGCGAATCTGGTCCATCTGTTCTAGGAAACAATGAGGAATCAGGAGAAAAGGATTATTGGTCTAGAGTTGAAAAGCATCTAAAATGCTGTCCAAATGATCTCAAAGGCTCAGAGATCATAAAATCATAATTTTCAAGCCAGAAGTATTGTCACAAGTTACCCAGTTCAATCCAACTATTTTGCAGAAATGGAAACTGAAACCCAAGGAAGTGAAATGACTTGCCCAGGGTCACACAGATAGCAACTAGCAGATCTGAAGTCAGATCTGAACACAGATCTTTTGAACCCAAACTGCTGCTTTCTCTACTGCAATTCTTGAAAAAGTCACTACACTAAAGTTAAATAAATAAATAATTTTAATTAAAAAAATTTCAAGTCAATAAACCATTCATACTTTTGATCAACTCATCCCACTACAAAATGAAAAGCTATCTTAGATAGAAAGAAAGGTTTCTTCTATTCTAACCAGTTAACAGCAACACCTTAGGTAATATCAAGACCTTGAAACAAAGAGAATGTCATTTTGGGAATGACTGAACAAATCGTGGCATAGTAATGTAATATCATGTTATCGTGCAGGAAGAAATGATAAATATGAAGAAATCAGGAAGACAGGAAGACTTAGATGAACTGATGCTAAGTGAAATATGTAGACTCAGGAGAACACTAGATATGATGACTATGATAGTGTCAACCACAAGGAAGCTGACTGTGTAATAACCAAGTCTTGGTCCTAAAGGATAGCTAATGTCACATCTTTTTCTCTTCTTGGCAAAGCTCTGGGTTAATAGCATATGCCTTTGTGTTTATAACTTTTTGATTACACACCATAAGTTAAACTCACTCTGTTAGTCTTATTTACCTCTTTTAGTCAATTAGTCAGGTAGCATTCATTAAGCACCTACTATATTCCAGGTACTATGCTAAGCCCTAGAAATACAAAGAAAGGCAAAAAACAGTACCTGCTCTCAAGGAGCTCACAGGCTAATTCAAACACAAGAAGGTTCATTTCTGGGGCATGGAAATGACAATAATATGAAAGTAAATTATGTCGATAATACTTTTTTAAAAGTAAGTTGCCTGTGAGATCTCTATTAGAAGTTCTCCTTTTAAGTGAAAAATCCCTTGTAATATTATGCTTGATAGTGTGACCAACACAACATATCACCAGACTGGATTTGACTTATCCTAAATTATTTTCTGTAGCAAGTGAAGAATGTTTTTCTTCCATACTAAAGGTATAAATGGAACAGCTAAGTGGCCCAGTGGATAGAGTACTGGGCTTGGAGTCAAGAAGATACCTCTTCCCAAGTTCAGACTCAGCCTCAGACACTTACTGGTTGTGTGACTTTGGGCAAGTCACTTTACCCTGTTTGCCTCAGTTTCATCATCTGTAAAATAAGCTGAAAAGGGAAATGGCCAACCACTCCAGTATCTTTGCCAAGAAAACCTCAAATGGAGTCATCAAGAGTCAGACATGACTAACAAGTATATGCCTTTAACCTAGAGCTAAAATAAGGTGACAGATTCTACCACCAGAGTCAAACTTCTTGTTTGTTTCTCAAGTCAAATCAGTAACCACTGATTAAGTATCCAGTAGGTGCCCAGGACTAATACTAAACACTGGGGGTACAAAGGTAAAAATCAGTCCCTGCCCTTAAAGGCTCATAGTCTAATGGGGCAACAACATGAAAATAACTGTACAAACAAGTTCTAGACAGGATAAATTGGAGATAATTAACAGAGGGGAGGCATTAATATTAAGGGAGATTAGGAAAGGCTTTTTGTAAAAGGAGCAATTTTAGCCAAGACTAGAAAGAAGACAAGAGGCAGAGATGAAGAGGGAACAGACCTCTGATAGATAGATAGATAGATAGATAGATAGATAGATAGATAGATAGATAGATGGATAAGTGGATAGATAGACAGAGAGGCAGGCAGAGAGATATAGACATCTATATTTAGATAGATACACATATACTATATGCACATATATACAATGTGTTTCTATATGTAGATATCTGTGTGTTTATATATGTATGTATCTATGTGTGTGTATGTGTATGTATACGTGTATCTATACAGAAGATACAGATGTAAATAACAGAAATAGAAATAGAGGAGATAAAGACACTAACATGAGTTAGTAGAAAGGAGGTGGAACTCCAGGCATAGGAAGAAAATGCTTCCTTTGACAAGTGGCACAAGGGCTGAACCTTGAAGGGAACTTGAGATTCTAAGATGTGAAGGGAGAGGACATTCCAGACCTAGAGGACTGTGTCTAGACAAAGACCCAAAGGCAGGCAATGGGTTGCTTAGTTCAGAACCCAGGAAGAAGACCCATTTGGCTAGAGTTCATGAAGGGGAACACTGCCCATTCTGCCCAGAAAAGAAGCCAGGAGCCAGATTTTTTCAGGACTTTATGTGCCAAGTTGAGGAGTTTGTATTTTAACTCCCAATCAAGAAATCTGCCAAGATATCAGATTTCCCGATGAATGACCAAGGGTTATGTCAGCACCTGTGTCCAGCTTGGTGCCCAGCACCAAGGAACTCTAGGAATTTAATATTTGGAACTTTGATCTATCTGACTTCTTTTTTTCAATATTTTTTCAGCTTTAACATGACCCAACAAGATACCTCTAGAACAGGGGAGCTTAAGCTAGGGTCCATGTACTTGCTCTTCTAGGCAGCAGTGGATGGAGAACTGCACATGGATTCAGGAAGACCTGAGTTCAAATCCAGTTTCAGATACCTTGTACAGTATAATCCTGAGCAAATCAGTTAACCCTTTTGCCTCAGTTTCCTCATCTGTAAAATGAACTTGAGAAGGAAATGACAAACCACTCCAGTATCTTTGCCAAGAAAACCCCAAATTGGATCATGAATAGTTGGACAATTCTGAAACAACTGAACAACACTTGTTCTTCTAATACTTTGAATACTTTCTGTAGAATTTATTTTCTTTGTAATCCTATGTATTTTATGTGTTGCATTTAAAAGCAGGATGCTGAGAAAAGCTCCATCCATAGGCTCGTCCAGGCTGCTTGGGGAGTCTACGATGGAAAAACAGTTTAACCTCTGATCTAGAACATAACCATTCAGAAGCATCTCCAGGGCCCAATGGTGCCCACAATAGAGTCATGCTAATGGAGTCGCTGCGCATGTTTTCCCAAAAATTTTCTTATTCAACCTAAGGGATGCCTGAGAACCTAGGAAAGGGTGATGGGTAGAGACTATATGGGATTTCCATTTCTACAGCCAAGTGCTTTGGACAGGATGAGTTCTAGATTTACTTCCAGCTCTAAATCTATAATTCTATGTCTTTTATGAAGATTCACATTCTACACTACCACTTATTATAGAAAAAAGTTTAACAATCTCCAAAAGTATTGAAATTCTATAAAATAGTGAAATACTATGGACAACACTTGGGAGATTTGTTTTCTAATGGAAAGTTTGATGATTCAATGATAATTTTACTTTGGGCTAGACTTGGGAATTTCAGGGTATAAGGACCTCTCAAGTGAGGAAACTCCCTCTGCCAATGCAAATTGGTACCATCTTGGAGAAGGAGGAAGAGGAAAAAAGGTTAGGGGAGGCGAGGGAAGAAATACCGCTGGTATTTAACAGCAGCATGCTTTAGGGAAAAACTGACTGGAATAGGAGCTAAAACTTTAAAAGATACTTCTTCAGATTATAAATAGACAGTAAATGTGAGAGAGGAAAAAATATGATCAAATCAGAGGTTTATAGAATGAGAAGCCATGTGTTATGGTAGAGAGAGGGCTAATGGAGTAGTACTCCAACTTTTTGAGTGTAAAGGGGCACTGAGAACAAAAAGTTTGAGAATTAGTCTATTAGCCCCCTCTCTTTACTCCACCTGTCATTCAATAAACTTATGATCCATTTATATTTCTCTTGGACCTATATCATCAAAGCACTTCATTCTTCACAACTATGGGAAATTAGTACAAGTCTAATCTCCAGTTAACAGACAGGGAAACTGAGGCTTATTGTGCATAATTTGAAGAAATATCTTATAAAGCTTGTTATTTTGGGTAGATTGTGTTTGGTGTTATATCTGAAGATATGTAGCATCTAGAGGAGGCAATTTAAGGCAGGCAGAAGAGGATTTAGGGTGCTTTTCAGAGTGACTGACAATACAACACCTAACTGACTCTGTGTGTGTGTATCTGTCTGTGTCTTACTTTCTGTGTCTGTCTCACTGTCTCTGTCATTCTATCTCTGTCTCTTTTTGTCTCTCTGTCTATGTCTCTGTGTGTGTCTCTGTCTCTGTCTCTCTGTCTCTCTCTCTTCGTCCCTTTCCCTCTATCTGTCTGTCTCTGTCTCTCTCTCAAACAAAATCAGGAATGAAAATAACTTGGCAAAATTTGGACCCTCAGGTCTAACTGGGCAAGCATCCCAAGTCTCCAGTGCCAAGTACTCCTGTGTCCTTGGTTTCCAAACAGAGGGAAGAAGGATTTTGCTTTCAGAGAGCAGTTCAACAGCTCCTAGGAAGCTATGTCCAGCTACTCCCTTCCAAAATCCATTCCTCCCCAATCTGGTCCCCTCCCCTCTAAGAAATATTAGAAAATAGTCAGACTGATTCCAGAGATATGGATATTTCCCACACACTCTGTCGTAGTATAATTGGCACTTTAGGCCAGGCACTGTGCTAAACCTTAGGGAGACAAAGGAATCCATCAAGAAGCATTTATTAAGGACCCACTATGTGCTGGACATTCTTCTAGGAGCTGAGGAAACAAAAACAAATGTGAAATGGTCCCTTCTGTGCAACGCTCTGGGATGAACCCCTTAGTTGTTAGTAAAATCTAGCTCAGTATCCTAGATTTGAAATCATCCTAAAAAATGGTACTGTGAATAAGCTCCTTGAGGACTAGGACAATGCCTAGCACACAGTAGGTACTTAAGGAGCATTTCCTGGTACATAATGAATGCTCTTTGACTAAATGAACGAAAGCTCTCAGGGAAAGTTCCCCAAAGGCAGGCTCACTTCTGCTTTTGTATTATTAGAACCCCATAGGTATTATTGGACCTAGCACACAGTAGGTGCCTAATAAATACTTATTGAATTAGGAGGGGGCTCACAAGGCCAATCAATGGGGTTCACAAACCATCAAGACGATTTGGATCGTGAGCCCTAAATGTATTTCTTTGTGCCCAATAGAAGACAGAACCAAAGATAGTTCTAGGACAAGCCTACAAATCTTGTCAATTGGTAATAGGGGGAGAAGCAGGACTGACGTGACAAGATGTAGTCATAGAGTTTAAAATGACGTCAGAGATCATGTAGTTCAACCCTCTCAATTTACAGATGAAAAAAACTGAGATATAAAGTAGAAAAACTTGTCCAAGGTCACACATGTCTTAAAGCATCAAGGTGGGATTTGAACTCAGGAGTCAGTGTATTTTCTCCTATACCAACCTCCTCTACAGTTTGGAAGGGATTAACATCCCTTCAAATTAGATGTTAGATCTTAGACCCCAAAAAGGGCATTGGGAAATTGACATGGTTCATCAGACTGTAGATCAATTAGGAAGTATTTATTAGGTACCTATAATGTGTTGGGCACTGTATTAGGTGCTAGAAATATAATAACAAACATGACGGGCAGTGAAGCCCACCCTGTCCCCACATACATTATAGTTTGTTGTCTCCTATCTGTGTGGGCAGATAAGTGGCACAATAGTTAGAGCTCTGGGCTCTCTGTAAGATGAGATTTAAACCTTAGTGGTCCTGGTTCAAAATTACTCAGAATGTCTCTGAACCCATTACACGATACTGTCTCATTTAAATCTATTGAGGAAGGGAGTAATAATAAAAATAGTTATTAATATTTATATATCCCATCAATGGTTGCCAACTAGATGGGTTTTGAAACTGGAGTTAATCTGAAGAGGTAGATAGCATTTCCTCACCTATCAATAAAACCATAATTCTTGTCCATTTCAGCTAGGCGGCACCACAATGGATGGAGTATGGGACCTGGATTCAGAAGGACCTGAGTTTGAACCTAGTCTCAGACACTTAATAGTGACTGGGCAAGTTACTTAATCTTGAATTCAAGAAGTCCTGAATTCAAATCCAACTTTAGATTCTTACTAGCTCTATGACAATGGGAAAGTCACTTAACTCTGTTTGCCTCAGTTTCCTGATCTGTCAAAAGAATTGGAGAAGTAAATGGCAAACCACTCCAGTATCTTTGCTAAGAAAACCCTAAAATAGGGTCACAAAGAGTCATATATGACTGAGAAACAAAATCTCCTGTGAGTGTAATTAGAGGAGACAATTGCCCTACCCAAACCTGATTTGTTCTAAAATAGGCTCCCTACCTGAGTTGTGAAACAATTTTGCTAATCTCTTGGAAAGCTGGGCTGAAAATATAACCATTCCACAAAACTGTAATAATACTTAAAATAAACCTTTCTAGAAAATATTTAATAAAGCTGTAAAAAGTAAAGTAGCCCATAGTGAGCAGTGGTATGAAATAAGGAGACCATGAAGCCTAGCTCCCACTCACTTGATTTCATTCAGGTGTGGCTGAGACAGCTGAACCATCCTCTAAATCAGTGGTTTTCAACCTTCCTAATGCCATGACCCTTTAATACAGTTCCTCATGTTGTGGTGACTCCCAACCATAAAATTATTTTCGTTGCTACTTCATAACTGTAATTTTGCTACTGTTATGAATCATAATGTAAATAGCTGATATGCAGGATGTATTTACAAATCGGACATAATCCACAGGTTGAGAACTGCTGCTTTAAGTCATGATGTTCCTTTCTTGTGGCCCTCTGGCAACTAGGCTGCTGAAGCCTATTGATCTCTTTCTCAGAATCTCACTTTCAAATGTAGAAAATAAAATATATAGAATTATTAATGAAACTATATTAAAATGCAGTTATCAAATACACATCCACTATATATATATACACACATATATACATATATGTGTGTATCTCTATCTCTATATAGATACAGATATATGGTAGAGAGAGAGATGGAATAAACGAGGAAGAAGGAGAAGGGAAGGGGAGAGAGATGGAGAAGGGGAGGGGGAAGAGGAGAAGAAGTTATTAAGGATGCCAGATTAAGAACCCTTGCTCTAAACTGTGCTCCATGGGATACTGGAAGGAAACTAGGGTCATTTTGGAGCTGGACTTTCTCCATTTTGATGCTGGATTCAATTCCAGACTGCTCAGCAAATATCTACTGACCAGTAGAACCTCAACTATAGTGGGGTAACTGGGAATTTGTCCCAAGGTCCAAAATCCAGAATAAGCTTCTGCCATTCCTGAATCACGTGGCATCACAAAGGTTCCAAGGCTTGGCCATGCTTCCCACACTGCCCTCCACCATAGCCCTACTATTCTATCTCCTCCCCAAGGGTTGCACAGTGAGATTGATGAAATTCCTACTGGGTGCCAGGCATTGTCT
Source organism: Pseudocheirus occidentalis (assembly GCA_028646575.1). Classification (NCBI taxonomy): domain Eukaryota; kingdom Metazoa; phylum Chordata; class Mammalia; order Diprotodontia; family Pseudocheiridae; genus Pseudocheirus; species Pseudocheirus occidentalis. Next base: position 171,681,252 of record CM053597.1, on the reverse strand, counting down.
TACACACTAGAAAAAGAAAGGAGTAAGACAGGGGATGACTTTCTTCTGTGCTCAGCCCCACAGCCACCTTTCTCCCCAACATAGCCCTTCCTATGGTTTACCTAATGAGAACATAGTACACAGACTCCATGACTACCTTCTCCATCTCTTTACCCTCAAGTGAATTTGTCCCTGAATTCTTACATGAGACATCACTAAACTGACAACTTGTAAGGCACTAGAAATATAGAGATGAAAAATGAGACAATATCTGCCCTCATGGAGCTTAAAATACAGTAGAATAGAGACTGAACCTGTGACATTCTTAGTAGAGGGAACTCCCAGACAAGGGAACTCCTTCTGCCAATGTAAATCAGCTCCTTATAATATAAGACACTATGAGGTTAAGTGATTTACCTAAAATCCCATGACCAGTATTTGTGAGAGGTGAGATTTAAACCTTAGTGGTCCTGGTTCAAAATTACTCGGAATGTCTCTGAACCCATTACAGGATACTGTCTCATTTAAATCTATTGAGGAAGGGAATAATAATAAAAATAGTTAACATTTATACATCCCATCAATGGTTGCCAAGTATTTTACATGTATTATCTCATTAGACCCTCATACCAGCCTTTTAAGGTTGGGGCTATAATTGTCATCATTTTACAGATGGGCAAGTGGAGGTAAAGTGACTTGCTGAGAGTAAATGTCTGAGGCAGATTTTGTACTCAAGTTTTCTTGTTTCCAAGTCCAGTTCTCCATACATTAAGGCAATCTACTTCACTGAAGCAAAGAAATAAAATAAAAGGAGTTGCAATATGGCATAGCAGATGGAAATCTGGCCTTGGAGTAGGGGAAACCTGGGCTCAAGTCTCATATCTGACATCTACTGGTTGTGTAAGATTGGAGAAGTTTCTCCACTTTTTAGTGCCCCACATATCTCTGTAAGATGATGGGTTTTGAAACTGGAGTTAATCTGAAGAGGTAGATAGCATTTCCTCACCTATCAATAAAACCATAATTCTTGTCCATTTCAGCTAGGCAGCACCACAGTGGATGGAGTATGGGACCTGGATGCAGAAAGACCTGAGTTCAAACCCAGTCTCAGACATTTAATAGTTGTTTGACTGGACAAGTCACTTAACCTGTTTGCCTCAGTTTACTCATATATAAAATGGGGATAATAATAGCACCTACCTCCCAGGGTTGTTTTGAGAATCAAATGAAATAATATTTGTACAATGTTTAGCATGTCTGGCACACAGTAGGTGTTTAATAAATGTTTCTTCCCTTCCCCCTTCCCTTCCAAAAGGGAGCAGGATAAGTCAGAGAGATGAGGATGACAGAAGTAGAATCACCTCACTTCTAGCCAATGTAATTTTACTGAATTGTGGAACTAGATAGAACCCCAGAGATCATTTAGATTAATTCATACCTAAGCAAGAATCTTCTCTGTAATTGTGACTCAAGAAGTGGACATCCAACCTGTGCCAGAAGACTTCTGGTGATGAAGAACTCACCATCTCATGGAGTCACCCATTCCACTTTAGGGCAGCTTCAATTGTGAGGAAGTTTTCTTGACATCAAGTTGTAATCAACTGCCCCAGAGGTCAACTTTCTGAGGCCAAGCAGAACAAAACTAGTCCTTTTTCCACTCAATGACCTTTCAAATATTTCAAGACAACTCTCACTGTTGTGTTCCAAGGAAGGAAGGAAGAAAGGAAGGAAGGAAGGAAGGAAGGAAGGAAGGAAGGAAGGAAGGAAGGAAGGAAGGAAGGAACGAACGAAGGAAGGAAGGAAGGAACGAAGGAAGGGAGGGAGGGAGGGAGGGGAGGAAAGGGAAAGAAGGAGGATGGAAGAAAGGGAAGGGATGGAGGAGAGAGGAGAGGAGGGAAGAGACAAGGGAAGGAATTTGATGATCTTCCAGGGTGAGAAGGTTGTTATAATATGGTGGGGAAAATCCATAGTGTCAGGAATGGAGACCAGAAAGGAATTTTGAGGTAGAAGGGTCCTCAGAAGACTTTAAGAGTCAAATCATTTGCCCAAGGTCACCCAGCAAGCTTATGGAAGGTCCATAAATAGAAATCAAGTGGGAGGACCTAGGGCTAGGCCAGACCCTAGAAGTGCTCCAGGGCAGCTCCTGGGAGTCCACAATTTCCCCAAGGCCACACATGTGTTAAGTAGCAAAGACAGAATTTAAACCTAGATCCTCCAAATCCAACTCCAACTCTCCTCAATGCATTTCTCACTTACATTACACAATCCAATCACAGAATCTTCAAGAACTACTGACTTTTTATTATTACCATTTTACAGAAGAGAAAAATGAGTCTCAGAGAAATCAAATGACCCAAATATCAAAACAAGGCAAAGTGACTAGACACTAGAAATCATCTAGTCTAACCCCTCACTGAACTACAAATTCTATCCCCAAGAGAAAAAAAATCTAGGATTTTTTTTCTTTCTTTATCAAAATAATAGAAATTCAAGAGAAATTAAAGGAAATTATTGTCTCAACTATTGAAATACACACACACACACACACATCAAAAAAGAAAAAAAAGAAAAAGAAAGGAAAGAAAAGAAATGCAATTGGCTTCAGACCAAGAATTTTTTAACTGAGAAGGTATAGACAACAAGCTTCCAGGCCACAGAAAATGGGTCTCAATCCTCTAATAGCTGAGACCTTCATATAAATATTTGGGCAGTGACCTTAAAGGCAAGGAGAAGAAATGCAATCCCAGTGAGTTGAAACTTTGGAGATTGTGGCGAGTGGGTCCAAATTGTTGAGGTTAAAAGCATTTATGATTTTTAAAAGACTAGCATTGTTAGCCTTCACAGGAGACAGACTCGGCTCACAGTCTTGTTTTTACCAAAAATCCTCCCCTGAAACCCAGATAATATACAAAAGGGGATGCCAGTTTCTATATTTTTTTTCTTTCCCAAGTCATTTGCTCTCTCCTTCCCATCCATGTGACCTTGAATGAAAACTCAGTGGGTAACAACGAAGAAAACCAGCATCTCATACAACGCCCATTAAAGTCAGTCCCTACTTCAAACCCCCCACCAAAAAAAATCCTGTTCATTGTGGGATTCTGAATAGGGAGGGAAATGGGTTGAAATATGTTTTTCTTCCTAAGTATGTGGAGGATTAAATATCCACGAGATTGTTCACAAGGTTGACCCACCAGAGATCAATTCACAGACATGGAACATAAACCTTTCATTGGATACAAGAGTAGCTTGAAATATAGCACACGGGAATAATGGTGGCTGTCTTTTTAAAACTCTTGGAGCCTAAGCTTGCATTGTGCCTGAGCTCCCAGTTTCCAGTGGTAGCCAGGAGACCAACACTATGAATCTCTTTGCCACAAACGAGCAAGATAAAGTATATATTCCACCGCACACACAGACACACAAAAGGATTTTCAAATAGCATTAACTTCAACCCACAAAATCAGGCATGTGAGTGAAAAATGGAATTCTGTCCTGAATTCACCCCATTGTGTTTAGACCCTGGAGTATACACCACACTCCACAAGTGAATTGTTTAGGCTGGGTCTCATGTCGCACACAGCAATAATCTCAATCTAACCCTTCCATCAAACAATCAGGGGGAAAATCCTAGCACTTAGAGAAGGAAAGGACCTGAGAAAGACAGTCTGGTCCAATCCTCTCTCATGGGGTAGGAGAAATGCAAAAAACCAAGATAAGGAATGGTATGTATGGTTGAAGAATCTGAGGCAGACAGAACCTTTGTGAGGCAGTTAGGTGGCACCATAGATGGAGTGCTTGTTCTGGAGTCAGGAAGACCTCAGTTCAAATTCTGTTTTCAACACTTACTAGCTGTTTGGCTTTGGGCAAGTCACTGCACCTCCCTTTGCCTCAATTTTCTCTTCTGTCAAATGAACTGGGTGAGGAAATAACAAACCACTCTGGTATCTTTGCCAAGAAAATCCCAAATGGGGTCATGAAGAATCAGACACAAATGAACAAAAATATTTTACATATGCTTGATTTTTCCCTATCTGTGCCTATAATGTCTCCTCTCAAGAAGAATATTAGTCCTTGAGGATGAAAATTGTCTTTTTTTTTAATCTCCCAGCACACAGGACCATAGATTTAAAGCTAAAAGCACCTTAGATGTCCTCTAGTCAGAGAATTACTGGTTCAGAGCCAAAAGGGACCCTAGAAGTCATTGAGTTTAACACCTCATTTTATATATGAGGAAACTGAGGCCTGACAAATTAAGTGACTTGCCTAAGGTCACATAATAGAGCTGAGATTTGAACTCAGACTCTTGGTCTCCAAATAGGGCTCTCTTTTCACTGTACCCCACAGCTCCTATGAGGACCCCCTCACTCCTAGCATAATAGGAGCTTAGCAAGCAAATGCTTTTTAGGTTTGATTTGAGGGTATAGCAAAACAGAATTTATATAGCATAAAATGTAAGCTACACTGAGGAATTGGTATGGTCCCATGTTATTGCCTGTTCGACCTTGAGCAAGCTCCTTAGCATCACTGAAGCTCCATTGCACCTGATGGCCAGTAAGGTCCCTTCCAGCCTTAGATTAGGGTCCTACGACCCTACTTGTGAAGTACAGTATGCAGTAAAGTTAGCTACAGACTACCATAGAAAGTGAGCATGTAAGACATTATTGTGCTACAGTAGCACAAGCCCAAAGGCAGTCAGGTGATGGGCACACAGTACTCTTCTGTACTGAATACCAAGGTATCCAAAGAAGCCAGGAACAGAGGCTGGCCCTAATGGGTGCGGGAGAGCACACTACTCCGAGAAAATTGAAACCAAGAATCACAAATCCACGAATTCGAGGGTTTCCTGTATAAAATGGACATAGTTTCCTTCAAGAGGCCCTTAGTCACTGTACTAGTCTTCAGCACCAGTAAGTAATTTTAAAATTATAGCGTGTGCCTGTTTGATTGACATGCTGCTTAATTCTTCCCTATGAGACCTGTGAGGCCTACAGGGGCAAAAAACAACAGCAACAACAACCTTCTCTACTGCTTTCTGCCTCTCCTTGTGTAGCCCTAAGTCTAGCAAGGACTGGGGCTGTGCTAAAGACATGTTTGAATAACCCAGAGCTGGTAGAGCACAAAGATTCAGGATTAGGAAGCAGCAGCATAGAATCATGAAAAGAATGCTGCCTTGGAGCAGGGGGATCTTAGTTCCAATCTGACCTCTGGTGTTTGCTGCCTGGATGACCTTGAATGAGTCATTGCATTCTCCTGAGATTCAGTTTCCTCATCTGTAAAATGAGAAGATTGGACCAAATAGTCTCTGATCTAGCTGGTCATAGTTCCAGACCTGAGATTCTAGGATCATCTACAAAATGAGGGGTACACAGAACTTGCCACAGTCACCAAAGGGAAGTCAGAAGACAGAAAGCCCACTTCAGAGCAGGACAGGGCACGCTGTGACATTATTCATCATTACTATCATCATCATTATTACTAGCGAGCATTCAAATAGCACTTGAAGGTTTTCAAAGCATTTTACAAATATTAATAAATGAAAAATACTTATTTATCAAGTGTTTACTTGTGTCAAATCCTGCAGTAAGGGTTAGGGATTGATGTTGTTGTTTAGACACTTCAGTCATATATGACTCTTTTTGACCCCATTTGGGTCTTCTTGGCAAAGACACTGGAGTGGTTTGACATTTACTTTTCCAGCTCATTTTGTAGATGAGGCAACTAACAGGGTGAAGTGACTTTCCCAGGGTCACACAGTTAGAAGTGTCTGAGGTCAAATTTGAACTCAGATCTTCCCAATTCCAGGTAGGGCACTCTATCCACTATGCCACTTAGCTGTCCCAGTGGGAAATAGAGCTGGTCATAGCTCTTCACTGAGGGAAGTATGATCAAGCCCGCAAGAAGATCTTGAAGTTTCAGCCTGAGGAAAAGGGAGAGTCCCAGTCTTTGAAAACAAACACACAAACACACACACACACACACACACATTTATATTTACAGACAAAGCATAAGTTTGTTCATGCTGTGTCGAAATCATGCCAACAATGTGAACCTCAGTTTCGTCATATGTTAAATGGGAGTGATCACAGGTAGATTTTAAGCTAGAAGGGTCCTTAAAAAGTCACTTAGGTCAATCCTGTCATTTTGAAGATGAAGGAATTGCTTATTTAAGAGATGGAAGATTTAAGGGAAGGAGTCCAATTAGGAGTTTTTTGTCTACATGAAAGGCAATGCCATCCTGAACTTGGGTGTGACCTTGTAAGGAGAGAAAAGGAGGCTGATGAGAGAGATGTTGTGAGGGTCTCTGAACTCTAGGTCAACTCTACCCAACTTCCTTTTCCATGATTACCATCAAATAATTCAAAGACCTAATTATTCTCCTTAATGAGTATTCTTTGCATCCCAAGACACCACCTCAAAGACAAGGGAACTCATGCTTTGTCTGCAAATATACACAATTTGTGTGTGTGCACATGTGTGTGCTGAAAGACTGGGTCTCCCCATCTCACCGAGGCTAAAGCACCAACAGTTCTTTGCAGTCTGATCCCACTACTATTCAATTGAAGGTTATGACCTACTCCATTTCCCAGTGGTCAATTTGTCCCTCTTTAAACAACTGAGTATCCCTACTCTTATGCCCCTGTTCCCAACCCCTCCTGCACCAACACTGGTGCAGCCCACTGCCACTCAGAAGTCCTAAACTCAAGAGGTCACTCACCCTCAGCCTGTCACTAAATGTCTCAGTGTCCTGTGTAACTGTCTCAGACCATAAGTTACAGGTAACATGTCAGCTTGCATTGGGAGAGGGAGCTTCCCTATGTGGGAGCTCTCTACACCAATAATATCAGAGGCCCAATTCCTACCCCTCTTAATGTAATAGAGATCATTTCATGTTTTAATCAATAATCATTTCAGGTGGAAGTTTCTAAATTAATATGCCTGAGATTTTCCACCTTATTTCTTGGGATTTATTTTAGTGTAATAGGTATTTATTAAAGACCTAGGAGGCACAGAGTAGAAGGTATGAGAGGCATTGGTCATAGCAGATAGAGAGCTAACTTCAACGAGAAAAAGACCTGGGTTAAGTCTGGTCTTTAATATTCACTGGGTGTGTGACTGTAGGCAAGTCCTTCAGTGCCCCCAGGCAATTCTCTAAGACAATAATTTCCCATATAGAACAATAAAGCCCCATCTGGATTAGTAGAAAGAAACTGAATCCCCAGAGAGTTCTCAATCCTACATGGTCCAACCACAAGTCAGTCTAAAAAAAGTAGGCAAGCATTTCCTATGTGCTCTGCTAAGGATGCCAGAGGAAAAGAAAATGAGCCCAGCACTGCCCTCAAATAGAAAATGAGAACTAGAAGGAATCTTGGGGCAGCTAGGTGGCACAGTGGATAGAGAACCAGGTGTGAAGTCAGGAGGATCTGAGTTAAAAGTCACTTAATGGTTTGCCTCAGTTTCCTCATCTGTAAAACAAGTTGGAGAAGGAAATTGCAAACCACTTCAGTATTTCTGCCAAGAAACCACCAAATCGAGTCCATGAACAAGTCAGACACAACTGAAAATTGGCTGAAGAATAACGCAGAAGGGGTCTTAGAGATCATTTAGTCCAAAGGGGAAGTGACTTCCCTAAAATCACCCCAGATAAATACAAACTGATCTCACAGAAGAATCAGTAAATTAAAGGAAAAAAATCAAGATATCCCCAGAAATGATTTTGAAAGCACACTTTTTTCCTAAAGAATACAGAGTCCATGGAAAGATGCATTTGACCTAAGTAGTAGCATAATATATCCAATGGCTACAATAAAGTATCTAAAGGAAAAAATACCTAACTGCAAATGACCTCCTATGGATTACAATGATCAGCCATCATGATGAGTGGAATATTCATCTCAGCAGACCCACAGTCATGGACAAGAATGAACTCTGGGTTCAAATCCAGCCTCAGACACTTAAGAACTTAACTCACTTAACGCCTGTCCCTTCCATGCCTTCCTCACCTATAAGATAAAGATGATGAAAATTTGAGAGCAAGGACTTTCTTTGTATCCCTAAAACTTAGCACAGAGCCCAGCTCATAGCTTTGTTGTTGCTGAGTCATTTCAGTCATCCATGATCCCATTTGGGAGTTGTTGGTTTTGTTTTGTTTTGAAGATACTGGCATGATTTGCCATTTCCTTCTCAAGCTCATTTTACAGGATGAGGAAACTGAGGCCAACTCAGGAAGATGAGTCTTCCTGACTCTAGGCCCAGAACTCTATCCATTCTGCCACCAGCACATAATAGGTACTGAATAAATGTTTATCCACTGACTAATCAAAGCACCAATCCTATTTCTTGTTCTTTGTTTCATAAAATGTTTGGATGTGTGAATGATTAAGTTCAAATAAAGAAAAAAATCAAACCTTAAAAACCAACAAATAAAAAAAGAAAATGAATACCTGGGAAAGGGTACAGAAGGTTGCATAGGCTCTAAGAAACAGACATTTTGTTTGTTAATTTTGTTTCAAAGGTTTTCCTTTGTTAAAGGGAAGAGTTCATTGCATTTGGAGGCATAACAGGAAATGACTGTGATAGAAAAAAACCAGACATCAATTAAGCATTTTAAAATCACATTTCTTATCCACCATACATGGGCATATGGGTAGAAAAATTTCCATATAAATTGGTTGCTTTATCTCTTTATCACTTCTTTTAGTATGGAAATGGGCCTGCATAACCATCCAAATGTGCAGTACACCTAGAAATACTTGCTTTCCTGTTAATGTCTTCTTCCTTTAGAATCGTCAATTCACCTAGTCTGCAAGTTCTGAAATAATAGAAAATGGGAACACACAGACCTTCAAATTCCACCATCTAGTTTTCCCCCAAAGCTAGTGTTTCATAAAAATTTAAACTCCATTGTCAACAATCTTTAACTTTATAGTCCCAAAAAAAATCATGATTGGTGTTACAATGGGCATGAAGATATTCTGTAAATATTGTAAGAAAGCAGAAATCGCCCTAATGCCATCCTTACAAGGGATCTCTGGGACTATTCATTGTCTCCTTCAATGCCTTTACTTCTCCAGGGCCCCTTGAAATTACTAATTGATGAACTGGATGAGTCAAAGCAAGCATGCCCATCATGGACTGGGTGAGGAGTGAAGCTCCACACATTTACCATAAGAATGGGAGAAATGCATGCTGGATACTTTAGGACAATGATGTCCAATTCTATCTTAGTGGTTCTTTTATTCCTAGGACAATTCTTTCTGGTTTTCATCCCTGGCCCAAATTTTCTTTAACCCAGGGACCTATAGGGCCTATGAACATAGACACAAAAATATCATTTATTTTTACTAACCTCTAACCAAAACTGAAAATTATTTCCAAGTAGAAATGTAGGCAATAAACCATAGTAGTATTAGTAGTACCCATGACTTGGTCACCAGTAGAAATCACAGATATTTTTATATTGTGTTACAATTATTGGAGAACCCTTGAAATGTAACTTACACTCATCCCAAAGTGTAGCTATTAGACCCATGAAGAGATATGTTACTGTGTCACAAATTTATGTTTTATATATTTATGTATTTATGGGACATTTAGTATAGATGTATAGCTATAGATGTATATATTCATATGATATCCATTAATAACTATTTCAATGTAATTGGCTTGCTTTATAAGTCTGTGTATTTCTTTCTGTGTACCTAAAAACATTTTTCTGAGAAAGGGTCATAAATTTCACCAGAATGCCAAAACTGATCATGGAACAATCTTGCTTTAACCCCCTAATATCCTGAGGAATGAAAGTTCCTTGAAGGCAGGTATTTTTCCACTTTGGTGTTTCTGTCCCTAGATCCTAGTACATTCCTTGACATACAGTAACTGTTTAATACTTGTTGATTGATTGCATGTAGGTATATCCTAAGGATCAGTCCTCAGCCCATATGTGTGTGTGTGTGTGTGTGTGTGTGTGTGTGTGTATTACCCCCTCAAAAATTCCATCCACTCTGATGATGGCTTTGACAAGCACCTCCATACAGTATTTTTCTCTGTTTCACAGGTTGCCATGGCCAAAGAATTCATCATCAAGCGGCCAGCCTACTGGTAGTGATCCTCTATACTTAACTAGGCTGGTCCTTGGAAAGCAGACAGAGCCCATTGCCAGATCTGCTCTCCAAGCCTTTCCATCCCAGAACACTAGCCAGAGCTTGTGGCCCACTGGTGTAGACCTCAAGCATCTCCACACAAGCATGAGGCATCAAAGGACAACTTCTATATATAGGTGACTACTCCATCTACCTCTTCAGCCCTGACCTGACTCCTGAAGTCCAGCAATAAGTCCTCCAGCTGTACTCCTTAAGCTTGTTATCCTACCATCACCTCAAATTCAAAATGACTAAAAATCCCTTCCCTCTCCACCCTCCAATACTAGCCCCTGCCCTTCAGTTCATGGTATCCAATTACTTGAGCTTAAAAAAACATGGAATAATAGAAATCCAGCCTCGTAAAATCCTGCTGTTAGAAGAGACCCACGAGGTCATCTAGTTCCTCCACCTACTCAGGTCAGGAAGCCCTGCTATATCTCCTAATAATGAGTATTTGGCTGTTGTTTAAACATTTCCATTTCCAAGGAAGGAGAGCAGTATGCCGTGGTAGGTAGGACTCAAACTCATCTAATATGAGGAATAATTAAATTAACCAATCATGGTTAAGCTAGAAAAGTAGTGAGTCAGGGGAGGCATGACTGCTACCTTCAAACATCTGAAGGGTTGAATATTGCAGAGAGGATTTATACTTGTTCTGTCTGGCTCCAGAAGTCAGAGTTAGGATCAAGAGAAAGACAGGTTCTTAGCTCAATATAAGGCAGTCATTTCTACCCATTAGATCTGTCCAGAAATACATGAGGCTGACTGGGAAGAGTGCTCTCATAAGATCATAGATTGAGAGCTAGAGGGAATCTCATCCAGGGCCATCTAATCCAACCCCAGGCAAGTTAAGAAATGTACCCAAGGTCCAACAATGAGTAAGTGCCAGAGGTGGGGCTTGAGCCGAGTCTTTCAGACTCCAAATCCTATATCTCTATGCAGAATTGCCTTTCCAGTGCATATGCTAAGTACTCAATAAATGCTGATTAAATAGATCATAGATTGGGAGCTGAAAAAGATTTCAGAGACTATTTAATCTATCAGCCACACTTCACTAAAGTCCAGGAGATTAGCCCATCTAGTCCTCAGCTAAGAAAATCAAAGGTAGAATCTGAACCCAGGTCTTCTGAATACAGAGCCAAGGCATTTTCTACTTCTTAATTTCACCCTTAGTCACCCTTTGTGTCTCTATTCATTGAATTATCTCACTCCTCAGACCTATTTATATTTTTGGCCTATTTCAGTGCTTTAATGTCACAAATTCCATATGTTCCACAATATGAAGTGAGTATAGGAACATCCCTTCCAGCTCTGTAGGCATCTCCTTGCAGGATTCGGGGTCCCACTCTGTGCTCTGTCATCTTGAGCTCTTTTTCTTCTTCCACGCCTGCCACCCCCCACACAGAAAAATCTCAGTTCCCTTCTGAGATTCACATTGGCCCCACAGGGGGAGATGGTTTGGATGGGTTCTGTGGTGGGAGCTGAAGAATATGAGAAGTGAGCTGACTGACGTGATTCCCCATTAGTCAGGAAAATTCTAAGAAATGGCTGTTCTCAAAAAGCACCGGTAAAAGTATTTTTCTCTCTGATTTGACTTATATAACTTGTAAAATAACAGGCTGCCGTTTTAGAAGAGTTAGTGTTGGCATGGTATTATCTTGAAAATTACATGAAGCCCTTCTTTTTCGAAAATATTTCTCCGGTTGTTAGGTTAAAAACCTGGTGCCAAACACAGATGATTCGTTGGGTTTGCACAATTATCGCCTTTTTCTTAGAAATAACGGCAAAACCTCAAAACACGCCACAGCACAGAAGCTATTTCTGGTCCCTGGCAAACAATTGAATGACATCCATAAACCTTTGGAAATTAATATCCCTCAGGAAAATCTAGTTGATGAAAGTCACAAGGAAGTTATTAACTGGAATTAAGTCACTGACAAGAGATATTATTAATGATCTCATCAAAATTGTGAGGGCCTTTAACACTCACATTGCAAGGCTGGTTATTGACTCCTCAGAGAATATTAAATTATTCTAAAGTAGTTGCTTGGCTCCAGATCAAATAAAAAAAAAGATAAAAGGCTTCAACTCTAGGTAATTCCATAATTCTCTGGGCTTTCCAGAAGAGAAGCATGAGAAGTGTTAGCCTCTTTGTCTCCTTTCACCATTGCCATAGCCAAGTCCACTGTCTAATAAATTCAGCTAATTGTTTAGTGTAAATGGTTTCGTTTAATTGTGGTCTGTCAGTTTTTCACATGGTCACACACAAAGGACCAAGGAATCAAGAAATCCTTTGTTTTTTGGTTTTCCCAAAAAGTTTCAGACAACTGTGTGTATTTGCAGCCTGGAGGAGACAATAACATGCCCAATAAGTCCTGAATTTATGGTCAATCGCTCAGTCAACAAGCATTGGTGATATGCTTATGTGCCAGACACTGGGCCTAGTGCTAGGGATACAAGGACAGAAAAAAACCAAATGTGTTCCCCTCCCTCAGGGATCTCACATCCTAATGGGTGAAGCAAAATGCAAGGAATAAAGTTACAGTGATAATCTCAGAAAGAAGGATTAGCATTTGGGGAAGGTGGGAAGGAGAAGGGGGGTCCAGGAAAGCTTGCTTGCAAAAGATAGGATTTGGACTGCTTGAAGGAAGCCAGAGAAGCCAAGAGGCAAAGGAGAATGGGGGAGAGCAGATAGAAAGGCACGGTAACAGAAGGTTGAGTGTTGTAAGGAACAGAAGGGAGGTCGCTATGGCTGGATCTTAGAGTATGTTAAAGGGAAGAAAATGTAAGAAGATTGCAAAGATAGGAAGAGGTAGGTTATAAAGGTTATGAATACTTAATTGCCAAACAAAGGATTTTATAGTCTGTCCCAGGAGTGATCTGGAGCTATTAGAGTTTATTAAGTATGGGAGTGACACAGTCCATCCTGAGCTTTTGGACAATCACTTTGGTGGCTGAATTTGGAGGATGGATATGAGTGGGGAGAGATAGTCCAGGCATTTGGCAATGGTGGTCTGCACCAGGATTGAGTATATGAGTAGAGAGTAGAATGATGTTTTGAAGTGAGGAATGACAAGACTTGACAGCAGATTGAATACATGTAGTAAATGTAAGTGAGAACTGAGGATAACACTGAGCCTGAATGATTCCCAAGATGTTGATGTCCCTGACAGTAATAGAATTTGGAAGATGGGAAAGTTTGAGGAGAAAAATATTGAATTCTGTTTTAGACATGATGAGTTTGAGATGCCTAAGGGATTTCCAGTCTAAGATGTCCAAAAGGTATAATACTGGAGCTCAGGAAAAATGCTATAGATGGACAGAGAGAGAGAGAGAAAGAGAGAGAGAGAGAGAGAGAGAGAGAGAGAGAGAGAGAGAGAGAGAGTTCTCACTTAATTGTTTCAGTAATGTCTGAGTCTCTATGAACTTGGGGTTTTCTTGGCAAAGATACTGGAGATGTTTGCCATTTCCTTCTCCAGCCCATTTTACAGATGAGGAAACTGAGACAAACAGGGTGAAATGACTTGCCCAGGGTCACACAGCTAATAGGTATCTGAGGCCAGATTTGAACTTGTGAAGATGAGTCCTCCTCATTCCAGGCCCTGTCCTCTATCCACTGTGCCACCCAGCTGCCGGAAAACACAAGCTAAGAAGGGAACAGGGAATGTCCATCATACAAAGTAAACAACTGAGAAGCATTGGAATCAGATGGCCTAGGTTTGACTCTCCAACCAACCACTTACTATCTGTGTGCCCTCAATCCTGTCACTTTGCTGGGCCTCAGTTTCCTCACCTGTAAAATGGGGAGAACTAGATTTACTCTGGGGTCTTTTCCAGTTCTAAATCCATGATCCTATGAACTTCTTCATTTTTCTACCTCTTGCCTTTGCTCACACTATTTATTCCCTTTTAAGCAGCACCTTCCTCTGCCCCTAACCCAACATACACCTTGCTTCCTAATTATCCTTCAAGAAGGGACTTGAATCACAGAATCTCAGAGATGGAAGACACCTTGGCAGAACAACACTCTATGAAGCCTTATCTAGGTCCTACCATGACCAGCTCTTGGTCTGCTATCCATTCTTAAATTATCTTATATTTATTTATGCATTCTATTATATTTCCCCCAGAAAAATATACAACTGAAGATACAACTGCTTCTTTTTTGTAATCCCAGTACCTAGTTCAGTGACTGTCACAGAGTAGGTGCTTAATAGACACTAGGTGAATGGTTGCTTGATGTATTTCACAATCAAATAATTGCTCCCCTATTCTTTGTGGCCTCCAAGTACTCAATCCACATTCCTGAGCCATAAATGAATTTTTTTTGCCTTTCTTTGCACAATGTCTGATCCATAGTGAGTGATTAAAAAATTATTGTGACTGACCAGTCCTCTCCTTTTGAAATTCTCTGGGTCCTTTGTCTGGGATCCTGTAGAAGGTCATGCTTACTGGGTTACATGTAGGCAAAACATGGAGAGGGTCTATTGCATTGTTTCATTTCAATTCAAATAGATTTATAAATCATAGATCTTGAGTTGGAAGGGATCTCATAGGTCATCCAACCCAGTCCCATCTTCTGTAGATGTCCAAGGCCTATAGAAGCTAAGTAACTTCTCCCTAGGTCACATGAGGATACTGGGATCCAATTCAATTTGATTCAATTCAACTCACTAAGCATTTGTCAAAGGCATATCACACCAGGTTACATATAGAGTTAAGATAAGCCATGATCCCTCATGAAGTTTAAAATCTAGTCAAAGGAGACGTCACACACAGAGAGACGAATCTTATCCACAATGATACAAGTAAGCACATCGGAGAAGAAAAGAACACATTGTTGCATAGGCTCATGTGAGGAAAGTGCTGTCCAATGGTCACATAGACAGAAAGCTTCAAAAGTAGAATTCAAGCCCAGGTCTTTCCACTATGCTGCCCCATGTTTTTCATATAAATCACACTTCCAATACTTAGAGACATCCAGCATGCCTTCCCTAGGTTTTCCTCTCTTCCAGGCTGACTATTCTGCTTGCTTTATATGGCATAGTTTCTCATTCCTCACCAATACAGTCAGACTCCCTGATCTGGATACATCCCAATTTGTCAGTGCCCTTCCTAAAGCATGGTATCCAGACCTGAATGCAGTACTCTAGATGTGTTCTGATCAGAGTAGAACACACTAGGACTCTCACCTCCATAATTCTAGAAATCGTTCTTCTGTAAGGAAGCCTGGAATTGCATTTAGCTTTTTTGATCTACTGAAGCACATAGTAGGCTCATAATGAACTTAGATTCTCCTAAACAGAAAGCAGTGGCAAGATAGAGAAAGCATCCAAAAATCTGAAATGGGAAAGGGAGAGAAGAGGCATGGTTTTCTTCCCTTCTTTGAGAAGGCAGAAGAGACAGTTGATAGGTTGATTGATTTTACTGAATTGCTATTTATCTAATTTTTATTCTTTGTTACAAAGGATGGATCTCTGGGGAAGTACACAGATAGATACATAGATAGATACATAGATAGACAGATAGATTTATAGATAGATACATATATAAATACAAAGACGCATAGATATGTAGATGGCTACATAGATAAATATATAAATAGATACATAAAGATAATAGACACACACATATATAAAGGAACATCTAAAAATAGAAAATATCAAGGCAAAATGTAAACTTTAAAAAGAAGAATGTTGGGGCTAAACATTTTTAACCTGAGAGCCCCTAACAGCAGGCAACTCTGAATAGTTTTTATTTATCTTGGGAATTTAGCAGGAAGTTACTAATTACTGACTAATGGCAGTTGAACAAGCTATTGAAGAAAAAAGTGAGTTTCTTGCTGAGAAATCATTGCAATTTGTTCCCTAGCTCCCTATTCCCCACCTCTTGAAGCAAACAGGCTGAAGCTCAGTAAGAGCAAGGCAATGAGCCACAAGAACTGCCCACAAGCCTAACAAAGAACTGAGAAACTCTCTTTACAGCAAGAAGGGTGGTCAAGGAGACCCACACAGGTCAGAGACCTACAAAAAGACTAGTATGTCTGTTTCAGTCACTTCCAACTAATAGATATGTATATACAGAGCAGAGATTTGTTTGACCCTAGAAGAAGGGAAAAGGTCTGAAACATGTATCTTGACTCACCAGGTTTTAAGGATGAATGGAAAGTTATCTGAAAGAAATGCTTTAATGGATATAAATTCTTCTAATAGAAAGCAAGCTTCTTGAAGACAGGGATTGGCTCATTTTAGTCTTTATACAGCCAGCATCTGCACAGTGCCTGGCACATAGTAGGTACATAGTAAATGCTTATTGATTCTTGATTCAAGGTAGCAACAAAGAAGAAAATTATTTGAAGAGTCAAGGGAGAGTCTTGACCTGCTTGAGGAACTTGGAGGATGGAAGAAAGCAATGGAAAATGGAATGCAGGATCAATGAACTCTGGAAGATAAAAAATAGATGTGTTACTTTTCCCATACAAGTAGGAGCTAGACTCTTTAAGGAAAAAGCAGCTCCAAAGAATATTGACATATATACACAGATAGAAGAAGGAAGGAAGGAAGGAAGGAAGGAAGGAAGGAAGGAAGGAAGGAAGGAAGGAAGGAAGGAAGGAAGGAAGGAAGGGAGGGAGGAAGGGAGGGAGGAAGGGAGAGAGGAAGGGAGGGAGGGAGGAATGGAGGGAGGAAGGGAGGGAGGGAGGGAGGAAAAGAGGGAGGGAGGGAAGAAAAGAAAGAAGGAAGGAAGGAGGGAAACAAGTATTTATTAAGCTCCTACTGTGTGCTAGACACTGTGCTAAGGGCTTTATAACTATCATCTTATTTGTTACAACAACCCTGTGAGATCAATGCTACTAGTATTCCTATTTTACATTTGAGGGAACTGAGGCAGACAGCGGTTAAGTGACTTTCCCAGGACCACACAGCTAATGTGTATCTGAGACTGGATTGCGTTAAAATCTTGATTCCAGGTCTCATGATTTATCTATCCAAAGTGTCATCTTACTGTCTCAGACAAAAGATCATTCAGTGACAATAAGATGAAGAAGGAACAATTGGTGGTGTCTACTATCCCCTGGCACCTGTCAACAAAATTGAATGCTTACTACATTTTCCCAGTGATCCTTGTAGAGACAAAGAAAACCCATAGGATTTGGAAAGTGTTGCCTATGCCTACAAAGTCCTAGACCAATCCTAGGCAGATGCTGAAGACCTTTAGAGCACTGGTTGTGTTTTCATTGCTCCTGACAATTGAAAGGAGGGACTTCAGAATAGAAAGGCAGACTTTGTAACTGATCCCACACTCAAGAAAATTATGCCAGAGGAAGGAACTTGGATTTCTAAATAACAGATTAAAATTTAGGAATCAACCAATCAACATGTATTAAGCAGTGTCAGGCACTGTGCTAAACACTAGGGATACAGAAAGAGGCAAAAGACAGTCCTTGCCCCCAAGGAGCTTACAATCTAATGGAAGAAATGTCTCACAAACAAATATGTACAAAGCAAGCTACAAACAGGTTAAATAGGAAATATTAACACAGGAAAGGCAGTGGAATTAAGAAGAGATGGAGAAGGTTTCTTGTAGAAGAAGGGATTTTACTTGGGACTTAAAAAAGAAAGCAGGGAAATCAGTGAAATAGAGGAAGAAGAGCATTCTAGGTATGGGGGACAGCCAGAGAAAATGCCTGGAGCCAAGAGATAGAGTATCTGGTTTATAGAAGAGCCAGGAGATCAATGTCACTGAATCAAAGAATATAGTCTGGAGTAAAGTGTAACAAGACCAGAAAGGTAGAAGGGGGCAATGAGTTCTGAGTGTCAGAGTATTTAAAATTTGTTCCTGGAGGCAGTAGGGAGCCACTGGAGTTTATTGAGTAGGAGGTAACATGATTGGACTTGTGCTTTAGGAAAATCACTATGATGGGTGGCTAAATAGAAGATGGCTTGTAGTGGAGAAAGACTTGAAATAGGCAGACACACACACACCCCTTCACCAGCAGCTATTGTGATAAATAATGAAGGCAATCAGGGTGGAGCCAAGATGGTGGCATAGAAGCAACAAGATTCCATAGCTCCCACATAACTACCTCAAATATCCATAAAATATGACTCCAAACAAATTTTAGGGCTCACACAAATACACAAAAATACAGAAAAACACATTTCCCACTAAAGACATCACATCAGGAAGGGCTCATTACAGCATGATGAGAGTTGAAA
>CM053597.1:171643654-171662418 GCA_028646575.1 Pseudocheirus occidentalis | reverse complement strand
AAGAGAGCAGAGCAAGGGAGGGGCTTTACAGTGGGATTGCTGTTTTAGGGTTGGGACAGGGGCAAGACGGGGAGAAAATGTGTAATTCAAAAATGTAATAAAAATAAATAATGTAAACAAGAAAACAAATAAAAACTAAATTAAAAAAATAAACTCCTTGAGAGCACAGACCATCTTAGCTTTTTATTTGCATCCCAGGTATTTAGCACAGTGCCTGGCATAAATAAATTGCTTAATAAGGCCTTCATTTATATTTAATTATATATAATTAACACATGTAATGTACTTTGTAAACACTAAAACACTATTTGTGAATTGTTTTTATTAATATTACAATTAGATAATGTTTACAATAAAATATTTCTTGCTATATTATATCATTATGTTATTAATTATATACTTAATTATAATGATTAGGATAGGTATTAGATTTGCAGTTTTGTTCTTGTAAGGAATTCCTGGTTGAGAAATTATAAATAGTTGAATATATTATGATACAATTATATTGATAATAATAATATATAGTTCACATTTCTATAGGGCTTAAAGTTTACAAGGTTGTCTTCACAATAACCTTATAAGGTAGGCAGTATGACCACTATTACCCCCATTTTACAGAAAAGGAAACTGATACTCAGAGAGGTTAGTAGCATCCCAAAGGTTGAATAGCTATGGTAGAACCAGACTTTGAACCCTGATCTTCTGACTCCAAGTTTGGCATCAGATGCAAGTCATAAATTCCTCCCTCAGAAAGCTAGTATGGGATGCAAATGTGTATATAATGCTGTTGTTTAGTCATTTTTTAGTGGTGTCAACTTTTTGTGACCCCATTTGGGGTTTTCTTGGCAAAGACACTGGAGTAGTTTGTTATTTCCTTCTTCAGTTAATTTGACAGATAAGTAAACTGAGGCAAACAGGGTTAAGTGACTTGTTCAGTGTCACACAACTAGGAAGTGTCTGAAGCTGGATTTGAACTCAAGAAGATGGGTCTTCTTGACTCCAGCACCAGTGTCCTATTCACTGTGCCACCTCACTGCCCAATGCATATTACTGCAAATTGCAAAATGCTACAAAAACATCAGTTGATAGAGTGGTGGTTATACCACATTACCTTCCTAAAAAAGAAATAATGCCATTTCAAAAGCACTTGGGTATGTGGGTGAAAGAATTTGAGATGAGGATAAATCCAAGAGTAAAAACATGAGTGACTAGAAAGACCACAGTGGCCTCAATTGAACTGGGGACATTCAGAAGAGGGTTAGTTTGAGGGTAAAATATGAGGAGTTCAGTTTTGTACATATTGGATATTGATTGTGAAATGCCAATGGAAAATCCATTTCAAAATGTCCAATAAGCCATTGGTGATGGAGGACTGGAGTTCGAGTGAGAGATGAAAAAACCTTCCTTTGCCCCTCCAGGTCAAAATGATTTCTCCCTCTAATTTTTTATGGTACTTTGCCTTTGTAGTAAGTAAAATGTAAGCTCCTAGAGGGCAGGAACTATTCCATTTTTGTTTTTATATCACCAATTGGCTTGGAGGAGGGAGAGGGAATGATATGCTACCCACAGTTACATACAGAGGCTACTCAGGGGCACCAGTGACCTGAGCTTCTGACTTTTACTCAATGCAAATCCTTGAATGCTCTTCTCAACTGGCTTTAAAAGGGAAGAAAAAAAAGTTCTGTAACCAAAAAAAAAAAAAACCTATCCATTTCTGGAAGTGAATCCAAACCCAATCTTCTTGAAGGTCATAAAGTGTTCCGAGGTTTCTTTCCATTATTTTTCACTCACACACTTCTTAGCCCTGCTGAAGGACTTCGCCAGGATCTGAATTCTCTTAGCCAAACACCACAAGGGGGAAGTAAAAAAAAAAAAAAAAACACTTCACCAAACCCTTTGCCCCAAGTGTATTTCCACCCTGCAGCTGAAGGCCCAAAGCCTGCAAAATCTCCAGACAGCCAATGGCCTGGGCCAGCACCCCTGTAGGCAACAGGCAAAGGAGCCACTCTTTCAGAGAGAGGGGCCTTCCCATGCTTATCTTCAGCCTGGGCCTCTTGGCCCCTTCCTCTGCTCTGAATAAGCTATAGTCATAGAGAGGAGACTCAGAGCAGCATTTGGGATCTGAATGTATGCTTGGAGACCCAATGACACTTTGGTGAAACAGGACACCAGCCAGGAGTGGTATAAATGGCCTGATTTTTCTGGAAGGTTCCTTCTCCAATAGCCCTGCCAAAGTAAATCACAGAATTGCTTCGTGTACAATTGTTTTTAATGGGAAAGAATTCCCCAATACTCAGTACAGTGCCTTCTCATTAAATTTGCCTCTTACAAGGTTACTGTAGGAAGAGTAAAAGGCAGACGGTCAATTGAGAAGCTGTAGAAAGACAATTGCTTTTTTTTTTTTTTTTTAGAAAATGGAAAGGAATCAGGATGCTGACATCTGCTGAAAAATGAAGAGACAGATTTCTGATGAAATGGAATACAGTGTCCTTGGACATAACACCTTGTGCAGTCAAGAGGTCCCAATGGGCTATTACCAAGGAAGAAGCCAGTTGAATGTGGGAAGATCAGTGACTGAGGGTAATATGTTTGAAATGGGACAACAGCTCTGGGCTTAAGTCAAATAAACTGAAAGAACAAGGGTCTCTATAGGTGACTTAGTCGTCTAAGAATATTAAATCTGAAAAGACTCTCTGAGACCATTTAGTTGTGGGCTCCTGAGGATCAAAAGATCATTGATTTGGAGCCAGGAGAGATCTTAGGGGTCATTTTACAGGGTAGAAAACTGAGATCCGGAGACATGAAGCCTTTTTCTTAGATCCTCCCCTCTAGATTTTGTGTTCATCAGGTCATGTTGTCTGCCCCATTAGAATATGAGCTTCTCAAGAGTAAATATTATTTTTTGCCTTTCTTTGTATCCTCAATGCTTAGCACAGTGCCTTACACATACTAAGAGATTACATAATAAGTACTTGTTGACTAATTGGTCTATTGAAATGACTTTCAGTCCTATGGCTAATAAGTATAATAGGATCATAGATTTAGAACTAAAATAGTTTTAGAGCAGAAATAGTTTTCTAATGGTATTGTTCATGAGCCCCCATCAGAGTGATTCTCCCCACTAATCATCAGTTGAAATTAATCAGCTAGGCAAAATTGGGTTTTAGAAATAGGATACTTTTTAAAGTAGCAAAATAATAGTTAGTACAAATCACCCCCTCCATCTAACCTGAGAGGATATTGTCCCACAGGTACAATGAGAAGTGAGCACAAGGTTAGATCACATGTGGCAGCTCCTAGGAATAATTTTCTCTCTTTCCTGGAGCCCTCATGAAATTCTCCCTTGCATCCCCCTCCTCCACATATCTAATTTGTCCTCCATTCCTGATATAGACACTGCAGGCAGCTGTTTGATAGATATCATTAGGACCTAAATGAGAAAGTCAAATCCTCTAATCTTTGGAAATTCATAAGGTTCTTTTCTGATCAGAGATGTGAGGGACAGAATACCCAAATGCTTAGGTTCCAAACTAATTTAACATTTTTTATCCAATGACGCACAAAGCATGACAAGGTCTACATTTTCCTAACAATTAGAGCTGTCCCAAAGTGCAATGGGCTTTCTAGGGAAAGAGTACTTTCTACTCCTTGGAAGTCTACAAACAAAGGTTGGATGATCACTTGTCAGTTATACGGTAGACATACAACATATTTGGGGGAGGAGAGGAAGGAAGAAGGGAAGAGTGACAGTATCATCCATAAGGTAACAAGCATCAAAGTGGTTAAATGGATAAAGTACCAGGTCTTGAATCAGGAAGATCTAATTTCAAATGTGTACTCTGACACGTACTAGCTGTGTAACTCTGGACAAGTCATTTAACCCCTATTTGCCTCAGTTCCTCAACTGTAAAATGGGGTCACACTGAAAAGGAAATGGCAAAACATCCCAGTATCTTTGCCCAAAAAAACTCCATAGATACATCTCTAGGGTCACAAAGAGTCACACATAACTCAATAACAACAACAGTGATCCATAAGGTCTCTTCCAACCCTTTAATTCTGTGACATTCAAAGACAGTTTAGTTCTCTGAGCCTCAGTTCTCTTATCTATAAAATGGGCATGATCCCACTTTCACTATCTCCCTATCAGGGTCACTCTGAGAAAAGTGTTTTGTAAACCTGAAGGCACTTTAGAAATGTGAGCTTCTTTGAGCCTCAGTTTCCTTATCTTGAAAATAAGAAGCAGAGGGAACAGGATGATTTCTATCACCCCTTCTAGCTCTACATCCTATCATCCTTTATAGCAATGTGCTCTTGTTCACACTGATAGCAAGGTCCTATAACTTGGGGCCTCCTCCAGCAACCCAAATAGCTCCCCCTTTGTAGCTAAAGCATCATCTCTTTTATGAGGGCCCTTGGACCACCCCTGCTCATAAGAGTGCCCCTTCTCATTGCCCCTCACTTTCTCATCTTCTATAGCACTTATCTATTGATCTGATACTCTCCATATACTAGCTTGAATTATTAACTAACTTCTCTAGCAAAAGTGGATTGTCTCCTTCAAAAAGAATGTAAGCTCCATGAGGACAGGAGCTATTGTTTGCCATTCCCTATATTGCCTTCAGAGCACCTATGACATACACTTGAGTTGCCACACTCATACTCAAAAGCCTTTCCAGCTCCATAAGAAATGCCAGTTTGTTTTCTGCTGATACAGCCTTCAAGATTCCCCAAAGGTCAGTTCCATGTTTTCATGTGGTATCAGAGGCAGACTTCAATAGATTTGCTTTTCAATGGCCCCTCTATGTAAAAAGAAGAGAATTGGATTAGGTAGCCTCTGATATCCTTTCCAGTCCTTGACCTATGATCCTGTGATTTTCACATGTGAGAGAAGAAGGCTAGGGATGCCCAAAAAATATATATATCTGTCACCACCAGCAGCCTTTTCTTGGAGCTAATTTGTTCTTTCAATGCATGGACTCCCTTGAAATCAAGGATTTGTGTTAAGGATAAAATTCTAAAGTTTATCATAATCTAGAGTCACACAGTAGGGGTAAAAAGCCACTAGAGAAATGTTATGGTCTGATTTGTTGTTAAACATTGGGGGCCTTTCCCCTTTAACTTGGAGACAGTGTAGTATGGAAGAAGGGGAAGGGCAGACTCCAGTGTCAGACTGGACCTGGATCCAAGAGTAGGAAACTCACAAACAAAAAACTTCTACCAGTGAAGGTTGGTCCCTTCTCTGAAACTTACAGTCTTAGAGAGGGACCTAGTGCTTTAAGTGGTTAAGTGACTCACCCAGGATCACACACCCAGTATATCACAGGCAGCACTTGAACCTCAACCAGTTTTCTATCAATAACCAATTCACACATTTTTCAGCCTCAGGACCTTTTTATACTCTCAGAAATTATTGAGGTCAACCCAAAGAACTTTTCTTTATGTGGGTCATGTTGTTTAGTTGCTTCAATCACATCCAACTCTTCACAGGAATTTCTTGGCAAAGATATTGTAGCGGTTTGCCATTTCCTTCTCTAACTCTTTTTACAGAGGAAACTGAGGCAAACAGGGAGAAGTGACTTGCCCAGAGTCACACAACTCGTAAGTCCTGAGACCAGATTTTAATTCATGTCTTCCTGAATCTAGGCCCCATACTCTAGTCCCTGAGCCATTTAATTATAGTTTAAAACTTCTATTTTCTCCCTTTTTGTTAATGGCACCACATCTGTTTTCCAACCTGATGTAGTGCATTCATTGTCCACAGTCCCTCATAGATCACTGGGAATCATCTAACAATTGCCTGCAAGTTCTTTCAATTCTCTAAGATGCATGAGGGGGAGAGGTTTGGGGTATGATCCCTTCCCTTCCCCCCTCCTATATAAGGCTGGGAAGGGCTTCCATCAGCAAGAGATAAACTAGTGTTAATGAGCCTTGGATGGATGGATGGATGGATGGATGGATGGATGGATGACGTAAGATTTGTGGGAGGCCAAGAAGCCTAACAATCTATCCCCTGGGGCGGCTAGGTGGCACAGTGAATAGAGCACTGGCCCTGGAGTCAGGAGCACCTGAGTTCAAATCCAGCCTCAGACACTTCAGACTTACTAACCATGTGACCTTGGGCAAGTCACTTAACCCAAATTGCCCTGCCTTCCCTCTTCTAACAAGCAAGCAAAACAAACAAACAAAAAGCCTATCCCCTGAGGAAACTAATCTTATCTATAGTCCAAAAATTAAAGAAAGTCATTCTAATTGCCTTCTGGTCTTCTTGTCTTAAGACTCTCCCCACTCCAGTCCATTATCCATTTGACTATTAAAGTGATCTCCCAGACTTTGTAGGTCTGATTAACTCATGTTCTTACTCAATATATTCCAGTGGCTCCCTATCACCTCTAGGATCAAATATAAAATCCTCTATTGAGCTTTTAAAACACTTTATAATCTGGACCCTTCCTACCCTGACAGTCTTCTTATACTTTATTCTCCTCTGTGTACCCTACAATCCAGTGATACTGGTTTCCTTGCTGTTCCTCTAGCAAAACACTCCATTTCTAGACTCTAGGCATTTTCACTGGTTGTCCCTGATGCCTGGAATTCTCTGCTTCCTCATCTCCACTTCCTGTCTTCCCTTGTTTCCTTTAAGTTTTAACTAAATTCTAACCTTCTTCAAGTAGTTTTTCCAGTCCCCCTCAATGATACTGCTTTCCCTCTGAGATTATCTCTGATTTATCTCAGATAGATATATCTAATTTACTATATCTTATATATATATATACAGCTGTTGGCATGCTGTCTTCTCCATTAGATTGTGAAATCCTTGAGGGAAGGAAGTGTTTTTGCTTTTCTTGGTGCTTAGTACAGTGGCTGGTACTTAGTAGGCACTTAATAATGCGTGTTGACTTGTTGAGTATTGATTTTGAAGAACTCAAAAATACATGAAGAGGAAGTTTAAGAAAAAACAACAGAGAAGCATAAAATCATAGAAAGTCTGGCCTGAAAGTGATATTAATGACCCTCTAGAAAACCCTCCTCATTTCACAAATGAAAAAACAAAATGCAAGCAGAGAACTGAATTGATGTTTCCAAGGTCACCATGTGACTTAGATGGTAGAACTTAGATTATAACCCATGTCCCCGGATAGCCAGGGCTCCTTCTGCCCTACCATGGTGTCTTGGAGACCCATTGACTTAGCTCTGTGCTCTTCCACCTTACTACTCAGTCCTGTTTATTTTCGTCTTTTCCTGTTTCCACTGGGAACATTCAAACTGGGAAGTTAAGGTGGGGAAGTAAAGCCAACATTCAAAAGCCAATAAAGCCAGGTAAAGCAGGTGCCTGAAGCATTTGGGAGGGAAATTGCTAAGTGCTTTAAAAAGAAGCTGAAGATCATGAAAAGAAGGAAGCTTGGAAAACAGTTTATTTTTAAAAAAATAAAGAAAATTTCATAATGTTGGCTAGAAGATTAAAAAACTAGACATTCAAAGCTGGAGTGGAATGCTGACAGCTGTGGGCAGCTGGAGGAGAAGAAAGATTAGGAAGTCTATAAATGTATACCAGTGGGGAAAGAATATGGAAATAATAGGCGTACATTGAAAAATAAAAATCAGAGATCGAGGTGACATAATTAGGGACACGTCATCATGGGCCAACAGAGTTACCCTGAGTCTTTATTTTTTTCCAAAAGGCTTTTAATTTTCTAGTAAGAGTTTCGATGTACTAACATATGGTACTGCCGGAGGGAAAGAACAGAGCATTCTCTCAAGGTCATTTTGGTTGGGTTTTTCAGTGGGATTCCAAATGGGGCATGGATGAATCTACCTCTGGTAGGAGGCTAATGTTCCTGACAAGGTTACCCACCTTAGACCAATTCTCCTAAGTCTTTATCCCTATCTCAGTTGCTGCCCAGGTCCCTGGTGTTATTTATTAACTCTTTTCTATCGACAAATGACAAACACGCATACCAACAGGAACAAAGACGAAAGCTTGGCCCCAAGGGTTTTGATCAGATGAGAAATATAAATTTAGTTTAAAAGGAAGGAAGGAAGGAAGGAAGGAAGGAAGGAAGGAAGGAAGGAAGGAAGGAAGGAAGGAGAAAGAAAGCATCTGAACACTTGGAGAAAATTGGAAAACAGAACCATCTGTTACATAATGAAATCCAATTGACTCCTTGCTTTGTACCACCAGCTGCTGTCAAGTAAGAGATTATGAAACCATGTAATACATTTTTCAACTTGAAAAATGCTTCTCTGTTTGAAGACTTGGAGAGGTCCAAGCCTGCTTTCTTGTTTCAGGGAAAACTCAGAGTGGGTCTGCAGAGTAGTTCTGCCTGGATCAAGTTCATGAATTTCCAGAGATAAAAGATGGGAACTAGACTACACTATTTGTCCAACCAGACCTTTTTTCTTTTGGAGGGAATTGTCCTCCCAGTGAAATAGTTTGTGTCCCATCATACAGGATGCCCTTAGAAATGTTACAGCACAGGGAACTTTGTTCAATTGATCCTCTGATGGTTAATCATGGAAGCAGGGAGGGAGTTGTGTGGATGCCAAAGATACTGACCACAATTATAGAGGATGCCCAGTGTAGACTTTAAGTTGGGGGGAGATTCCACATAGATAGTGAGGTTTTCTTGTCATTCCTATTTGCAGGTGACATTTTCCTGGTTGTAGAGCCTCCTCAAAGAGATAAACTTTATCATCCACTCAGTACCCCATGCTCACAATATACATAGTATTCTTGTCTCTCCCTTCTCTTTCACTCCCCATATCTGATCTGTTGCCAAGGTCTATCAATTCTACTTTCATAATATTTCTCATATATGCCCACTATCTCTTCACAGATATGACCACCACTCTTGTACAGGGGCCCATTACTTTATGCCTGGACTGCTGCGAAAATCTGATGGTTGTCCTGCCTCCACAAGGCTGTCTTCACTCCAGATCATCCTCTGATTAGCTTCCAAAATAATTTTCTTAATGACTATTTTTCTGACCATGTTATCCACTATTCAATATATTCTAGTAGCTACCTGTTGCCTCCAGGATCGAATATAAAACACCCTGTCAGGCATTAAAAGTCATTCATAACTGCCCCTTGCATTTCCAGTTGTTTTACATGCTACAGCCATCCATGTACTATGCAATCCAGTGATGGATTGTACATGTTTGTACAAGACACTCCATTTCCCACCTCCAAGTATTTTTACTGGCTGCCTTCCATACCTGAAATGCTCTCCCTCCTCATCTCTACCTCCTGGTTTCTCTGGCTTCCTTCAAGTCCAAACTAAAATCTACCTTCTACAGGAAGCCTTTGTGGAGCCACCTTAATTTGACTCTCTTTCCTCTGTTGCCTATCTCCAATTTATCCTGGATATATCTTGTTTTTATATAGTTGACTCCTCATTTGGACTTTGAACTCTTGGAGAGGTAGGACTGTCTTTTGCCTTCATATGCTCAGCACTTTGCACACAGTAGGCAGTTAATAGATGTTTACTGACTGAATGGACTTGGAGTCAAAAAGACTAGCTCATATCTAGCTTCCAAAATGTATCACCTGTATGTCTTTGAGCAAATCACTTGATATCTCAGGGTTTCAATTTCCCTCTTTAAAGTTAGGGGAGTGGACTAGATGGCCTCTGGGGCCCTTTCCTGTTCTTAATCTATAACACTGAAATTCTCAGAACATTTGATCTAACTGTCCACACAGAGAAGACTAAAATAGATGAAGATTAGCTCATTTCTAGACTGTAATATATGTTTGAATGGACAACCTAGAAAGCTTGTCCACCATGTACATATATTAAAGACACACTGATAATGGGTAATGAATTGGGCTCCAAATTGAACAGGAGGAGGTGAGCTAGATTGTCTTTAGAAAATTGTAACTTACGATGAAGGGTGCTGTCTATCTCCAGAGGAAGAATTAGTGGAGCCTGAATGCAAATTGAAGATTCTTTTTCTTTAATTTTCTTTTTTTTTTGTCTGTATTTCCTTTCATAGCATGACTTAAATGGAAACTTGTAAAGATCTTTTAATGTCACTCCCTTCCCCCATCAAGGTTCTTCCTGAAACATTTTTCTCATGTCAGTAGTCTTTGGGTGATGCTGTACAGTCATAAGGCATTGCATGCTATAGTCTCCAAAGAACCAGAATGGCAGATTACCCAAAAGACAATGCACATGTTCATGGTAGATTTGAGTGGGATGCAACCCACTGCAAATGAGAAATTGTGCCAAAGTCAGCTAGTCACTCAACATTCATTAATCATTTACTGAAGTCAGACATGATGCAAAGCTCTGAAGATACAAAGAAAGAAAAAAGATATGGGCCTTTCCCTCAAGGAACTCACATTCTAATATGGGAGACCAACATGATAATTTTATTTTTTTTATCTTTTTGAGACTGAATCTCCTCATCATGCCCAGGCTAGAAGCACAGTAGTCACCCATGGGCCCAATTCCACTGCTAATGGGTATAGAAGTTTTGACCTTTCCCATTTCCAGGTAACAAGCAGCAGAGCCTGGTATGCTTCTAAATTGCAGCATCCTTTTGACTATGTCACCTCTGGAAAGACTAAGAAGCCCCTAAAGATCAAGGAGAGGGAAAAAAAAAGGATAATACCCTGCCATTCTCCTGCTTCCTCTGCCATGTTTTTCTTATTTCTCTACATATTTTCACAGAGCTTTGTACTTTTTCAGTGAACTTTTTTAGCCCCTTCTTTTCATCTCATGGTAATCAGTGATAAAGAACTGGATTGGGACTTAAAGAACCCAGATGAGGTCACTAAGCAAATTATTTAACCTCTGTAGAATTCTTTTTCTTTTTACAATTTTTAAAAAAAATTATTTTATCTTTAACTTATGGAATAAAACAAGCATTTTCTTCATCTATAAAACAATGGGGTTGACTTGGCATGCCTCTGAGGACCTTTTAGAGGATAAACCTATGCATGATTCTACATTTGCACCCAATGGTGACAGGTTGGGCATCCAACATGACTGACACTGAACAAAAAGCACTGGTGCAGTAGTAGATATACTGATGGGCTTGGAATCAGGAAAAGCTCAGTTCGAATCCCACTTCTGACACGTGGTAGCTAGGTGACCTTGAGCGAACCTCTTAATACTCTAGGCCTCCGTTTCTTCATCTGTAAAATGAAGGCATTGGACTCAATGTTCCCTAAGGTTCCTTCCAGTCTTAAATTTATGATCCTATGAGATCCTTTTTGGTTCCTGCTCTGGGACAAAGAAGGGGGTAGATCCTCTCCTAGGTCATGGGTAGATTCCTCAGAGCAACTGGTTTTGATTTCCCTAAACCTGTTTATTGCACCACTATCCTCTAAATCAGCAGTTCTCAACCTGTGGGTCATGACCCCTTTGGGGTCTAACGACCCGGTCACAGGAGTCGCCTAAGACCATCAGAAAACACATATTTCCAATGGTCTTAGGAACCTCCTCTACCTGTCTCCAGGCAGGTCTGCCCACATGCAGACATGCCCACATACAACTATTAAAGGGTCCCAGCATTAGGAAGATTGAGAACTACCACTCTAAATCAACCAGATTAGATCTCATTTATCTTAAATCATTTAGATATCATTTAATATTCCCTCTTTGCCCTGCCCCCCATCCATATTCAATCAGTTGCCTAGTCCCAACTATATTACCATTCTGTATCTCTTGAATTTATTCTCTTCTTATCACCTTAGGTAAGTGTTTGATGGTCACTCTCACCTTCAGGATTTCCCCTACTCAATCTATACTTTATTCACATATTAGATAAAGTGTCCTCATAGGCAATTTGGATCATGTCATTTTCCTGCTCAAAATCATTTCTCTTCATTGCATGAGAAACGTTAAACTCCATAGCCTGATATTCAAAGCTCTCAACAGAATGATTCCAATCTATCTGCTCATTCTTATTTCCCATAAAAATTTCTTTCTAGATGGACTCCATGATCTAGCCAAACCAAGCTATGTTCTCCAAACTTCCCACCTTGCCAACCATCCTTCCTTAGTACTAATGTTTGCATGGCTTAGTTCACCTGAAATGCCCTTTCCTACATCTCTGAAATCATTTCCAATTTATCCTGTCTACATTTTTGTTTGTACATAGTTATTTGCATGTTGTTTCCCTCATTGTACTGCAAGCTCTTTGAGTACAGGGCCCGTCTTTTCTCCTCCTTTGCATCTTCAGTGCATAATACATATAGCATACAGTAGGTGCTTAATCAATATTTATTGACTGGCTTTTAAAATTTTTTTTGCCTTTCTTTGCATGCCAAAATTTGGCACAGTGCCTGCCACATAATAGGTGTTTAATAAATATTGATTGATTGACCCACCCTTTAAAGGTCCAACTGAAATGCTGCTTTCTTGGTGAAACTTTTCCTAGATCCCCCAAATGAATCACAGAATTTCAGAGTTGGATGAAATCTGAAATGCCATGCAGCCAATTCATAAACAAGCAAGAATCACCACTAAAAAATGTACAGCAAGTGATAATGTTCTCTTCCTCAGAAAACTATTGTGTAATTATGTGCTTAAATCCATGTTACACCCCCCAGCAGAATGTAAACTCCTTGAGGGCCGGGGAAATTTTGTTTCTGTATTTTAATTTCCATTGCCTTAACCACAGAAAATATTTGATAGACGCTTTTTGGATTGAATGAATTAATGAACAAATATTTATAAGATGAAGGAAACAAAAATAAACTGAACACAGCAAAACACCATCATTCCAAAATTCCATATTAACAATGAGGAAGAGTGAAGAGAGTTGTGATTTTTGAGTCAGAGGACCTGAGCTGAAATCTCAGCTTTACTATGTTCTATGTATGATCTTGGACAAGTTACACTCTCTGGACCTGTTTCTTATCTGTAAAAACTAAATAAGAGGGAGAGGATGCTGGTTGAACTGCACTGTCTTTAAAGGACGTCCCAGCTCTCAATCTCTGATACTATGATACTGAATAGATTGGAATGCCCTATTAAGACTAAGAATGGTATCTCACATACACATGGCACTTTTAAGGCTTGCAAAGTTTTTTGTATGCATTATCTCATTTGCTACCTCTCTGTGAAGTAAGTACTTTTATCACTTCCATTTTACCAATAAGGAAACTGAGGCTAGTGAGATAGAGTTCAAGGTCACACAGATATAAATGAGTAAAGTCAGGATCTGAAGCTAGGTCCTACAGGATTTTTTTTGGAGGTAGGAAGGGAAGGCAACTGGGGTTAAGTGACTTTCCAAGGTCACACAGCTAGTAAGTGTGTCAAGTATCTGAGGCCAGATTTGAACTCAGGTCCTCCTGACTCCAGGGCCTGCTCTATTCACTGCATCACCTAGCTGCCCCTAGGTTCTATAGGATTTGAATCCAAATGTTCAAAGGAGCATTTGAACCCATGTCAGATCTTACTGAATTCCATACCCTGACTATTTGTTTCCTCCCAATTTAGTTTTTAACATTTGTCTATTTTGTGTTAACTTATGTATACATATATATATATATATATATATATATATATATATATATATATATACTTGTTGCTTCCCCCAATTTAACCAACCAATAAATCAACACATATTTATTAATTACCTACTATGCACCAGGCATTATGTTGTATGTTGGAGATACAAAGACAAAATGAAATAGACTTTGCCTTCAAGAAGGTTTTAGTTTAGCCAAGGGAAACACTCACATATAATTACAGAGGAAAGATGTGCAAGGTAATTCCACGAGAGCAGAAAGTTCTTCGTTTTCATTTTGGTATTCCTGGTACCTGGTATGAAGTAGGTGCTTAATAAATGCTTGCTTGCTCAACTCAGGCCCTTACCAGTGTTCTATCCACTATGCCCTGCTGCTTCTCCTCAGGCTCTTTACTCTCCTTAAATGTCCACAAATGCCAAGTACAGTCCAAGCTTGTTCACGAGAGATGATGCTCTCAATCAGCTAAACTGGCAATTGCTTGTCCCATTCCTCAAGTTCAGAGCTTTTACTCTCCCACTGCCTCTTCTAAAGCCTGTCTCTCCTACATGCCTTCTCTCCTACCCCTACTTCCCATGCTCTATTTTGCCACTGACATGTAGTCTCTCTGCAGACTGGTGTCATGCTGCCCTGCCCTCAGAGCACATCTGTCCAGGATCACAAAACATGTCAGTTGTAGAAGGGGAGGTGCTTTTTTCACTCCATCGCAGGCTCAGCCTGACATCGGATCTCCCTTTCACCAACCAGCAAGGGAAGGCATATGGGACACATTAACCCAGACAAGCAGTATAGCCAACTCAAGGAAGGTTTAGATAAAAGAATGGATGATGGATGGATCTGAGCAGGTTATCAAGGAAAGCTCAGGATAATTCTTTATCCCTTGAGGTCACCTTAGCCCTTTCCACCAAAGAGGGCAGTTTACCCCTATCCTGCCCCCCAAATGTCATTCAGTGCCTGGGTCAGAACAGAATTCTAGTCTAAAGGGACCCTGACTCTGACCCAGCATGGTATTTCTTAATTTCTTAATTCAAAATAGAAGTTGTTTTTTGTTTTTTGTTTTGTTTTGTTTTTAGGGCTGGATAAACACATGAGTTAAGTAAATGGCTGGAAATGTGGCATGAGTTAAGAGAAACCCCAAATGCTTACCAGGTGCTCCTACCTAACTCCAAGGACTCTAGCATCTGAAATTCCACCATGAGAAATGAATTTCTTTGGATTGAAGAGTGTTCCTTTCAAAATCCAAACACTCTTTGGATGTGGAATATATTGTCATGGATCTCAAATATTACCTTTGCTACTCACTATCTGGGTCATGTGAGACAAGTTACTTAACCTCTCAGTGCATCTGTTTCTTCATCTGTATTATGGGAGGAGAGAATAAGATCGGCTAATTTTGAAGGTCTTTTTGAGCTACAAATCAATAATCCTAATATGAATTAGGGCCAAGTAAATGGCACACTGTATAGAGTGCTGGGCCAGGAGTCAGGAAGACTCCTTTTTTCTGAGTTCAAATCCAGCCTCAGACACTTCCTAAATATGTGACCATGGGCAAGTCACTTAACTCTGTTTGCCTCAGTTTCCTCATCTGTAAGATGAATTAGAAAAGCAAATGGGAAACCACTACAGTATCTGTCAAAAAAAATGGTACCAGGAAGAGTCCCACATGACTGAAAACAATAGGAATTAGGTATCAGATCTCCCTTCTCAAAGACAAAAAGATCAGCACTAAAAATAGAGCTTATCACAAAGGTAGCCTAAAAGGGAATAGGAAGCACTAAGTAGCAGTCATTTGAAGTCAAAGAACCTGTATTCAAATCCTAGCACTGCCACTTACTACCTGTGTGACCTTGACCAAATCAGTTCCTTTTTTTGGGTCCGATTCCTCTTCTATAAAAGGAAAGGGTTAAATTGATCATCTTTAAAGTGATTTCCTTTGCTAAATCCCAATGGAGAGAATAATAATGGCCCCTGCCTCCCAGGGCTATCATGAGACTGAACTGGGACAACATCTGTAAAGCACTTTGTAAACCATAAGGCTCTACAGAAATACTCATTGTGGGTGGTAGTTGCTGTTGTTGTTGTCCTAAAGACACCAAATCCATGTTGAATTTGCTGGCAAGTTCTATCTCCCTCACTGGACCTAGAGCCAACCCAAATGTTTAGATCATATGTCTAAGGCATCTCAATTCAATAATCGTGGTACATAAGTCATTGGGTCTGGCTACTGTGGAGATTTACAATGAGATACTTGACATAGTCCCTGCCCTCAAGAAGCTTACAGTTAGGCACATAAGACACAAATATACAAAAAGGCAAATATGGGAACATTTTCAACAATAGCCTGAGGACTGTCACAATATGGTCCCCTAACTAATGACCAAATCAATGGTAAGGTACAGAACTGCTATAGGAGTTCACAGGAGGGAGGAAAGAGATGCAGACATACCCAAGATCAATGTCTATTGGCCTTAGAAAAGCAGAAGGTCTGACACCTACTGAGTCAGCCTGGCTGATCACTTCGTCCCTTTGAGGCTCCATTCCATCTCACCTATAAAATGGTAGTGAGCTGACTCCTCTCCCCTCCCAGAGTTGTTTGGGGGAAAATTCCCTATAACTCTGAAGCACTTTAGACATATGAATAATTCTGGGATAGTTGGAGGAGGATCTAACCCCTCTAGCATGTGGAACAGTAGAGAGGCTTAAGTCATTCCAAGCAGAGGAAATGAAATTGAGAGCCCAGAAAAGAAAATACTAACGTATTATATTTGTAGATATAGGGGGATCTGCAATAGGTCCTTTAATTCAATTGAGCCTAACAATAATACTATCTGATGGATGGATGGATGGATGGATGAATGGAAGGGAGGGAGGGAGGAAGGAAGAGTACTTATTAATTGCTTGCTATGTGCCAAGCACTGTGCAAGTTCTAGGAATATGAGAGTATGAGAACAATGGGGAATTTCAAAAGAAGAGATAAAACCTTTGGGAGAGTACAGCTACAAGGCAGATGGAAAGGCCTTGTGGTCCTCAGGGTTCAACAGCAGGGAAGATGGTGAAGCCTGACATTTCTTAGGTTGTAAGTACAGAGAAAATGGTAATGTAGGGAGTTCTAGAGAAAGTGAAATGACTAAGTTAGTAAGTGAAAGCTTTTTCTTTCACATCCATATAAACCTATCACCTACCCAGATCTCATTTATAATAATGCCTATAAAGGTATAAATTATCATCCCATTTTACCAAGGAGAAAAGTAAAATTTAAAGGTATCAAATGGCTTCAAATAAAAAATATATATTAAGTGTCTATTATATGTAAACTGCTGTACTAGGTAATGGGGGAGATAGAATCCCTGCCTTCATGGAGTTTACTGGTATGGAATACTACACATTCTTGGTTAATAACATGAAATAATGCACAATAAATACATCAGAGAGGTGCGTTAACAAAGTGTTTGCATGGTCCATGGAAGGAAAGGTAATAATAGGTACAAAGCATATGTGAGAGGAATCTCTTAAGTTTCTTTAAGTCTAACATGGGGAAGGGGGAGGGGAAACAGTGAAGACTTCTAGTCTTCCCTGGAGCTGGACTTTAAAGTAGAGATGCAAATTCAAACAAATCAACTGGTCAATCTACCAGCTAGGCACTGGGAGCATGAGTGTCCAAGAAATGGGAGGGAAGACATTTCACCTACAGGGCCTAAGAGGAGAAAAATCACAGAGACTGAAAAACCCTGGGCATAGTTTGTCCAAGGTTTCCCAGATGGCAAATGACAGTCAGGGTTCTAATTTAGGCCACCTGGTTTCAAGTCAGTGTTTTTTCTATTAGTAAGCATTTAATAAGTGATTTTCATTCATTCACTCATCCCATGCTGCCCATATATACATACAACTATATATCTGCCTCTCAAGGTTGTTGTTTAAAAAACGGGGGAAAGTACTTTGTAGCCCTTAGAATACTATAAAAAAAGCGTCATAGATCTAGAGCTGGAAGGACATCAGAAGCCATCTAGTTTAGCCCCTTCATTTTACAGAGGTGGAAACTGAGGCCCAGAAAGGTTAGGTGACTTGCCCAAAGTCACATAAGTAGTGTCAGACATGGTATTTGAACCCAGGTCTTCTTATTGCAATGCTAGTCACAAGTCTGACATCATCACCACCACCACTAGTATCATCATCATCATCATCATCATCATCATCATCAATATTATTTCCTCTTCAGGGCATGCCTTTGTCACTATGACTATAGAAATGTATATATAAAGAGAGTAGTGAAATCCATGACTGAAAACGTAGGTTGGAATCAGGGCTCAGAAGGCTTGGAACACCAGGATAAGGAAAAGAGATCTAAGGAGGAGGGAGCATTTGAAGGTTTTTCAGTTAAGGAGAAGTGGGGGAAGGAAAGGAGTAAGTACATCACAATTGATCTTTAGGATTACTAGTCTGTTGAAGGGAATGCAAGACCAATTGGAGTGGGAGGGGGATCTGGAGGCCACCGTCCAAGTTAGCTTTACACCCAAAGCATTCTCACGTCTCATGTGGTCCTCAAAGACTACGGCATGAACAAATTGACTGACATTCATTTAAGTCTGTTTATTCCCAAGGCCACCAAATTAAAGGCAATCAGAAGTTTCTGTCACAATAGATTTCTGAAGACCTTTCTGTGTGGCAAACAAGAAGCCAACTGGCCCAGCCAATGAACACTTTTCTGGGTGGTCCCAGTGAAAAGTCTAAATGGCTCAGTTCCTTGGAGAATCAGTAGTCCAGGCTCCCTGGGCTTGGATGCCAGCACATTGTCAAACACACTCCAGCTGACTTATGCTGAAGCCAGACCCATAGGCCAATTCACACCAGGAAATCACCAGACTGGGTTGCTCTGGGGTGATTCCTCTTCAGTTCACTACAGTGAGTGACTCAAGTAATCAGTCCCCAAGTCCCTATAGAATTCCCTTAGCTCTAACAAGTAGCCAATCAGGCAGCAAACAAAAGCATCAAGGCAAGAGAAAAACAGTCCATTGGGCTCAGTAGACATGGGAAAAATCTTACTTTCCAAACAAAGTAAATATAGAGGATCTTAGAATCACAGATCTAGAACTGATAAGTACCTTAGAGGTCATCTAGTCCAAGTCTCTTACTTTATAGATGAGGAAACTGAGACCCAGAGTTGCTAACTGATTAGTCTAAACCTTAGATTATATAGGTGCTCTATTCCGGGTAAGTGGCAGAACGAGAGAGAGAGAGAGAGAGAGAGAGAGAGAGAGAGAGAGAGAGAAAGACAGAGAGAGAA
>CM053597.1:171622258-171643154 GCA_028646575.1 Pseudocheirus occidentalis | reverse complement strand
AAGTCTTGTCCCTTTATCCACTGAATTCAAGAATGAGGAGGGAGGAAAGGAAAGAAGAAAGGGAGGGAGGGAAGGAATGGAGGAAGAAAAGGGAGGAGAGAGGTAGAAAAGAAGAAAATAGGGAAGAAAGGAAAGAAGGAAGGAAGGAAGGAAGGAAGGAAGGAAGGAAGGAAGGAAGGAAGGAAGGAAGGAAGGAAGGGAGGGAGAAAGGGAGGGAGGGAGATGGGAACAGGGACAGAGACACAAACAAAGAGACAGGGAGATGGACAGAAAGAAGGAGAAGGAGGAAGATGGAAAAAGAGAGGGAAGGAGAGGGAAGAAGAGAGGGAGGAAAAGAGGGAGAGGGAGAAAGAGAATGCCTTTTGAATGCAAACCCAAAGTTCTTTCTCAGTGGCCAAACAAAAGTCAGTTTCTTCATCTTATGGTTTGGAGACTAAAAGCAGTCCTCAATACCTATGAATACTCAGAAGTGGGTTCCAGGGCCTCTCCATTCATCAGAGACTTTGAGAAGCACACCTTCTCCCAGGACCAAGTTATCACTGTCCAATTCCCTATCCCACTAGGAATGCCACGATGGCAGCCACATACAGGACAGATTTCAGAGGAGCAGTGAAATAAAAAGGACATCAGAGGTCATCTTGTGCAACCTTTTCACTTTCCAGAGGAACAAACCAAGACCCAGTGGGATTAAGTTTTAAGTCTAAGGTCACACAGAATCAGAGACAGGATTTTAAAAAGATTTAACTTCTTAACTTAAGAGTTTACCATGGTGCCTGTCCCCCACCACACACACACTCAGTTCATGTATCCCACCACCCTGCCTCCCCCTGAGAAGAGAAACTGGAAAGGACCGAAGCTGGCAGAGCTGGGGCCACCCACCTTCTCTGTTCTGCCTATCTAAATTCAGCTGGGAAAGCCCAGGTACATATGCCCAACCTTGGCCTTCATTTGAAAAATAGAATGTGCACTCATGGATGGACAAGTGTCAACTGTCCAGTAGCCCCAATTGTGTACTCGTCATGGGGGCAGTGTGCCTCCTTCTCACCCCTGTGGTATATACATACGAAAGAGCCCTGGTCAGGGAAGTATGTGTGTGATTGGGGGTTGGGGGTCAGTCGGAGGGAAGTGAAATAGGTTCCAGATGCTGAGCCCTTACAAAGAGGAAAAATAAGGGTACTGATGAATGTTTCCCTTACCCTGAGGCTGTTGCCTTTAAGTCCCCTGGAAGGCAGCCACAATGAAGGTGATCTTCTAGCATCCTGCTTCCTTCCAAAGAGGTAAGCAATGTTTATATAATACAGAATGGGGGGGGGGGGGAAGGGGCCAGTACAAAGAAAGGCTTTAAGTTAAAGAAGGTTCCATATGTCTTACAAACAAATGGTGGCTTTTTAAAGAATATCATGTTGGAATTCCAAGTCCAAGTTTACATTCATTTTTAAATACCTATTTCCCCACACACACACCTCCCCCTCAACCCCTTTCTTCATCAGAGTACTGGGTTTTTATTCAACTACATCTCCAGAAGAATCCAATAGGAAGGTGATGCTTTCACTGAGGATTTCCTAATGGCCTTGTCTCCATGACTGATGACAGCCATCATCCTTCCCCTTACCCCCCCCCCAGGGTCCCACAAATCTAGCTGTAGTTAATCAACTGTGAGATCACTGTTGGGGAGTTGAGGAAGGAGTGGTTAATAAATCCTGAGATAATTTACAAAAAAAAAGCCTCCATGCAGCTTCAGCCACCTCCAGGGTCAGTTTTAGCTCAAGTTTAATAATGGTTTGGGAAATTTGGAAGATGGAGAGATGAGAACTGGTCTTAAGGAAGGCTCTTGGAAGATGTTGGAACAGGTCTGGGCCATATTCTAAATACAGTACCCTATTCAAGGTCTGGGCCACTTTGTGGGAGACTTTGTTAATTTTCTTACATGTGGTGTTCTCTGTACTCCATAGTCAATTTATCTTTTTCAGTGCAAAATGTCACTAGTTTCTTGTATATACTTAATCATGGCAGATGGTCATTGAATCAAAAATAGACCTATTCTTCACTCAGATGTCCATTTCAATGAATAACATGACCCCAGTATGTCTGGATTAAGAACTCATCCAAAGTTCACATTTTGGAAACACTATACATAATAGGTTGTGCTTTAGGTTTTTTTCTTCCATAGAAAGCTTCTCTGAGACAGTTTTTTTTTTATCAGTGCTGAGGAGACTTATGTAAGAATTCCTTGTGCCCATTGTCAAGAGTTACCTGCCTGAATTAGGCGAGGCCTCCGGGATGGCCCAGTTTCCCCAGTGTCTACATAACACCATGAGTTGGAATGTAATAAAAACCCAGGCTTAGTCAGATACAATAAATCCTTTACATAACCTGACAGGCAAGAAATAAATTGCCCCCTCTGATGTGGAACGATGGTGTTAATTAAGGTCTCAGAACTGTCGCTGTAGGGCCTTAGAAAATTCTTTGGTGGCACAGTAAAAAGCGATTGGTCTTTGGGGCAGAAGACCTAAGTTCAAACCCCAGTTTGAACCTTTTTACATTTATCAATCCATCAATCAATAAATATGTATTAAACACTTCTATACTGTAGACACCATGCTAAATGTGGGGATTCAAAGACAAGAAAGAAACTGCTCCTGCCCTCAGGATGCTTATGTTCCATGGGGAAAACAATAAGTGAATATTTAAGTATTTACGAGATAGACTTTTTAAAAAGGAAGATAACTAGGTTGGAGAAGGCATTGGCAGCTGGGGAGGCATGCCAGAAACAATGACATCAATCATTACTTCTTAATGGATCTTCCAACATAAAGCCATTACTTTGAACAAAAAAGTATATTTATTTGAGCAAAATAAGTCAACGCCAGGGCCATGAGTTTATATGCCTCATCTTGCTCTTACTGACCACCATTTCTCAACTGATAGATGGGACGAAACCTATACCTAATTTTTCACTGGATTTGGAGTCAGGAAAGCTGAGTTTGAATCCTGGTTTGACTACTTCCTGTATGACTTTGGGCTAATCATGTCTCCGGGCTTCACTTACCTCATCTTTAATATGAGGAAGTTAGATCAGATCAGTCAACAAGCATTTATTAAGTGCTTACTATGTGCCAAGCACTGATTAAATATCTGCCAAGGTTCCAGTTCTAAATCTAAGGGCTATGATCCTATGTCTCTTCTCTCTGAGCCTCAGTTTCCTCATCTGTAAGACAGGAACAATAATAATACTAATAGCATCTGGCTCACAGGGTTGCTATGAAGAATACACACACTTGGTAAATTTGAAAGCAACAAAGAAATGGGGTTTTTATGAGGTTTTGGTTTTTTTGTGGCTCCCTCTCACTTCCATTTCTCCAATGCTGTCTGTAGGGCTAGGCAAACATTAAAATCTAGTTGCCTCCTTCCATATGAAAACCTGATTATTTTTTAAACAAAATCAGGATGTTTTTAATCATAAATCAATCATGCATAATAGCCTGATCTCTTGTCAAGGAAGAATCCCATAAAACAAGTCGTTTCTTTAAACTCCAGATGAATGGAACATATGTCTGTTCAGCTATACAGGACTACTGTAGGGGTCTGAATATAAGCCACCCTAGAGTATAAACTACCCCTGAAAAATGAGATCTCTTGGAAAGAAAAAATATACAGAGACATAGACTGAAAATAACACCAATTATGAGACATACTGGGATTTTTATTACAGGCCAGATTTGGGTAGGGGTTGTGGGAGAGAGACAGGAAAGTATAGATTATAATCAAACCAATATCTTGGTTTACAGTTGGGTCTGTATCATAGGATTTAGAGTTGAAAGGAACCTTAAAGATAATTTAATCCAGTCACCTTATTTTAAAAAGGAAGAAACTGAAGCCCAGGGAAATATATGGACTTGTCCATGGGCCCTAGAGCTAGGAAGTGGAAAGATTGTGAACTGAGGTCTCCCGACTTCTAATCCAGTGGAGAATTAGATTCAGAGCTTAATATCTATTATCTCATTTGAACCTCATAACAATCCTGTGAGAAAGGCATTCCTTTTGTTGTTCAGTCGATTTGTTCAGACCTCATTTGTGATTTTCTTGGCAAAAATACTGAGCGATTTGTCATTTCCTTTTCTAAGGTAATCCTGATATCATGATCTGATAAAATAAAGGTTCCCAGAGCTGCCTAGGATCACCAGCCAATAAATCTCCAAGGTTAAATTCAAATGTACATATTTCTGAATATTAAGTCCAGAAATCAATACCCAGCCTACATCACACTGCCTCATTTCACAGGAGTTACATTGACAGAATTTGGTAGTGGACTGACTATGGAAGAGGCAAAGAAAAGAAGAAATGAAAAGGAGAAGATTTCCAGCACTGGTCAAGTATTACGGGGTGTAGGAAGGGAAGTGAATAAGCATTTGTTAGGAGCCTTCAAGCCTCCAGGCACTGTGCTAAATGCTTGGAATAACAAATTTGAAAAAGAAAGACAAGACACCTCCCTAATGGAGCACTCTGTCCAATCAGAGAAGATAAAACACAAAAGGAAGTTAAGAAGAAGAAGGAGTACAAAGGGAAGGTAACAGTCTTGGGAAAATGGTGGTGGTATTAAATTCAACAAGCATTTATTAAAAGCCTACTCAGTGCCAGGAACTATACTACAGATTGGGATACAAAGACAAAGACGAAACTATCTCTGTCCTCAAGGAGCTCATATCTTACTAGTAAGAAGCAAAATGTTCTCAAATAAAAGTAACCCATAACTTAGGACTCCCCAGGTTCATATGGATCAGGTTAAATCTTAGGGGACCCAAAAAGATCAGTAGCTCTTTGAGTTCATTGGCTCTACCCACAGTTTACTCTGAGAAATTCTAAAAACATAATTTGTGCCTAGGTTGCACAAGTATGAATGACTGGGTCCCCAGTTTCCCTAAAAGCACTGAAAATAACAAGTGCACATAGTTAAAAGACAGCAAAATTATTGTGATTATTTAATTACATTAAAATTATTGCATTACATATAAATTATTTAATGATACTAACATAATCACAAAATTATTGTAATTATTTAATTACTTTAAAAATTATTTAATATAAATCTAAAATTTTGTGATTCAGTGAAATCTCCCTTCTCTGTTTAGCATGCTGCCTAGGAAACCTCATTTCTCTCAATAAGAGGTCAGATTTTAGGAATCTTTAAATCTAGGTTACTCTGGAGCAAGAGATTTCACTCATTTGATGGATTTGTTTATTCAACAAGTCAATTCAAGTCAAGTCAAGAAGCATTTATTAAGCATTCCCTTTGAGACAGGTAAGCTGGGAATCCAAAGAAAGACAGAAAACAGTCTCTCCTCTCAAGGAGTTCACAGTCTAGTTGGGAGACAGCACACAAATAAATATGTATGAACATGCTATAGACAGCATAAATGGGAGATAACCTCAGAGAAAAGGCACTGAGATTAAGGAGAAATGGGAAAAGATTCTTGCAGAAGGGGGGAACAGACTAGAAGGAATCCAGGGAAGCTAAGAGGGAAAGATGAGGAGCAGAGCATTCCAGGAACAACCCCCCGAGCCAGGAGATGGGAGTGTCTCTTTTGAGGAACAGTCAGGAATCCAGTATCACTGGATCACATAATACATGAGGGAAATAAGATTTAAGAAGACTGGAGAGGTGAGGTAGGGGAATGCAGGATATGGACACCAAACAAAAGATTTTGTATTTAATCCCAGAGATAATAAGGAGTCACCAGAGTTTTAATAAGAAGGAAGGGAGGTGACATGGTCAGACTTGTGCAATAGGAGAAGGGCAGTGACATCAAGATTCCTCAGCATTCATACCTAAGGGACATCTTAAGGGAACATCTACAACGTGACAGGCACTGTGTTTCACATACTACATTTCAGTCAAAGAAGCCTCCTAGCTATTTCTCACACATGACACTCCATTTCTTAGCCTTGGTACATATTGCCCCCCACAACTAAAAGGCCACCCCTTAGAATTCCTAGTTTCCTTCAAAGTTCAGCTCTTGTCTTCTTCCTATATGAGAAGGGTCCTACAAGGGCAGGTATGACTAAGAAATCACTCTTTCAAGCTCCAATCTTCAAGAGGGCTATTAAGATTAGAATGATGTGTATTATAAATCTGACGTTTGTAATCTAGGGATACAACACTCTTTTAGAATTCAGGATAAAAGCCACTTTTGCTGATCTCTCTGGGTGGGTAGTGTTCCCACTCTAAGTCAAGCAGATAACAGTTACCTTAATCTCAGTTTATCTCCTTTCTCACCAGATGCTTATTACATAAAAGATAGTAATAGCAAGCAAACATATTTACTGAAATAAAGTCAGAGTTAAAATAGATTGACTTGGGGGATGGTATACATTAAAGTCAGGAGGCTCTGCAGGAGAGAAAATGAAATCTCCAATCAATCAAGAAGAAAACCAGCTCACCCAAGAAGTCTGCTCTTACCAGGCACTGGGAATCAAGGGACAGGTTAAGATTTTGGCTTTCCTCACTAGGGAGAGTTCTCATTAGCCTTACAAAGTCTATGCCTTGCCACCTCAACTCTTTTCTCTCAAATCTCCCCACCAATCAGAAATCATGTCACCCTCAATTTAAGCAGCATGAAGCATCACATGGTCCTCCTTTGGGGAACCACCCGAGCCCATTCATGTGTCTATGTTGTTTCCTCCATTGGAATATAAGTTCCTTCAGGATGGGAGGTGTTGTCGTTGCATCTG
The DNA here is from genome assembly GCA_028646575.1 of Pseudocheirus occidentalis. Taxonomy (NCBI): domain Eukaryota; kingdom Metazoa; phylum Chordata; class Mammalia; order Diprotodontia; family Pseudocheiridae; genus Pseudocheirus; species Pseudocheirus occidentalis. Next base: position 171,636,425 of record CM053597.1, on the reverse strand, counting down.
CAACACCTGACTGAATGCCTGGCACACAGGTGCTTTGTAAATGTTTATTGATTGATTGACTTTTTAGGGACCAAGCATAGGATAAATTGAAAAATTCTTTGACCTTCCATAACTGACTTTCTCCATAAGGGAGTTAATATAAGATTTAGAGATTATAAAGGGCATATCTTTGATCACAAAGGGATCTAAGAGGCCATCTAGTCCAATACCTTTATTTTGCAAGAGAAAAAATTGTGATTCAGGGGAGTGAAATGACTTAGAATCATGAATCTAGATTCAGACCATCTATCAAATCCATTCTCTTCCTTTTACATATAAGGAAAAAGAGACCCAGCAAGGTTAAGTGATTTGCCCACGTTACATAGATAACAAGCATGGATTTTGAATCCAGGTCGTCTGATCCCAGACTCAGAATTCTTTCTACCATTCTCCACATCTAAATAGAAAAATAAATTAGAATATAAGGGGAGAGGAGTGATTAAGAAAGGTTTCCTATAGGAGGTAGTATCTGAGCTAAGACTTGAAGGAAGCTAAGGATTCTGAGAAGCTGAAAAACAAGGGCATAAATTCCAAGTACAGGAGTAAGAGTTGTGAAGGCACAGGGACCAAAAGAAGGTGGGAGTGAGAGGAAAAGGAAAGTCAAGTTCAGAGAAAAATAAGAAAAGGAAACTGAGGTCCAGAGAGATTCACTGATTTCCTCAATGTCCCTCAATCAACAGAGACCATTGGATAATAACTGTGGACTATAATAATAGGAAAGCACCAATGTTTTTCCATTTGAGAAAGAAATGGAAGATATGATCACTGATGCTTAGAGAGGGCTCCAAATGAAGACAATTCAAACAGATGCTCTGACAAATCCTATTAACTCAATTCTTGAATCAAATTAACATGGAAACATCCATAAATTCTCCGAATTGGGAGGGACTGTTACTTGGAAATTTCTTTTGAAAGGTTGCAATTTTTTAAACAAAATGAACCTGTAGATGATTAGAGTTAAGTTCTCATGAAGTCGAAGAATTTTATCTATTTCACATTCCACTGAGGCAATCAATCCCAATTATTGAAGTGCATACTTTATTTGGAAGATTGACAGCAAACCTAGAAGGACCACTACTGACAAAAAAACATTTGAATAACTCATATCCTTCCCCCTTCTTCACAGAATGATTCATCTAATGTCATATGCATTTCATCTTTGACTCATATAAAGTACATCGTAACAGCCTTTGTAAAACTTGTAATTATTGCATCTATTTTTGGCCCGCTATTCACTGGCTCTTCCTAGGCCTTTGGAATTAACAATCAGGCTTTTTTCCTCTTCATTATTTAGTACCAGACCAAATGGAGATGGTGCCAACCAATCCAAATCCTTGGATCAATGACCCAATTAGAGTCAAAAGTTAGAGATACAAAACTTCTCCCAGGGAAAAACTCTCATGTTCCTTCCCCAAAAAAGAGTCAAACATGAAAAATAGGGGGGGAGAGAAGGGAGAGGGAGGGGGAAGGGTAAAGGAAAAGGGAGGTGGAGAGGGAAAGGGAGAGGGAAAGGGAGAAAAATTCTAGCCAAAATGAGAAGTCCAATTAGTCTCAATTAAAGAAATAATATTAAATACCTTAGAAGCAATCATTCTATGCTCTGAAGAAACAAAAACAAAACAGCCCCTGCCTTCCTGAAATGCCCGTTCTAGTAAAGGGAATACAACATACAAAAAATAAAATATGAACTAATGAGAAGAAATATGGAGTAGGGCAAGCCATTGAATAAGTATTCATGGAGTGCTTACCTTGTGACAAGGAGAAAAGGAAAGGAACAAATATTTACTAAGCACCTACTATGTGCTGAGCACTGTGCTAAGTGCTGGAGATACAAAAAAAAAGGTAGTTCCTACCTTGAAAGAGCTCACAATCTAATTTATATGTGACCTTGGACAAGTCACAACCTCTCTGAACCTGTTTCCTTATCTGTAAAATGATAGGTTTGATTGAGATGGCCTCTGAAATTACTTCAAACTCCATATGATCTCTGAGAATTAAGAGAAGTTGACAAAATTACTTTCTCCATTTCTGTGAATCTCATTAATCGCCTAGAATTATTTACATACTACTAGGTCTCAGGTACTGCCCTAAACCCTCTTCTCCTTACTCTTCCTTGGCCATGGAGTTCCATCTTCACATCATTGCATGCCTGGAACACTCTTCACCTTCCCTGGCTTCCTTCAAGGCTCAGCTTCACCAGGAGGCCTTCACTAGTTCCCCACCCTTCCCTCTGAGGTCAGCTTCTATAGACTCTGGACATACTTTGCAGGTACGTAATTAACCACATGATTTCTCACCCATTTGAATGTGGTTTTGTTTTCTTTATAGCTACAGCCAGCCCTTATACAGTTCCTCATGCATAATAAGACCTTAATAAATATTTATTGACTGACTCTAATCCTAACTTATTGGAGTTGGGAGGAAAGCAAGTGCTTTGCAAATGTTAAAGCATTATAGAAATATGGTGTTATTAGTATTATTATTTCTTGTCATAAATAATAAGAAGTTTCTCCTCAGTTTGTGACCCAGGGCAAGATTCGTTACTCTCAATAATGGCCCAGGAAAATCTTAAAGACTCAGCTATAAAAGAGTTGCAGATCTCTAATGGTAGAGAGAGAGTCCATACATCCAGGTCAGAAAAACAAACAATCCCTCCTCCCCAAAACAAAAACAAATTATATTTGTTTATAATTATATAATATATATATACACACATATGTGTGTATGTGTTTGTATACATACATAAAATATACACACACATATATATACACCACTGATGTAGATTATATATTATATTAATACAAATTGTGTAGATGTATATATACTGATAATATAGACCTATGTTAGATGCCTATGCATACACACACATACCAATGATCAAAGCATATAAACATATATAGATAAATGATACACATATATTGTTTATACTGATGGGATAGACATAGATTATGTATATTATATATTAATAATATAGAGATTACATATATATTATATACATTGATGATATAGATGTTTATTTATATGTGTGTGTATACGCCACAATGACATAGGCATGCAGATTATATATACACATATCTCAATGAAATAGATGTATATATTTACTGATGACTTAGCTAGATGCACATGTATAAATATGAATGATATAGGCAGACATCGATAATATTATTGGTTCAGACTACCCTGTCCTAATTACAGCATGTAAGATCTAGAGATGGAAGAGACCTCAGAGGTCAATTAGTATCATCACACCATTTTACAGATGAGAAAACTGAGGTTCAGAAAAATTAAATGATTTAGCCAAGGACACAAAGTTATCAAGTGTCAGAGGTGGGATTTGAACCAGATCTAGGAAGTACAGTGGATGGAGTGCTGGGCATGGAGCCAAGGAAAACTTATCTTCCTGAGTTCAAATCCAGCCTCAGAGACTTACTGTGTGACCCTGGGCAAGTCACTTAACCCTCTTTGCCTCAGTTTCCTCATCTGTAAAATGAGCTGGAGGAAGAAATGGCAAACTGCTCTAGTATCTCTGCCAAGAAAACCCAAACAAGGTCACAAAGAATTGAACACAACTGAAATGACTGAACAACAACTTCCAAGTCACATACTTTAAGACACTGTGTGATGTGAATCAACCTTTGCAGATTTCCACGGTGTGAATGTTCACAATGAAATTTTAACAATGCTCTTTCCACCCATGGCTTCAGATGCCTCAGCTGGGCATGGGACTTGTCAAAAGACAGAGCCTGTGCTGAGAGGATGACGGCTGTCTTTCTGACCTCACTAAGCCTCACTTTCTGCCTGTTCCTGCAGCCAATTACCTCCCCTACCTGAGCAGCTGTTTGTTTTCAGCCCTGATGACATCATGAGCAGCCAGGGGCCATCCACCTCCCAGCTCTGACAATGGGCCCCAGGGATCCCCTCATCTCCCTTGTCATCCTGGCTCAGGTCTCTCACACAGGCTAGCTCTGAAACCACTGAGCAGCAGTCCCCAAAAGCCAATGGCTCATTTCTCTACCACCTGCTACCTCCATCAACTTTGTTTGACCTTTGGGATCTTCATACATACTCCTTTCCCAACCCCCCTCCACTTTCCTTCTCAGGGAAGTAGTACCTTAAAACACATTTTCCTTTGTCTGTTTCCTATATCCTTCCCTTCTGGATCCCCTACTCCTCTCATCAGCCTTCTTTGTTTCCTAAAGAATAATAACTGTGTGCTTCTGACTTTCTGTAGAGATATCCTTTGGGAACTCCACAAACAACTTTAGGCCATTTCCTCTGAGGTCCACAAGGATACTAGAAATAGTTTTGAAGCTTAAGACCATTAATCCTGGTGGCAGAATCCACAATCTATAATGGCCAGGGTCCTGAAACCTCTAGCCAATGCAAGTGAGGATAGGAGAAACTTACATGATGTTGTGAAGGATGACAAGTCTGCAACCTCATAACCCTGCATCATACTGTTCAGTCCCTTGGACTATGCTATGCTTAAAACCTATGGCATCTTTCAGCACAATCTAATGAGCAAGATTTCTACAGACACACATACACATATGTGGACATAGGAAAAAAAAGTCACACAGATAAATAGATTCTTTAGAACTACCCTGCCTAGGACAGTCTGTCTCTTTTTTTCTGTCTTTCATTCTCTCTTTGTATAAGGACTACTCTAACATGAGCCCACAGGATAAGGCTGTCTTTACTTTTATCTCCTGCCTACAGGCAACCTGAGAGTGGGAGAGAAAGACTGGTGCCCTCATTAGGGTTATTGGCAACAGCTGCTGCCTTCCTCCCCCACTGATGGTCGGCCCTTTCTTCCTGATTATGGCAACACCTGGGGGACCTGCCTGATTAAAGACAAGTCTGAAAAGCAGATATTTCCTGCACAATCTTTCCTGGAGTTTCCTATGTGCTCCCCCCCACCCCTCTACTCATACACTCAAACACACAAGCATATCCCCTTCCAACCCCCCTTCTCACTTCCCTGACATATTCCTGACTTGCACTGTAAGTCAACATTCTCCATGAAGTTGTGAATATGTCAGGGCGGACCTGCTCTGTTCAGTAAAATAAACACAACTGTTCATTTTCAAAATGAAAGACTTCCAAGCTGTCCGTGTTTTCCCTTCTGTTCCAATCCTCAGTGTTGCTACTTTGGTTGTGACATTTTTTTGTTTTTGCTGCATGCAGCTTTAAAATTAGTGTGTGTGTGTGTGTGTGTGTGTGTGTGTGTGTGAGAGAGAGAGAGACAGAGAGAGAGAGAGAGAGAGAGAGAGAGAGAGAGAGAGAGAGAGATTCTAAAACCATGAGTGTCAGGGAAGCCCAGGAAAGTCAACTTTTAAAATATGTCTTCACAGCTCTCACACCCCCAAATGGATTGCCAATGTCCCAAACTGTCAATTGTCAACCACTGTCCATTGCCACTTATGCCAACATGGCTACTATCCCAAGCAGAGAGGAGCAAGGCAGCATGATGTGAGAGATAGCCCACTGAGCTCTGAGTCAGGAGAGACCTAGCTTCTGACATTGACCAGTTGGGTGGACATAGGCAAGTCTCCACATCTGTAAAATAGGGATAATTATTCCCACATTGAGTAACTCCCAGTTATTTAATGAAGGTCGAAACTGACAAGGTATCTATTCAGTGTTATGCCATAGTGGCTTGAATGCTGGAAAGGGAGTTAGGAAGATCTGAGTTTGAATCAATCCTCAGACATGGGCGAGGCACTTACTTAACCTCTCTAAGCCTCAGTAGTACCTACTCTGTAGGGTTATTGTGAAATTTAAGTGAAATCAGCTGGAAAGTACTCCCAAGAATGTCAAACATGGGGAGTCCACAACCCTCCTGAGTACTGCCTGAATAAGATTAAAATGCAATTGGGAAATAGTAAACTGGAAACCAAGAGGATACCCATCAACTGCTTACTGATTGAAAAATATATTGTACATATGTATACTTTGTACATAAATTGTATACGTGTATACTTCATACGCAAATTGTACATGTGGATACTTTGCTGTAATTAGTATTCCCTACACTTAGCACAATATCTGACATATAATAAGCTTTTAATGGATGCTTTTCCTAATTTAGTCAAATAGATTATTATTACAAAATAAAAAATGATGAAAGTGAAAGTTTGAGAGAAATATATGAACTGATGGGGAGTGAAGTGAGCAGAACTAGGAGAAGAATTTTTACAATAATAGCAACACTGTAAAGATAATTAGACTTAGAAAGTCTGATCAACAGAATGATCAGCCAGGATTCCAATAGACCATTCATTCCAACAGTGTGAAGCCTACTACCTTCCTACTGCAAGAGTAGTGATGGGCACAGGGAACAGAATGAGACACATGTATCCAATGTAAGAATTGTTTTTATGTAAGTGTTAACAATGTTTTATTTTGTTTGTTTTTTTATTTTTTCAATATGACTGGAGAAGGGAGGGGTGGAAGAGAGATGGAAAGGAAAGTCAATGTTTGTTCACCAAAAATAAAATAAAAGTTAAAAACAGAGGCAAAGACAAAGACAGCCCTGGCCCTCAAGGAGCTCACTTTCCAATAGGAAGAAGCAACGAACATTTAGGGGAATGAGAGCCAGGGTGTTGTACTGTGGTATTTGAAAGACTGTCATAAGGAAAAGGGATTAGGCTCATTCTCTTGGGTCCCAGAATCAGGACAGAACCAAGAGTAATCAGTGGAAACTGTAGAGAAGCAGAAATTTGCTGAATAGAATGGAAAATTTCTAAACTCCTAGATTCTAGCTGTTACCAAATGCACATAGCAGTTCCTTAAGGAATGTTCATTAAAATGAAGTGAATTGAATTCAGCATCAAAGGATATCACAAATGCCTGACTATATATGAATGTGGACAACTCACTCCAATTTTCTAGTCCTAAGTTTTCTCTGTAAAATGCAAGGTCAGATTGATTGGTCTCCAAGGTCCCCTCCCATTTCTATTTTCTATAAATGATCCTATAAATGTTTCAGTTCCAGAAAATGGACACCTGGTTTATTCTCCTGAGCCTGACTCCCAGCTTCCATTCTCTGCCTGGTACCTCAGGTCATTCAGAGATTATGTCTTTCTCCCTTAGTCCTCCTGAGGACCAGAGTTCTACTCCCAAATCTGGTCTCCATGGCTATGTTCCCTTTATCTGCTACCAGATCCCTCCTGAAACCAGTTACGTGCTTAACTGATTTACAGGATAAAATATAAGCCCTTTTTATGGGGGAGGGGGTGGGCAAATGCTCCTGCTCAGTGCCTAACTGAGTGTCTGGCACATAGTCTGCAGTTAATAAATGTTTGTTGACTGATCAATAGAATTGAAATTTCAAAGGGATTGCAGGGGTCATTGAATCCAATGCCTCCATTTTTTTAGATGAAGAGTGGGAAAATGACTTTACTCAAGGTCACACAGCTCTTACTACTACTATCATTTTGCCTGCTACAGGGGCCACTAGATGCCTGTCATCTCTGAATAAGTTCATGTGATGCCTATGTGTCTGATTTTTTTTCATCATACACACCACTCCAATGCTGCATGGAACCATCTCTAGCTTGAACGGTTGCTCTCATCTGTGGAACCCAGACATACCTATTCTAGTCCATTCCAATGCATAAAGGTAACCATGGGATTTGGGGTTCACAGATGTAGAGCTGAAAAGGACTTCAGTGGTCTAACCCTCCTCTTCTCTCTTTTACAGATGAAGAAACTGAGACCTAAGAAGTAAAACAGGCTTACCTAAAGTCATTAAGGTAGGAGCCTAGGATCATAGATGTAAATGAGAAGGGGCCTCAAAGGCTACCTAGTCCAATTGCCCCATTTTACAGATAAGCAAATTGTGGCCCAGAGGGAAACAGATTGCAGAATAGTTTCCATACTAGGGTACGGAAGCTGAGATGTAAGCCAGGTCCTATAACTCCAGACCTACCCCACTTTACAATGGACCTTGTTCTGCTGAATTGCTATAGGGTTTTTGTCATTAAGTTGTTTCAGTCATATCTGATTCTCCTTGGCAAAGATACTGAAGTAGTTTGCCATTTCCTTCTCCAGTTCATTTTACAGATGAGGAAACTGAAGCAAATAGGGTTAAGTGACTTTCCCAGGGTAACTGAGGGTATCTGAGGAAAGTGTCTGAGGCTGGATTTGAACTCCTGTCTTCCTGACTCCAGGCTCAGTGCTCTATCCACTGTGCCACCTAGATGTAGGATTTAATCTTCCTCTATCTACTTCCAGCCTCCTTCCCCCTCTAATCCATCCTTCTCACCGCCAACAAAGTAAATTCCCTTTGTAAACTTTGAGTAAGTGATTAAATAGTTCTCCTATTCAATAGTTCCACTATGAAGTCCTGTTCCATTACACCAGGATAGGAGGTGAAACATAGAGTTAAATACCAACCAGCTCCTATTGGAGACTGAAACCAGCTTCTTCTCATTCCTTACTACATTCAAAGGCGCATATCTTTTCTTGTCAATTTCATCAAAGGCTCCAGCTTCAAAATAACATTTGTGGCCAAGGGGATTTCATTTTCCCCTTTGATAAACAGGCCTAATTCACTTTTCTTTAATGTGACTCCAAAGTGCCTTAGGTTACAAAGGCGGTTTTGTGATGCCCCAAAACATCTTTGAATCTATTCTTATCTTTCTAGCCTCTCCCTTGCTACCCAGGCCCAAATGGCCCTGCTCTGATCTCCCATGAGAGAGCAAACTGTGCCAGCCCAGGTAGGATGCTCCCAAGGGTGGGAAGAGGAGAAAGCAGCAGGTGGATTCTTTTTCCACGTAAGTGAGCAAAACAGGAGGCTGGAACACAGAACTGTATGGAACAATGCCTGGCTTTGACAAGTCCCCTGGGAGCAAATGCTGTGGGATCATGTTCTGGGCGAGGCCACCTCCTGCTGAGGTCCTTCTGGTTCTTTTGTGGAGCTCCTAGGGTCTGTCCCATGGACAACAGAGGGTAATGTTCAAGTGGGGCCTGTGCCTTCTCTAACCTATTGAGACCTCTGAGAAATATCTCTAAAGTGCCCAGAGATCTCCAGAAAGCAAAACACCATTTGAAGGGTCAGGATTTGAGGCCTGGAACTGTTTACAACATTTGGCAAGGTGCTATTTCTCCCAAAGACTGAGGTTCAAGCCTTGCTCTTCCATTTGATCCCTGGGTCAGCCTAGGCAAATCTCTTCTCTGGAAGTTAGTTTCCTTATCTGTAAAATGAGAGAACTGAATTAGATGACCTCTGAGGTTCCTTCTAGCTCTTAATCTATGACCTTATGCCTGGAAGTTTAGACTCTACCCCTGGAACGCAGGCTTTGACAGGTCATTATTTTTCCTAGAACTAAGCTTCCTATTTCCTGGACATCTCCACATGCCACCCCCTTCCCAGTTATTTTTGGGTAGTCTTTCCCTGTTAGAATGTAAACTCCTCGAGGGCAAGACTATCTTTTACGGAAGTATTTTGTATTCTCAGTGTTTCCCACAGTGCCTGGCATACAGTAGGCACTTAATAAATGCTTATTGCATTGACTTGAACCGTATCTTCAGCCCTTAGCCCAGATCTTGGCACATAATAAGTGCTTAATAAATATTTATCTATGTCTATTTATCCATCTGTGTATCAAATGAGATATGTATAAAATATTTAGCATAGTTCTGAGCATGCAGGGGGCACTAAAACCTTATTCACTATATATTCCAAACTACCCTCATTTTAACTAATAGGGAAGTTAGGTAGGGTGCTGGGGACTATTCAATCACTTACTCAAAGTTTATGAAGTGCCTTAAGAAGCCTACTTTGACAGTGGTGAGAAGGATGGAGAGAAAAGGATAGGAGGGAGATCAGTTAGGAGGTTACTGCAACAATCCATGTGAGAAGTGATGGTCTAGGATGGTAGCAGTGGGACTGGGAAGGAGGGAATGGTCAGAGGGGTATTTCTGAGATAGAATCAATAGAACTTGGAAACTAATCCATTGCAGCAAGTGACAAAGAAGGATGATGCCAAGGCTGCAAACCTGGGAAGATGGTGGTCAATGGGGATAGAAGGAAAAGGAGGGAGAGGTTTTAGAGGGAAGATAGCCAGATTAGCTTGAGGTAGGCTGAGTTCCAGATGTTGACAAAAAATCCATAGGGAGATATCCTAAAGGCATTTGGAAATATGGGACTCAGAGTTTTGGAGTTATGTTTGACTTAGCGTGAAGGAATGGAAAGAGCACTGGCTTTAGAACAGAGATGCTTAAGCTGGGTCTAGGTTAAGAAGACCAGGGTCAAAGTCAAACCAAAAAAAAAAGTTTTGATGGTGGAGGGAGTGGCTAGATGGCGAAGTGAATAGAGCACTGGCCTTGGAGTCAGGAGGACCTGAGTTCAAATTCAACCTCAGACACTTAACACAAAAAACTAGCCATGTGATCTTGGGCAAGTCACTTAACATCACCCTCCCACAAGCAAAAAAAAAAAAAGTATGGTGGGGTAGAGTAAAAGACCAAGTCAAAAAAAGATTAGGGCGGCTAGGTGGTGCAGTGAATAGAGCAGCGACCCTGGAGTCAGGAGGATGTGAGTTCAAATCCAGCCTCAGACACTTGACACAAAAACTAGCCATGTAACTTTGGGTAAGTCACTTAACCCCAATTGCCCTCCAAAAATGCAAAAAAAAAAACCCAAAAAAACAAAAAAAAAGTTTTGAAAAAATTTTAATAACTGAATTTCAGTATCATTAATTTCCTTTGTAATCTTGTGTAATTTATTTTATGCATTTAAAAGTATTATCCTAAGAAGGGGCCTACAGGTATCACTGGACTGCTAAAGAGATCTGAAATTTGAAAAAGATAAAGAACCTCTAGGCTGGAATAAGAGAATTTGGATTCAAATTCCCTTTTCAGATACTTACTATATGTTTGAACAAATAATTCAACTTCCCTGGGCCTCAGTTTCTCATCAAAATGAAGGGATTGATCTAGATGGTGTTCCATTCCTGGATCTAGTATCTTATGAGTGACCTTGGCCAAGTCATTTCACTTTCATGGGGCTCAGTTTCCTTATCTGTAAAGTGATGGTCTCTGAGGTCCCTTTCTAGTCTATCTATATCAGTGGTTCTCAACCTTCCTAATGCCACGACCCTTTAATACAGTTTCTCATGTTGTGGTAACCCCCAACCATATGTTGCTACTTCATAATTGTAATTTTGCTACTGTTATGAATAATAATGTAAATATCTGATATGCAGGATGTATTTAAATTGAACATAACCCACAGGTTGAGAACCTCTGATCTATATAATACTATGACTTTTCCCATTCTCACCACCAACATACTAACAGTAGCCAAGTCCTATCAACTTCATCTACGGTAATAAATTTCAGGTCCTCTCTCTCCCTTCCTTTTCAAAATTGCAAAGGTGGTGGTCAGGGACTTGGGCAAAATGCAAACTCAGACTTCTGATACCAAATCCAGGGCTTTTCCCAATTTATCAGTCTGATAAGGACAACTGAGAGAGAGAAGAATCACTATTAGCAACCAGCCAACCAATCAAGCACTAATAAACCTTAATGAACAACCTACTATATGCTAGAAATATGTGTGCTGAATTTATTCATAGAGTTTGAGGAACTGGAAATGTTTAGCCTAGATAAGGTTTAGGGGAAACATGATAGCTATTTTCAAGTAGTTAGTTAGTCTCACAGACATCTACTCTAATCCCCTTGTTTTACAGAAGAAGAAACTTAGGGACAGAAAGATCATAGGGTTATTGAAATCTAGCTGGATGGGACCTCAAAGGCCATCTAGGAGCACCTAGGAGGGTGCAGTAGATAAAATGCCAAGTGTAAAGTCAGGAAGACCTAAAATCAAATCCAGTCTCAGAAACTTACTAGCTGTATGACCTTAGGCAAGTCATTTTAACCCTGTTTGCCTCAGTTCCTCATCCTTAAAATGAACCAGAGAAGAAAATGGCAAATTACTCCAATATCTTTGCCAAGAAAACCTCAAGTAGGGCCACGAAGAGTCAGACACAACTGAAATGAACAACAGAAAGTTCAACCCACTCATTTTACAGAAGAGTAAACTGAGACCCAATGAGCCTACATCACCTGCTCAAGATCACATGGTTAAACAGTTTATCTAAGATCACAAAGGTATAAAGAGTCTGGAGTAGGATTTGAATCTGGGTCTTCTGATTCCATAGCTTTCTGCCTCTCCATTCACACACCTTTAGACCAGCTAGTTCAGGGGTGGAAGACCTACAGCTTCAAGGCCACATGTGGCTCTCTAGGTCCTCAATGTGGCCTTTTGACTGAATTCAAACTTCACAGGACAAATTCCCTTAATAAAAGGATTTTTTCTGTAAAACTTGGACTCAGTCAAAAGGCTGCACCTGAGCACCTAGAAGGCCACATGTGGCCTCAAGGTCGCAGGTTCCACACCCCTGAGTTGCTAGTTCATGCCAGGTAGACTGTGTCTAATTCAGTCCATATAGCCAGATCATCTGAGTAGATTGGGGGAGATAGAGTCTTCCTCCTTTCCCATCACCACCCCCACTTCAGAACCAAACTAGTTAATGCAGCATCCCCCAGGTCCAACCATGTCCCAACAGGGATTGATCTGGTCTGTTACAGTCTTCATGCCTCTTCCAGCTGGTGTGGCACCAAGGAAGCCTGGAAAACCAACAGAAGCAGCAACAACAGCAGGAGCTAGGGCTTAGCAGCTGTGACTCACCATTTCTACTGCTGGGGGTGGGGGGGAAGGGGGAGAAATGTTCCCTCTCCCCAGGGGGAAAAAGTCCTTAAACTGAAAATCTGTGTTGATTAGCCTCTTCTGTAACACACTTCTTCTGTGCCAAGTATGGAAAGATGAAGGGCCCCTGCAGCCTCTCCCAAGGAGTAGCCTCTGTGCCTGAGAGTGTCATGACCACTTGACAAACCCTTTTTTTGGATGAGAACATGCCTTCTGGCAGCCCCTTATCGAGGACATCATGTCCAGCCCTACAGAGCGCTTCAGTTGTTGTTTGTTTCTCCCTCCTAAAAACGTCCAGACACCACAATCCCTCTGATTTTTAGGGATAGCAAGACCTCTAATAAATTCAACTGGAGAGACAATGGGGAGGGTACACATCCACAAATGGCCTTGAACTAGATCATGAAAATATGGGGAAATTTTAAGACCCCAACCAGATGCTGTTGAACTATTCCTGATGTCCAGGAGATAGTGAGGCACAATGGAAAATTCACTGGCATTCATGTCAGAGAGAGGAACTAGGACCAAATTCCCCTTCTGGTGACAATGGGGTAAGTTATTTAACCTCCTGGGCCTCGGTTTCCAAGGTTACACTAGATGACCTCTGAAAAAAACCCTTCTGGGTCATTTATTCTTATGACCAATGGAGTGGAATCTAAAATCATGGGAATCACAAATCATGAGACATTGGTGTTTCTGAGGATTTGTCTATCTCTTTACTAACCATAATTTCTGGTTGAAAACTTTAAGATACCTCAATGAACCTACGTAATATCTCTTTCCTTTTTTATTGCCAGTATAGGATTGGAATACACAAGCAGCAGTGTGTAATGTAGAAATATTGAACACATGGCAAGCAGCATCCAAACTGCTGCCCCCAAATTCTTAGAACCAGACAGAAATGGAATTGAAAAATGTTTAACAAAAATACAACAGAATGCAGATGTTAATATGTGGTTTTCTAAATCATTATGCCCCATCAAAGATCCTTATGCAAAGTTTAGTGGTCATCCTTTGTATTTGAGTTTGACATCAGTGGAGTAGGGAGTAAGTAGGAGGAGGACCTCAAAGTCAGGGAGTCTTGGATTCAAATCCTACTTTTGACACCTACTGACTGAGAGACCCTGGGCAAGTCCCTTAACCTCACAATAACCACCAGCAGATCTCTAATACTATAAAGTGTGTATAGGTATATACTTTTGGAATTCTCCTATTTAAATATGTGTTCCATGAGGTCATGGACCATTTTTAAAAATTCTTTGTATTCCTAGCATTTAGCCTAGTTCCTTAGCACATAGTAGGCAACACTTAAATGTCTGTTGATTGACAGGCATTGACTGAAAGGCATTGGTAAAGAGAGTTGCATTAGTAGAAGCTCCCTGTGTCAATTAAGTCACATGTCCAGTCCAT